>JAENPR010000326.1:0-634470 GCA_018135685.1 Themeda triandra | reverse complement strand
GATGCTCTAAATATTCATGTTTGGTATTCACAACTTAAATTGCATACTAGCAAATATTCATGTGTGCTGCAATGGAAGGGAAAAAAATCAAATGTTTATGAGGTCAGTTTGACATCCACCAACGACGTCAGCGGGCCTTGCATGACGACGATCTAGACCATCTCAACATGCTGACGCGATGGCAGTCCTTCGGTATGTCGAATGATCCCGTGGTAGCGTTCATGTCAACTGGCGCGCTAGCGGTTCTTGGAGATACCGAGTCAGCAAGCAGACACCGTGGACGTGTATGAGCCTATGACGCCACCATCGACGATGATGACCGCGACACGACTGTTTGTGTCGCTTCATGCACCACTAAGGGCATGTGTGATGGTTGTGGTCTTGGGCTCAACTAGACACCGACAAAGTCTTCACCCTAACGCGCGTCGATGTGCAGTCCACGTTCCTGCCCATGTCCACAGCGAGCAACATGATGGAGCAGCCGATGCCATCGCCAACGGTGAGCAGGGCACAACAGTCAATGATGCCACTATCGAGTAGCCCACGGTAGGGGTCCTGCCTGATGCGGCAGGTAGATACGATTGTTGTTCATGGCCTCATGGGGACATATACGCACATGTCCCACTCCACTCGCAGCGTCTCACGACGACACAAGCCTGTTTTGCGGCGGGTTTGGTACCAAATGTGCATATGTATATATATGCATACATGGGGGGCGGTGTGGCATGTGGCAATTCAGCATTCACCATGATTTCGTACCTCGTGTGCGTGTATATATATACATGTATGTGTGGGGGTTACCGTGTGCCATGTTGCAATTCCGAGTAGGATACTTATTGGCGGACTAAATACATTTTGGAATCAGACTCTATATCGTGCTAGACAAGAAATAATCTAACTAGTATGGATGGACAAAAAAACGCAGCAGAAAATTTTGCCTTTTTATTATTAGGTATAGATATAGATATAGATATAGATATAGATATAGATATAGATATAGATATTTGAGCATTTTTTGTCTTTTGCATCTTCATTCATTGTTATATTTTGTAGCCATACACATAATTCGTAACCATCTTAGAATATTTTTTTTTTAACAAGGAGGGGTGAGAAAAATTCCAAAATCACAACAGGCCGGACAAGCTAATCCAACGGCTGCTGGGTCCATTCGCTTCGTCGTGCTTGTCTGGTTTCTGCAGTGGACTCCGCGTTCAAGGCGACACAATGGGAAACACTACTGGACCATGAGGGATACTGCCAAGATGCTTTTCTAGTTGTGATAAAGGGCATATAGCCACAATTGAGTAGATACTGTGCTGCTGCCTAAGAATCTATACCATTCTTGGAATACACAAAACGGGAGAGGTGTCTATATTCCCAATGCCTCTTAAGCCTAGATTTATTATTTTTGATAGCTAGATTTGTGATTGACTAGAGTTTGCTAATGACAGAGGACAACCGGAGAATATATACCACTCTTGCATGCGCGTCTGCTGTCTCTTCTATTATTTTCCAAAAAGTATCGCTCTTCATATATATAGCCCCAATCAGTTGGCCCAATGTGGTACGTAGCCCTTCTTCAATTATTCTTTATTCACATGGTAACTAGAAAGTAGCGAGTACCCATCTCATGCAGCACCAGTGCATTAATGCATTATTATAACCTAGTATGAGGTACATGGACACCTCTATAAATTTGCCTCAATTTAAGAACCAGGTTTGGTTATTTTTTTTATAGTCAGTTGTTAATCATGATAGCTTATACATTTTTCATTTTTCTCCATTCAAAATCTTTAAATATATTGAATTCGAAAGCAGATAAATACAAAATAACATTAAATTTTGCCTCAATACATGAGAGAAAACGGTACATATTTAGAAATTCAGTTCTTATACAAAATAATGATTAGGAAGGAACGCAATCGAACGTTTGACAACGTCAACTCCTCCACGGTGACAATGCTTCTCCACAGGATCCGTGACGAGGTTGAGGAGTGGACCGGGGCCGGCTACAGGGTCCTGGCAGCATTTTTTGCAGCATTCCGTGACGAGGCCGTGGCGTGGACCGTAGAACAGTTAGCTTCGCTAGGAACCACAAAACTCGAAGCACTGCAGTAAAGATGGCGCCTTTGTGTAAGTGTTTTATTCGACGTCTCCGTGGGCAGCTCACCACAAAGAACGTCGGAATGTATTGAACAACTCTATCTCCTCTTAATGAGGTACGTGCAGCGCATGTTTTCGAAAAAAATATTTAGAGATTCATTTCTAATCTAAAACTGGGCCAGGTCATGTGGGTTGGTCCAGATTTGTGCTGAATGTATGGTGCTGCTCGTGTACCTGTTTGATCAAAGGTGACCCAATAATGAACAAACAAATTCATATTAATAACATCACACATTACATGTATAATTCTATGGAATAAAGTATCAATTGTCAGCCAACGTGGTTGTTTCCAAACGATCTAATCCCATGGTGCTAGCTGTCAAAAAAAAAAAAAAAAATCCCATGGTGCTTTTGACAAGCTTCAAGAAGCTCACGACTCTGCACTCTACCTCCAGTAGTAGGAGAAAACAATGACAAAAATTATACCGACCAATACGAAAGATATTTAGGTAGAAGCTGATGGACCAATAGGAGCAAGTGCCATTGTGATTGTCCAGCCTCCAAACTAGTCAAATCTGCCAAGGTTCCAAACTGACCAAGAAGCCTAAGGCGGATCACTACGAGCAGACAAAGTCAAACAAAACTACACAATACTCAAAAGAAGAACGTCATGAAGTTTAGAACGAACTAAGAAAGTAATCAACGATGAGATAACAAGAGGAGGCAGAGCTGATGCTGTATGAAGAACCTAATCCTACAAGAAATCTTGCTATGGATGGATTTTAACACGCAGGCACAACATCAAGCTAAGCACTAGTTTGGACACTAGTGGTTTTTGGAAATGTCCCAATACCTCACATGCCTAGCTCTTACCATGAATATGGCCCTATATATGATTGATGTAATCACTGGCCGAGCAGAACTGCCTATCTTACATGACATTTTTTTATGTTTTTTGGAAATAATACTGGAGAGGTTTACACCTCTACGACTTTTGGTGCGGCACCCAGGGTTCAAACCCTGGGCGAGAGCACCCTAAGTAGTGGCATTTGCCATAGTGCCTCAGCCCCTTCATGCATTTTTCTATAAGGATCCGTGTGCAGCACAATCTCTATTTATCTACAAATTGATGCTCAGGATTTTTTGTTTTTGCATTCCATGTAGCACACTGAGTACAGCAATTCAAGTTAATGTGCACCCACCGTTGTCCATTGTAGCGCACAGAGTCTGCAGTAACACTTTATAATGCATTAAACCATACAGGATTTGTCCCCACCGTTGCCCGTTGTAGCGCACATAGTATGCAGTAACACTTTATAATGTATTTAACCATATAGGAGTTGTCAAGGGCGTCAAGTTTCACCTGCAGGAACAGTAGGAGAACATCACATATTTTTGCCTTGCTGTGCAGCAAACAGACAGATAGAGAGGGTGAGGTGAGTGTGGGAGCAAGCTCACATTGTAATGTGTATTATCTGAACTAGGAGAAAACCCCACGCGTTGCTGCGGGAATCGACGATGAGATTATTCTACTTGTATCTGCTAATATCATTGAATAAATATCATAATACATATTAGCGGATGACTTTTTGGACAATGAAATATGTTAATAAATGTTGTAGTATGCTAATGTGAATTGTTTGAATGAAACATAATGGCATGTGTTAGTTGGACGTGTTAGTGGATGGTGACATGGACACTTTAATTGAATATGCTAGTGGGATGTTGAGTGAATGATGAGGTCGACACTTTGCATGACAAGAGAAATAGCTAGTGGGGTTTATCTATATAAGAGCATCTCCAACAGTTTGCCAATTGAGGTTGCCATCTTTAAAAATTTGGCAAAACTAAAAAAATCACCCTCCAACAGTTTGCCAAATGAACTTGCCAATTTTATTCACTTGCCATTCCTCCCCTCCGCGCGTGTAAAAATACGCGCGCGTACTCCACTTGACCACTTGCCATCGGTCTTTCCCGCGATGCCTCCACTTCTCCGCGCGCGAAGCCGCGATGTGAAATTTCCTCCTACGTTCGCGAAGAGGAAGTCGCGCGTACATATCCTGCATCCTGCTCGAGGAGCCCCCGCCTCCATCCCTCTTTTATCCCGCGAGGAGCCCCCGCGATCCAGGTCGTGCCGCGAGGAGCCCCCACCTCAAGGTCGTGCCGCTGCAGAAGGTCCATCGATGCCGGCCGGCACCTGCTGTCCATCGATCAAGTATGTAGTTTCATCAATTTCCCCTTGTCCCGATGGGTTTTGCTAGGGTTCACGGTGTGTATGATGGATTGATGGGCATAGATGCATAGTACTGCGCATATATAGATGATCTTGTTCTTTCCTGATGTAAACTTGTTCCCATGTGCTGCATATATAGATGATGGTGTATGATGGATTGATCGGCACAGTAGGATTCTGCTAGGATTCACGACATGGATACTATGTGTAATATTGTTCTTTCCTTATGTAAACTTGTTTCACATGTACTGCATATATAGATGATGGTGTTTGTTGCTGATGGTTTACTCATGCTGCTGTGCTGATGGCTCGTGCATGGTCCTGTAGCATGATGAGATGGTGTGCAGGCAATTAATGGTGTGGCACATTGATCTTCTTTCGTTCCTGCCAATGGTAACACATTTGATCTCCGGACACAGAGAATATTTGCCGCTGCAGTACCTGATCATGGGACGATCAAGTTATGATCAGGTGACAATATTCTTGGCAGGTCCTGACGCCACTACAGCTACTGATGCTCCTGTTGGCCGACACCAATATTCAGGTCAGGCAGTGCTGCTTGGCCGTTGTTTCAAGTCTCGATGGGAGAAGGAGATGGGCGCCTGTGCCTGGTGGAGGTGATGGCCGGCTTGGAGGAAGAGACCATGGAGGAGATGGGCGCCACGATGGAGTTTCTGTGGCGGCGCCGCGCTTCTTCACGTACCGCGCGAGAGGTACGCAGCACGAGGGGAAGAGACATTACGGTACCGGTCAACTACCTGTGGTGGGTTCTTCTTTTTATTTTATTTGGCAAGTTAAAAATAAAGAACTGTTGGAGATAACTTCTTTTTAACTTGGCAAATTCTTTTAGCAACTTGCTAAAACACAGCATTTGGCAAGTGAGTTTGCCATCTTACTTGGCATCCATCTATTTTTGGCAAATCAAGAAAAAAAATGTCCTCCAATAGTTTGGCATATAACTTGGCAAATTTAGTCACTTGGCAAATTTCCTCTCTTCCACGCGCATATATACGCGCGCGGAAAGGACTTGCCATCGCGTGTCCCGGCGCCGCGGTCACTCTTCCCCCGCGCGCGAAGCTGTCGGCACTCCTTCTCCCGCGCGTGTCAAGACTTCTTCGCGTCTTCTTCTCCCGCGTGAACCTAGATCATCTACGCAAAGGCCCGACCATCGACGCCGGCGGCTGCTCGCTAGGGCAGTTCATGTACGAGTCCCTCTATTTCCCGTTGCCGATCTTTATCCTTCATGGATGCGAAACCCTCGCTGCCTGTTGCTTGTTCCCGGTAGGATTTATCCATGTCGGCTGATAGGGTTCTATCTCCGGTGCTACTGCCTGTGTCCTGCTGCATAGGCGCAATCTGGTCTTGGTGGACGACCGTCTTGGACCTCTTGGTGCATAGCGCCGCCGGCGTCAAATGCTTTCCCAAGTGCCTGCTAGGCCGGCGCTTCGTGCTACTGCCTGCCTCCGCTAGGATTAAATCCTATTGTTGCCTGATAATTGTCCTGCTGATGGCTAATGGAGTATAGATTGTTGAATATACACGTTCATTAGTGAATTGCCGGATGTGTGCATGGCACTGTACGTGCTGGCAGGTGCTGCTTCTAATATGACCATGAAGATCGCCTGGTGATCCGTGTGCTTGTCGCTTTGTCGATCTCCTGGGGTTGTTGATCCATGTGCAGGGAGGAGATGGCCGGCTGGGAGTAACTGATGGCCGGCTGGGACAGTGAAGGTCCGCTGCAACCGCACGATGAAGGGAACGACGCGGTGGCGGCGGTGCCCTTCCCTGCGCACGGAGAGGAGAATCCTCACGAGGAATCTGTTGTGTCCGGTAAAAAAGAATGCGTGTGGGCCTTCTATTTTGGTTTTAGCAAGTTAAAAATAGCAAACTCTTGGAGATGTCCTCTATTTTTACTTGGCAAATTGGTTTGGGAGTTGGCAAAATACAAAATTTGCCAAGTAAAATTTAGCAAACTCTTGAAGATGTGGATGGTTCAAACCCATCAGTCCCGCGTTCGAGAATCATTCAGCTCCACCATTTCGTTGTGCAAATGTTGTGCGAAGTGAAGCGACCTAATATTAGTTAATATATTTAGATATTGTAAAACAAAGTAATTGATACGGAAAGAGATATTGACATTTTGACCCATCGGGAGTGCTGGCAGGAGATCATGAAAAGAGGTGAGTATAGAAACTGCCTCTCTGTTCTTGTCCTCAGTTTTGTTCCAGAGTCTCAAGTGTTTCATGGGTATTTCCATGTTCTTATTTCCTTGGAAGAATTCTCTACAGATTCTGAAATTCCAACTGCCCGATCACGTACAATTCCCATTTGCAGCTTTGAGTAATTGATGCTTTAAATTCTCATGAAACGGACAAGAGACGGAGACACAACTGAGAGACGCGGGATCGGCATGATGAACCAGCACCAAGACATGGACAGGGAGAAGATGGGGATGGCTATCGTGAACCAAGAGCAGATTGTAACAACCCTAAAAATTACCAAATACAAAAATGGCAACTACAAAATTTTTTCTAAAACATCCCCTGTTTGATGAGTGTCATGTAGCAAACCCCACCACATTGCATTTATTTTTATCATATTGTTCACCCTAGATTTTATTGCATAAGCATATACTTTAATTGCATTTCAACTCATGTTGATGATCTGAGTTTCTTATTTGGATCTTTGTATTGATGATCAATTCTCTAAATAATTATCCAAGCTACAAGCAATTACCTACATTAGTTAATTGAAGGAACAAATTTGAAACTAAAATAGAAAAGGAAAAGGAGAGAAAACAGGAAAAGGAAAAGCCAATCTGGCCCAAGAACTCGGCCCGGCCTGCTCCACCCTTCCTCCTCCTTTTTCTTCTTTTTCTTTTTCTTTTTCCTTTCCTCGGCCCGGCCTGCTCCATTCCCTTCTTTCCACCCGCGGCCCAGCCTGCCTTCCTTCACTCCAGTGAGCCGGCCCAGCAGGCGGCCCACCAGGCCGAAGCCAGCCCCGCTGCCGCCTCCCCGGGCGCAGCCACCGCCATGTGGGCCCGGCCTGTCATATTCCTCGCCCGACCGAGCCGGAGGCAGAGCGCATCGCGTGCGCTCGGAAGACCGCATCCGCCCGCGCCCCTTGACCCCGCAAGCTGCTCCCTCGCCACCAAGCCGACCCACATCCTGCTCCCGGCCTCCCTTTCTCCTTGACTCGATCCCGCGTACGCGGATCGGCGGCTGCCATGAGCGGCATGGAACCGCGCCCCCGTGACTCGGCCACTCCCCTTCCTTGGCCTTCTCTGCTCGGATTAAGGAGAGCACCGGAACCGCAACTCGAGGCCGCACCCACTCCTCCAAACCCCGTGCTCTCTCTTCCCTCATAGCGCCCTGACCCGACGCCGCCACCACCATAGCCGCCACCGTAGCGAGGAGGAAGGCCCGCGCCGGGGAATCGTCGCGAGCCGCCTTGACTAGTCCACTGCGCCGCCTCCCCGTTCGCCGGTGCGACACACGGTGAGCACCATCGCCTCCCTCTTCTTCCCGCTCGCCGGGCACCGCCGCTCCGCCGCCGCACCACCACGCGGTGTGTCACCGCCGCCGCACCACCGCATCGAGCGCCGCCGCACCACCGCACCGAGCGCCGCCACCGTCGCCGCACCGCCGCTGCAGCGCCACCGCCACCGCACCGCCGCTGCTGCGCGCCCCCACGCCGCCGGCGCCGGGCGCCGCGAGAGCAGAGGGATGCGAGCCGGATTGGGGAGAGAAGGGAGGAGAGAGGGAGAGAAGAGAGAGAGAGACTGGCAGGTGGGCCCCACTTGCGCCCGCACCCGTGCACCCGGCTCATGTGGACCGAGCCACTGCACCCCGGGGCCCACCGAGCCAGTTCACCGTGAACCGGAGCCTGTGCACCCGAGCCCAGTGGGCACCCAGGCCGTGACGTGGCAGCGTCGCAGCGCGCCACGTGGCGGGCCGCACGGCCCAGATCCGGCCCGCCAGACCCAAAGCCCTACCGAGCCCATAGCTGCTGACGTCATCAGTGACGTCATCTGGGACCCACAGCCGTTGACCGGTCAATGCTGACGTCATCGATGACGTCAGCAGCCACGTCAGCATGACCCGCTGGACACGTGGCCCAACCAGAAACTGACACGTGTCGCGCCCAGATTTATCCAGCCCTTTTTCTTTTTCAGAATATGTATTAAACTTCGGAAATTCATAACTAATTCATACGACCTCCGAAAATTATGATCTTTATATGTAAATTCATCTAAAATCGAGCCCAATCCAATGATATACTTTTTGAGTGCATTTGGATCTTTTTGCTGTTCATTCGTTCTTTGTGCTCATCTATAGGGCCGCCATCCGCGACCAATATATTGCGTTTCAGAGTCGGAGGAGGATCGGACTGATGACGACCGTGAGTACAGGGAGGAGCTAGGTGACGACTACTCCGAAGGTGCCACATCCCACCCATTTCCGTAGATCCCATTACGCATGGCAAATAATAGAACTGCTAGTGCTTTACATTTCCTGTTGAATATAACAGCTGCTATAGGATTGCATGGTAGTATATTATATACTTGATGACCTTTACCTTGATTAACCTTTCACCCTGCTCACCCGCTGTTAGGATAGACGCACGCTTATATTATTTACTGTTATTTTCACTCCACTATATTATATTGACGATGTGATGATAGTGGTGAACCCGGGAAATGGATGTGTTGGACCTGGGGATTATGGCGAGGATATGGTGGTCTGGCGTGTGTCTTGGGTGTGTGAAGGGTGAGGATTGAGTCGACTGAGCTAGGATCTACGACGAGCTTTTGGAGCGAGTCTTGCCGGGGAATGTACTGGACATCCCTATTAGTTCTACCTGTGGCGGGTAAATGTGGAAAGTGTTGTTGAGGTGGACCCTGTGTGAGTCTCCGAGGGGCGGAGCTTAGGGTGGAGGTGTTGTGGTGGCACGTTAAATGGAAACCCTGATGAAGATATTCCAGCTTGGTCACAACTAAGGACTGAAAGTTCTAGTAACCGGATCATAGGAATCCTTTACTTTCCACTCGCTTCCCATGGGGGAGACGGCCGAACCACCGGGTAGAATGATGCCACTACCGCTAGGCGAGGATGTGTTAGGGAGGTACGGGTATGGATGGGTCTCACACCCTCTCGAGACGATCATGGCCCCCTATTCGGGATCGGGGACATGACTTCACACAGCTCACCACTCCACAAAGGGGGTGTTCCGTGGCCGAGAGGTAGGGTGGCATCGTTCTAGGCCGGCAGCGCCGGAATCGCCTAGTTGGTGACGGCCAGATGAAGGCAGGTCTAGTGGATTAGTAAAACCTCTCGCAGAGTGTATGGTTGATCGATCGATACATATGCCGATTTTTCGGCTATGGACCTTTCCCCGTGTTCTCGCTTTCACTAGACTAGTGAGAGGAGTGTTCTACCTTCCCCGAGAGGTACTTCCGGCCGCGAGCCATAGGATGTGGGCCGCGGGCCGCTGAGGCAACCAGAGTGGGAGTCTGCTTGCTGACCTGAGTGTGGGTTATGTTGGTGATGGGATGGAGGTGAAAATGGGATGGTTTGGGATGGTATGGAATGGAAGGTGATGGATGGTGTGTGGGATTGGGGTTGTGTTAAAACTTGACTATTATTATAATTAAAACTTGATTAATATTGCATAGGAAAACCAGAGCCCCATTTATAGGCCTCTTCAATTTACCATTATTGCATCCAATTCCACAAAGCAAGCACATAGGGTGGGAGTGGCCGACAAACCGTACTTGAAACATTTTTGGCACAGTTCTTATAATTCCGAGGAGTATAGCGATTGAGGGATTCGTGCCTTCGCTCAAGTCGAGGAGATTCTTAGCTTCCGCATCTATCGAGCTGTTCGGTTGATAATTAGTTTGTGTTTTCTCGCCATGGAGGCAATGTAATAAGAAAAATACTATCTACTTTTACTCTTTTATTTACGATGTATGGATGATGATTATCAACTGGAATTTGGGTAATGTGATTTAAATGGTCATATTACACTTCGACTCTGTGGATTTTCCTTCGTGGAAATCAGGTCGTTTCAGTTGGTATCAGCTCCATACTTGACCCGAGGACGAAGCCCTTAGGATTGGACGTTAGAACAGGACAAGCCAACCCTCTCTTCGGTTATATTACCGACCTTGCACCACTTTGTGCATGGCTTACCTCCTAGATTGACTTGCTGATCATGTTCTTGGGCTTGATGCTATGACAATTTTCAAGAACATGTCCCTTTACCTCGAGTACCATGGTGAATGAGACTAAGACTTGCAAGGAATACCTTATGGCTTAGTGACCCACCTTGATGTAGAATGGCAAACCTACCAATACCCATTACCTACGCGTAGTACGCTTCCCGCGAGTCTCCTAGTGTATCTACGGGGGATGTCGCCTTGTAATAAAACCAATGTAATGAGTGTTCGGTTCTTATCGTATTTTATGGTTCTTACTGCTTCTTTGCATGAGTGTAGGATAGATTAAATATTTTATTTAAATCATTGAAATCATTAATTATTTATTGAACAATAAAGGATTATTTAGTTATAAGTGTTATGACCTATGCCTCATATACTAAAACCCTTATTGACCATGTCACGATGTCGCTACGTCGTTCCAATCGCCCGCAACGCGCGCTCCCGTCCCCGTGCCGAGCCTCAGGCAAGTCGACAATCGTCGCCCTCGTCCACGTGGTAGTGACGGTGGTGGTCGTGTCGGCAGCCGTCGTGACCCCAATGGAGCAGATGGTCCCGAACGGGCTGTCCGAGTTGAGAATAATGCTCGTGATGGGGATGAGTCTCCTGGTGGCGCACGGAGTGTCAACAATGGCAATGGAAATCACGTACCACCGCCGCCTCCGCCTAATCTGGCTGAGGTGATGGCTCAGCAGACACAGTTGATGGCCGCCCTGGTCCAAGGAATGAACCGCCGCAACGATGCTAGTGGAAGACATGGCGACTTTCAGCGCAAGCTGGAAGGGTTTCTGAAGCTCAGGCCACCCACCTATGATGGTACTGACCTAGAGGATCCCCTGGCTGCACATGACTGGCTGAAGGAGATTGAGAAGAAGCTGGACCTCACTACCTGCACTGATGAAGAATGTGTTGGGATCGCAGCTCACCAGCTCACTGGAGCAGCTCGCTCTTGGTGGGACAACTACTCTGAAGCTCATGAAGACCCTGCACACATTACCTGGGATGAGTTCGTGGAAGCCTTCACAGAGTTTCACGTTCCAGAGGGAGTCCTGGAAGCCAAGGAGGATGAATTCCACAACCTGCGACAGAAGGGTGACAGCATACATGAGTACACTACTCATTTCACCACCCTCCTGCGCTACGCACCCCGTGCTGTTGTGACATCTGAGAAAGAGAAGATTCACCACTACAGGAAGGGGCTGAATGCCAAGATCAAGGTTGCACTGGGAGGAACCAAGAGCCGCACACTCCGTGACCTGATTGATCGTTGCATCCAGATCGAGAAGGATCAGATAGAGGCTGGTGAGGAAAGCCAAAGGGAGAAGCGCAGGTCTGAGTTCTCACACCGCGGCAGTGATCGCAAGAGGTTCCACAGAGATGGGTCGTCATCTGGACGCCCCCGCTACTACAGAGATGATGCTTCTGGTTCTGGGAAGAGTGACAGGACCTACACCGCAGACTACTCCCGCTCTTCACGTGACCACTACTCTCGTGGCCGTTCACGTGACCGCTACTCCCGTGATCGTTCAAATGATCGCTACCACAAGGATCAGTCCCGGGATCGCTACTCACGTGACCGCTCAGAGCCACCTCGTCACAAGGCAGATCGCCCTGCTCCTGCCCACGCCGCACTGCACAGTAACCGGAGGGCCCCCGTATCAACCCCAAAGTGTGTACGGCTCTCACTGCTTCTAACCGTGCCTGCCTGGTCACAAGGTTGCTCTGTCCTCTCGAAGGCTACTACTCTCCTGCGGCACGTAAGGCCCCGCATGAGGATCGGCTTCCCGTGGTCGCCTCAACCATATCACGGGCGAGGAGGCTCGAGCTGCACCAGATGTGGTGTACGGTACGTTCTTGGTTAACGGCATTACAAAGATTCTGCTCTATTTGATACCGGAGCTACATGTTCATACATCTCATCCAAATTTGCGAGAGAGCATAACATACCTGTAACCCCACGCATAGAACCTATAATTACCACATCACCCCTGGGAGAGATGAGAAGCACCCACATATGTAAGGGAGTGAAACTTAACATTGAGGGAATCACATTTCAAGCCGATCTTACCCTACTACCCTCCACCGGCCTAGATGTTATTCTCGAATGGATTGGTTAACCCAACATAAGGGAGTGATATCATGTTCACCTAGATATGTCCAAATATTCCACCCCACCAATCCACAAAAAGCCAAATGTAGACCCAGCCCAGAGGATTCTGTTACCCTCCTATGTGCCCTCAAAGCTCAAGAAGAATCTCAGCCCAAGGAGAAGACTATTGCTGATGTACCGGTGGTTAGGGATTATGCTAAGGTGTTCCCAGAGGAGCTACCTGGTATGCCACCTGATCGTGATGTAGAGTTCGTGATTGACCTCATGCCGGGTACGGGTCCCATTGCAAAGCGACCGTATCGCATGTCGGTCGACGAACTAGCAGAGCTCAAGAAGCAAATTGATGAGCTACTGGAGAAGGGATTCATTAGGCCAAGTGCCTCACCCTGGGGATCTCCTGTCCTATTTGTCAAGAAGAAAGATGGCTCAATGAGAATGTGCATTGACTACCGCAACTTGAATTCGGTGACCATCAAGAACAAGTACCCTCTGCCAAGAATTGATGACCTACTAGATCAGCTACGCGGTGCCAAATACTTCTCAAAGATCGACCTCCGATCCGGCTATCATCGATGAAGATTCGGGAGGGGACATTTCCAAGACCGCCTTTGTCACTCGCTACGGCGTCGAGTACACCGTTGTATCCTTCGGTCTCACAAATGCTCCTATTTTATGAACATGATGAACAAGGTGTTTCATGATGTGTTAGATCTGTTCGTGGTGGTATTCATTGATGATATTCTTATCTACTCGCCACCGCCGAAGAACATGAGCAACATCTCGAGATTAGTCCCGGAGAGGTTAGCTGAACATTCGCTTTATGCCAAGTTCAGCAAGTGTGAGTTCGCTCCAAGAAGTTGCCTTTCTCGGCCATGTACTCTCTGATGGTGTTGCGGTAGACCCCGCGAAGATTGAAGCATTCAAAGAATGGGAACACCTCGCCGAAGGTGACAAAGTCGAGTTTTCTAGGATTGGCGGGATATTATCGCCGATTCATTGAGAATTTCTCCAAGATTGCTCGTCCAATGACCAACCTCACGAAGAAGACGAAAGATTTTGAATGGACGCCTGAGTGCGAGAAAAGTTTCCAAACCTTGAAGGAGAAGCTCACCACCACACCTGTCCTAGCCTTGCCTGATATCACCAAGGACTTTGTCGTCTATTGTGATGGCTCTCGCCAAGGACTTGGTTGTGTGTTGATGCAGAATGGGAGAGCCATTGCTTATGCTTCTCGGCAGTTGAAGGAGCATGAACAGCGATATCCTACTCATGATCTCGAGTTAGCTGCCGTTGTACACGCTCTCAAGATCTGGAGGCACTACCTCATTGGCAACAAGTGTGTGACATTTACACTGATCACAAGAGTCCAAGTACTTCTTCACCCGGAAGACTTGAACATGAGGCAGCCGATGGTTAGAGCTAATCAAAGACTATGACCTCGGAGATACACTATCATCCGGGGAAAGCCAATGTAGTCGCCGACGCTCTCGCCGCAAGGGCTATTGCCACACTCGATCACGACCGGTGCCGCCCGAGCTCAAGCGGGACATTTATGATTCACGGCTTGAGATAGTACCACATGGCTTGTTGCATGAGCTCCGTGTTGAGTATGATCTCACTGATCGGATTCGTGAAGCTCAGAAGGATTGTGAGGAGATAGAGTACATCCGTGGGCTGATGAAGCTAGGCTATAGCCCCGAGTACAGGGAAGATGAAAAGGGAGCTGTCTGGTTCAAGGACAGAATTTGTGTACCTACCAACTCTGTCCTTCGTAATGAGATCTTGTCAGAAGCTCACAATTCCAAGTATTGCCTTCACCCTGGAGGCTCAAAAATGTACCAAGATGTGAAGAAGCATTTCTGGTGGAAGAATATGAAGGCAGATATCGCAAGACATGTGGCTGAATGTGACATCTGCAATAGAGTAAAAGCGGAGCAGAAAAGAACCGCAGGATTGCTCAAACCACTTGATGTTCCTGAAGTGGGAAAGCATATCCATGGACTTTATAGTGGGACTACCTCGATCCCAAGAAGGCCATGATTCTATTTGGGTGGTAGTTGATCGATTGACCAAGGTAGCACACTTTGTACCATGTGGATCAAAAGTCCGAGCGGAGCAATTAGCTAATCTCTATGAGAAGCATATCCTTAGACTTCATGGTGCCCCGAAGAACATCATATCCGATCGTGGACCAATATTTATGTCCCGATTCTGGCAGTCACTTCATGAGTCTATCGGGACCGAGCTCGACTACAGCACAGCCTACCACCCACAGACCGATGGACAGACGGAGAGAGTGAATCAGATCCTGGAAGACATGCTCCGTGCTAGTGTTCTGAAATATGGGACAGATTGGGAGAAGTGTTTACCTTATGCTGAATTCTCCTACAACAACGGTTACCAGGCGAGTATCAAGATGTCGCCTTTTGAAGCACTATATGGCAGAAAATGCGTAACCCCGCTAACATGGGACCACCCCGGTGAGAGGGCAATCTTTGGCCCCGCCACGATAAAAGAAGCCGAGGAAGGAGTTGCTCAAAGTTAAAGAGAATCCGAGGATCGCTCGAGCCGTTATAAGAGCTATGCCGACAAAAGGCGTAGAGACCTCGAGTTCGAGATCGGAGACGATGTCTATCTCAAAGTATCTCCGCTCCGTGGCTCCGTCAGGTTTCATGTGAAAGGAAAGCTTGCACCAAGATATATTGGCCCATACAGAATTTGCAAAAAAATTGGGAAGCTTGCCTACAAGATTGAGCTACCTCCAGAGTTGACTGGGGTGCACCCCGTATTCCATGTATCGCAACTACGCAAGTGCTTGAGGGTGCCCGAAGAGGAGGAAATTCCTGTAGAAGCGATTGACATCCAAGATACTCTTGAATATAAAGAACATCCTATCAAGATTCTAGGATATGACACCAAGGAGACCCGAAGCAAGACCATCCCTATGTGCAAAGTCCAATGGAGTAATCACACTGAACGTGAAGCAACATGGGAGCAAGAGTCCGACCTTCGACTACAGTACCCATATCTCTTTGACGGGTAAGTCACACTTTAATCTCGAGGACGAGATTCTGATGAGGGGGTAGGACTGTAACAACCCTAAAAATTACCAAATACAAAAATGGCAACTACAAAATTTTTTCTAAAACATCCCCGTTTGATGAGTGTCATGTAGCAAACCCCACCACATTGCATTTATTTTTATCATATTGTTCACCCTAGATTTTATTGCATAAGCATATACTTTAATTGCATTTCAACTCATGTTGATGATCCGAGTTTCTTATTTGGATCTTTGTATTGATGATCAATTCTCTAAATAATTATCCAAGCTACAAGCAATTACCTACATTAGTTAATTGAAGGAACAAATTTGAAACTAAAATAGAAAAGGAAAAGGAGAGAAAACAGAAAAGGAAAAGCCAATCCGGCCCAAGAACTCGGCCCGGCCTGCTCCACCCTTCCTCCTCCTTTTTCTTCTTTTTCTTTTTCTTTTTCCTTTCTCGGCCCGGCCTGCTCCATTCCCTTCTTTCCACCCGCGGCCCAGCTTGCCTTCCTTCACTCCGAGCCGGCCCAAGAAGCGGCCCACCGAGCCGGGCCAGCCCCGCCGCGCCTCCCCGGCGCAGCCACCGCCATGCGGGCCCGGCCGTCATATTCCTCGCCCGACCGAGCCGAAGGCAGAGCGCGTCGCGTGCGCTCGGAAGACCGCATCCGCCCGCGCCCCTTGACCCCGCAAGCCGCTCCCTCGCCACCAAGCCGACCCACATCCTGCTCCCGGCCTCCCTTTCTCCTTGACTCGATCCCGCGTACGCGGATCGGCGGCCGCCATGAGCGGCATGGAACCGCGCCCCCGTGACTCGGCCACTCCCCTTCCTTGGCCTTCTCTCCCGGATTAAGGAGAGCACCGGAACCGCAACTCGAGGCCGCACCCGCTCCTCCAAACCCCGTGCTCTCTTCCCTCATAGCGCCCGACCCGACGCCGCCACCACCATAGCCGCCACCGTAGCGAGGAGGAAGGCCCGCGCCGGGAATCGTCGCGAGCCGCCTTGACTAGTCCACGCGCCGCCTCCCCGGATTCGCCGGTGCGACACACGGTGAGCACCATCGCCTCCCTCTTCTTCCCGCTCGGCACCGCACCGCGTCTCCGCCGCACCACCACGCGGTGTGTCACCGCGCCGCACCACCGCATCGAGCGCCGCCGCACCACCGCACCGAGCGCCGCCACTGCGCCCGCACCGCCCCGCGCCCAGCGCCACCGCCACCGCACCGCCGCTGCTGCGCGCCCCCACGCCGCCGGCGCCGGGCGCCGCGAGAGCAGAGGGATGCGAGCCGGATTGGGGAGAGAAGGGAGGAGAGAGGAGAGAAGAGAGAGAGAGACCGGCAGTGGGCCCCACTTGCGCCCGCACCCGTGCACCCGCTCATGTGGACCGAGCCACGCACCCCCGGCCCACCGAGCGCTTCACCGTGAACCGGAGCTGTGCACCCGAGCCTGGGCACCTGTGCCGTGACGTGGCAGCGTCGCAGCGCGCCACGTGGCGGGCCGCACGGCCCGATCCGGCCCGCCAGACCCAAAGCCCTACCGAGCCCATAGCCGCGACGTCATCGCGACGCATCCGGGACCCACGCCCGTGACCGGCCAATGCTGACGTCATCGATGACGTCAGCAGCCACGTCAGCATGACCCGCTGGACACGTGGCCCAACCAGAAACTGACACGTGTCGCGCCCAGATTTATCCAGCCCTTTTTCTTTTTCAGAATATGTATTAAACTTCGGAAATTCATAACTAATTCATACGACCTCCGAAAATTATGATCTTTATATGTAAATTCATCTAAAATCGAGCCCAATCCAATGATATACTTTTTGAGTGCATTTGGATCTTTTTGCTATTCATTCGTTCTTTGTGCTCATCTATAGGGGTCGCTTCCACGACCAATATATTGCGTTTCAGAGTCGGAGGAGGATCGAACTGACGACGACCGTGAGTACAGGGAGGAGCTAGGTGACGACTACTCCGAAGGTGCCACATCCCACCCATTTCCGTAGATCCCATTACGCATGGCAAATAATAGAACCGCTAGTGCTTTACATTTCCGTTGAATATAACCGCCGCTATAGGATTGCATGGTAGTATATTATATACTTGATGACCTTTACCTTGATTAACCTTTCACCCCGCTCACCCGCTGTTAGGATAGACGCACGCTATATTATTTATTGTTATTTTCACTCCACTATATTATATCGACGATGTGATGATAGTGGTGAACCCGGGAAATGGATGTGTTGGACCTGGGGATTATGGCGAGGATATGGTGGTCTGGCGTGTGTCTTGGGTGTGTGAAGGGTGAGGATTGAGTCGACTGAGCTGGGATCTACGACGAGCTTTTGGAGCGAGTCTTGCCGGGGGATGTACTGGACATCCCTATTAGTTCTACCTGTGGCGGGTAAATGTGGAAAGTGTTGTTGAGGTGGACCCTGTGTGAGTCTCCGAGGGGCGGAGCTTAGGGTGGAGGTGTTGTGGTGGCACGTTAAATGGAAACCCTGATGAAGATATTCCAGCTTGGTCACAACTAAGGACTGAAAGTTCTAGTAACCGGATCATAGGAATCCTTTACTTTCCACTCGCTTCCCATGGGGGGGAGACGGCCGAACCACCGGGTAGAATGATGCCACTACTGCTAGGCGAGGATGTGTTAGGGAGGTACGGGTATGGATGGGTCTCACACCCTCTCGAGACGATCATGGCCCCCTATTCGGGATCGGGGACATGACTTCACAGTTTCAGCCACTCCACAGGGGGTGCTCCAGGGCTGAGAGGTAGGGTGGCATCGTTCTAGGCCGGCAGGCGCCCGGAATCAGCCTAGTTGGTGACGGCCAGCGATGAAGGCAGGTCTAGTGGATTAGTAAAACCTCTGCAGAGTGTATGGTTGATCGATCGATACATATGCCGATTTTTCGGCTATGGACCTTTCCTGTGTTCTGCTTTCACTAGACTAGTGAGAGGAGTGTTCTACCTTCCCCGAGAGGTACTTCCGGCCGCGAGCCATAGGATGTGGGCTGCGGGCCGCTGAGGCAACCAGAGTGGGAGTCTGCTTGCTGACCTGAGTGTGGGTTATGTTGGTGATGGGATGGAGGTGAAAATGGGATGGTTTGGGATGGTATGGAATGGAAGGTGATGGATGGTGTGTGGGATTGGGGTTGTGTTAAAACTTGACTATTATTATAATTAAAACTTGATTAATATTGCATAGGAAAACCAGAGCCCCATTTATAGGCCTCTTCAATTTACCATTATTGCATCCAATTCCACAAAGCAAGCACATAGGGTGGGAGTGGCCAGTACAAACCGTACTGAAACATTTTTGGCACAGGTTCTTATAATTCCGAGGAGTATAGCGATTGAGGGATTCGTGCCTTCGCTCAAGTCGAGGAGATTCTTAGCTTCCGCATCTATCAAGCTGTTCTGGTTGATAATTAGTTTGTGTTTTCTGCCATGGAGGCAATGTAATAAGAAAAATACTATCTACTTTTACTCTTTTATTTACGATGTATGGATGATGATTATCAACTGGAATTTGGGTAATGTGATTTAAATGGTCATATTACACTTCGACTCCGGGATTTCCCTTCGTGGAAATCAGGTCGTTTCACAGATCTTCAAGTAACAGGTACTGACTACTGATCGATGCCACCTTTTATCTGTGGTTTCTTGTATTGCAAAATGCGTAGTTATCTTTACATCTCAACGTGGTCACCAAAATTTCTCGCAGCTCTCTGCGTTTTCTCCTGAATGAACGACTTAATCAGGTACATGAGCTGCACCAGCTGTACCATGTCCAGAAGCAGCTGATGCAGCAGGCCTAGTCCGGCGAGCCGTGCAGTGCTCCGGCTCCAGTCATCGTCGTCAAGCCGAGATTTACACGTTTTTTTTTGAAACCGTGCTTTAGCACGTTTTTCATTAAGGGAAGTTAGAGTTTTACACAGCGTGCGCCCAACAGCGAGTTGCCAAGGGGCGGACGTGCACACTTACACAAGTCACCGGCTCAAACGGTGGTGCTAGATGTAGTGACTTTCTAAGATAAACCAATTTGCGACACAAGGGGCAGGAGAGTGTGAACTCTAAGATGCAAAAAGCGCGGCGATGCTACGAAAGCCCGCCGCCAGCCACGCGTCCGCTTCCTCGTCTATGTGCCTCAAGATCTGCGGTGACGTCCTGCTGGTGCCGTCGAACGTCCGCCTGTTGCGTACCTTCCACAGCACCCAGGAGACGAGGAGGACGACGGAGTCGAATCCCCTCTGGAACTGGCGAGGTATTCGCTCCCTCGTCTGGAGCCACCAATCGGGGAGCACCGCGTCAGGCGGTGGTACAAGGTCTGAGCGGCCCGTGCGCACTAGCGTGCGGAACCAAATCTCCCTGGTGAGCACGCACCTTGCGAGAAGGTGGTCGGTGGTCTCGGACAGCTGGTCGCAGAACACGCAGGCATCCACTTGTTGCAGACCGTGCTGCTTCCTGCGCTCCGCAGTCCACAAGCGGCCCAGCAAGGCGAGCCAGAAGAAGAACTTCACCTTTGGTGGTGCGGAAGCTCTCCAAAGCTCAAACGCCCCGGCCAGACTCGTCCGTCCAAGAAAGAAGGCCTGGTAAGCTGAGGCGCTGGAGTACACGCCACTGGCAGTCCAGCGCCAGACGAAGCGGTCCGGAGTGAGCGGGTCTAAGTGGACTGACTCAGTGAGGTTCCACACGCGCGCAAACTGGTCGACGTAGGCCGCGGTCTGCGCGCCACGCGCGTCCTCCGTCCAAGTCCGGTTGTGCAGCGCCTCCCGGACTGTGCGGCGATATGGTGACAACATCTCCTCAGCGGAAGATCATCACCTTCATCAGCTGCAACAAGGCCACGGCACCTGCAACCTCCCAGTTTCCCATACGAATGCAATCTTGAGCTGACACTGGCTACAGGACCAAGCCGCACAAGCAGCAGCTCTGATACTGAGAGGCGGCAGGGGAACCGGCTCAAGGCATCGTCCAACTCGCACTCCGGTGCAACCGCGTTGTTATCGACGTCGACGGACTCCTAGCGGGCACAAATAAGGAAGGTCAGAGTGGCGTCGCCGGCGCTGAGGTCTCATAGCGAGGTTGGCAGGCGGATGGACGAGATGGGGCAGGGTCCACGGATGTACCAGACTACTAGTGCCTCAGCCTGAAGATAGCTTTGGAGCGAGCACTTCTTTTGGGGAGAGTTTGTGCTGTATGTAGGATTACTTTCGGAATTTGGGAACATGTTTTGGGGAGAGAGCACTTGTTTGCGTTTCTTGCACAACTGTACATCACAGAGCTGTTTTACTGTTTGACGAGATTTTGTACAATAATTTCTTAAATATGCGTATATATTAAATATGTGCTATTGAGAGATATTTTGTATTTGATGAAGAGAAGATAAATAAAACAAAAGTGTATGCGCACGTATGTATCAACGTGTGCTATTTGTATCAGAGAAAAGAGAAGCAAGCTAGCTCATCTTGTCTATTTCTTCACGTATATATGTGCATATATGCTTTGAAATGCAAGTATAAAGAGGCTAACAAGCCAGAGGATGTGCCAAGCTCTTAAGCTAACACGATCAGCTTGGTATATACACAGATACATGCACCTGTATATGACTGATCGAACTGGTTGTATGATGATGTGCATATATACATATGCCGATCGGTGTCACATAGGTGTAAACCGGCTGATCTCAACGCGGCGTGGTACGACTCGTTCGCTGTCTATACTTATGGCCGGCGGATACGTGTGTTGATGGCTCGATAGCCTGTACACACACGTCGCAAGTGCCTCTGGGCCGAATATATACGTACGTATGTTAAGCCTCACGACAAGCCGGACCCGTGCCTCAGGGACTGCGTATTATCACCGTCGTGTATATGCTTGTCGTGCGTGGTTAGTGCCGGCCCACCGCTCAGCCAGGCAGCATTTGGTTATTTTTGTACACGGAGTTAACATGTCCAGATTCAATGACTCGAGATATACACGAGCTCCAAATATCTCGGCGTTGGCTAACAAACTCCTGGCGGCGGACGTGTGCAACCAAAGGGCTCGGTGGCTACCCTAGCTGCTGCCTATATAAAGAAACCTCAAGACTCCACGGGAAGGGGGAACCAGGGAGCGCCGCCAGGCTGCTCCCACATCTACACGATGACGCCTGGCTTATGGGATCAGCCGCCGCCACGGCAATGTCCATCATAAGCTCGGAGCGGACTACCGATGCAAGTCTGTGACGCTGGAGGACGTCGTCTACACGCGTCCCGTCCTCGTCGTCGATCTACACGATCAGACTTCAAGAAGGAGCGTCGTCAGGCTGATTTCAAGAAGGAGCGTCGTCAGGCTGCTGCTCCATGTACAAGAACGCCCGGCCGAAAGGCAGCCGCCGCCAGGGCGCCATTCATACGTAGGCACGGAGCGGATCGGCCATCGACATCAGCAGATGGAGGCAGCTGCTGGCCAGAGATCGAAAGCAGCCATATGTCGCCGTTTTCCGTCACCCGCCGATCACCACGAAGGGCAGTTGTCGCCACGGCGTCATGCACACCTTGGATCGTCGAGGTGCGCCAGGGCAGCCGCTGCCACGCACGGCGCCATTCATCTAGAGATGCGCCATCCATCGGGAGATGGCTGCACGGCCGTGCCGCTACGTGCGCCCAAGGAGCTAGCCGGTGGAGGGCTGTGTCATGAGGAAGGAGGTGAAGCAACAGCGTCGCCAGGCTGCTCTGATCTACGAGGAAGCAGACGACGGAGCGCCAGCGCCGCCATGAAGAATCACGCCCGGCCAGTTTGGATCACAGGCCGCCACCATGGCGCCACCCATCCAGATCGAGATTCGGTGCGGATTAGCAAGAGGCAGACAGAGAAGGTGCCAGCCGTTGCCTTGGCACGGACGAACAAGAGAGGCAAGCAACGTCCACAAGTTGATGATGCAGCCGTACGTATGTGCACATGGTGCCAGGGAGTAGATCGATGTATGGGTCGACACATGCACGTATCTGCCCATGATGACATCTCCGTTCAGGAGTACCATGTACATGAGCGCCTCCTCTTTCTCATATGTAGCACGGGCAGGTCCAGCTGCACTGGCCGGCCGATGTGTTCTTGTCGGTGGCGTCTTCATCATCAACAACGACATGTCCTCGTCCTCGAGAAGGGACGACGCACGGCCTAGTGCTCTCTACTACAGCCAGCATCCGTATGCACAGTGGAGAATGAAGGCGATCCGAGTCCGGGCGTCTCCATATGGTGCTGCGCCGGTCACCCGCGAAGACTCCCACAATCACCACGAGAAGGCTGCACGCCATCTGCGGCTGCGCCTAGGAGCAAGACTTCTCTGTTCCAGCCGGTCTGCGCCACAGCAAAGCTGCATATATAGGCATGTATATTCGTGTACGTGCGTGCGCAAGCTAGGATGATGCCAACGATCATCTCAGACAAGCTGCATATATATACATGTATAAATGTGTTTGTGTGTGCGCTTGAATTACTCCTAATAGGCTGTCATGAACAAGCAAACCATAGGGAGCTCTTTTATTCGAGCCCCAAATCATATTTGTATAATTTTGTTCTTTCGTGTACAGGTGAAGCTGTCCGGACACTCAAACCCCGGCTGCCTGCTGCTCCGTTTACTACCACTACCACGTCTACTACCACTACCACGCGACGCTCGATGCCGACGGCGACTCCATCTACTGCGACGAGTACGTGCGACACCGACAAGGCGGTCGGCTATATGCTCGGGATCAGGATGAATCTACCACATCTTCATCAACTCCAACAACTCCACGTGATCAAGATCCACAGCGTACCACGACGATGCTGCCCAGGAAGTCCGAACCGATCCAAACTACACCAACCATGCAAGTGACAACTACGATGACACCACGTGTCGTTCGACAACGACAAGGCGAACTACACAGGCGGACATGGCCCCTTTTGCAGCCATGTTGTACTGGCTATGGACCGACGAGGCCCTCATGCTGACTGCCATCCACATCTACACCAACACACAAGCATGGAGAAGTGAAGCGAAGACCGACGACGACGACCAAAGCAGCTTAATTGGAGGTGCTCTGTGAGCTTGACTCGCAGGGGTAATTAACTGGGAGCTTTCCGAGGCCCCAGGAACCATGAAGACTACAATCGCCCAAGTCAGATCGCCGCCAGCAGGCTATGGAGCGCACACCTATGTGTAGGGAACATGTATTTGTATTTTCTTTAAATATGAATAAAGTCAGTGTTCTCTTCTCTTATTTATTTTGTGTACTTTAGTACACTGGCACGCCCGCACTTATTTTTATTCGCATAGAGAGATCCTCTGCGTGAGTGATTTTTCTGTGGAAACAAAATGGCACGCCCAGTGGGACGTGGTTCTCCTCCCATCTTTGCTGCGCAACATGGTCGTCGTCTTCATGCTCATGTCTTCTCTAGCATATGCGGTGGTCACGATGGTGCTATTTCGGATGCTATTCTTGTTTTAAGGCTCCACTGTAGCCCAATGGTCGCCCTTATTTTGGGCCCGGCCCATTATTTTTCCTTCTTGGTGTTTTATGCAGCCATGTGTGTGCATTCAAGAAGGTGAAAGCGGCGTCAAACGGCAGCCATTGTCTTTCCCTTGGTGATGGAGCCATGGTTGGCATCGAGGTGCCCACATCATCGACAAGGCCAGGGCTCATGTCCATGCTTGGGCTGGTCTTCTTGCTTGGCACAGGGAGGCAACATCGACAAGGATATTGCCTCCACACATCCCTTTGGCGCAGCAAGCAGACGCTGTCAAAGCGAGCTCCTTGCCACAGCCAGTACAGTATCAACGCCGTGGCATACATCGTCTACGACAACCTCCACATACGCAGGCCGAGTCAAGATCGATGAAGGCGCACAACATGTAGCTTGCCTGACGAGCGCATGGACGGACAAGCATATATTCTCGCCGGCCTGTGCCACCTTTGCGATGCTGTCTGAGGCCAGCAAAGAGGGCTGCATCATGCCGTCCGCGGAGCCCATGGCCACCAACATCATCATCGCGCGTACGTGAGTTACAGCGCACCTCTGATGAGCCGAAGGCATGCATCGGATCAGCACACCGGCTCCACATGAGACCATAACAAGTCTCTGGCCGTGGCAAGCGCTTGCGGACATCTACGCACTAGAAACACAACTACGTAACGGCAGAGACGCACTTCGTTGAGGCCTCGCCGATTATCCGGCTTGCCACGAAGGCGCCACTATTCCCTACATGCACGGGCGAGATGATGCGCAGTCCGCTCTCACGTGCTGAACTTTCCGGAGCGACATACCCATCGCTCAGCAACATATATAAAGGGCGTTCTCCTCGTGCGTGATTCCATCACCGGCGAGCGAGTGCCCCGGACAGGAATGTTGCTACAAACAAATTAGTTTGTGCACGCGTTATTTAGCCATGCATGCATGTACACGTGCAATGCACACATGCACTTGCTTCCATGTGTTCCTACTTACAAAGTCACAAGCTAAGGGAGCTGTATATTGCTACCGCTCACTAGGAAGCCAGGACCTGCTCAGGCCCTCGGCATCTCATGAAGATTTGTCCTGCTCCGTGTCCATGGCGGCTACATCAACACGTCGGCGCCGGAGTCCATCTACTGGGCACCATCTTGAGTAAGAAGTCGAGCAAGAAAAGCCTCAGCCACATATCTATGGCAAAAGGCGAGCACAAACACGACTCTTCATCAATTGTTGATGACGGCACAAGGATGCCGTGGCGAGTTGGATGCCCTGCTTGTTGACGAATGAGAAACATACCTGCTGGAGGAACGCGATAGGCAGCGTCTTCCTTCACGATTTGTTTCTCTTGTTATGCTGGAGCTAACAAGCTACCTGTGCACACACGATGCTTGTCCATGAAACGATGAGGCCATTCATGAAATCGGCGACATCTACATGTGTTGAGTACTCCATCGAGCTCGATCTCCATGATTGTCCATACCAAGCAGCTGCAGCTCGCGTCCCTTGGCGGCTATTTCTGTTGTCCATCGTGTGGAGAGCGAGCGCTAATGATGCAAGGGGGTCGCAAATGACAAGCATACATCCACTCTTGTAACTTGACAGGTGCACAAAGAGAGAAGGCCATGGTCGTTGGACCTTCAACATTGAGCCCTGAATAGTCGTTGGGGGCATCTCCATCAAGCCGACCCAATACACACCATGGCGCGTACATCGAGCCTCCATCCGGCAGCCCGTGGTGTCCTGGCGAGGCACGTACCCATGGATAGGCGGCTTCAACTTTGGTGTGAGTCAACGACATCGAAGTGGACCCCATTGAGAGAGCCAGACATATTCCCTGAGACCCAATGGCGCATATGGGATGGCGACTTTGCCAACTCTGATCCTGAGCCAGCGATGCCAAGCTATATCGAGGTTGCTCACTGCCTTGGCGACGGCAACGTCCCTCTGCGGTGCACGGGAGATGCAAGCCCCGTCGATTCAAGCCCTGGCGATGGCGGCTTCGTCAAGCCTTGATGCGGATCCAACGCCATCAAGCTTAGAGACGGATGCGCAAGATGGTCGGAGAACGGTGGCGGCATAGAAACGGACGCGCACGCTCCACTCCGGTTAGAGCTCCACATGGCTCTGCATCTACGGCCGGATGCTCGTTGATCCTCGACAGCACGGGTGGTGTATGGAGAGCACAGGCGAGAGTCAATCAGAGCTTGGAAGCAAGCCTGCCTAAGAGGACTTCTATTCCAGACGGCCGCACGCTCCGACTGTGCCACACCACGCGCCGCCGGCAAGGGATTCCGTCAAGCGTCTTCGTCTAAGCAAGGCACCTGATCGTGCACGTCATTCTCATTGGGTAAGAAATAAATCTGGTTTTTATTTCTTTCCATTTTTTCACACATGCACGTCGGCCCGTTGTCATGCCGGCCGAGAAGAGAATGACACGGCAGCCAGGAGATCAAGATGGCGCCGGATCGGACTGCGAGAACCATCGCGTCCCGAGTACACGAAGTATTGCCGGCGAGCTTTGGCTTGCGGGTGTCAGACGTGCCCGTGTCGTGGGGTGCCAGAGGCCGATGCACCAACGCGGCTGCTGGGAGAAGGGCATGAAGGTGGATACCACTAAAACCTGAACCAACGCCAAGCATGCACGCACCGTCTACGCGCGTGCAAGCAACGTGCAAACAAGGAGCCATGCATTCGAGGCTGTCCATCAGCGCTTGTTCCAACATGAGCGATGGACTGCAGGAGCTCGGGTTCGGCACTTGCCCACCAAGGAGCTACGGCTGGCCATGATCAACATCGAGGAAGGCGATGGTCGCCACTACACTCTTGGCACAAGGGAGAAGAAAAGTCTCTCCATTCAGAGAGCTCTCCTACTCACCATTTGTTCCCGGAACCAAGGAGTGGAGGGCAGTATCATCTACGTGGCCTCCATGCTCCAGCCAAGCGTACTAGCTGGACTAGCCTTGGAGCGGGAAATATATATGTTCGCCAGGGTGAAAACAAAATGGTGGCCGCAAGGACGTATATGTTGTGATCGTGCCATCAAGATTGCAACAACGTCCGGTTAATAAATGGCACCAGCTTAAAAGCCAATAACTCAAGAAGATACCTGACCGGAGCTCAACACTAGAGCCCATAAACATGAAGGACAGAGCTCACATGCAATAAGTAGCCTGCCATCAAGGCGCCAGTCACGACGCTTAGCTTGCGTCAGTCTACAATCGCGCCTGTCTGAGAAAGATGCGAGGAGAGCACTCCTGCGATGCCAGCTGACCCTACTATCAGGCCCAAGGAGAGCCAATGTGGGAGCAGCGACGCGCGGACCGAGCTTCTTCAAGCGTGACCTTCTGACACCAAAGTCCAACAGCGCCAGTGTTCTTCGGCGCCGCCTTGGACATGAAGCACACTAGGGGCGCCACCATGGATCCCCGGTGTTCGATAATGCCGATGTTCTTTTGGCATTTCCATCTACATCGACCAAACATGGGGCGACACAAACCCTCTTGGTCCGCCACGGTGTTGATCGTCCTCCAGCATCACCTTCTATGTCAACAACACACTGGGGGCAACACAGCTCCCAGGTGTCCTACACCGACGTTCATCCGATGTAGTCTTCTACATCATCAAAACATCAGGGGTGTCATCACACCAACCCTGTTTGTGCGACGTCGATGGTCTGTCGGCATGCCTTCGACATCAACAATGCTGTGAGTAGCACCACACCTCCCTGGCCGTCTACACTAACGGCGACAAAGGCCTCTCGTCTACATCAACAAATCCCGGGAGTAGCATCACACCTCCCGGCTCATCTCCCATGCCAATAGCGTTTTGGCGTGAGCTCGGAGAACGGCAGCTCTAGGAGCAATGGTGCGCCTATGCAAGCATCTACATCGCGGAAGGCTTTTTGGCATCGCCTCCAACATCTTCAGCCGAAGCTCCACATTAACGGGAGGTTCTTGATTTTTATTTATTTTGCATATGTTTTCTCCTTTCTTGAGATGGTCAACATGCATTTTTTTTTATTGCATAGCAAACACACACACACACACACAAGGCTCTCCTACGTATCAAGCTATAGCTGCAATAGAAGATTTGGCTGCCTTGAGACATCATCAGAAGGGCCGGGGGCAACAGCCTGGTACATGGAGCCCGCGACAAGCCACCACATCACGCTGTACACGACTGACGCTCGACGTGTCTCCGCTGGGGGCAGTGGGAAGATGGCTTGGGCTACTCCTAAGCAGCGAGGCGACCATGCCGCTCGCGCTTCCTGACATGGGGTGACACACACTCCAGGGAAGACCATTGAAAAAGAGCAAGAAAGGGCTACCTGGTGCAACACAGGTTGTGCCAAGTGTCAAGCCTCTTGCCACCCTGGGATGTGACAACAAGGGACCATCAGAAAAACACACAATGCCGGCAAGGATTCCCTTTGTTCCACAGAGGTGAATGGCTACCCTCCAAGTTCCTCGGGTTGAGGCACTCCAAGTCCAAGCTCCTCGGGAGAAGGTGCTTCAAGTCATCACGTTGAGGCATTTCAAGTTCATCATGTTGAGGAAAAAAAAAAAACCTCAATCAACAAGCTCAATAAAGTTCAATCAACAATGTTCAATCAAGAATTTCAATCGGCAAGCTCCATCGTCAAGCTCAATACCAATGGAAGGCGGAGATAGTCGTTCACCATCCTTGGCAAAAGTGTGGCGAATTCCATAAGCCATTACCTAAAACCAAACACCAGCGCAGCCGTACCTACGCCTCCGTGTTAGAGAGAGCAAGCGGCTGTGGTTCAACTCAATGCAAGGGAGTCTAGAGCAATAATTCCTTTCACCCCAGCGGATACACCAAGGCAGATGTCCACACATTCAAGCACACAACGGGGCAAAATCGCGGGAGCCATGTTGCCATGGTTACGCAACGGCCCCTACTGGTCATGCCCCCTGGCTGTCCTATATCAAGCTGCACATATAGCTAACACCAATGGGAGAGCCAACATTTTTAAAATACTTAACAAAATCCTCTTGCATACATTGATCATTTTTATATCACTATCACATTACCCTAGCTATGTCGATTATCCGCAGACAAGCTAGTTGTTTTTATTGTGGCGTTGCAGGTCCATCGTTTCACTACAATTGGGAGCCGTGATACGCGCCAGTGCGGCCAGTGTTGAGCGGCGAAACCCTTCAACCCGATGGACTACGCCACGTACACCCTTACAAGTGGAGGTCGGGTTGATAAACCACACTTTTGGGAGTCATGATGCACGCCAGTGCGGCCAGCGTTGAGTGGTGAAACCCTTCAACCCGATGGACTACGCCACGTACACCTTTCCAAGTGGAGGTCGGGTTGATAAACTATCTTCGCCAGCTTACGCGACATTTACACCGCAAGGCGAAGATACTCAAGGGCGTCCGGTGAGCTAAGGCCACCATAAAGGACCCGATGGACACATCATTGGCCAATGCTAATTTACGGCCCCAATGAAGCCCTACACAAGGCTCGTCGGCTAATGCCACGACGGCCCCGACAAGATGCCATACGAGGCTTGTCGGTCAATGCCACAACGGCTCCGACGAAATGCCTACTACACGCTTGTCGGCAGACGCCATGACATGGCCCCGACGAGATGCAACACGAGGCTTGTCGGCCAACGCCACGATGGCTCCGACAAACTCCTACTACACGTTTGTCGGCAGACGCCACAACATGGCCCCGACGAAATGCGACAACACCCCGTTGGTCGATGCCGCAACGCGGCTCCAACGGAGTTCTACACCGTCCCGTTGGCGGACGCCACAACGTGGCTCCAACGGAGTTCTTCTATCGCCCCGTCGGCCGATGCCACAACACGGCCCCGACGGAGTGCTACACCGTCCCGTTGGCTGGCGCTGCAACGCGGCTCCAATGGGGTTCCACGACTTTCCGCTGGCCAACACCGTGACACGGCCCAAACGAAAGTCTCTACACCCTGCCTTGGAGTCACTTCAATGCCACCCAAGGCCGAGGTAGTTTAGTTCACGTGGTAGCATGTGTTTTACGTGCGCTGGTACAAAGATGAGCTAAAAGAAAGCAAGCTAATAAGCAACTATATGACGGCCATGCCATGAGATGCAAGTCATGCGTGCACATATATATGCACGTGGGTAGCCACACATGGCGCCTCTCTGGCCCAATGGCGTTGTCTTGCGCCAAGATAGCAACAAGGGCGTTGCTGTGCTTCCGACGAACGAGCACACAGCCCCGTTGCCGCTACATCATCACCTTGACTGTGGCCTCATCAACCTGAGCGTGTGCGCTGCCTCGATGATGAACGAGGCGACTTCAGCACTGATCCCTTCATAGGCAGATCAAGCCTGATAGCCCCAAAGGGGCGTCGCGATAGAGGCTGGCGTCCATCCGTCATTAACCGCGGCATGGGCCTGGAGCTTACGCTCCGTCCAACGTCAAGATGGCATCGGGCACGAAAACGCCATCACAACAGCAATCCAACACAGCTGCCTTGTCGACGGGCGCTGCATCAACTTTGTGACCACTTCGGCAGCTCACCATTTTGCTTGGCCGAGGCACTTCGATGGTGAAGTGGATAAACCTTATAGGGCACTCATCATGTGGCTTCCACCAACCGCCGCAACGACACGACGATGTCAAGGTCAAGTGGCCAAGGCATGTGCTATCTCAGCTGGGCAACCCAGCTATCGCCATATGTGCGTGCTGGCGGTCGACAAGCTTATCGTCTTCAGAACAAAACCCTGCCGAGCTGTGATGAAAATCACGCTTGGGCTAGGAAGAAATGGGTGTAACCGCATTTGTGCTACCCTTGTATATGTATGAATTAATTATAGTAAATTGGGTCCGGTGATACTCTGCCCAAAGAGTCTCGCAACGTGTACTCATGTGTACTATGTATACTGATGAGAAAGAACTATCAAGTGTCGTTTTAGACCGTGCACTTACACGTTAGCTGATTAACTAAGGTTGTGCATATATGCATTGGCAGCCAACACGGCGCCTCGGCAGCCCAATGGCGCCATGATCCTGCTAAATGGCATCCTTGGCGTGGTGCGTTGCTGCTCTAGCCACCGCAACGGAGGACACGCCAAGATGATATCAGGGGGCACAACATCCTCACAATGAGCACCCCTGCAGCTCCGTCCAGCGGGCACTCTGCATCAATGCCTTGACCAGTCCAGCAGCTCGGCGGCTCGCTCAAGCGCGTCCAAATGCTTCCACCAACAACTCCAACGACGAGCGCAACGATCAAGCAACCGGCAGCCATCTCAGTCTTGGATGCGTCCTGCTTCTTTGTGCTTGTCATAGGGAAGCTCGGCAAGCTGGTCGCCGCGATTCTCACTGGCCCCTGGAGTTGCAGGCGCCAGCAACGTTCGGTGCGGCAACTCCCAGCAACCATCCGCACATCGACCCATGGCACTAGTTCACATGGTGGCATCACATATATATGCACCAGTTTGTTGAGCTAAAGAAATCAGCTAATCGATTAGCCTGTATTAGTTGAAGCATAAGGTTTTTTATAAGAAAATAGAAGGGAGCACAGATGGTGCCCAATATTCATGTAAAATTCATGAATGGAGTTCAAATTTGAAGGCACTATCAAAATCCAAGGCTGCAGTTAGTACAATTATTGCGCTGTCTCAGTCGAAAATTGTATTTTCACCAAGTCGAGTTCGAATTTGCTCCGCATTCAAACTCAACTTGGTGGGGGGCATTTGTTTGACGAGATTTTGTACAAAATTTCTCTAGTTTGGCATATACCTTTGTACGTGCTATTGAGAAACTAGAAGAAATTGAAAGATATATAAGAAAGTTAGCAATAAGCCGTATTGGCTTCTAGAGATGTTCTCATGCACGGTTGTTCACATGCATATGCCAAAAGGAGCTACTAGCCAGCGGCTTGCATGGGCAACGTGCAAATAAAGAAGCTAACAAGGCTGCTTCGCGTAGAGAGAAGGAAAGAGAGGCATGAATATATGCATATATGCGCCTCGATGTGCAAACAAAGAAGCTAGTTAAGAACTGATGTGTGGCTTCCATGCATGTTCTATATAACCATGCACACCACACACCTCGACGTGCAAACACGAGAAGCTAACAGGAACTCCAGCTGAGTGATCTGAGAGATGCCGGTGCAATGGGTCTAGAACCTTCTAGAACCTTTGCCGGGTGTATGCACCGCACGACGTGACTCGCCGAGTAGTCGAAACATTCTAGAAGCTAGTCTCGACGTCGGCGTATAATACGGCGCAGTATACGTCGCCGCAAACCGTTTGAGGCAAATATACATATGTATATTATAGGCTTCACGAATGCAATCAAACTCGTCAGTTGGGCCCATGCCGCAGGGACTGCATATGTGAGAAGCTAATCCATATCGTCGTGCGCACGCCCGTGGCTTAGTATCGGCCCACTGCTCAGCCAGGGTAGGAGATGCTTATTTTCGTATGAAGAATGAAAGTGTCCAGGTTCGATGGATATACACGAGCTTATCCGGCTTTGGTGGCGCGGCTATCTGTCGATCGGATCTCCATCGATCTCGCGCGATCCAACTGAACGGCGGCTGGAGGGTGGACTCGCACGCCCTGCAACCCTAGCTGCTTCCTATATAAAGCACACCCAGGTCCTCACGAGAAGGGGGCGACTTGAACCAAGGAGCGACGCCAGGCTGCTTCTCTTGGTGAAGGGCAGTACGCGCCGCCGGCCGGGCGAGATGGAGAAAGCAAGGAGCGCCGCCAGGCTGCTTCTCTTTGCCGTCCACAGTACGTCTGTTCCTAAGGCAGACTTCAAGCAAGGAGAGCGCCGCTAGGCTGCTCCCTCCCATCTACGAGCGCCTGGCCGTCTGGGTGAGATCTGCACACGACGCCGGTCGGCTTCTGGATAGTTGATGTGTGCCACCTAGGAGACGCCCAGCTAAACGTCTACTACCTCTACACAAGAGGACGGCTGATGTATATACATACATACGCGCCGCCGAAGATGGAGGGCAGGCCACAGCCCAGGATGACAGCCGTTGCCGCTGCGCAAGATACAGCTGTATCTGCCCATGGTGCCAACGAGGAGATCCTTAAGACGGCCTATGAGCGTGTGCCAAGCCACCACGCCATCGGCGGCCAAGATCCATCTACGAGAGCGGGCCATCATCAACATGGCCTAGTGTCTTTCTGCATCTACGGATAGTGGCCGGCGGCAGCACGTACCATCTACGTTTGGATGCCTTCATCTGCAGCTACTTGCCTGCGATGTGGCTCCATCTTCACCAACAAGATGCGCCATGACGTTCGGGCCGATGGAGGCGCAACCGCCACCGGGCCAGCATCCATCGCCAGTGGCCAGCCGATGGAATTGCTGGCACATGTGTCTGTACACCTAGACGAGGGAGAGCCCCACCATGTGAAGGCAGTCGTCTACGCCAGCTCCACATCAGCGGTGTATATCGACGACATCGATCCAACACACTGCAGGCCATCCGGAGGATGCGTGTCCGACGCCACAGGGCGCGCTTACGAGACCGGAGGTCCACATGGGAGGCGAGGTGGGACGCCATTGACATCGTAATGAGGCGAGACCGGACGCTAGCTCCACATCTACGAGGGCGGCGGCGGCGCCATCGATGCCGCGTCACGGAGGAGAGCCCGAACACCGTCACCTACACCAGCAAACCCTCCGTACCGAGGAGGTGAGCCTGTCTCGAAGCTGCATGCGTACATGTATATACGTGTATATTTGTGCGCTTGAATTACTTCTGATATGAAACATATGCACATGTGCACATGACATACGAGCGGACCACAAGCAATCTAACCATAGGGAGCTCGACTACCATTTGAGCCCCAAATCACATTTATATAATTTTGTTTGGTCGTGTACAGGTGAAGCAATCCGGACACTCGAACCTTGGCTGCCGGCTGCTCCGTCTACTACCGTTACCACGTCTACTACCACTACCACGTCTACTACCACTACCACATGCGACGCTCGATGCCGACGGGGCGGCTCCACACGCGACACCGACAAGGCGACCAGCTACACGCTCGGGACACAAGTCTTCATCAACTTCAATAACTTCAACTCTACGTGATCAAGACCCACGGTGTACCACGACAACGTTGCCGAGGAAGTCCCGCCGATCCAAACTACACCAACCATGCAAGTGACGACTACGATGACACCACGTGTTCGTTCGACACCGACAAGGCGAACGCCACAGGCGGACATGGCCCCTTTTCCGGCCATGTTGTACAGGCTATGGACCGACGAGGTCCTCATGCCAACGCCACCCACATCTACACCAGCACCATGCATGGAGAAGTGAAGTGAAGATCGACGACGACGACCAAAGCAGCTTAATCGGAGGTGCTCTGTGAGCCTGACTCACGGGGGTAATTAACTAGGAGCCTTCCGAGGCCCTAGGAACCATGAAGACTACAATCGCCTATGTCAGATCGCCGCCAGTAGGCAATGGAGCGCACACACATGTATCGAGAACCATGTATTTGTATTTTTCTTAAATATGAATAAATATGTGTTCTCGTCTTTTTATTGTGTACTTTAGTACACTCGGCACGCCCGCACATGTATTTTTATTTGCATAGAGAGATCCTCCGTTGAGTGATTTTTCTGTGGAAACATTTACAAAACATAAATAAGAGAAAAAGAGTTAATCTGTTGCAGCAAGTGGTATTCATATGTTTTCTATAATTAACTTCTATAATTAACTTGTTATTAGAGCAACTCTAACAGTTTGCAAAAACTCATGTGGCAATTCTATAGTTTTGTTAAGTGTCAAAACCAAATGTCAAGTGAAAAAGAGGTCTTCTCCAACAGTTTGCTATTTGGGATTGGCAAAAGGACTTGGCATCCTAGGATTTTTGTCAAAATCACAAAACTGAGCCTCCAATAAGTTGGCAAAACTAGTTGGCAAATTGGGTAACTACCGTGGTGTGGACCCAACAACACACAATGCCAAATGACCGAGGCCGGCGCAAATATGCATGTGGAAGGCTCTAAGATGGCAAGTTACCCAATTTGTCAACTAGTTTTGCCAACTTATTGAAGGCGTAATTTTATGATTTTGTCAAAAATCATAGAATGTCAAGTCCTCTGGCTAAACTGTTAGCAAGTTAATAAAAATAAGCAGCATCCTCAATATAATTTTCTCTCGAATAGTTTTCTGTATCAGCTTCGTAAAATGATTTTTCCTTGGGAACCTGAATGTAATGAGAATGGATGAACTGGAAGGGAATTGTAGGTGGAATTGGTAGCTTTATTGATGCAATTGCAGGTTCAATCACAGTACAACAGCGGAAATCCGCTTATTGATATGAAGAATCTATGAACTAGGGAATAACTATTTCTATTCAGTTTCTGTTCCATCCCTTCTCGGTCTGAACAGCCAAGCTTTATACCGCTCCCCTGTTGCCGACGTCGATTGGACAGGAAACTTGTCCGCCAAATCTTCTGGTGGTGGCCCACCTGTCATAGTCATCTTCTGGTGGTGATCCACTTGTCATAGTCATGACACTCCCCCCTCCTTAACAACTAGCATGACCTCATGCGAATCAAATGGTCACCAAACCTCTCCTTGATATCAGAGTAATCTTCCCAAGTAGACATATTCTCTGGTAATGTGGCCCATTTAATCAACAGCTGGTCCATCATATTTGAACCCCTGCGAATCAGTCTTGTTTGCAGGATTTTGTCAGGCAGAAGGACAAAACCAGGATCAGTAGCCACTGAAGTGAGATCACCAGATATTTCTGCTTCCTTGGGTATATGTTTCTTCAGCTGAGAGACATGCAGCACATTGTGAATTCTGCAGTCAGATGGCAAGTCCAGCTTATAGGCCACTTCTCCTACTTTCTGCAGCACAGTATAGGGTCCATAGTACTTAAAGGACAGCTTCTTGTTGCTTCTGTGTGCAACAGAGGATTGCACATATGGTTGGAGCTTCATGTACACCTTGTCCCCCACCTCAAATGACCTTTCTGATCTATTCTTGTCAGCCTGAGCCTTCATCCTCTGCTGAGCTCTGATAAGATGTTGCTGAACCAATCTATTCAGCAAGTCTCTTTCAGTCATCCAAGCTTCCAGATCAGGGACTGAACAAGATTTCAGATTGACAATACCTAGCTGCCTTGGTGTCTGTCCATACATTACCTCAAAAGGAGTCCTTCCCAAAGCTGAGTGGTATGATGTATTATACCAGAACTCAGCAATGGATAGCCATTTATGCCATTGCCTTGGACATGTGTGGACCATACACCTTAAGAACCCCTCAAGACACTGATTTAACCTTTCTGTCTGCCCATCAGTTTGTGGGTGATAAGAGGAAGTCATCAGCAATTTTGTATCTGACAGAGTGAACAATTCTTGCCATAGCTTACTTGTGAAAACTGCATCTCTGTCAGAGAGCAGAGCTTTGGGCAGACCATGCAACTTGTACACATTTTCCATGAACACTTTAGCAATTGATAAGGCAGTGTATGGATGATGAATGGGAATGAAATGGCCATACTTTGAGAATTTGTCAATGACAACCAGGATGGCATTGTACCTGTCAGATTGGGGTAGGCCTTCCACAAAATCCATGCTCACCACTTCCCATGCTTGCTGAGGAACAGGCAAAGGTTGCAAAAGACCAGGCAGTCTCACATGTTCACTCTTGGCTTGCTGACAAATCTCACACTGCTGAACAAAGTCATGGACTGCTTTTTTCATATATGGCCAAGCAAACAGTGATTTAATTCTTCCATAAGTAGCAGCAATTCCTGAGTGACCCCCAATGCCACTGTTATGCAGAGCTTCCAGAATGTGTTGCTGGGCCAACTTATTGTTCCCCACCCAGAATGCCTGCTGCACCTTGGAAGCTTTCGATGGCGCCAGGGTTGTGCGAATTGGGGAAAAAATTTTCCCCCAATTGCAGAGGCTGCTGATACCAAATGTAATGAGAATGGATGAACTGGAAGGGAATTGTAGGTGGAATTGGTAGCTTTATTGATGCAATTGCAGGTTCAATCACAGTACAAGAGTGGAAATCCGCTTATTGATATGAAGAATCTATGAACTAGGGAATAACTATTTCTATTCAGTTTCTGTTCCATCCCTTCTCGGTCTGAACCGCCAAGCTTTATACCGCACCCCTGTTGCCGACGTCGGTTGGACAGGAAACTTGTCCGCCAAATCTTCTGGTGGTGGCCCACCTGTCATAGTCATCTTCTGGTGGTGGTCCACTTGTCATAGTCATGACACTGAACTATTTCTATCCAAACCTCTTTATATAGTTTCTTTCACTCTTACTATTTTCTCACACAGGACCTTTATTTTTTTATTTACTCATGCGTCCAATTTACATCGATCTGCCGAGTAAACCACCAGATGGAATTGGTGTTGACAACGGAGACTTACAAGTTGAAGAGGATATTTGGCAACATGTTTTTGAGGAGCACTTTAAACATAGTGTAATTGGTGACATTTTTTCCTTTTTGCTAATCAAAATATGGAATTACCTTACAAAACTCTCAGTGATGCTCTAAGTAAGCTATATTTGGTATTTACAACTTATTTGACCTTTTTGCATCTTATTTGTTCTTTTTCTAGCCATACACATAATTTATGATATTCCAGGAAATTTTTTTATATTTTTTTTCTAACTTGGGCGGAGAGATAGTAATTCTAAAAGCACCACAGATATGCTTGAGCTGTCTCACAATGTTCGTGTTACAGGAAATCGTGATCGAATGAATGACCGTGTGTTTATTGATGAACTGTGTACAGATATATATATTACAAGCCAAAGGACATGTGCCTGTTGGCCAAAAGGTGCCTCTTTGTGAAGGGGTGTCTATCTACAAGTAACTGTCATTAGCAGTTGCTAATGACATGATTATCTATCTAATTGTTCACTAATAATTAATTATTCTAATTAATCTCAACACTCCCCCTTGATCAATTGATTCCTTGTAGACACCATTGTTGTTTGTTCATCAGTCATTGTCTTGAAGCTTTGGAAAACCCTGTGGGAAAAACCAAAGTATATCGATATACCACGCAAAAGTCCTTAAAAACCCAGTGGGAAAAATAAGGAGCAACTTCGTGATATATATAACTCTCAATGTTAATAGACCCTTTAGGTGATCCTAAAGACATAGTCTAAAAACAGTTTGATCAAAGATCAATATGTCATATATATTATCTTTAAAAACCTCTATGAGGAAAATAGATAATATGACATTTACTGTGACTTAACAAAATGAATCTTTGGAAAACCCTGTGGGAAAAACCAAAGTAATACCGGTATATCAGGCAAAACTCCTTAAAACCCTATGGGAAAAATAAGGAGAAACTCCATGATATACAATCACCAATGTTATTAGACCCTTTGAGAAAACTCAAAGCCTTAGTCTAAAAACACCTTGACCAGTGGGTCAATATGCCTCGAATATCATCTTCCAAAAACCCCGGTGGGGAAAACTAGATGATATAGCATACACCTTTGTATTGCCATTGCCTCATCAAAAACTTTATGTGAGAAACACTAAAAGAAAAACTCACACAAAGAAAAGAGTACAATGCATTCTATGTCCTAATATTATCCGTCAAAAACCCCTGTGGGGAAAATGGATAATACAACATAATCTTGTGTTGATATTGCCTCATTAAAAACTTTTATATGAGAAACCCAATGGGAAAAACTCATACAAAGAAAAGAGTGCAATATGATATTTGCAACAAGTTATTAATCGAGAGAGACTCTCCCCCGATAACAAGTTATCAATCGGGAGATTCTCCCCGATACTTGCAAACCTCAAACTAATTAATCAAATTCATACCAATGTACTCAACACATAAGAAATGTGGAGTATGGTAGACTTTGTGAATATCTTTACAAGATTATCACAAGACTTAGTTTACAAATGTTCATATGTCCATATAACCTCTAGGACAGAACAATCTTAATGCAAAATATTGCATTAAGTATAACTTGTTCTTATCTAGACAACACAAGTTGCGTTACCTTTTCAAGATAATGACTTTTGATTCAATGGAATCAATATCACATAATATCAATATGTGATATATCATTCTGACTAGCTATACACATTCATGTGAAGCCTCAGAATGATTGTTATGTAAAGCTTATTCAATGATCTGAAATTTGGGGACCTTACTAAATGACCAGAATCAGAATATCCACGTAATCGGATAATGGGTTATACCAAAAAAAACAAGTGCTATTTTAAAATATCAAGAGATATTCATAACTTCAATCTACCAACATATGGTAGAATAGCGCTGCTATTTGGATAGCAAATCATTGCAAAGATATCCAGCCGGGAACTTTTGAAGATATGTTAGCGCATAAATAGCATCGAGATAATGAACAACTTGTGCCAATATCTCGTCTCAATCACAATGGTATAAAACAATCTTCCTCTATCGTGAGGTAGAACAACCATAGGATATACCTTCATATCGAATTACTCAATATGATGTGGATATATATAGCTTTAGTATAAATCCTGGGAGAAGATACTTGGATCTTAAACACAAAATGAAATTTTGGTTTAGACCATATCTCCCATGTCAAACTCCGTCTTTAGATTACAAAATGTTCATTCCCAATGATGTCAATATTATTGACAATCATATAATACTATGAAATCCAATCGGGGACTTCAAAATGAACACCACGTGTAATCGATCTTGTATCCCTTTAATCGATTGTACCAAATCCGACTTATCTGCTTAAAGCCACGTATTGACTTAAGCAATACATGATATATGTTGCGATTTTATGTCTAAGGATTGAGTATGTGAACTCCTTCCCGGAAGCTTCACAAATACTCCAAATCAAGTGATCATATAAATATATGCAATCACTACATCAATCAACTATCAACTGCAATGATAGATACTTTTGTACTGCCAATCAAAAGGTAGTATCGGATATTTATAACTTACTATGGAGAATAACTTGCATTGGGAATCAATGCTTGGGCTTTGCGTAAAAACCCCTTGTGCTACTAGTCTTGCTTTATAACTCACCACCATATTGTTCTCAATCCAATCTTAGGATGAAAACATTTTGTACCCACAGTAAGGTACAATGAGGTGTTGGCATCAGAGCCCAAAACACCTCTTCTCTGGTGAGCAAGACTATCTCTGTATGTACTACAATTACTCAACAAGTTCCAATCTAGTAAGAGTGACAAAGCACTCTGCCATGGTCTTAGTAATTGGATGACTTCAAATATTGTATACAATTTATTCAGAGATGTATTTATCGATAAATGTAGACTTTCTGTTATATAATTCTCCAGTCTATCAAAAACTCAAATGACCCTGAATGACTCATCATGACTTCCTCAAACGAGAGTCAGGGCTTTTCGATATCCCAGCATCAGTATTTGTTGCACCTCTGATCTGGGTTTGTGGATAGCATCTATCCACAGGGTAATAACAAATGTTTACCCAATAGTATTGCTAACCATATAGGTTGACCTGCATTTACTATCTTAGAAGGAAAACCTTCTATTGCTAGCATGAATAATCCCGCTTTATGGCCATACTACTCCCCGTTATTTACAATAGGGAGTTGAGTGGTTTACTAATACCACTACTCTTTCGGCACATACTTGCAATGGATTATAATCAGTAAATGCATTTGGTAGATTATTTGTAATACTTATGCAAATCTACAATTCTTTGAACTCAATGTTCAATTCATTTAGTACGTGATCCTGAGCTAAAAATGCTTTATGCATTCTAGTTTCTGGGCATTATATATGGTACTAATCTCCCCCTAATGCCTAGAAAAAGCTCAATGAAACCAGCATACGGGTTGTAAATAGATCTCCATAAGAGATCTAGATACCTAACTATCGACGGAGATTGAAATCTCTCATTGATCCCCAGTTTCTGTGTCAACCCATCAATGTATGCTGTGGTGGTGAGATTGGTACGTATACAATGTAACCCAAATCTTACGCAAATAGGAAATCTTCGTGGATTCCCATGTACTAAATGCATATAGGGGATATGCGCTTAATCATAAATCGAGTGTGTAAATCTACCCGACTCCAACACGAAGTTGGCGATAGCAATTTACTATGGTCTTCCTATGACATTAATGTCAGACTTATAGATTCCAGTTATCCTCTTTTGGATATCTAACTAAACTTGTATTATACCTTACAATCGTCATTGTAGGCACAAAAGTTTAGTAATGTTCAAAATAATGCTCATATGAAGAGGCATTATCTACCAAATGCATGGTTGAGTGTGGATACTTCTACACTCTAGATCATCTCGCGGATGTATCTTTACAACCATGAAATGTCTGAACTGTCCATACAATCTTTGTATTGGACCAGTACATATTCTTTTGAATATGCTCAAGGAATCTAAGGTATTCAATCCGATTTTAAGATAAGAGGATCTTAAAATCTGTTTCCCTATGGCACTTATTGTGACCTTACTAGGGGATAATCTAGACCAAAAGAATTGCCAATAATTTTTCACGTATCCTTCTAGATGGCCAAGTTGACCATTATAACTCTTTGAGTAAATCAACAACGTGAAAAATTCTTATACGCAACAAGTTGTACGGGGAATGGTTGTATGCATAATACAACCAAAATGAGACCTATCTCATTACTTATGTGCCTTATCCAATGTTGTCTTTTTGTGTTTCCATATGAAAACACATTTGGATGTCTCTATAATTATAATTTGGTAAGGTATGAGTTTAGTTAGGACATAATTAAATATCCTCAACTATTAACTCAGTATCTATAGGAAGGATGATAGTGGCAAAATAAGCCAAACTATCATCGCATCATATTAGTGATGGCCGAAATTATTCCCTCTTCTTGTCATAAGAACCTGGAATATTTTGCTTCTTAAATTATAGAGTTTTTGGTACAAATGTCCACTAGGCACATATCATTCCACATTGGAATGATTCCCGTACAATCTATATATGACAAGAAATTAATGAAATTATCGTCTAATATATAGAAATCCATAAATATTGACGAGTATCAAATTTGTTAATGTGATACCTTCAATATTTATGCATTGACAACAAGTGTTACAACATAGTTCAATGGACATTATTAAGTAATACCAATGGACCAAAAGATTATTCCAAATCTCAGAACATGTCAGTCAGTGTATGTGATGACCATGTTGTCCATGTATTTGATGTTCTCTTATGAGAAAAAAAAGGTAGAGTGTTGAGATGTGATCCCAGAGGATCTAACAAAATCAACCTCATAACTAGCTTTAGATTAAGATTGAAACGTACTTCAAATCTTAAGTCCTAAGGCTCCTGTTTTATCCCTTGCAGACTTTTAATATAGATCAATTGCAATTTTAAGGGTATGACATTGTTCAACGCTATGCTAAACACGACCTCCTATATGACATTTTGTCATTGTGGGGTTCAATTTTGTCATAACTTAGTTGCACATCAGGCCTTTTGCTTCCATCATTGGAAGCAACTTGTATGAACAATACATATGATAATAGTCTTCTAGTTTGAAAAACTAGAGACACGATCTACTCATGGTTAGCCTCAAGCTATATGAGTTTATTTTATTGTTCATAATACTCCTAAAGAGTATGCCATAAAGTATGTGCAATTATTTCCATAAGATATTCTTTTGAATAATATTTATAGATATGTAGTACCTTAATAACAAAGATACTATTTTCTCGATCTATAATAAACAATCCCTAATAATTGAGGGCATTAAATGCTTTATTAGCTTATGGGATAAAACCAATATTAATGTCCATTGTCCACGTGGGATATTGATGCCATCGAGAGCGAGTTCAACAGACTCCTCTGAAACCAATATCCACAACACGTGACAAACCATTGATTTAATGAATTTACAACTAGGTAAACTCAAAATCACTATGATGATGTTGTAATCCTAAATGCTGTACCATAAATTGATTATTTACCTAATGGTAATTTTGAAAACAATATGGTAAATTTATAATATGAAGTGCAATATCTTATCATAGTGTTGGATTGTTGTAGGTAATCACAAAAATGTGTGAACCATACAACCAGTTCATCAAAATTTTTGAGGAACACAAGACAAAGATAGTCTCTATGTCAAAGACAAAGAGTAGATCTTTATAGTAGGCAAATGTATTGCAGCCTAAGCATGGTCTCTGGGCAAGGTAATTCACAAGTGAATTAAATGCAACCTTTGCTTAGGACTCTACTGTCTTGTGTAATATCAAAATAAGATAATGAACATAGCAATCCAAAACCTTTATTTTGGTTAAAACACAGTGTAGGTAATCATCAAGTTTCAAAGAAAACAAGATGTTGACCTCTCAATAATGGGTGATTTGATCACTTCTATGACACGGTCTCTATGCAGAATAATTCACAGGAAATTAAACGCCACCAATGCCATAAACTCCATTACCTTGTGTATATAACCAAAAATAAACAAGATATATATTGCAACTCAGATTCTATAGTAATTAAAATTCTCTAATACCATAGATGACATAGTTAAATTGCAACTAAGTCAACAAGCAAATTTAACTTGTATGTGGTGCAAAAAGTGTGGTTTGAGGCACCAACATACACAATTCTATCATATAATTACAAGTGCAACTAATATTTGGTGCAAAATAGGGGGTTTGGGTGCACTAACATAGTCCAAAATAAAATTTCCAAGTCACAAATGTAATATGTATGTGGTGCTAAGGGTGATTGGGTGCACCACATACTCCCAAAATATGATAGAAAAATACAAGACATTGTATATAATACAATAAACAAACCACAATATATTAACAATGTCAATATCTAGCGGTACATAGCAACAACAATCAAGATAAAATACTGATGTTCTTGCGTAATTTAACTAGCAATTCATATGCTAATTATTACTAAAACTACTGCTGAAATAGAACATAATAAAACAAAAAGAAAACAAACTAAACAGGCCAAGGCGGCCAAGGCGCTCGGCCCAGCCGCCGGCCAGGCCTATAGCCAAGCCAGCGAGGCTGGCGCGGCCCAGCCAGCCAGCCCGGCCCGCGGCCAAGGTGGCCAGGCCAGCGCGGCCCAAAACGGCAGGCGGCCAAGGCCCAGTCGGCCCAGGCAGCCGCCCCGTCGCCTATATAAGGCCGGCGGTTAGGGTTTCCATCCCTAACCGCCTGCCTCCAAGCCGCCGCCGCGCCGCCGCTCGCCGCCCAGGCCCCGCCATCACCACCGCCAGTCTTCAAGCTGCCATAGATGGTCCTCGTTTCTCTCCCTTTCTCTCCCATGGCGGATCAGGGTCCACGCCCATCTTTCCGGCCATGGAAGCCGGCCGGCAGGGCGCGCCCCGCTCGTCCCTGGCGAGCTCCGGCCCCAAAGGTCGTCGCAGCATGCCGGGAGCAGCGGTGGCGCCCCCACCGGCTCCCCCAAAGGCGCTTCAGCGGCGGGAGGCCGCCTCCCCCTCAACCGAGGAAGAAGCGACGCCCACTCCAGTGGCCCTGCGCGGTCCCTCGATGTGGTTGGCTGTGATGTTGGCGTAGGAGGGCGCGGGGCGATGGAGTCCCAATCGGAGGAAGGGTCAGCTGGGGAAGAAGGATGTCGAGGTCGTTGGCGAAGCCCGGCGGCCACGCGCCGGCGCCGGCGTTGCGGGCGGGAAGCACATGGGCGTCACCGCGTGCAGCCATGAAGCCAGAGGGGCATCGGTGTCGCTGTGGGTCCGGCTGCCAGCGTCAAGCCGAGGACACTGCCGTGCCTGACGTTGCCGGCAGCGTTCATGGTGAGGAGGCGGCCGGTCGCGGAGAGCGAACCACGGCAGCGAATTGCCATCACCCACAGCCAATCGGACGCAAGGATGCCACAGGATCCATTACCGAGAGGTAAGAACAAGATGAATTAAACAAATTCACATACGTGCTTACAACTTTTGGTGTGCCGGGATCTCCAGATGTTTTTGCTTGCGTTCTAAAACCGATAATGCAAGCGTGTTCAATTTTTCTTCAGGCTTGAAGCCGCACACCACAAATTCGTCCGGTCTTGCAGTGAAGCAGAGGTAGATTCCTTCTCTGCTGCATCAACGCTGATGAAATCTCCAGCGAGTCCATCAACATCGACGCCGGCCAAGGTTCCTCCGGCGAATCCTTCAACAGCGGTGCATGCGAACTTGTCTTCAGCGAACTACTCTTGGCCTATTCGCTACCGTGGTGTCAAGAGCCTAACGTGGCTGATAACGTGTTAAGGAAATCGTGATCGAATGAATGACCGTGTGTTTATTTGATGAACTGTGTATGTGGGACCTTACTTCCAAAGCAAACGGGGTCTCAGACAGGGAGACCCTATGTCACCCATTTTATTTAACATCGTGGCAGATATGCTTGCTCTTATTATTGACAGAGCAAAAGCCGATGGTCAAATAAGAGGTGTCGTTCCCCATCTTATAGATGACGGTTTATCCATTTTACAATATGCAGATGACACTGTTATCTTTTTAGATCACGATCCAGAGCAAGCACAGAATTTGAAACTGCTGTTTTGCGCTTTTGAACAGCTATCTGGATTAAAGATCAATTTTCACAAGAGTGAAATCTTCTGCTATGGTGCAGCCAAAGAGATGGAAAATTTCTATACCGACCTCTTTGGTTGTAACACAGGGGAATATCCTTTCAGATACTTAGGGATTCCCATGCACCATAGAAAACTCCTTAATTATGAATGGAGCAAGGTAGAAGACCGTTTTAAGAAGAAACTCTCTTGTTGGAAAGCAAAATACCTTGTCTTATGGGGGAAGACTAGTTCGTTGAACTCGTTCTAAGTAGCCTACCCATGTTTATGATGTCTTTCTTTGAGATACCCAAGGGAGTACTTAAGAGGCTAGATTTTTATAGATCTAGATTCTTAAAGGCAAGGTTCCTCTCGATAAACACAGATATCGACTTGCCAAATGGGATATCATGTGCCGTCCTAAGGAACAAGGGGGATTAGGTATCCTTAATTTGCATCTGCAAAATAAATGCCTTCTAGCCAAATGGTTGGTGAATCTTTTAAACACAGAAGGCATGTGGCAATCTATGCTAAGGAATAAATACCTAAACTCCCGATGTCTTACTCAAGTGACAGCCAAACCCAATGACTCTCATTTTTGGAGAGGCCTCATGCAGTTCAAAGATGAGGTACTAGTTAATGGTTCCTTCAATATTAAGTATGGAACTAATACTAGATTTTGGGATGATATATGGGTAGGCAATACGCCATTGAAAGTTAAATATCCATCCTTATTTAATATAGTACGAGACCCACATGCAACGGTCTCAAAAGTGTTGAATACCAGACCCATAAACATTTCTTTTAGAAGAGCTCTGGTGGATAATAAACTTTCTGAATGGCAGAGCTTAGTAGCACTAATCTCCAATGTTGAATTGGTGGCAGGAACTGATTATTTTCGTTGGACTTTAACCAAATCTGGGTTATTTTCAGTCCGTTCCATGTATCATTATCTCGATAAATACACGCCCACCATTTCGTCATAGGATGATTTGGAAGTTAAAAATACCTCTAAAAATTTAAATCTTTCTTTGGTTCTTACAAAAGGGTGTCGTTTTAACTAAAGACAACCTTGCTAAGAAAAATTGGAAAGGGAGTCAGAATTGTATCTGCTGCAATGGGAATGAAAATATTCAACATTTATTCCTGGATTGCCCCCTTGCCAAAATGATTTGGAGGATTACCTTCTTTGCTACTAAGCTAACCCACCTAGGTCAATCAACCACATGTTTGGGAGTTGGCTTACTAATCAACATAAAGAGATTAGAAAATTGATTTGGGTGGGGGTGGCTGCAATGTGTTGGGCTATCGGAGATGCCGTAATGATGTTATCTTTAATCAAATGAAATATAACTCTATTATGCGGTCATTTTCGAGGAGCATACTGGTTGCGCTCGTGGGCACAACTGCAGCGTGATGGGACAGCCAAGGACGCACTCTCCACGATGAGCAAGAAGTTAGAAGTTATTGCTCTAGAGATATCCAATAAAGGATGTAAACATTTTTATTGTTTGAATTAGCGTCCGGGTCGTTCTATAAGACCTTGCCTTTCTCATTTTGTTTACTTTGAAAAACCTTGTAATAATTGGCTGTGTACATCCTCGGATGTAGAGGCGGATATGTTTATCCATTATCTAAAAAAGATATATATTACAAGCCAAAGGACATGTGCCTCTTGGCCAAAAGGTGCCTCTTTGTGAAGGGGTGTCTATCTACAAGTAACTGTCATTAGCAGCTGCTAATGACATGATTATCTATCTAATTGATCACTAATAATTAATTATTCTAATTAATCTCAGCAGTTCGAACAGCCCAAGCGTTGCCCGGTCCGTTCAGTTCGTCATATTTAAGAAGTTGCTGCAGTGGACTCCGCGTGCGTGGTAACACGCCTCTTCAAGAAGCACTACCGGCCTATCAGGGATATTCCCAAGCCGCGTTTCTAGTAATGGAGAATCAGCCGCTGCAGATGAGTACTAAACTGTGCTGTAACTGGATCGTGGCATGGACATGAGCTTAAGGCGACCGATCGAAGACACACAATGGCGGTGGTGTCTTTATTCCCAATGCCTCTTATGCCATGATTTATGCACGCTTGGCTAACTTTTGCTCAGAGACATAGCATGCCTAAGAACCAAACACTCTTGCATTAATGTATTATTATAACCTGTCATGTGGTTTATGAACACCTCTATAAATTTGGTTCTATGTAAGAACAAGGCTCGCTTATTTTTGTAGTCAGTGGTAAATCATGATAATGGATACATTCGTCATTTTTGTCCCTTCAAAATTTTAAATCTATTCATTCATTTATTGGATTCTTTCAGTAGAAAAATAATGGGAAATTTATATGTGAAAGCATATTATGTAAAAATAACATGAAATTTTGCCTTCTTCTCAAAAAAAAAAAAAAAATGAAATTTTGCCTCAATATGCATGGAAGATATATTAGATTTGCCAATTGGGTTGTGACATGAAACTGCAGGTTCACGTGGGTTGGCCTAGATTTTAGTCTTTGCAAAGAATCATGTGGTAATGTGGCCACCAAATTTTTTTCCCAGCCCAGTAAGGATGAAGCTTTGTATTGTTTGGCACTGTACCGGCACAAACCATGCTTATTATCAGCTTATGAGTACGACTAACCCACTTCTAATAGCACAGTTTTTTTTTAACGAGCCGGCAAATAGCCCATTTTGTTCTAATAGCACAGTAGCAGTTTACAAATTTACGTTATGTATTATAATCAGGGATACAGGTGCTTTATTTTTTTTTTACATGGTCCAGAGTATTGTGGGCATTCGAGTACAAAAAAAATGTGTTTATTCTTATAGGAAATAAAAAAAACTTCAATTCTCTACCAAGAGTTACGGAAGCACCATGCGAAAAAAAAAAAATGTGCTCAGTCTCATTGTTTTGAACCATCCAAGTTAAATGCTCAACTTCCGTGGTTGCCACATTATACTAGATTTATTTCCTTAAATGTAGAGGCCAGATTATGAAATCCATTATCTAAAAAAATAAAGGACTCAAGGCACAGTTGTAAGGAAGCACCATGCGAGGCTTAAGGTTGTGAGTTCAATCACTGACGGCTGCACAGGAGCCGTGCCACATGGAGTATTGGTTGTTTCGATTCTTCGTGGCCGAAAACATAGATTTACTATGTAAATGGGAAATATATTTTGCTGTCTAATTAAATTGCAAGGGGTTCTGTCGTGACACCCAGCGAAAATTGCTTCATTGGTTAAAATAGTGATGACGACTTGCCCTCGATTAAAATATACAAATTAAGGAGCAGAGCAATGATAGGTAAACGGCTCTCTCTTGACACCCAGTGAAAAATCTATCATTGGGCAAAAATCATAACTTGCCCTCCATTAAAATATACAAAGGGTGAACAATGATGTTCAGCTCATCTTAGCAGTGACAAGTGACAAGAATTCGTCAATGATATTGAGCAAATTGGAAGAGACAAGCTTCCCACCAGCGGCATCGTAGTGCTATTTGGCATGGTTTAGATGGTGGTGTATGGAACTGGTCTATACAACCCTTGATGCACATGAAGCATATCAGCAGGTCTTTGTCATGGCAGATGTGCTAGAAGGTGGGCATCTACGTTTTTGCTCTTCTCTTGATCCGAGGCGCCACTAGCGACCCGGATAACTAATCCTGACTCCTCCTAATCCTGTTTCCTCCATTGTTTCTATCTAACTAGAACACCTTCCGAATAGGAACAATCAATCCATAACATTTGCAATGCTCTATTTTCAGGCATGCTTTATTTTATAACTCGTGCATTGATTGACCTCTCTTCAGTTTATTATTTAAGACCCATGCTGTGGGACTGTAGACTTTATGCATTATAGTAAGTAAATAAATAAATACATACAGGAACAATCTGGTTCGCAGTAATATACAAAATGCAGAGCAATCGTTTGAACAGTGATTCTTGCAATTTTCTAAAATTATTTACACACGTTGATTCAGAGGAATTGTCTGCTCTGCTCCCTCCTTTGGGGCAATGACACCGTCGGCCCACGTGCCAGGCGCACGAGTGCCGCATGCTTCAGGTTCCATGTTGCTAGATCCGGCATATGGATCACGATCCGGCATATGTCCGCAGCGTGCGTCCACGACGCCCACGTGCCAGATGCTCCAACCACAACCCAGCAACGCCGGCTCCAGGGCAGAATCGCCGGATGCGGGGGTAGAGGCATGGATCCACGCCCGCCCAGCCACCTGATTGCCCCCGATTCCTCGCTGCAGATGTGCCAGAATTTATCCATGAGGAAGGGAATAGGGGATGAGGAAGGGAAGAGGTACAGATGTAGACCTTGTTGGGCGCCGCAACCGCCACCGCATGCCGGAGGGATGGCTACGACGACCGGACGCTCAAGGGGGAAGGGATGTTATGGGATTAATGCCTATATTATGCAAAGAAAGAGGAACGCACAATTCATGACATAGCTTGGTCTGGCTCTAGGTATAAAATATTTGGTTGTTTCTTTTTGAGGGAAATGTATGTTTGGGCCACTAACTTGTGCGGATATGTCGTTTTGGGCCATCAACTTTGAAAATGCAGGTTTTGGGCCACAATCTTGCAATTTGCGGCAGAATGAGCCCAGGCCCGGCGAGGTCATGTTTTTTGCCTACGTGGACGGTCCAGCGTGGCGTTGACCTGGTCATCAGTGCGCGTGCGGCGCACGTGAGGCCGCGGGGACATGGATTTTTTGCACAAAGGCCCCTCCGGTTCTTGACCCTCTCATTCCCACTCCCGAATCCTTTTGTCTCCCCTGTTCCCTGCAACCCAACGGCGGCGGCGGCGGCGGCGGAAGTGACCACGGATTGGGAGGGACGGAGTGTAGGTTGCGTGGCGGTGTAGTCGGAAGGGGAGGACTTCAGGCGGTCGGCGCTAGTTCCCGCGGCTCGCGCGGTGAACCGGCGCGATGGTGGCCAGGAAGCGGCGGGATACGGATCCGCCTCCTCAATACGGTGAGTCTAGGGTCGAGGATTTGCTTGTATTATGGTTGTTTGTACTGGATTGGAGATAATATGTAGGTAGATTTGCTTGTCTTTGAATGAATTTTCGATAGGTTGAATTGGTTAGGGTTTGGCGAGCTATGAACTGTTCGTCACTGTTACAGTTTCATCATTTAGGTTCCATCGATCTGGTAGTGACGTTCATTTGTTGCCATAATTTAGGGGACGACGATGAAGAGTTCACTGTTGAGATGCACCATGGTGGATTTTTTGTTGGTGATGGTTCGAATAAGTCTTATATAAATGGGAAGGTGGATCATTTTGACAACTGTGAGGTGAATGCCTGGTCACTATTGAAGATAGAGGAATTTCTTTGTCAGCTGCATTACCCCACGGAGCCAAAGCGAAAAGTGTATTGGCTTTTACCAGGCTTGGCAGTACCAGATGGGCTTCGGATTGTTTGTTTAGACACAGAAATTATTGTCATGCAATCACTGATTCATCAGGTGACAAACTTTGTTCTGTACATTGATCATGATGGTACCTTCTGTGGCTGGATTGGGATGATGTTGTTTCTTATCCAAGAGCCACATTGCCAAAGATCTTCAGCCCACAAAAAGTTGTCCATGAAGGAAGTAAAGAGGGTGAGAAGCTACCAGATTTCTATAGGGACTTAAAAAGGGCAAGTGAAGCAATGTATGAAGATATTGATGTTGAGGGCAGTGGAGATGAAAATGATCCTGAATTTGTAGATTCAGATTATGAGGTTGATGCTGGAGATGATGACATCTTTATTGACAATGTTGATGAGGGGGTTACAGATGATGGAGTGGCTGCAGGCTACAACTTTAGCAAAGGAAAGAAGACTGTTAGAAGCACAGATGCAGATGGAGATGATACAACTGATGATGGAGATTGCCTAGATTTACCTGATTCAGGAAGTGAAGGTGAAGTTAGGATGAAGTTTCAGTCATTCAAAGAAAGTGACCTGAGCAATCCTAGATTCAAGGTTCGTTTGGCATTTGATTCTTCGATGGAATTGAAGAGGGCCATTACTGAGTACAGCATCAAGGAGAGAGTGGACATTAGTTATGAAAGAAACCACAGGAAAAGGCTCCATGCAATTTGTGACAAGAAGGACTGCACATGGGACTTATATGCATCAGTTGATGCCAGGTCTCCTAGCATGGTTATCAAGAGGTACTGTGGTAAGCATACTTGCCACAAGAAATGGGTTGTGAAGAGGTGTACTTCTAAGTGGCTATCTGAGAAGTACCTAGAAGCATTCAGAGCTGATCACAAGATGTCACTTCCCAATTTCTCTAGGATAGTTCAGAAAGAGTGGAACTTGACACCATCAAGGTCCAAGCTTTCCAGAGCTAAAAGTTTGGCCATGAAGAAAGTGATGGGAGATGAAGCAGAGCAGTACTCCATGTTGTGGGACTATGGACATGAACTTAGGAGGAGCAATCCTAGTACTGCCTTTTTTGTCAACTTAAATGGCCACCTGTCCAGCAGTCTATACATGTCATTGGATGCTTGTAAGAGGGGTTTCTTGGCTGCTTGTAGACCTATTATTTGCTTGGATGGATGTCATGTCAAGACTAAGTATGGTGGCATAATTCTCACTGCTGTTGGCATAGATCCCAATGACTGCATCTTTCCAATTGCTTTGGCCCTAGTCGAAGTTGAGTCCCTTTTGACATGGAAGTGGTTCTTGCTGACACTCAAGCGGGATCTTGGAATTGAGAACACAGGTCCATGGACCATTATGACAGATAAGCAGAAGGTAACAACCCATTCTAATGCTTTGTCTTTATCCCATGTGATTATTACTTCCTAAACCAATTCTAATGTTTGTCATTATAATTGCAGGGGTTGATACCAGCAGTGCAACAAGTGTTTCCAGAGTCAGAGCATCGGTTCTGTGTGAGGCACCTTTACAAGAACTTCCAACAACAGTTCAAAGGTGAGAATCTTAAGAACCAGTTGTGGACTTGTGCTAGGTCTAGTTCAGTGGATCAGTGGAATAGGAACATGGATAAGATGAGGGCATTAGATGAGAAAGCATTTGCTTGGCTTGAGAAGATGCCACCACAGACTTGGTGTAGGGCTTTTTTCAGTACTTTTCCCAAATGTGATATTCTATTAAACAATGCTTGTGAGGTGTTCAATAGCTACATTCTAGAGGCTAGGGAGATGCCTGTATTAAGTATGTTGGAAACAATTAGGTGCGAGCTTATGTCCAGATTCTATAGCAAGGAAAAAGAAGTTGGAGAACAATGGTTTGGTGATGTATGTCCTAAGATCAGGAAGAAGTTGCAGAAAAACACAGAATGGTCAAATATATGTTATGCATTGCCATCAGGACAGGGAATATTCCAGGTGAAGGCTAGAGACTACTCTTTCATTGTTGACATTACTGCTAAGACATGTTCCTGTAGGAGGTGGGACTTGACACGTATCCCATGCTCTCATGCAATATCTTGTCTGAGACATGAAAGGTTGACATTAGAGTCAAACATACCAGATTGCTATTCAACTACCACTTACCTGCTTGCATATGGTCAAAAGATTTGGCCATGCAAGGACATCACTGAGTGGGAGAAGGTTAATGCAACTGAGATTCAGCCACCAGTGTTTGAAAAAAGGGCTGGCAGGCCACGTAGTCTAGAGAGTTCAGCCAAGGGCCTCTACCTGACTCTGCCTTCATTGCAACAAACCAGCCAGAAGCAAGGCCTGTTGCAACAACAACTGCAACTAGACTTCGCAAACAGAGTGCAAAGGCCAAGGAAGCTTCTGAACAGAAGAAGATAGCAGCTAAGAAGAAGGCAGGACCTGTGAAGAAAATGCCTTGACCATAACAAGCTACAGATCAGCATTTTGTGTTGTATCTCTGTGATGCTTTTGTGCAGCAGCTACAAACACTTGAGCTCAGCTAACATTTTGTGCAGCAGCAACATAAGCCTGTGATGTTGCTCTGCCCTTTTGTAAAGTCCCTCCTTTTGGGTTATAGAGGTGACATGCTAGCTATAGATGTAGGTGACATACTAGATATAGATGTTAAGCTTAGAATTATTGGTACAAACTCAAGGTACCATTGGTTGTCTTACCCTTTTGTATATGAGCATAGCATAGCTCATGGCTGCAAGCCAATTTGCTCATGTGACCAAAACAATGCCTTTGGACATGTCATCTGTTTGGATCTGTTTAATACCAACAATATGTCCTATGTGCTATCTATCTGTGTTCATATGCTTGCCATTGCAATCTTAACCATTAGCAACACCAATATCACAATGACAAAGATACAATTTCATTCATGACACCATAATGTGCAGTTCAGTCATAAGGAGAGATGATAACAGTTAAACAAGTGAGCATCAGCTTCACATGCATAAGACCTGATAACTACTTCATCAACATCACAAACACCATCACCACCAGGACAAGCAAAATACAGAGAGATAATACACACTGAGCTTTCATCAGTTTAAGTAATTCACTCCCTATCACTACAACTGCCCCATCTTCTTTGCTCTGATAAGGTTGAACCAACAGAGAATAGGCAGGTTGTTTCATCTTCAACTGGTCATTGTACTCGGCAACCATGAGTGCATCTTCTGGCAACAAATTTTTTGACTGAAGGTGCTTCAGGTAATCTTTCTCCCAACTAAAGAAAGGGCATCCATCACCATTGCTCTGCTTGTAACATATCTTTAGGCAATGAAGCAACGAACAACAACAAAATCGATGGATTTTACCTTGTGCGCTGGGCAACAGTAGAAAACCTGGCCTGCACTCCAGGGTTGCTTTGAAACCCGCCTAACCACTTTGAATCGGCCACAATCTTTGCAAGTGACCAAGGGAAGGGGACCTAGCCCTGGCGCCGCTGGAGCAGACGACCCACCTGATGACACAGATCCGCCAGCGCCGCCGGCAAGTAGCGCGCGCGGATCCATGGCCTCCCTCGCTTCGTTTGTTGCTCTTGGCCGCGGACCTGTACCACACCCAACCGTCGCAGCACCGCTCGTGGCCACCTCCCCGTCGCATAGCCCGTGGCCGCCTCCACTATCGCCGGCGAATCTGAAGAGGGCGAATCTGAAGACTGGGAGGATTGGGGAATGAGAAGGACATGGAATACAGGGGCCTTTGTGCAAAAAATCCATGTCCCCGCGGCCTCACGTGCGCCGCACGCGCACTGATGACCAGGTCAACGCCACGCTGGACCGTCCACGTAGGCAAAAAACATGACCTCGCCGAGCCTGGGCTCATTCTGCCGCAAAATGCAAGATTTGTGGCCCAAAACCTGCATTTTCAAAGTTGATGGCCCAAAACGACATATCCGCACAAGTTAGTGGCCCAAACATACATTTCCCTCTTTCTTTTTATGTCTATCGATGTGGTCTGATGATACACGTGTTATTCTACGGAATAAACTCAATATCTTCACACTATACACGTGTTATTCTACGGAATAAACTTAATATCTTCACACTGCTCTTTAATTTGGTAGTAGGACAACATTGAAGATAATGACAACAACCAATACGTAACCTTTCCAGGTAGAAGCTGATGGCCCAATAGGAGCAAGGGCCTTTGTGATTGTGGAGCCCCCGAACAAGTCGGAACTGAAGAGGTTCCAAAATGAACAATATGCTGAAGGCTATGATCGACTAGGAGCGGCCAAAGGCAAACAGAACAACACAATACTCAGAAGAAGAAGAAGAAGAAGTCCTGAACGAACTAATAATGAAATCAAAGATGAGCTAACAAGAGGAAGCATAGCCGTCAGGGGCTTGCACACAACAAGGCATCCTGCCTCAGAAACTAGGTTCAGAATGACCACTTACTTTTCTACACGAGAAAACCCATTTCCAATAAAGATAATGAAATACAGAGCATTTGGTTAGTTATAGAGAGACCAGAGGACGAGGAACACAAGATAGAAATGAACTAGGACATCATTAGGGGAGGCTGAACAGAGCTTTTGCAACAAAAAAGAACAAGATCGGCCACCGCTGTACCTAAAGAAACCAGCAAAGGACCTACACTTAATAAGTTTAAGCAACGGCAGACACTGCCAGGAACCCGAGGACCGAAGAACAAAGGCTAGAGAACCTTAACATAACTGCAACATTACAAAAACAGTGCGTCGATTGGATTTTGGCAACAACAGTTTGCTCCAGTGAAAGATCTCTTCAACTGGAGAAAATGGCTATTATAGGACTCCAATCGTAGTGGCTTCTCCCAAATAGGACTTCTAACATTTGTTTCTCTCTAATAGGACTCTAATCAATTACCGTAAGCTATAATAGGATTTTTCTACATTTAACCATTTTTCTTATATCCCAAATACATGTATTTTCTAATAATGCCCATATTGCCCTTCTGTACTATTCACTAGGTCGACCCATCTTCTCTCGTTCACGCATAGCAGCACTCGTTCACGCAGCGCCGCCCATCGATGGATGGAGGAGAACTGTCGCCTGTGGCCTTCGACGCGAGGAGGACCAACGAAGATGGCGGGCGGGCGGCCACGCCTCCAGGCGGCCAGACCGCGGCTGCTGATGGGCAGGATCCATCGGCTGGCCTAGTACGGCATGGCGCGCCAGGGCAAAGCGAGCTGCTGTTGCGTGCGTGTGTTACTTCCTCTTCCCTGCGTTGATCTGCTGTTGCGTGCGTGTGTTACTTCCTCGTCCCTACGTGCGTGTGTGTTCTGTTCGTGTGTGTTAACCGAAAGCTAACAGAGATGCTACGAATCTATAAGGGAGGAAGCTTTCAGTGCTATTTTTTAAAGATGAATCATGGATGTTATTTTTTTTTTTCTAAACTATGGTTCTTTCAATGGTATAGTTCCAATTATCCTTTCATGATTCGTCCCCCAGTCCATGGCAGACCTAGCACTATCCGCCAGCTTGATCTCTGTTGCTCCAAAGACTTTCTCATTCCACACCTCTGCCCGTCTGTTGCCAGCCCAGAAACCCAAAGCAGTACTGAAGGTGCTTGTGGCGAGCTTGTTCTTGCGAAGAGCAAACCATTGCTCTGAACGTTGGGCTACATCAGGGAGCGCCCAGCCAGGCCAGGGAGCGGCCAGGGGCAGGCAACCATCACGTTTTGAAGGGTGGGCAAAATAGTCATGTCAAGGCTAAATACATGTACTTAGGAATTAAAATATGTTAAAAGATCCAAAATCCCATTATAGCTTATGGTAATGGTTTGGAGTCCTATTTAGGAGAAGCAAATGTTTAGAGTCCTATTTGGGAGAAGCCACAACGATTGGAGTCCTATAATAGCCATTTTCTCCTTCAACTGAGATTTGCTGCGGCTTCCATTCTGGCCCAGCTCATTGTTCGCGCGTGCTAGCGCCTGCACAGCGGAGGTCCACTTGAGCCACAACATACAGCTCTTGGGCCTAACTCAACTAAAAAGACGAGCCAGGTGAGGACCGCGCCACTTATATGTTGTGCTCCCCCACTATCCATTAACGATGTTGGACTAACCCCAACAATCTTCTCCATAGTGACATATCAGACCCAACTCTTTGACTCACTCTTCTATGTGGCCCTTAAACGTTTTCCATGATGGGGTCCCACCTGTAGCGAGCTCTCTCGATATGGATGGATTTTAATATCTAGAATCAGGTTCAACATAAGCACCACTTTGGACACCATTGGTTTTTGAAAATGTCCCAATACCTCACACGCCTAGCTAGGACCATGAATATTGCCTTAGGCTAGTCTCAATGCAGCATTTCACTACACAGTTTCCAAGATATGAAACTCAAATATGAAACGAATATATCTCTCAGTGCATAATTTCATTGCACGGTTTCATAGGTTATTTTTAGCCATCTTGGTCCCACCAGTGTCCATCTCTTCTCTATTCCCTTCCCGCTTTGCTAGCATTGCGTCCGCGCGTCGCTCGTGGCTGCATGTCCGCCGTCGCTCGTGGCCACATGTCCGCCGCTGCTCGCATAGCGTCGCTCGTGACCGCATGTCCGCCGCCGCTCGCGCCGTGTCGCTCGTGGCCGCAAGTCCGTCGCTCGCATCGCGTCGTGGCTGCACATCCGCTCGCATCGGTTCGCTCGTGGCCGCATCGTGTCGCGACCGCGCATGTCCGCCGTCGACGCTCGCTCGCATCGGTCGTGGACTAGGGCGTCGCTCGTGCGCCTGGCCGGCGAAGCCTGCGAGGGAGGCTCGGTGCCGCGCCCGTCCATCCTCGATTCCTCGGCGAAGCCGCACTCGGTGCCGCGCCCGGCCATCCTCGATCCCGCGGCGAAGCCGCACTCGCGCTCGGCGCCCCGTGCCCGGTCGACGGACATCGCCTGCGTGGTGGCGGAGGACTGAGCGAGCCTCCCTCGTGGCAAAGAAGCGTACCCGCGGCGGTCTCCCTCTCTCCCAGCCGACCTATCCCCGCCCAACGAGGACAGGTGGTCACCAACGCGGCCGGACGGACTCGCGACGAGCGGAGGACGGCTTCGCGACGGAGGTCACAGAGGCGGACTCGTGAACTGACGGAGGACAGCCTCGCTGCGGACGGCGGAGGACGGCCTCGCAGCGGACCTCGTCGGCGCCCGGCCGAAGTCGCCCGTGGTCCGCGATACGCTGCGCCTGCGCCCGCAGTGCCGCCCCTCCGCGATGCTCTCTCCCGAGTGGCCGAGGAGCAAGCTCGCGCCCTGCTCGCGTCCGGCGGCGGCGGAGGAGCTCCGCTCGCGCTCTGCTTGCGTCCGACGACGAGGCGGCCTCCCGATGAAACCATCGATCCCGCTCAATGCGCGTTTCTTTCCGTTTCACGGTCTTGGAAACATCGCCCTACTCGTGTCGTGGGGATGAAACGATTCTCTTCTCTCTCCTCTCCGTTTCATGCAAAAAGTGAAAAGATGCTGATGTGGCAGCGTATTTAATGTGTATGATATACCCATGAAACCCCCATTGAGACTAGCCTTATGACATAATCAATGGGTGAGCAGAGCTTCCAATACATTTTTCTATGTGGATCCACGTGCAGCAAAACCTCTATTTATCAACGAATTGTTGCTCAAGAGATTTTTTCCCCTATTCAACATAGCACAATGAGTACTGCTATTCAAGTTAGTGTGCAGCCACCTTTGTAGCACACGAAGCCTGCAGTAACACTTTATACTGATTAAACTATATAGGAGTCGTCAAGGGCGTCGAGTTTCACCTGCAGAACACAGTAGGAGCACATTGCATATCTTCTGCCTTGCTGCGCAGCAAACAGACAAATAGAGGTGGACGAGGTGAGTGCTGCAGCAAGCTGAGATTTCAATGGCCATGTCGCATGGGGATTATCATGTAGATTATCTGAATGAAATAACTCAGTTTTTTTGGATGGTTAGTCCTGCATTTTAACATAATTAAGCTCGAGGATTTCGTACCAAGGGGTGAATTTGCCAATGTATCCGTTTAACTAGTGATTACTGATACCAATTCTAACATTAGTTTATATATATAAAAATGTAAAATCAATTAATCCTGACAAACCATGAGTGCTGGCCGGAGATCCTGAGAAGATGTGAGCAATGAAACTGCTTCTCTGTTCTTCTCCACAGCATCTGGACATCTGGCGTGCCGAGAAGGCATCAAAAACTCCCAAGCAGCAGATCATCAGCTTCACCAGCTGCAACAGGGCACTTATGCTCGCCGAGGAGTAGTTCAACACGGACTCCAGCGCGACCACTGTGCCGTCCACATCGACGGATTTCGAACTGGCACAGCTCAGGGAGGCCAATGCGGCGGCAGCGGCGGTGAGGTTTCAGGGCAAAGCGAAGAGGAGGATCGACGAGATGTGGCAGGTTCCGTGGATGTACCAGTGCCTCCGCCTGAAGATGGCGTGATGATGCTTGAAGCCAGAGTTTGTGTTATATGTAGGATTTGGGGTTGTAGAGTTCAGAGTTTAGAGGAAAACAGAGCCCATGCTAAGTGATTAGTATCATCGGAAAGATCTTTACGTCTAGCTTTTTATAAAATTTATTTAAAAATATAAATATTTCACATTTTTTCTACAACTCAAACTTGTTGCACGAAAACTCAAAACAACACTTATTTTGAAACGGAGGGAGTAGACCTTGTTGGTCGCCGCAGCCGCCACCGCATGCCGGAGGGGTGGCTACGACGACCGGACGCTCAAGGGGGAAGGGATGTTATGCGATTAATGCCTGTTTTATGCAAAAGAAAGAGGCACGCACAATTCGTGACATAGCTTGTTCTTGCTCTAGGTATAAAATATTTGGTTGTTTCTTTTTCAGTATTTCTAACATCCAGTGACAATTCACCACCTCGGAGAAGAAGCGGGTTCACTAGTCTTGTGCTTTGAGTTTTCGGATCAGACTCAACATGAGCACCATTCTAGACGCCATTGGTTTTTGAAAATGTCCTAATACCTCACATGCCTAGCTAGGACCATGAATATTGCCTTATGCCTGACATAATCACTGGGTCAGTAGAGCTGCTGCCTATCTTACATGACATTTTTGGGATCCACGTGCAGCACAACCTCTATTTATCAACGAGTTGTTGCTCAGGAGTATTTATTCCGTAACTCAACATAGCAAACTGAGTACCGCAATTCAAGTTAATGTGCACCCACCTTTTTAGCACACAAAGCCTGCAGTAACACTTTATAGTGTATTAAACTATATAGGAGTTGTCAAGGCCGTCGAGTTTCACCTGCAGGAAAAGTCGGAGCACATGGCATATCTTCTGCCTTGCTGCGCAGGAAACAGACAAATAGAGGTGGGCGAGGTGAGTGCTGCAGCGAGCTCAGATTTCAATGGCCATGTCTCATGGGGATTATCATATAGATTATGTGAATGAAACTGCTTCTCTGTTCTTCTCCACGGCATCTGGACATCTGGCATGCCGAGAAGGCATCAAAAACTTCCAAGCAGCAGATCATCAGCTTCACCAGTTGCAACAAGGCACGTATGCTCGCCGAGGAGTAGTTCAACATGGACTCCAACGCGACCACTGTGCCGTCCACATCGACGGACTTCGAGCTGGCACAGCTCAGGGAGGCCAATGCGGCAGCACTGGCGGTGAGGTTTCAAGGCAAGGCGACGAGGAGGATGGACGAGATGTGGCAGGTTCCGTGGATGTACCAGTTCCTCAGCCTGAAGATGGCGTGATGATGCTTGAAGCCCGAGTTTGTGTTATATATAGGTTTTGGGGTGGTAGAGTTCAGAGTTTAGAGGAAAACAGAGCACATGCTTGTGTTACATGGAGAACTGTACATCACAGAGGTATTTCACAACATAAAAAAGTGAAAAAAGAGATGTTTCACAGCGATATGATGATTTCTGTTGGTCTACCCCATCAACCCATCCATTAGCTAAAGACACATAAGAGCATCCCAGATGTATTCTATAACTAACTAGTTATTAAACCAATCAATTTAGCAAGTCAATAAAATAGTAGCAATCTCAATTTAATTCTCTCTCCAATAATTTATGTTTGTTGTTGACAACTTATTAAAATTACATATATTTGCCTATTTTGCACCTTCTTTGTGCTTTTTTTCTAGCCAAACACATAATCTAAGATATTTTTTATATGTTTTTTCTAAGCTTGGAGAAGAGAGAAAAATTACAAAATGACAACAAGTACCCTTGAGCTGTTTCACATGACTGGACAAAGCCCAAGCGTTCTTGAGTCCATTCGCGTCGTCGTGCTGATGTGGTGTTGCAGTGGACTCCACGTGCGAGGTAGCACCACTCCTTGTAGAAGCACTACTGGACCATCAGGGATCTTCCTTGTATAAGCCAACGTGGTTGTTTCCAAACGATCTAATCGCATGGTGCATTTAACAGGCGTCTTGTTGTTTCTTGTCAAATAAGAAAAAAGGAGCACACGACTCTCCACTCTACCTGTAGTAGGAGAAAACAATGAGAAAAATGACACCGACCAATACGAAAGATATTTAGGTAGAAGCTGATGGCCCAATAGGAGCAAGTGCCTTTGTGATTCTGCAGCCCCCAAACTAGTCAGATTTGCCAAGGTTCCAAAACTGGCCAAGAAGCCTAAGGTGGATCCACTAAGAGCAGACAAAGGCAAACAAAACTACAAAATACTCTCTTGTCAAAAAAACTGCAAAATACTCAAAAGAAGAACATTAAGGAGTATAAAACGAACTAAGAAAGCAATCAACGATGAGATAACAAGAGGAAGCAAAGCTGATGTTGTGTGAAGAACCTAGTCCTACAAGAAATCTTGCTATGGATGGATTTTGACACCCGGCCACAACTTCATGCTATGCACTTGTTTGGACAACAGTGGTTTTTGAAAATGTCCCAATACCTCACATGCCTAGCTATTACCATGAATATGGCCCTATGATTGACGTAATCACTGGCTGAGCAGAACTGCCTATCTTACATCACATTTTTCTTTGTTTTTTGGAAATAATACTGGAGGGGTCTACACCCCTATAGCTTTTGATGCAGCACCCAGGGTTGGAACCCTAGTCGAGAGCACCCTAATCAGTGGCCTTTGCCATTGCGCCTCAGCCCCTTCATGCATTTTTCTATAAGGATCCGTGTGCAGCACAACCTCTATTTATCTACAAATTGATGCTCAGAAGTTTTTGCTTTTGCATTCCTTATAGCACACTGAGTACAACAATTCAAGTTAATGTGTAGGATTTGTCCCCACCGTTGTCCGTTGTAGCGCACAGAGTCCACAGTAACACTCTATAATGTATTAAACCAGGGTATTGGTTGTTTGCTGAAAACATAGATTTACTATTTAAATGGGAAATATATTTTACTGTCTAAATTGCAAGGGGTTCTCTCGTGACACCCAGCAAAAAATCCTTCACTGGTTAAAATAGTGATGATGACGACCTCCACTAAAGTATACAAATTAAGGAGCAGAGCAATGATAGGCAAACGGCTCTCTCTTGACACCCAGCGAAATATCTATCATTGGGCAAAAATCATAACTTGCCCTCCTTAATTTGTGGCTGAGTATGCCAAATATGAAAAACTTTGAAGTAAATATGCAATACAATGGACGATAAATTATAAAGGCCGTGCCATTTAACAAATTCACAATAATAAACAAAATACAAGTTTGAAACATAAATTTAAAAATATTGAAAAACACGGTTATTACAACTCTACGATCCCATGTTTGAAAAGAAAAAGATTGATGATCACATTACTAAATATAACCAAGGAGTTGTTCAAATATTCATCATTCATTTTGCCTTTCTCCCATAATGCAAAAATGCTGCTAGTACCCATCTTCATCTAGATTAGAACTTAATGTTAAAAAATTACTGAACAAAATAACACTCATCACAGCAATAGCAAGAACAAATAAATTAGAGAGAAAATAATTCTTTGCCATGCCGTCTTCTGTAATTGTGCTGACAATGCGCTGCTGTCAATTGTGCCGAAGATGTGCTGCTGTCTGTTGGTCACCGGCTGCCCGCTGCCGCAGCAAAAGCAGATTGTATGTCAAATGCCGCTGGCCGCTGGGCGAATGGACGCCGGCGGGTTGGAAGAGACTGCTGACAAGTTTCCATCCGGCGGCATCATAGTGCTATTTGGCATGGTTTAGATGGTGGTGTATGGGACTGGTCTATACAACCCTTGATGCACATGAAGCATTTGAGCAGGTCTTTGTCAAGGCAGATGTGCTAGAAGCTGGGCATCTACGTTCTTGCTCTTCTTTTGATTCGAAGCGCCACTAGCGACCTGGACGACTAATCCTGACTCCTCCTAATCCTATTTCCTCCATTGCTTCTATCTAACTCGACTACCTTGCGCAGAAGAACTGTCAATCCTTAACATTTGCAATGCTCTCTTTTCGGGCATGCTTTTATTTTATAACTCGTGCATTGATTGACCTGTCTTCAGTTTATTATTTAAGACACATGCTGTGGGACTGTAGACTTTATGCATTATAGTAAGTAAATAAATAAATAAATAAATACATACAGGAACAATCTGGTTCGCAGTAATATACAAAATGCAGAGCAATTGTTTGCGCAGTGATTCTTGCAATTTTCTAAAATTATTTAAACACGTTGATTTAGAGCAATTGTCTGCTCTGCTCCCTCCTTTGGGCCACAACACCGTCCGCCCACGTGCCAGGCGCACAAGTGCCGCATGCTTCAAGTTCCATGTTGCTAGATCCGACATATGGATCACTTGACCAGCGTCGGTGTCGTGCTCGTCAGCAAGCACGGATATGTCCGCAGCGCGCGTGCTGGATGCCCACGTGCCAGATGCTCCAACCGCAACCCAGCAACGCCGGATCCAGGGCAGAATCGCCGGATCCGGGGGTAGAGGTAAGGATCCACGCCCGGCCTGCCACCTGGTTGCCGCTGTGCCAGAATTTATCCACAAGGAAGGGAATAGGGGATGATGAAGGGAAGAGCTACGGACGTACTCCATCCGTTCCAAAATGAGTGTCGTTCTTGCTTCCCGGGAAACAAATACCGGCAATTATATATTAAAATATATAAATATTTATGCTGAGTGATTAGTATTATCGGAAAGATCTTTACGTCTAGCTTTTTATAAAATTTATTTAAAAATATAAATATTTCACATTTTTTCTACAACTCAAACTTGTGGCACAAAACAACACTTATTTTGAAACGGAGGGAGTAGACCTTGTTGGTCGCCGCAGCCGCCACAGCATGCCGGAGGGGTGGCTACGACGACCGGACGCTCAAGGGGGAAGGGATGTTATGCGATTAATGCCTGTTTTATGCAAAGAAAGAGGCACGCACAATTCGTGACATAGCTTGTTCTTGCTCTAGGTATAAAATATTTGGTTGTTTCTTTTTCAGTATTTCTAACATCCAGTGACAATTCACCACCTCGGAGAAGAAGCGGGTTCACTAGTCTTGTGCTTTGAGTTGCTAAACTATTCTTGGCCAGCATCAACCTTATATTAGCTCCTTCCACCAGTTCCTCTTTATCTAAGTCTGCATAAAGCCTGTCCAGTAGACCATGAGTGCACAGCCATGGTCGAATGACCACATGCTATGGATGGATTTAAATATTTCGGATCAGACTCAACATGAGCACCATTCTAGACGCCATTGGTTTTTGAAAATGTCCTAATATCTCACATGCCTAGCTAGGACCATGAATATTGCCTTATGCCTGACATAATCACTGGGTCAGTAGGGCTGCCTATCTTACATGACATTTTTGGGATCCACGTGCAGCACAACCTCTATTTATCAACGAGTTGTTGCTCAGGAGTATTTATTCCGTAACTCAACATAGCAAACTGAGTACCGCAATTCAAGTTAATGTGCACCCACCTTTTTAGCACACAAAGCCTGCAGTAACACTTTATAGTGTATTAAACTATATAGGAGTTGTCAAGGCCGTCGAGTTTCACCTGCAGGAAAAGTCGGAGCACATGGCATATCTTCTGCCTTGCTGCGCAGGAAACAGACAAATAGAGGTGGGCGAGGTGAGTGCTGCAGCGAGCTCAGATTTCAATGGCCATGTCTCATGGGGATTATCATATAGATTATGTGAATGAAACTGCTTCTCTGTTCTTCTCCACGGCATCTGGACATCTGGCATGCCGAGAAGGCATCAAAAACTTCCAAGCAGCAGATCATCAGCTTCACCAGTTGCAACAAGGCACGTATGCTCGCCGAGGAGTAGTTCAACATGGACTCCAACGCGACCACTGTGCCGTCCACATCGACGGACTTCGAGCTGGCACAGCTCAGGGAGGCCAATGCGGCAGCACTGGCGGTGAGGTTTCAAGGCAAGGCGACGAGGAGGATGGACGAGATGTGGCAGGTTCCGTGGATGTACCAGTTCCTCAGCCTGAAGATGGCGTGATGATGCTTGAAGCCCGAGTTTGTGTTATATATAGGTTTTGGGGTGGTAAAGTTCAGAGTTTAGAGGAAAACAGAGCACATGCTTGTGTTACATGGAGAACTGTACATCACAGAGGTATTTCACAACATAAAAAGGTGAAAAAAAGAGCTGTTTCACAGCGATATGAAGGTTTCTGTTGGTCTACCCCATCAACCCATGCATTAGCTAAAGACACATAAGAGCATCCGCATATGTATTCTATGACTAACTAGTTATTAAACCAATCAATTTAGCAAGTCAATAAAATAGTAGCAATCTCAATTTAATTCTATCTCCAATAATTTATGTTTGTTATTGACAACTTATTAAAATGACATATATTTGCCCATTTTGCACCTTCTTTGTGCTTTTTTTCTAGACAAACACATAATTCGTGATAATCTAAGATATTTTTTATATGTTTTTTCTCACCTTGGAGAAGAGATAAAAATTACAAAATGACAACGAGTACCCTTGAGCTGTTTCACACGACTGGACAAAGCCCAAGCGTTTTTGAGTCCATTCGCGTTGTCGTGCTGATGTGGTGTTGCAGTGGACTCCACGTGCGAGGTAACACCACTCCTTGTAGAAGCACTACTGGACCATCATCCATCAGGGATCTTCCTAAGCTTCGTTTCAGGCACTGAAGAATCTGCCGCTGCTGGAGACGTGGTAGCTGAGCGGCTGCTGCATTGTGGTGTGGACATGAGCACAATAGAACCCAACAAACATAAGGCCTGAACTGTCTATATTCCCAATTCCTCTTAAGCCTAGATTTATGTTTGACTAGCTTTTGCTCAGGACATAGGTCCACGACCTAAGAACCTACCAATCTTGCATGTGTCTCTTGTCTTTTTTATTTTCCAAGCATAATTGCTCTTCATTTTTATACTGTGACCACCCCAGGAGGAGGTACTGAGGCTACATTGCACATTCATATTCTTGCATTCCTTGGGACACATAGAAAGAACCTAGTGTACTTATAGATAGAATACGTGTAGGCCATTATATATACGTGCTTTTTGGCCTTGAATTGTTCAGTAACCTATTTGACCTCCCTTGTTTGTGTGTCACAGTCCCTTGAGGACTTCAAATGTGTGTGATAATGAGCAATAGATCACTCTGAGCAATAATTTATGTTTGTTATTGATAACTTATTAAAATTACATATATTTGCACATTTTATTTGCCCATTTTGCACCTTCTTTGTGCTTTTTTCTAGCCAAACACATAATTTGTGATAATCTAAGATATTTTCATATGTTTTTTCTGGCCTTGGAGGAGAGAGAAAAATTACAAAATGACAGCGAGTACCCTTGAGCTGTTTCACACGATTGGACAAAGCCCAAGCGTTTTTTAGTCCATTCGCGTTGTCGCGTTTTTGAGTCCATTCGCGTTGTCGTGCTGATGTGGTGTTGCAGTGGACTCCATGTGCGAGGTAACACCACTCCTTGTAGAAGCACTACTGGACCATCAGGGATCTTCCTAAGCTTCGTTTCTAGCAGGGAAGAATCTGCCGCCGCTGGAGACGAGGAAGCTGAGCTGCTGCTGGATTGTGCTGTGGACATGAACACAATAGAACCCAACAAACATAAGGGCTGAAGTGTCTATATTCCCAATTCCTCTTAAGATTAGATTTATGTTTGACTAGCTTTTGCTCAGGACATAGGGCCACGACCTAAGAACCTACCACTCTTGCATGTGTCTCATGCCTTTTTTATTTTCCAAGCAGAATTGCTCTTCATTTTTATACTCCAATGTGATATGTTTCCCGTCTTCAATTCTTTATTCAGATGCCAACTGTGACCACCCCAGGAGGAGGTACTGAGGCTACATTGCATATTCATATTCTTGCATTCCTTGGGACACATACAAAAAACCTAGTGTACTGATATTATAGATAGAATATGTGTAGGCCATTATATATACGTGATTTTTGGCCTTGAATTGTTCAGTAACCTATTTGACCTCCCTTGTTTGTGTCACAGTCCCTTGAGGACTTCAAATGTGTGATAATGAGCAATAGATCACTCTGATTGCTTCCATGCAGCTTAATGCTTGATAATGAGAAATAGATCACTCTGAGGCTTCAAGCTCCCTTATGATGTCACAGTCCCCCACATGTACCCCGATGAAATCAGAGCTGTGGAAAACGATATCCTGCTACTTATGAATAGCAGCACCACTGAAATCAGCAAAGCACAATGATGCCGTCAGGGATATTCTGGAGGACAGTTGCTAAGGGATCGGCTGCTAGAGGTGAGTAGTTCACTGTGCTGCTACTGGATTGTGCTGTGGACATGAGCACAATGGAGTCGAAGAACTCCTAAACCAACATCGAAATCTGAAGGTTGAAACTGTACCCAGATGCTGACAGACTGACATTAATATTCGGAAAGTGATATCTCTCATAATACTCAACGAAAAAATGCGTATAAACACTCAATGGAAAGTTATTGAATATTTCTACAACTTTTGTTACTATGTGAGTTTCCAATTCGACACCTAAATTTCTCAAAACGGACATTGACCCACTACTGCACTTTCCTGAAACTCTGCCATGCAGATGGAACAAGACTAAATGAAGAGCACAGATGGGATAAGCCCATAGGACCAAATATTACCAGCTTCTAATCGTAGGAGACAAAAATAATTTTGATCCACTAATTTTTATACAGACAGAGGCAGAAAACTAAATATGAACCAAGTTTGACCATTGCTATTGAGAACAATGATGGCAAGGTTTATTATCTTCTAGCCGTTGGTACTTCCTTTGCTCAATACAACGGAGACATGGCCAATCCATTAATTGGTGAATAGGAGTAAGACACTATGGTGTTTGGCCGCAATATTGACTGAAAAACGATCCTTATGGAATCTACATCTCTGCAATAACTAGGTTCAAAATGGCAACATGCTATGGTCGGATTCTAATATATAGGCTCATCTTAAATTTCAGCACCGGTGCAGACAACTCTGGTTTTTGAAAATGTCCCAACATCTCACATACCTAGCTATGACCACTAGTATTGCCTTATGCTTGATGTAATCACAGGGTGGGCAGAGCTGCCTATCTTGCATGGCATTTTTCTATGTGCAGAACAAGTTCATTATCAATGAATTGATACTCAGGAATTTCTGGCATACTGAGTACTGCAATTCAAGCTAATGTGCACCCACTGTGTTGTATGATCTCTCCTAGACATGTAGCACATAAAGGCTGCAGTCACAATTCATAATGTATTGAACTTTATAGGAATTATTGGGTATTGAGTTTCACCTGCAGGAATAGTATGTAGGAGTACATCATATATGTTTTGTCTTGCGGTCCAGCAAACGGACGAATATAGAGGACGAGGCGATGACTGTTCGAGCTCACATTTCATTGCACGTTGCATGGTGTTTATTATGTGAAAGGATCAAGATGCCCAAGAGGGGGGGGGGGTGAATTGGGCTAATTCTAAAAATTCTTGCAGAATGATTCACCCCTCGGTGCCTATGTGTGTTCCTAGACAATCGATCTACTAAAGTTTTGCACCCTAAGTTCCAATCCTATTCTAGCATGGCAATTCTATGAAAGTAATTGCAAGAATGTAAGTGCTAGAAAGTAAATACGGAAAGTAAAGGGACAAGGAACACGGCGATCTTTTTTCCGAGGTATCGGAGAGTCGCCACTCTCCACTAGTCCTCGTTGGAGCACCCGCGCAAGGGTGTAGCTCCCCCTTGATCCTCGCAAGGACCAAGTGCTCTCTAGGGCTGATTCTTCGTCACTCCGACACGGTGAATCGCCAAGAACCGCTCACAAGATGAGTTGGGTCATCCACAAGCACCGCCGGATGATCACCAAGCTCCAATCACCACCAAGCCGTCTAGGTGATGGCGATCACCAAGAGTAACAAGCACAAACTCTCACTTGACCTCACAAAGCCTAAGGAGAAGAGTAGATGCACACTAGCTACTCTCGATCTCTCAAGAACTCATGGATTCGCAAATCTCTTCACTTCATGAGGCTCTTGCAACTCCCTTGCTCTCACAAGTTGGCTATCAGCTGAACAAATGAGCAAGAGAGCCGAAATGTAGAGGGTGGGGATGTATTTATAGCCAAAGGCCAAAATCAAACCGTTACCTCGATTTCAGCTCAGATGTGAGCGCCGGACACGTCCGGCCGCTCACCGCCGGACGCGTTAGAAACTTTCAAACGACCAAGTAGCCGTTGGGCTACAGTACTGGCGTCGGACGCGTCCGGGGCCAGCGTCCGGCGCGCATCTGGCGCGCACCCCTGTCTGCACAGCCCACCAGAAAGTTTCTGGTCCGCGTCCGGCGGGGCGCCAGACGCAGGACCGAGCGTCCGCCGAACGGGACAGGCCGAGAAACAAGACCAACGGGCGCCGGACGCATTCAGCGCCCACGGTTGGCGCGTCCGGCGCCTGTTGAAGTTCCCGTTTCCACTTGATCAGTGATCCTTTGAAAACAACGACGACTTCAACGACTCTCAGGGCTCACAAGTAACTCCCCAGCGCTATTCCTCACAGTGTGCACCACACCTAATCCAATAGACTTAACTAGGTCAAGCTACCCATTTGCACCCCCCTTAATAGTATGGCCAAAAGAGAAAACAAAGTCCTAACGACTAATCCAATGTCTCTCAACACCATCGACAGTCGGAACTAACCGTCCTTAACCTTGTCGTCCATCCTTTGAAAACCGAAACGATTTCCATCGCTAAGAGGGCATGACAACCATATTGCCTGAGAATCCATTACCATGACCTAACTCACATTATTTCTGCAAAGCACATGTTAGTCATAGTAATCTAGATGCTTTCAATCTTCCCCTTTTTGGTGATTGATGACAACCTCTGGAGTATGAAGATTTGAGTTGAGGTTTTCAAGCATGCTTGGTTCACATGAGCCTTTGACAATAAGAGCAAAGGTTAGAATGACTCATGTGACACCAAGCCAAAAAATCTGTGCTCATATAATCTGCAAAAAATGAGTTAGCACAAGATAAATACATATAGCTCATATGGAATCAGAGTAAGACGCGGAAGCCAAGCACATATGAGCATAAGAACGAGGTGACAGAGAAGGTGATACCGAAACGAAGATCATATGGCACTGTCACTTAAGCCACCTCACACACATATCATACAATGCATAAAAGTAGACATGATGCATGCAAAAGTATCAAACAGAAGAACCAAATCCTGAGCAAAGCTCCCCCTAAGTCTACATACTCCTAACTCTCCCCCTTTGGCATCAAGGACCAAAACCTAAGGCCGAGGGGTAGAAGGAGCAGACGAGCCGGTCTCACGAGCATGAGGAGCAATGATGAATGCTGTAGTGTCATCTAGGCTATCATCTAAGCTCTGCTGGGACTGAGTGACAGGAGCCTGCCGACCCTCTGGCTGTGGCGCTGGCGGTGAAGCGGTCTGGGTCTGCTCAACTGACACTGTAACTGTCGCTGTCTCCGTGGTCGGGACTGGGACTGGAGCTATCTCTGGCTGACCCTGTGGCTCTAACGGTGTAGCAAGTGGAAGTGTAGGAGCCACCTGGGGGACTGCCTCAGTAATAGGAAGGGGATCTGTGGAAGCCACTGAGGACGAAATGGTGCCTGATGTGCCGGTCCCTGCCACTGGAGGTATCACAGTCAGAATCTGCTGCTGCAGTGTCTGCGGGTCCTGCTGGGTAAGCTGTCTCATGTACTCAGGTGTCGCCTCTCCTGTGAGTGTACTGTAAGAAGCATGATGACGGGCTCCGCCTGAGTCTGGAGTGAACAACAAGTGAGAGCCAACAGGTGAAAACCCGGTAGAAATCCGTGGAAAGCCTGGCGACACCTGAACTGCTGGAGACGAAGGTGCTATGCCTGAAGCTGGTAAGCCTGTACTAGTGACTGGCACCTGAGAAGGTCCTGCTCCCAAAGTCTGTCCTGCTAGCTGACTCGGAGCACTCTTGGAGGTACTGTGGCACCTGTCAGCTGAAACAGTGAAGCAATCAAAGTCATGGTCTGCAGGTGCTGCTGCTGCTGTAGCTGATGCTGTGCATCCTGACGAGCCCGTATCTCAGCCATAGCAATCTCATGCCGCTCCTCGGCACGCTCCTTGTTTGCAGCCAATCTGTCAAGTACCTGAGCCATACGCTCGATAGCTGCTCCTGAGCTCCCTGCCTCTGTATCATGCTGACGAGGTGGAGGACGAAATGGAATGTAGTACTCCTCATCATCCTCGGAGTCTGAGATAGTGATCTCATATCCTGCTGCCTCAGCTTCTGCAAGCTCTGCTTCTTCATCTGCTGCTAGCTGCTCAACTCTAGCATCCTGCTCTACTCCAGTCTCAGTAACTGGATCTCCATGGCATGGAATGGCTGGAGGAATATCGGCAGTGATTCTGACAATCTGAGAAGCATCATAGGAGCCAAACATCTCATACATAGTCGGATCTTCATATTCTTTTCTGATTGAATCTGGGAGATCACCATTTCTGTAGATCAGCCAAGTGATCCAATGGGCATAGTGCATCAGGCGGTGTTTGGTGAAGCTCCCATAGATGACATCCTCCATATCACACAGCATAAAATCCCAGATGTCAAAAGGAATCTTCCTCACAAGATGTGACACTATCCACTGCTGGAGCCTAGTGAACCCGTTCCTGAAGCTGGGCCTAGCAAGGATGGTGTACCTCTGAATCTGATCAAGGACTCGAGCAAGACGTAGTTCATCCTGGGGTGTCCTGCTCGACCCTGCACCAAAGTTGGGTCCAAAGACCTCTCTCATGATCTCAGGAGGTGGCACTACTCCTCCCTGTGCACATCTGGGTGGCTCAATCTGCGGGAAGCACAGCTGATGCAGCTTGACGGGCTGCTCTGAAATCCCCAAGAAGTTCCTGGCTTCCTCACTAGACAGATTTTGTCTCTGGCCATGGATGGTGTATGAAATGAGTGAATGATTTGGAGCAATCCATAGTGTAGCATAGAACCCTAACACCCATTCTGGAATATACCTGCCAGATCTTCCAATCAGATCAATCATGTCTGGCTGAGCACCTAAATACTCTCTGAAAGCCTGGCCCAACACATATGAAAAACTCTCAGCTGACACTGTCCTCTGCTTGGTAATCTTTGACTTCTGCCTGTAAGCCTCAACAAGGGATTTGTGCAAAGCTGTATAATAGGGTGCACCAGCTCTCTCTCTGTGTCTGCTGAGCTGCCTGCTGCTGGAGGGTCCTAACACGAGAAGACCGTCGTCGAGGAGAGAGCTCCTGCTGCTCAAGTGTGACCTCCTCTGCCTCTGCAGCCTCTGCCTCGGCCTCCTGTGCTGCTGCTGATCCGGGCTCTTGGATCACTATGCCTGCACCTCTGCGAGCTCTCCTCTTAGCACGCTCTGCTGCTGCCTGTGCATCAGGTGGCTGCCTCTTCCTCTTCCTTATGGCCAATACTTTCTTACCCTTCGCTTTCTCAACCATTTTAGGAAGAATCGGTCTTCTATTAGGATCATCATCTCCCCCTAAACCCCTGCCTGAATTCTTGCACCTTGGCATGACTGCCGCTGATACTGATCAATTAACAAACTACAAGAGGATGTACTGAAAACTTGTGAGGCTTGGCCTCAATCCATACTCTCAGGCTTGGCCTAGAGTTTTTCACTGCCCACTGTCACACTGGTCACAATCCGACATGGCTCGCTGAAAGAAACAGAATAGATAGGAGCTAAATAACATAAGCATTTTGTCTAGAGACACGAAGACCTATTGGAAGCACAGCAATTTGGTAAGAATTAGAAGAAATAGGATTTGATACCTAGAGCAATGCGAACACCTGTGAAAAGATAAGAAGATGACAGTGTAGGGCACCCTCGGTGACGAGATGGAATCACTTCAGAAAGAATATGTCAAAAGATTGACAGAACAGTGATCAGAAGATGGTTCAGGCAATTCACCGAACACCTTAAGTGCAGGTGTAGGGCTCACCAAGGTGGAGCTTCCTCTGGGCCGGATGGACGCCAATGGGCGCGCAAATCACAGAGAGAAGCAAGTGGAAGACGCCGCGGACGAATGCTGGAAAGATTTGCAGGAGAAGACGATGTCCAGGCGGCGCGGGTTCCCAGGCGGCGAGGCAACAAAGCCGGGCGGCGCTGGCGCGGATCGCGGGCGTAGTGGCCGGAATGGCACACGATGGCGGCTGGTGGCTGGCGGGCGCGCGCGTGAAAGTGGAGGAGCAGGGCGGTGCGATGCAGGGCGGCGCTGTGCGGCGGTTAGGGCAAGGGGCGGCGATGCGGCGCTCGGGTGTGAGAGGAGAAGAAAGGGCCGCGGGCCAATTTGGAAAGAAGGGAGGAAATAGGGGGCCCCACGTGTCAGATTAAAAGAACTGTTTTCTTCACGCGTTTCGTTTTCGCGCCGGACGCGTCTCCAGTGCGTTCGGGGCACCGCCGGACTCCGAACAGAGAGTTCAGAAAAACTGGCTCTTCAGACCTGATCCGTCGGACTCGCTGCGGACGCACGCGCCAAACGCAGACAAAACACTGTCGAGCATCCGGCCAGTCTTGATCTTCTGGCTTTTACTGTGACTGATCTTCATATGGCGCCAGACGCGTCCGCCGGGTCTCAAAGGCGCGTCCGGTGCTCTTCCAAGAGCTGAAAGAAAGCCTTTCTTCGCGACACCTGCTCCCAATTGATTTCCAAACTTTTGAAGAGTCAAATAAACACAGTTTGGAGTCAATATAAGATTTTCACTCAAACCCTCAATTTTTCAAATAGTTTGCCATAGGCTACTCATAACTTTCAAAAATAGGCAATAAACACGAGCGAGGAACAATGTATGGCAATGAGCTTGAGTTTCTAAACCAATAGAAGCATCAAAAAGCTTTCTCAATTCATGGACAAACACAGAGGTTGCTCAAAAGATATACGAAAAGAAATGAAGAGCAGCAACACACAAGCAATTAAAAATACTGGAATTTGAATCTAGATGGCTTGTCAGGTTTGAACCAAGGGTAAGCTTCTTCACACCTCCAAAGAGTGTTATCTTAACCATGTTAGACAAGCCCTATATGCATTACAGAAAATTAAACGTGCTCTATAAACAATGCAATGCAACCGACAACATACTTCATCTCTTCCTTGTGAAGTTGCTTAGGTCAAGGATATTGAGCTCATTCCTTAACCTACAGAAAGTTGATTCATCCAATGGCTTTATGAAGATATCCGCTAATTGATCCTCACTTCTCACACCTTCTAGAGATATATCCTTTTTAGAGACATGATCTCTAAGAAAGTGGTGGCGGATATCTATATGCTTTGTGCGGGAGTGTTGAACCGGGTTGTTGGCAATCTTCACTGCACTCTCATTGTCGCACAAGAGAGTCACTTGACCAAGATTCACTCCATAGTCAAGGAGGGTTTGCTTCATGTACAGGATTTGTGCACAACAAGCCCCCGCTGCTATGTACTCTGCTTCGGCGGTGGATAGAGCAACACTGTTCTGCTTCTTTGATGACCAAGAGACAAGTGACCTCCCAAGCAAATGGCACCCTCCGGATGTGCTTTTTCTATCAATTTTGTAACTGGCATAGTCCCAATCGGAATAGCCAACAAGTTGGAATCTTGCTCCTTTGGGATACCATAGACCAATGCTTGGGGTGAGCTGCAATGGAGTTTCCCACCGAGGCTCTTGTATGTGGTTGGTCCAAATAGGTCCATATGCAGCAACTCTAGCACTCTTGAAGTTGACAGAAAAGCCTTGGTTGGATGAGTGTTTGCAACTTGTTTGGCGGCTTGACATGCACTGCAAGGTTTGTCCTTTTCAAACTTGACATCTTTCAAGCCTCTCACTAACTCTTTCTTCAAAAGCTTCTTGAGTATACTCATTCCAACATGTGCTAGCCTCCTATGCCACAACCACCCAAGTGAAGTCTTGGACAGCAAACACACATTCAGATTTGCATCTTCGGAGGTGAAATCCACTAGATAGAGATTGTTGTATCTAAAGCCTTTGAATATCATAGTTGAATCATCTTTCTTTGATACTATTACTTCCTTCTCATCAAACAAGTATTTGAATCCAAGATCACATAGTTGACCTACTGACAGCAAGTTGAAGCTCAATGGTTTAACATAAAGCACATTTGACAAAGAGTGATCATTTGATATTGCAACTTTGCCCAAACCCTTAACTTTGCCCTTTGAATTATCTCCAAATGTGATCCTTTCTTGCTCTTGTTCCCCTTCATCTAGTGAGGCAAACATATAAGGTTCACCGGTCATATGTTGAGTGCAACCACTGTCAATAACCCAATGACTTCCACCGGTCCTGTAGTTCACCTACACACAAGAGATCAAGCTTGAGGTTTAGGGACCCAAACTTGTTGAGGGCCCTTGACTTTCTCTACTAGAGACTTTGCAACCCAAATTTGCTTAGGCCTATTCTTATTGGGGGGCCTAAGAAGGTGACATTCACTTGTCCTTTTGAATCCTTTCTAACCACATAATGAGCATTGTATGCAAAGGGTCTAGCATGCTTGGGCAAGGGTTGTGGTGGTGGAGTTTGGCACTCTGAGCAAAGTGACCTTCTTGTCCACACTCAAAGCATCTCTTCTGCTTTGGCTTTGGCTTTTGCTTTTGTTGACTTGCTTGCTTTGATTGATGTTGCTTCTCTTGATGTGCCTTGAAACCAATGCCACTTCTGTCGGTCTTCATCACGGTGTTCATCAAGAGTTCACTTTGAAGTGACTTTCCTTTTGCAAACTTGCTCAACCCAATCTTGAGATGTTCTTTCTCTTGCTTGAGCTTCTTGTTCTCTTCTAGAAGTGACTCATTTATTGATTGTTTCAAGCATGACATTTCAAAGTGGAGTCTTTTGTTCTCTTCTTTGAGCTTCTCATTTTCAAGTGCTAGTCCCTCATCTTCAATGGTGACTGTGTGACTGATCTTGGCTTGTTCAAGATCCTTCTTGAGCTGTTCATTTTCATTCTTCATCTTGACATAGTCATCATAAAGCTCAGCCACCACCACTAGCTTGCCTTTGCTGCTGGCACCTTGCTCAATGGCCTCATCACATGATGCAGCTATATCATTCTCAACAACATTATTAGCAGTCTCATGTGTTTCAGTGAGAAGCTGATAAACCATCACTAGATTCCCATGATCAACTTTAATAGTTGTGTACTCCTCTTTTAGAGAGCTATAACTAGATTTGAGCTCATTATGCTTCTTCTCCAGGTTCTCATTTTCATCTTTAAGCTCTTTTTCAGAGGCTTTGAGTTCCTTGAGTTTGGAAGACATAATTTTATTTTGATCTCTAAGCTCATCACTAGTCTTTTGCATAGCTTCCATCTTTTCCAAAAGAGAGATATTTTCACTATCAAGCTCATCACATCTTCCTCTAGTCTTTATGATGGTTTTTGAGTACTTTCTAGTAAGTTTAACAAGCTCATCATAAGTTGGTGACTCATACTCCTCATCACTATCACTTTCACTACCACTATCATCACTATCCTCACGCTTAGAATGTACCTTCTTTTCACTCTTAGCCATGAGGCAAAAATGGGATGGTATAGAAGATGATGGCAGAATTTATGGAGGTGGTGAAGACCCAATGCCGATGGTAGCAACACCTTCATCATCACTTTCCTCATCGGATGACCCACAAGAAGATTCAATATCGGTGAGCCAATCACCAACAATATAGGCCTTGCCATCTTTCTTCTTGTGATGCTCTTTCTTTTCTTCCTTCTTCTTGTGATGCTTATCTTTCTTCTTCTTTTCTTTTTCTTCATCATCACTTGTGTCATCCTTCTTGTCCTTGCCCTTCTTCTTGTACTTTTTGTCTCTTGGAGGCTCCGGACATTGATGAGCTAGATGTCCAGTCTTGTGGCAGTTGAAGCACTCCATTTCAGAGATGGGCTTCCTTTTGCTACTTGTGAAGAACTTCTTCTTCTTGCCATCAAACTTGACACCATTCTTGTTGAGCTTCTTCAACATCTTGGTGGTCTTTTTCACCATGAGAGCAAAGCTCAAGTCATCAATTTCAGCATCGCTTGAATCATCATAAGCAGCCTTGGCCTTGCCCTTTCTTGAGTGACTTGCATTGAGGGCCAACTCTTTCTTCTTGGATAATGAGCCATCCTCGGGGGTGAGATGCATGTACATCTCATGAGCATTGATCTTTCCCAATATTTGAGTTGGTGTAGCATTGGAAAGATCACATTGGTGGAGCACGGTGACAATGTGCCCATATTTCTCAATGGGGAGGATACATAGGATCTTTCTTGCAACATCGGCTATGGACATTTGATTGAGTCCAAGCCCATTGAGTTCCTCTACAATAGTGTTCAAACAGAATACATCTCATTAGCACTTTCATTAGCCTTCATCTCAAAAGAATTTAACTTGCGCATAACAAGATGATAGCGTTTCTCACGCTCACTCTTAGTCCCCTCATGGAGCGCACAAAGGTCGGACCATAGTGCATGGGCGTCCTTGTGGTTCCTTACGCGATTGAACACATCCTTATAAAGGCCGCGGAATATAGCGTTCCTTGCCTTTGCATTCCACTTCTCATAGTTAACCTCATCACCGACAAGGTTAGCCGAATCCTTGGGTTTTGGGAGTCCTTGAGAAGCGGCACGGAAGCAACCAACATCTATCGCTTCTAAATGTGCTTCCATGCGGATTTTCCAGTAGAGAAAATCGTCTCCATCGAACATGGGTGGAGGTCCATCCCCATGGGACATCTTTTACTCTAGGCGGTTAAGCCTAATTAAGAGCAAACCTGGCTTTGATACCACTTGAAAGGATCAAGATGCCCAAGAGGGGGGGTGAATTGGGCTAATTCTAAAAATTCTTGCAGAATTAAACCTACTAGCCCATGATTCACCCCTCGGTGCCTATGTGTGTTCCTAGACAATCGATCTACTAAAGTTTTGCACCCTAAGTTCCAATCCTATTCTAGCATGGCAATTCTATGAAAGTAATTGCAAGAATGTAAGTGCTAGAAAGTAAATACGGAAATTAAAGGGACAAGGAACACGACGATCTTTTTTCCGAGGTATCGAAGAGTCGCCACTCTCCACTAGTCCTCGTTGGAGCACCCGCGCAAGGGTGGAGCTCTCTAGGGCTGATTCTTCGTCACTCCGACGCGGTGAATCATCAAGAACCGCTCTCAAGATGAGTTGGGTCATCCACAAGCACCGCCGGATGATCACCAAGCTCCAATCACCACCAAGCCGTCTAGGTGATGGCGATCACCAAGAGTAAGAAGCATAAATTCTCACTTGACCTCACAAAGCCTAAGGAGAAGAGTGGATGCACACTAGCTACTCTCGATCTCTCATGAACCCATGGATTCACAAATCTCTTCACTTCTTGATGCTCTTGCAACTCCCTTGCTCTCACAAGTTGGCTATCAGCTGAACAAATGAGCAAGAGAGCCGAAATGTAGAGGGTGGGGTTGTATTTATAGCCAAAGGCCAAAATCCAACCGTTACCTCGATTTTAGCTCAGACGTGAGCGCTGGACGCGTCCGGCCGCTCAGCGTCGGATGCGTCCGGTGCTTAGAAACTTTGAAACGACCAAGTAGCCGTTGGGCTACAGTACTGGTGCCGGACGCGTCCGGGGCCAGCGTCCGGCGCGCGTCCGGCGCGCACCCCTGTCTGCACAGCCCGCCAGAAAGTTTCTGGTCCGCGTCCGGCGGGGCGCCGGACGCAGGACCGAGCGTCCGCCGAACGGGACAGGCCGAGAAACAAGACCAACGTGCACCGGACGTCCGGCGCCCACGGTTGGCGCGTCCGGCGCCTGTTGAAGTTCTCGTTTCCACTTGATCAGCGATCCTTTGAAAACGGCGACAACTTCAACGACTCTCAGGGCTCACAAGTAACTCCCTAGCGCTATTCCTCACAGTGTGCACCACACCTAATCCAATAGACTTAACTAGGTCAAGCTACCCATTTGCACCCCCCTTAATAGTATGGCCAAAAGAGAAAACAAAGTCCTAACGACTAATCCGATGTCTCTCAACACCATCTACAGTCGGAACTAACCGTCCTTAACCTTGTCGTCCATCCTTTGAAAACCGAAACGATTTCCATCGCTAAGAGGGCATGACAACCATATTGCCTGAGAATCCATTACCATGACCTAACTCACATTATTTCTGCAAAGCACACGTTAGTCATTGTAATCTATATTGTCATCAATCATCGAAACCACATCAAAGGGGCCTAGATGCTTTTATTATGTTCATTATCTAGGTGACATACCACATTGTATGGTTCAAACCCATCAGTCCTTTTTTCGAGCATCAATCAGGTCAAGGTTTTTGTACCAAGGGGTGAATTTGCAAATGTTAATCTGCTCTAAATACAAATGTACTTTTATGAATAATAATAGATACAAACGTAGCACAGCATGGAGAGTTGCTGCAAAATTTTTTTAGAAACAGAGGTTTTCACGACTTTGTTTCCCAGACAAATTAGCGAAGTTTTCGCAACTCCTGTTTGGATCCCACCTCCTAATCTTTAGCTATTACAGCTAGTCAATAGACTTTAGTTACCCCTATTTTGTTCATCTGACTAATACTGACTAGACATTATTAGAGTAGTTGAATAAACACTGTTTTGCCCTTACTAAATGTGCAGATGGAGAGGCAGTAGGCAGTTCCTAGTAAATTGTAATAGGTATATCTCCTGCACATTTTAGTGTTTTTTAGCAACCCCTTGGATACTAAAGCCATTAAACATTAGTGGCCCTTATAGAAGGGTTGTTTGGTATTTTGGTACTAGTATATTCGAAATTGTAATTCGTTTGACTTTTTTGGCCCCAACTTTGATCACTCGTCTTATTCAAAAAATTATGTCAAATATCATTTCTTTTTCGTGGCTTGCTTTACTAACCAAAGATCCTCAAAAATGACCTAAATTTAACCATATTTGCATAATTTTTTTGAATAAGACGAGTGGTCAAAGCCGGGGTTAAAAAAAATCAAATGAACTATAATTTGGAACAGAGCGAGTATGTAAAAGTGACTCAACTTTAGTTATTAAACTTTAGTAGGCTGAACCAAACAGGGCCTAAGAGTAATCTCTTCTTGCAAGTGTCAACGACTCATGGTCTACTCAAGCCTATCTTTAACTTAGAGCAACTAGAGAGTAGTGACATGGAGTACCAGTGCATTAAGGCATTCTTATAACCTGGCATTAGAGCATCTCCAAGGGCTTTGCATTTCCAGTTTTGCATTTGAGGGTATTTGCAAAGTTCCAAATGAATTTGCAAAGTTCCCAAAGGTGTGATTTCCAACCGTTTTGCATTTTGATCAAGTCCCCACAATTTTTTTGCAAAATTTTTTTCCTCGCGTGCCATTCCTTCGGCCTCCGCCAAAAATATTTCGGTCTTCGCGCCTTCCGTCGCCGCCAGGTCGCCCGCTCGCCCACGTCAAACCATTCGTCATCGTTCTGGACGTGGCCGTCGCCCAGGTCAACCTGCTAGGTCGCCCAGGCCGCGTGCATCATCCTTCGTCGTGTGCGAGGCTCCGTCGGAGCGCCGCCGCCGGTTCGTGGACGCTCCGTCGTTCGTGGACGCGCTACCGCTGGCTCCGTCGGGTCTCCAAGGGAAGGGCTTTCGCGCGCCGCGGACATCCTACGTGGACCGACGGAATCATCGCGAGGCCAAGATGCAAAGCGCGAAGGAGGTTTGCATATATGCAAAGGTTCTACCTCTATTTGCAAAGTTTACCAAATTGCAAACCTCATTTGCGAAACCATTGGAGGGGTGTTTTCTAGTCTTTTTTGCAAATTGGGCAATGCAAAATCTATTTGCAAAGCCCTTGGAGATGCTCTTAGGTTCATGAACACCTCTATAAATTGTCATCAATGAAAGAATAATGCTCGGTTATTTTTGTAGTCTGTGGTAAATCATGACAGCTATGAATTTATCATTTTTCCTCTGGTGAGGAGTTAGAAGAAAAGCTATTAATTAAATAAAAGGATTCTTTCTGTAGAAAAATAACATAAATTTATTCTTTAAAGTAGATAACTGCAATCAAAAAACAATGGACACAAATGAGCGAATGAACAAGCCAGCAAATTAATTACAAAACTAGATTTTTTTCGATAAAGGATTTTCAATATCCGGCCTCTACATTCGGGGATGTACACAACAATTGTTACAAAAGAGAAAGAAAAACAAAAGAGAGAAAAGCCATGGTCTTATAAATTGACCAGGACATTACAACAAATGATAAATGCTTCGACCCTCTATGTGATCCGAGAGGGTGTCCTTGGCTTACTCTTGACGCCGCAGCTGAATCCCAAGTGTCGCAGTGCAGGGCATGGCTAGGAGTAGGTGTGCTTGTGTTGATGCCATCAAGAAGTTAAATGACATCCGCAGATGACATCATCAATGAAAGGAAGAGAAAATACAACAACGCCTCCAAGGGGGAAGATGACGTTGATTGCGTCATCGCCGCCGGCCCAGCACCGCCAGGCAGGGTTTTCACCCGTAATCCAAAATCCTGCAAAAGCACATCCAAGCCGAACCAACATAAAACAATGTCGGAGATGATTGGCAGGGTCATCCAAGCAGAATGCAGGGTGCGACGGTGTCCTTTGATGTGTACGTCAGCATCAATTTACAGGCCACCTGGGAGTGATGTGGACTGTAGGAGGACGGGTTGGACGGCTTGGAGATGGCTGGTGCCAACCCTGTCATCCCCATCCGGTGCCCGGGAGTCCAATTCGACCCCCATGCCGATGCCGGGGAAAAATGTTCCCGACCCGAGGCAACGCCCGCCCGAGTCCGCATCGCCGGAGCATCACCCGTACCGAGAAGGGGACAGCACGTGGCAGCAGTCGGCGGATCCAGGCCTGAGATACCCAGATAGGCCCACCGCCACTAGACCCCTTCACCGGTGCGGGTACGCCGGCCGCCGAGTCCGTTCAACCACCAAACGGTGGGGACTACGGTGCTGCCGTCCGCTTCAGCCCACCGAGGCACGAGCCAGATCGGCCTTCACCATCGAGTAGGCCGCCCCACGGGGACCAGATCCGGCAAGGACCGGAGTTGGCCCCCGCCGCCGCTGTTCGCCACCGAAGAGGATGTAAGGGTTGGGGATGGAGGTGGGAGAAGGGGTGCTCGCACCCGCTCCTGGGCAGAGAGCCCGGCTGCCGCCATCATGGGGGCTGCGCGAGCTTCCCGAGCAGTCCCTCCGGCGGCGGAGAGGTGGGAAGCGGAGGTTTTAGGCGGCGCGGTGGGGAGCGATGGGGAGCCTCTAAACCCTCTTACAAAACTATATAGACGAAGCGTACAATAACAGACTGATTCAAGCAGGAAATATTAACTAGTACAATTCACTTCTAACCTGAAACTAGTGGGCCAGTTCATGTGGGTTGGTCAAAATTTGAGTCTTTCCAAAGAATACCATATATGTGGAAATGCAGCCCATTATACTTAACAGAAAATTTAGCACAGCCTAGTAAGGATGAATCTTTATAATGTTTGGCCCTCTACCTAAAGATGCCCATGCTTATCAGCTTGTCAGTACCACTACCAACTTCTGATAGCTGAGTATCAGTCAACAAATTCACGCAATCTTATTATTACTAATTGGAGGCTCCAACGGATTCTCCACGTTAACTCTCACCCGATGCGCGCTCGAAAAAAAGATAAATTTTAGAAATTTTCACAATAATTAGAAACATCTAGCCATTTATTTGGTAGTCTCTAGCAATGATAGCCATTCGATCTGTTTTTTGTTTAAACAGTTACCCACCTTGCCATTATAAATATCAATATAAAATAACCCCTAAATCGATATAAAAATTACCCACTATTGCCATTATGAAAAAATAAGCACCTCAATTTTGCATAAAGCATATCTCATTATTAAACCTGGATATGACGTACATCTAAACTGCAAAACCAAGCACCCGGTTACCCCGGAGATCGCGGCCATCGCCGCCGGCCGCCGGCAACGAAGTGCTGCTGAAGCCGTTCAATGTGGCGCCGGCCACGTCCCTGGAGATCACGGCCATCGCCGCCGGCAATGAGGTGCTGCTGAATCCTAGCTGCTGGCTGACCTGCTCCCACGGCTGTAACTGATCGTCAACAAATAACAATATATATAGAAGAAACTGAAATCTGGTGTATTACAGATCTATGGGATGCTAAAAACTGCAGGAAACAACAAAGTCGGACATATTGTCAAGTCCTACGCTGCCAAGCACGTCTTGGAACTCGGCGCCAAATGCCCCATCGCTGTCGATTCCAACGTCAATCTCCAGGTATGTAAACAAGCATCCGGTCGTTTCTTTTTCTTGTGTGCACCTTGCCGCCACCACCAAGGCGTCCTGTGATCACAGAGAGTTATCAATCTAAAAAAAATTGAATCAAGTAACACTTTTGCCCGGCTCTTCGTCCTTCCAATCGATATGGCAATATTAAGCGTACGTGGGCTTCCATGCAAGAGATGCATAGATGCAGTCCCTTTGCCTGATTTCCTATTTTTCAGTTGTTACAATCAGTTAATTTGTTGCTTCTGTGTTTTTTCTCATAAACAGGTCGGTGCCATCGACTAACTAAAAACTCGATATGGACCTCCATTAACAAACTTGACCATGGAAACATGCATTGTCCATGCATGAGAGAAGTGACCTGCATCTGCACTGACGTAATGTAGGTGCGTCCCAAGATGACAAGGTGTCGGCAACAAAGAGGTGTTTGTTTTATGGCGTAAAGTGGTTGTTCGGACATATCGCATCATGACTCCATACAGGTTAGAGCCCAACACAATCCTTTCATACACCATTTAGTCTACAGATACGTAATTTATACCTAATGTATCATGTTCAGTTGATCATGTTTACCTATAACAAACAATAACAGCCAAACTCATCCTAATATTCAAGATCGACTACAAATACAAAAAATATATATATATAATATTATTTATTCTTATATCCAAGAACATGTATTACAACACAATCTCTATCTAATGGCACTCTATTCCCTTAATAAGAAGATAGCATATTGAGAATTCCAGTAGTAGAGTAATATTAACAAATAAAATACTAAATGAGTGGAGTGTTTTTTGTAAGTTATTATACAACCATTTTTTTTAAAGGGACTCGATTTCATTACATTAAAACTGAGACCTCAATATAAAATAAAATTACATTGACTACATCACTAGGTCCCTATACTTCATCTTCCTTGCATCTAGCCGCGTACACTTCTTAAGGAAGCTCCATTGCAACCATATAAGTACACCAGATCTAGAATTGAGATTCACAGTCCTAACCAACAGAAGATTCCACAAACATGGAGAGCGAAACTGGCGCAATATGCTCAACCACTCTAGGGAGTAGAGAGCGCCGAGAGCACATCGGCCATGTATTCTGAAGGCTTAACCAAATATAAGATCAGATGTCGCTAGCATAACCACCAGCAACCGAAAAGGATAGATCCGCTGCCGCTTGTCGCATCATCAGCGGTGGAAAAAATGATCTCACTGAAGTGGAAAAATAGATCAAATCCCTCATCAATAAGGACAATTCCAACATAGAGAATTACACAACACACTCAACCCTATGAATGCACATATGCATACCCTATACCCCTATGAGCACCTCAAAGGACTGAGTCGATAAACGGGCCTCCCTGTTGATGGGGACGTCACCTACCACTAAAAGTATAGTACAGATAAATCATGAAATAAATTTAGGAAAATGCGAGGAAACATGCCAAGTCGAGGGCTTGAACCCGAGTGAGCACGTTCCATCAGAAGGAATCCAACCAGCAATGATCTATTATCGGCCCGCTATATGGCCATCTTTGGAAAGACTATAATCATCATTAACAATGATAGCCATTATATTTTATCTATTTTTTCAAAAACATTATACACCTCTACCATTTTTAAAATAATAATAACTAACCATAAAATCCTAATCAAAATTATGGCAACAATATAGCATAAGAATAGCCTAAAATAGGCTGTAATATTCTTCTCACTTATATTAGTACATAAGATATTATAAAAAAATAATATTAAGTAATACATAAATTTGTATCTAAATTACCCACATCCACTATGTAATTAACAATAGTATAAAGTATCCATAAATGTAAATTATCTGTGTCATCAATTATAAAATGCTTTACTTTTATAATGGTTTTAATTATTCACTCATATGTATGGTTAGTATGTAAAGAAACTTACATGCATAGCCTGGTGTTGTTATACATATATGTATGTACATGAAGTGATGACCATGTTGATTATCAAGCCAAATACATAGCCTATGTTTAACTTATGCTGAGAACATATAAAGGTACAATCCAAAGGTGGAAATTATGAATGGAGATAAAAAAAAGTAGACAAAGCAATTGGTAACACAACTCTATGAAATGTGGATAATGGTAATAACATATTTGTATGAGTAGATTGATAGAATATGAACATAAGGAGAGGAATAAACAAAATTCAAACACAAATGGATATTGATGCAATATGAACATGGATGGAAAAGTAGATGAAGTAATAGTATGAAAGGCTACCAAAGTATGACAAAGAAAAAATAATGAATTGGTTTTATTAGATCTAATATAAACACAACTTATGTCTAACACAAAATAGGGAAGATGCAAAAGCGTAGAATTATAATTGAGATGGAAAATTATATACAACAATTGAGGATTAAAGCTCATCACGACTAATATGTAAAACTATTTATTTTACGATGGAGAAAGAGGCAAAGTTGTGCTCCGCAATTTTTATAAAGATTTAAAAAATATTTCTATACATTCAAATAATTAGCCCGTGCGGTAGCACGGGCTGAGGGACTAGTGTATGTAAAATCAGGGATATGTGATGCCTTTTTCTTTTTGACGGCCCCACTGGGGATGACAGAACCGTGATGTCCATCACCGTAGTAGATGTGCCCCTTCATATTCATTCTTAGTAATATTCGATAAATTGATAATCATCAAACGTCATTCTTATTCTCTCTTTCTTTCACAACTGCAAGAAATTCCATTTTATTGCTGGAGATAGAGTATGTCACCTTCATGGAGGTACTTAAGAGGGAACTATCAAGTTGCCACATGATACAAACTGTAATCTATTTTTTCGAGTATGGATCATCTTATCTTGTGCTATGGATACGTACTGCAGTCCTGACATGTGGTTGAGCCTGTGGCATGGGCGTCCTGCCAGTATATGGACCAGAACCAACAAATCATGGATCCAATTTTGCGGTTCACGTTCTCTGGCATGTGGATGTGGGACAGCGGCTCAGTCTTCGGAGAGGACATCTGGGTGAGCAATGCAGCTGCTTTGCACACGCCGCTAATCCAGTGAAGGTGGCAGGTATCCTGCTCAAAAGTGCGGTGCGCTGGACCAATGATTGTGTTGGATGGATGAAATGAAGCTGAGCACAATTTTTTCACTACACAGAAATATTGGAAATTGTATTCCCTTTATTATAAAGACTGCAAACATGAATCTAATTCGTCCGTTGCTTTTCCAAATTATAAGTCATTCCAAGAATCTTGAAGAGTCAAAATTTTTTAAGTTTGACCAAAATTTTAGAGAAAACTATAGTGATTTATAACATTGAATAGATATACAATGAAAATATAACTGAAGAAGAATCTAATGATACTTAATTGGAGTCATAATGTCATTATTTTATTAATTTGGTCAAAGTTGAAAAGGCGAAGATTTTCGAATGACTTACAATTTCGAACGAAGGGAGAAATGGTTACTACCTGTAGGTACTTCCTTTGCTCGACACAACCGAGACATGGCCAATCTCATATTTGGTCAATAGAATCAAGGCAACATGGTGTTCGGCTACACTATTGGCAGAAAGAGGATACATTGGTAGTTTACATCACTGAATGCTCCAGCAATCATGCTGAGACATCGTAGGATATTCAAAGATGATCTGCTGATAAACAATGAAATGAAACTTAACTACATCACACTATACATGCTTTATTCTACAGACTAAACTATGAATTGTCACCCAATGTGGTTGTTTCCAAATGATCTAATCCCATAGTGCCTTTGAAAGGCTATAAGTGCCACAATCCTCTCTACTTCCAATTGTGTGTCATAGCAATCCCTCCAGCTTCAGAAACTAGGTTCAAAATGACCCGCTGCTACAGATGGATTTTGACATGTAGTCTCAGCTTTTAGAGCAGCACAAGTTTGGGCACCAATGATTTTTTAGAATGTTCCAATACCTCACATGCTTAGCTATGTCCATGAATATTTCCATATGCTTGACATAATCACTGGGTGAGCAAAGCAGCCTGCCTTACATGACATGTTTCTAAGTGGATCCATGTGCAGGACAACTTCTATTTATCGATGAACTGAGTTTCAGCAGTTTTTTTTCCTATTCCACGTAGGCACACTGAGTACTGCAGTTCTAGTTATTGTGCACCCACCGTTGTGCCATCTCCTAGACATATAGCACACAAAGCCTGCGGCACACTTTATATTGTATTGACCTATATAGGAGTTGTCAATGGCATCAAGTGTCACATGCCGGAACAAAGTAGGGGCACATCGCATATGTTTTGCCTTGTGTTCCAGCAGACAGAAATAGACAGAGCGAGATGATAGTTTGAGCAAGTTCACAATAGAATGCCAATGCATGTCGCATGGGGATTATCATGTAGTTTATTTGAATGACATATCCCCCACGCCAATTCTCCCCTCGCCGCCACCGGAGGGGACGGCCGGGAAGCCCGCGTTAGCCCCAATGATGGTGGTGGAGAGGTCTTCGGGTGGAAGCCATGGCCTTCGATCGGGGCGGCGGTTGGAGGCCGTGGCGACGCGGACGACGCGGTGGTGAAAGAGGAGCGCAGGACAGCTGGGCGGATCTGTGCTGTAGCGGTGGTGGTGAGCGACATGGTCGCCGATCCACCGTCTTCGTGGACGGATGTTGGCCTATGGGTCAGATCTGCTTCGGTGGAGGTTGTCAGTGGATGGCCTACTGGTCCTGTCCTCACAGTCGTTGCCGGAGTGGTCGCTAACCGCACGGTGGCCATGCCTGGTTGCCCGCGGTGGTGGCAGCCGGTGCCGTTGGCAGCTGACGGCGCTTGCGGCTGGCGGCGGTGGTTCGTGCAGGCTAGAGGGGGGTGCTACCTGCCCCTAACACACGGCTTTACCGGCCGGTGGCAAGCAGCCTAGGCAGCTACGGTGGCGGTCAGATCGGCAGGGGCCCTAGCGAAGAAGGCGGCGCCCGCACTGGTGATGGTTCTGGCTTGACGGGGTTGGGATGCCCTGTCTGCAGAACCCTTGACAAGTTAGTTCTGGCTTGTTTGGGGGCACCACAATCACAATGGAACTTGCTCCTATTGGGCCATCAGATTCTACCTAAAAGTTTTTCGTGTTGGTACCAACCCCTTCAAGGGGTTGCTCACAAGTTAGTTTTTCGTGTTGGCACCACAATCACAATAGAATCTGATGGCCCAATAGGAGCAAGTTCCATTGTGATTGTGGTGCCCCCAAACAAGCCAGAACTTACTTGTCAAGGGTTCTGCAGACAGGGCATCCCAACCCCGTCAAGGGGTTGCTCACAGCCATGCATCTAGCCACTGAAACTTGGCTGAAAAAACGTGCTTCCTACAGATGGACTTTGAGATCTAGTCTCATATTCAAAATAAGCACTAGTGTGGACGCTAGTCGTTTTTGAAAATGTCCCAACACCTGACATGCCTATCTATGAATATGAATATTGCCATATGTTGACGGACATTTTTGTAAGTGGATCCACATGCACAGCCTCTATTTATCTATGAATTGATGCTCAGGTGCCTTTTTCACTATTCCCGTAGCACACAGAGTACTGCAACTCAAGTTAATGTGCACCCATCATGGTACCACATAAAAGCTGCAGTAACACTTTATAATGTATTAAACTATATAGGAGTTGTCAAGGGTGTCGAGTTTCACCTTAGGAGCACATCTCAAATCTTTTGCATTGCTGTGCAGCAAACAGACAAATAGAGAGGACGAGGTGAATGTTGGAGTGTGCTCATATTTCAATACCCATGTCGTATGGGAATGATCATGTATTGTCTGAAAGAAAAACTCAGAGGATGGTTTAAGGACATCAGTCCTGCGTTCGAGCATCATTCAGCTCCAGGATTTCGTCGAGGACGCTATCTAAAAGTACTCGTTTCACTAATGACTAATGATAATAATTATAATATTAGTTAATATATTTAAAAATGTAAAAAAGTAATTCATATAGAAAGAGAGATTGCCCTTTCTGACCCACCAAGAGTGCAGGCCGGAGATGAGCATAGAGACTGCTTCTGTGTTCCTGTCGTTTGTTTTGTTTCAGAGTCCCTAGTGTTTCATGGGTGTTTTCTTGATCTTTTTTTCTTGGAACAATTTATTTGAATGTTCTGAAAATCTGACAGCCGGATTACAGTTCCGATTTGCAGCACCAAGTAACTGACCTTGAATTTCTCTTGAAACAGGCTAGCAGGCAATCCGCATGATGAACCTTCACCAAGAAATGGACAACAGCTGGGAGCAGATGAGGATGACCATTCTGAACCAAGAACAGATCTTCGGACAACTTGTACTGACTCATGGCACATTTTATTTGCGATTTGTTTACCCTAATAAGATGCGCTGAATTGTCTCTACTTCTGTAGGTACAAACGCTTGCCCCCCTACCTTCGCCGGGGTCCGGAGGAGGAGGGCGAAGGTTTTCCGAACAGGGTGTGGGATCCAAACTACTACCTAAGTGAGACAAGGGCCAATGGACCCCCTTTGGGGTTTTTGCATTAATTGGGATCAAAAATGTTTAGGGTCTCCCCCCTTTGCACTTGCCATACCCTTTGTATTTATAGGCCATACCAAGGGTCAAATGGCTTTTTACAATAGGGTTTCAACCTTGATCACACTTACAAGTGGGCCTTAACAAGGGCAATTGTGTACTTTGCAAAACTAAAAACATTTCCTTTTAGACCTATCCCTGGACGCCACGTGTCATGCTTTCAAAGCTCCACGTGTCGCCCTTTGGTGCCGCCACGCGTCAGGCCTTCACCGTTCCCCCGTCCTGATCCCGTGGGTGATCGTCCGGAGGTCTTCCGCCGCCTGTGATGCCAGGCGGCTAAGCTATCATCCTCGAAGGTCCTTGAGAACTCCGCCCTCCGCGAAGGTCCTGGGAAGCTCCTCTGAACCCTCACGTACATGCGCGACAAGAGAACTAGAGAGTCTGAACGCGGAGGTATGTCGTACCTTCGCCGTATCGCTAGGACGAGCCTAGCGACCTTCGCAGTGTCAGGACGCCCAGAGCGAAGGTTGTCCAAAGTCACCTAGCCGTTTTGCCTGTCTTGGCCCATGCTAGGGCCGCGGAGCTAAGTAGGGGGGTCCTAGCGGAGGTTGTTCCCCCCAACAGTAGCCCCACGATGGTTCGGCCCGGCTGGCGGGGTCGGAGCAATGCCCTTAAGAAAGGGGGAATGGTCCGGTGGCGTGTGGCCTGAGGTCCACCTCCGCAGCGACGCCCAACCATTGCTCGCGGCCCGTTTTAGCTGGGCCCAGTTGCGCTTTGTTGTTTTAATTGATTAATGGGCCTGAGTGGGCTTCGCCGCTGCGGCGGTGACGGGACAGTTAGGGTTTGCGTGGCACTTTCCCCGTCGTTGGATCACCGGGTCCTTGAGATTTGTGCCGGCCTTTACCGCGGTGAAAACCCCCCGGCTTATAAATAGAGATGGTGGGTGAAAGGGACGCTTTTACCTGCTCTCGCGTTTTCGCTTTCCACTGCGCGCTTGCTTTCGCTCATTCATATCCGGAGATTGTAGACTCGTGCGGGGGTGAGAGGCATCAGGAAGTCGGGGGTTGTGAGTGGGAGCGGAGGTGATTCAAGTGAGGCGAAGGTGATCAAGGAGAGGCGGAGGTAGTCATTTAATGGCGAGGGGATCTGAGGCGAAGGGGACTGATGCCATGGGCACTGTTAGCACCCTCCCCGTCTATGAGATCGGAGCTAGTTCGGTGGCGGCGGGGGATCTCGATAGATTCGCTGCCTGAGGTTGGCTAGAGAGGGGCCGGGCGACTACTCCCGGAGGTGTGCTAATGCCGCACCCTGACAACAATCAGGTGGTGGTGTTTGAAGCTTTCTTTGAAGCGGGGCTGCGGTTTCCGCCTCACCCGTTGGTGCTGGGCGCACTGCGGAAGTTCAGCGTGCAGTTCCACCACCTGACACCCAATAGCTTCCCGAAGCTTTGCGCTTTTGTGTGGGGATGTCACTCGCAGGGGGTGGAGCCGACTGTGGAGGGCTTCGCGAAGGTGCACAGCATGCATGTGCAGAGGAAGACAAAGACGGTGACCACCGGCGACAAGACGGTGACGGAGGACAGCCAATTCGGGGTTCTTACGTTCCGTCGACGGAACAACGCGAAAGTGCCGGTGCAAGCTCAGAAGAACAAGTGGGAGGGTTGGCTGAGCAGATGGTTCTATTACCACTTGGATGATGCAGAGGGGCGTGACTTGGCGGGCGACATTCGCCCGCTCCCGGACAAGGATACTCTAAAGGTGACCACCGCCTCCGACCAAGGGTCCCGGCTCTGCGAGGACGCGATGCGTGACCTCTCTCGGTGTATGACGCAGCAGGATGTTTTCGCGGAGTATCACTACGCGAAGGTCGTGCCTCTGAAAGCCGACCATGATTGGACAGGCCTGGTGAAGGAAGGGCCGTCATATTATGCGGCTATGGGGTACGAGTTTTTGAAGGACCTAAACTTGCCGAACCTCCGCGTTGCTTGGGCGGAGGAGCTCTCCTCTGCTTCGAGCGAAGCGGAGGCTTTGAAGAAGATTCGTTGTGTGGTGGAAGCGGAGGTGGTGGAGCTCGTCGGGAAAGTGGACGCCGAGGAGCAACGGAAGATGAAGGAGGAGATGGAGGGGGTCACCCGGGTGAACCGGGCTTATGACCTACTTGGCATCAAGTACCGGGGCGAGGCAGAAGCTGCTGCCCCAACGAAGGAGAAGTAGAAGCGGGCCAAGAAGCGGCCGGCAACAGAAGCAGCCTCGGAGACCTGCGAGGTCTCAGCTAGCGATGATGTCCCCGCTCCAGCCGGCGGAGGTGGTCGTGGGGGCGGAAAGATCCGGAAGACGTCGGCTGGTGGGCGCGGAGGTGGGTTGGCGACGGGAACCACTCGCTCTGGCGTGGCCTTCTCTTCTGCTGTGTCTACAGAGGAGGCACTGGATGTTCTTCCTGTCGCCCAGCGACCTCCACTGGCGCCCAGGGGTGGACGGGGACGAGGGAGCGGCAGAGGACGCGTGCCTTCTTTGGCTTCGCTGGCGGTGCCAAGACCACCTCCGGTCTTGTCTGTCAGCAGCGGCAGCAGCAGCAGCAGCAGCGGCGACGACAAATCTTCTGGCAGCTCATCTCCTTCGGGTCGTTCAGGCAACAAGGTGGAAGAGAATGTGGATATCACTTTGGTTCATGTTCCCGAGCAGCAGGTCCTTGCGGAGGTCCAGCAAAAAGCTGCAGCCAAAGAGGCGGCGGAGGAGCCACAAGGAGGAGGAGACCAAGATTTGACTATGGTGGATGCTGAGGCTACCTCCGACGCTCGTAGCGAGCCACTGGAGTATGAGGGGATCCATGTCTGGGTCAACGGGAAGGAAGCTGTACCTCCGCCCCATACCGAGCCTGGAAAGAAGGGTCTGGGTGAAGCTTCGCCGAGCTCGTTGCCCTACTTCGCCCAGTCGGCGGGGGTCACGGACCCTAAAGCGCACCTATACACTAGTGCCGACCTCTGCGACTGCCGGTTGATCTGCAGTGAAGGGGAGCGGAGGTTCTTAGTCCCTGCCTTTGGGCGCGTCAGTGTGCCCGAGGCGGAGCTGTTGCTGGCGGGCCAGAAGGTGGAGAATAACTTGGTTGACATCGAGGCGAAGCTGATTGAAGCTATTTTGCTTGCACGGGGCACGCGACAGCATTGTGCGAAGGATGAAGCTGAAGCGCAGAAGAGGATTGTGGAGCTCGAAAAGCAGAACCGTCAGCTCGAGCGGCGAGTTCAGGAGCTCCTCGCGGAGCAAGCTTCACACGAAACTGATATGAATAAGCTTCGCGAGGCTCATAAGAAGGCTTATGAAGATTGCGATGCTGCTGTGTCACGGAGCGTCGCCCTGAGGGCGGAGCTTCGAAATGTTAAGAAAGACTTTGAAGATATGAGGAAGCGGGCGGAGGACGCTGAGGGTGTGAAGGAGCGTTTTGAGAAGCGTGCTATTGATGCAGAGGAGAGGGAGGCGGACTTGATGCGCGCCCTTGTATCCCGGATGGCGGAGGTGAAGGGGGTCTTTGATACGCAGCTGGCACATGCTGGCGGGGCTCCCACCAGCGATCTGCCCGCTGAACCCAGCGTCGAAGGTTATGCGGAGTGGCTAAAGAATGAACTGAACTACTTGACGCACTTTTTTGACTAGCTGGTCGAGGCGGGGATTTTCTGCGGGGGTTCGGCCACTGCCTGCGCCCTTAGGGATGCGGGGAGTAAGCACGCCCGCAAGATCATCGGCGCCGACTTCTGCTGGCCCACCATGGAGGAGGTTCGTGAGGCAAAGAAGGATTCGCTAGTTGCCTCCGTGGGCCATGCGGCTTTCGACAAGTTCGCTGTCTGCGGAGGTACCAGACTGGCGTACGAAATTGTCGCTGAAGTTGCTGCGGGGGTAAGGATCGCGTGACTTTCTTGTCCGTGAGTAACGTTCTGATTATTGAGTTGCCTTGGTTTCTAAAAGGATTTTCCTGGCTTTTGCAGATGGACGTGCTGGCAGAGGGGACGCAGGATTTACCACCTCCGGAGGAGGGCAACGCCACGACGACCACCGGGACGTCCGCCGACGGAGGTTCGGCGCCAGGGCCCGCGAACATGGGTGCGCAGGAGACTGAAACCGACCCCGTGATCAACCTACCTCCGGGAGGCTCCGCTGACAAGCAGGTTGGTGTTACCCCCGGTGGACAGGCTTAGAGTATGGTTGGTTGATCCCATTTTCTTTTGGTGAGACTTGGAGGGAAACATTTTTGAACGATTTGCACTGTGTGCACTCTGGGCGTCTGTAAGATACATTGGGCCATAAGGCTTCTTGATTTGGTCAGTTGATGGCACCTTCGGTTTTTTTCTTCTTAAATTCGATCGGTGTTTTGGCGTTCTGCCTAGGTCTCTCCGCTTGTTTATTGTGAGGGTTTTAGTTGCGTGTGCTAGGGCGGAGGTTTGGCGAGCACTGATCGTGTGCCTTCGCTGCGCAGGTTCCTCTGGATTTTGGGCCTGCCATTTTTAATGTGGTTCCGCTGATGCTGAATCGTCAAGATTTTTTCATGACGGGAGCCAACTGGATTAATCTGAGGGGCAAAAATCCTCATGCAAAATTTGATAGGATTTGGTGGTGGAGAGTAGCGAAGTATGATCGGTCAGTTCAAAAATCGCGCCAACTCCTCCGGACCGCTGGCCGTGGGAGACGGTCTGAGGAATCCGGAGGTAGTGGCGGATTGCTTATTCCGAAGGAGGAGCCGGTGGAGATAGACACGCGTGATCTCCGGCGGTGTTTTCGTTCGAGGGTGCTTGAAGGCGATTTACCCCTTGTGGTAAAAAGATGGCGAGGTTCTTGGAGTGCCCCGATTTTTATTGAAGACAGCGACGATGAGACCGACGTAAACCGGCAACCTCCCCCGGAGGTGGTAGTCATTAGCGACGACGAGGACGATGAATGTGTTGCTGGTCGTGAAATAATTTTTACGGATGTGGAGGAATTTGTTGGCATGGTTGTGGAGGAGCTTGTTGACGATATATTGGAAGGGGTAGTGCAACATATGGCCGCGGAGGTGACTCGACCACGGTCTCGGCGGAAGCGTGGTCGAGTGTTGCATTATTATGTTGACTCTCAAGGTCGCCTGAGGAGGTGACTTGTAAAGGGAACTTTTAACTTGTTGTTGTTAATGAAAGTTGTGTTTGTTCGCGGGGGTAATGAAATGCTGTAGTGAAACGCAACAGCGCACAACTTCTTCAAAAGCAAGGCTCGCACATGTTTTGCGGAGGTAATATAGCGCAGCGACGCCCAACTTTTCAAAAGCGAGGCTCGCGCGAGTTTTCGGAGGTAGTAATAGCGCAGCGACGCCCAACTTTTCAAAAGCGAGACTCGCGCAAGTTTTCGGAGGTAGTAATAGCGCAGCGACGCCCAACTTTTCAAAAGCGAGGCTCGCGCCAGTTCTCGGAGGTAGTAATAGCGCAACGACGCCCAACTTTTCAAAAGCGAGGCTCGCGCGAGTTTTCGGAGGTAGTAATAGCGCAGCGAAGCCCAGCTTTTCAAAAGCGAAGCTCGCGCATGTTTTGCGGAGGTAGTAATAGCGCAGCGATGCCCAACTTTTCAAAAGCGAGGCTCGCGCAAGTTTTCGGAGGTAGTAATAGCGCAGCGACACCCAACTTTTCAAAAGCGAGGCTCGCGCAAGTTTTCGGAGGTAGTAATAGCGCAGCGACGCCCAACTTTTCAAAAGCGAGGCTCGGTAGTAATAGCGCAGCGACGCCCAACTTTTCAAAAGCGAGGCTCGCGCAAGTTTTCGGAGGTAGTAATAGCGCAGCGACGCCCAACTTTTCAAAAGCGAGGCTCGCGCAAGTTTTCGGAGGTACTAATAGCGCAGCGACGCCCAACTTTTCAAAAGCGAGGCTCGCGCATGTTTTCGAAGGTTACCATTACAAAGACTTATAGTTGATACAGTATCTTTTGCACGAACTGTAAGCGGAGCTTAGCCTACATGTGTTTACATGGCGCCAGTTTGGCCTTTGGAACAGCTATTCTATGGGGTGATTCATGCCCTCTTCACCGGAGGTTCCGACTGATGATGAACCTTGGTTGCTAAGGTATTCCCGGAGGTTGTAGAGCAGCGGAGGATAGTTGCGTCGCGACGGTCGTGAGCGGGCAGTGTCTGGAGCCGAGCGCTAGTTTGCTTGCATTTGCCTGCTTGGACTTCGATTCTAGTGCTGCTTTTCCTAGGTTCCCAGCGATGGTACGTGCAGTGCCAGATGTCAAGTTGTGGCCTTGCACGTGACTGTATAAAGCTGCTGGGTTTGGCTACGGAGGTGGCTGTCGGAGGGTGTGTGCAAGCGGCAGGTGGTAAGGGTATTGCGCTTCATTCTCCTGACCTTCGGAGGAATTAGGCGCGGAGGTTAAGGCGGCATTGTTTTGGGGCTGGCTGGAGCGGTGCTAAAGTGGCTACACTGCAGAATCAAGATCTTCGGCTCAAACACTGGCTTAGGCCCTCGTTCCTGGCTCCTCTCATTCCTATAGGTTTTTGCTAATGGTTCGACATGGCTTGATGTGTCTTGTTTTGGCTATTGGATCTTGCTTATATAAGCGTGTTTTGATGGTATTGGAGTTGGGCTAATGTAAAGGCTTGTGATTTGGTTTGAATGCTTGGGATTTGTAAGGTGCTGGGGTAGGTGTGGTCGTTGGGTGGGCGTACGAAGCTTTTAATTCGTCGTCTTGGTTTGTACGGCGAGGGTTTAATGGGTAAAGGCTATATATGAGGGTGTGCTGGCTGCGGGTGAAGGGTTGAGACTTAGTGTTGAACGGAGAGGTTTTGGGACTGAGCTCTATTGATTGTACGTGGGGGAAACTCTGTATCACTGGCTTTGGTTTTGGGGTAATGGGTGCGTTGTAGTGGTGCTCTTTTTGTTTGGGTGGTGAAAATCGTACCTCCGCTCTTCGTCCTCTGCGGTGGACGAGGTGGAGTTTGCTTTTATTGCAGCCCCTGGCCCGACTGGCGGGGGTCTGTGGAGTTTTGATACCTCCGCTCCTCGCCCTCTGCGGGGGTCGAGGTGGAGCTTGCTTTCGTCGCAGCCCCTGGCCCGACTGGTGGGGGTCTGCGGGATTTGATAGCTCCGCTCCTCGCCCTCTGCGGGGGTTGAGGTGGAGTTTGCTTTCATCGCAGCCCCTGGCCCGACTGGCGGGGGTCTGCGGAGTTTTGGTACCTCGGCTCCTCGCCCTCTGCGGGGTCGAGGTGGAGTTTGCTTTCGTCGCGGCCCCCCCCCGACCGCGGGGGTCTGCGGGATTTGATAGCTCCGCTCCTCGCCCTCTGCGGGGGTCGAGGTGGAGTTTGCTTTCATTGCAGCCCCTGGCCCGACTGGCGGGGTTCTGCGGAATTTGATAGCTCCGCTCCTCGCCCTCTGCGGGGGTCGAGGTGGAGTTTGCTTTCATCGCAGCCCCTGGCCCGTCTGGCGGGGGTCTGTGGATGGGCTTGCATCGGGGTGACCTTCAACTGGGGTCGATTGTCGGCCCGAGGCAATCCCTGCATTTATAGAGGCTGCTGATGAGGGCGAGGCATAGCCTAGTCCGTTTCAGCGGTGGTTGACATACAAATCTCAGGGAAATAAAACTTTGCTATACTGCATAATTTTATTGCCTCATTAAAAAACCTCATGCCCTGGACATAAGGAAAAAGAGTGCAAGGATAGTCTGTGTATGCGAAGGAGAGAAGGGAAAAACAATGCGAAGGTAATGATTACATAGTTTTTTGTGAGATGCTAAGGGTATTACTTGCGGAGGTCGTCGATGTTCCATGTGTGCGGTAGTTTGCGACCTTCGGCATCCTGGAGGTGGAACGATCCTTGTCTTGCAGAGCTTGTGATAATGTAAGGGCCGAGCCACTTATCTTGGAGCTTTCCTGCCATCTTCGCGTTCTGCTTCCTGATCAAAACCATGTCTCCTTGGCGGAGGTCACGTGGTGAGACCTTCTTGTCTCTCCATTTCTGGGTTTCAGCCTGGTAGCTGCGGAGGTTGTTGACTGCTTTGCACCTTACTTCTTCGAGTAGGTCCTTGTCAAGCGCTTCATCTTGAGTGTTGGTATCGGAGGTAGTTCTTGGTGACCCGTGGCGGAGCTCTTGTAGGAGCACGGCTTCTTCTCCATAGAGCAGCTTAAATGGAGTGATGCCGGTGGCCCTGCCATCGGAGGTGTTGTGAGACCAAACGACAGTGGTGTGCTCCTCCGCCCATTTGCCCAGTGGCTTGTCTGTGAGGTTCTTTTTGATTCCTTGCAGGATGATTGCATTGGCCCTTTCGACTAGTCCATTGGACTGCGGATGCCTGACTGAGGCGAAATGGATTTTGGTGCCAATTTGGAAACAAAACTCTTTGAAGGCGAAGCTATCAAACTGGGTTCCATTGTCAACTGTGAGATCCCTTGGGACGCCAAAGCGACATACGATCTGTTGCCAGAAGAACTTTTGTACCGTAGCGGAGGTGATGGTGGCAAGCGCCCGGGCTTCGATCCATTTGGTAAAGTACTCCACCGCCACCACCGCATAGCGGAGCCTTCCGGGAGCGGTCGGTAGGGGTCCAACCAAATCCATGGCCCAATGCTGCATTGGCCATGTTGGGCAGATCAAAGTGGTCGGAGCCCCGGGTCTGTTTGAATGGTTGGCGGCCCGCTGGCAACCTTCACAGTGTCGCACCAGCAGGGAAGCGTCGGACAAAGCGGTGGGCCAATAGAACCCTTGCCTGAATGCCTTTCCAACTAGAGCCCTTGGGCCATTGTGCGAGCCACAGATGCCCTGGTGGATTTCTTTGAGTATGGCGATACCTTCGCTTGTGGCGACGCATTTTAGCCAAGGAGCCTTGACCGAGGCCTTATACAGGTTCTGGCCTTCAATTTTATACCCTCGCGCTCTTTGAATCATCCTTTTTTCTTCTTCCTTCGATTCGGGTTCATAGAAGCCCTTGATGTAAGCTATGATAGGGGCCCGCCAATCTTCGCTGGATATTATGTTGACCATTCTCACTGGAGGTGTGTTGCGGGCAGTTGCAGGTGCTGCGAAGGTCTCAAAGAAGACGTCCGGAGGTAGTGGAGATGATTGAGCTGCGGCCTTCGCTATTTCATCTGCCTCCCTGTTCTCGCTGTGAGGGATGGACTTTGTGGTGATGCCCAAGAAGAAAGCTTCTGCTTTGCGGACAGTGTGAAGGTATTTCTGCAGCTCCGGATCCTTTGCCTTGAAAGTTTTCTCGATGTGGCCAGCGATCACCTGAGAGTCGGTCTGAATGATCGCCCGGTGCACAGAAAGGGCACGAAGCTTCGCGAGGGCCAAGAGGACGGCTTCATACTCGGCAGAGTTGTTGGTGCATTGATACTCGAGTCTTGCGGCGTATCTGAGCTGGACTCCCGAAGGTGAAGTTAGGATTGCTGCGATTCCGGCCCCTTGGGCGCCCCACGCTCCGTCCACGTGTACAATCCACGGAGGTTCGATGTCTTCAACCTTGTTGTGAGGATCCGGGGTCCAGTCTGCGATGAAATCTGCTGGAGCTTGCGATTTAATTGTGTCTGCCAACGAAGGTTAACGCGTAATCGCTGAGTTGTGAAGCCCACTTGGCAATTCTGCCCACTGCCTCTGGGTTTCTGAAGATGTTATCCAAAGGGACATGCGAAGGTATTGTGATGGGATGAGATTGAAAATAGTGCTTGAGCTTCTTTGCAGCCATAACCACCGCATATGCGATCTTTTCGAGCTCTGAATAATGCTTCTTGGGACCTTTGAGGACCTCTGATACGTAATACACGGGCATCTGTCCTCTTTGATGTTCCTCGAGGGTCTCTTTGACCAAAATGGCGCTGACTGCGTGAGGCGAAGCTGCGACGTATAACAGTAGCGGTTCCGAAGGTTCCGGGCTCGCGAGGGTTGTTGACTTAAGTAAGTACTGCTTGAGACTGTCGAAGGCAGCCTGCTGGGCGGGGCCCCATTTGAAAGGTTCGCAGGTTTTGAGCACATCAAAGAAGGGCAACCCCCGCTCTGCAGACCGTGAGATGAATCTGCTAAGCGAAGCTAACCGACCAGTTAGGCGCTGAGCAGACTTCCTTGACGTCGGAGGTGACATGGAAACGATTGCGTCTATTTTTGTTGGATTGGCTTCGATTCCTCTAGCTGAGACAAGACATCCCAGGAGCTGAGACTGTTGGATCATCTTTGAAGACCTCCGTCGTCATGCGGGCGAAGGTTGGGCCTGCGTTGCGGAGCCCCTCAGCCATTCTTCTGAAGCAGAAAGTGCCATCGGGGGTGATGAAGCTTGTCTTTTCTTCGTCGTCCTTGTTCATCCAAATTTGATGGTAGCCGAGAAGCAATCGAGCAGAGACAAAACACCAGGGTGCTTATCTTGGGTAATGGAAAGCAGTCTTTTGGACATGCCTTGTTGAGACTTGTGAAATCGACACACATTCGCCACTTGAGGTTCTTCTTTTGTACCAATACCACATTAGAGAGCCAGGTTGGATATTTGACCCTGTGAATAACCTCCGCTTTTAGCAGTCGATCTACCTCCACTTTGGCGGCTTGTTTCCTTTCTTCCGACATTTTGCGGAGCTTTTGCTTGATCGGAGGATGATCTTTGCTGACGTTTAGGTGATGCTCTATAAGTTTTCTATCTACACCGACGAGGTCCGAGGCCGACCATGCGAAGGCATCGCTGTTATCACGGAGGAACTGGATAAGTTGGGCTTCAAATTCGGTATCTAACAGAGCTGATATAATGACTTTCTTTTCGGGGTCGTCTGGGAATAGCTGAATCTTTTTTGTTTCTTCCTCCGGCTACGCGCGCGAAGGTAACCAAGATGCGTCGATTTTTGGCTCTGCTTCTCGTTGCTCTTTTCGTTCTTCTTCTTGCTGCTGTCTCTGTTCCCTCTCCTGCAGGCAATGGACGTTTTTCTGCCCTGGAGTGGCTGCTTGCTCCGCTATTCTGGCCGTGTTTTGGTCTCCGTAGACGGCTACGATACCTCCGGGCGCTGGCATTTTCATGCAGAGGTAACCAGGATGAATTGCAGCATTGAACTGATTGATGGTGCCCCTCCCGAAGATGGCGTTGTAGTTATATGGGATATCAACTACGTCGAAGGTGATGTGCTCTGTGCGGGCGATGGTTTTGTTGCCGAAGGATACTGGTAGAGTGATTTTTCCGATTGCTCTAATCTGCTAGCCTCCGAACCCGAATAGCGGATGTCCTGCCGGTTGTAGTTTATTTCTGTCGAGTTTCATGCCATCGAAGGTGGATGTGAATAAGATGTCGGCGGAGCTGCCATTGTCCACAAGGATTTTGGTCACTGTCCAGCCTGCGATGTTTGTTTCTATGACCATCGCATCAGTATGTGGGTATTGCTTGAGCTTGAGATCTGAGCTGTTGAAGGTCAAGGGAATGTGCGACCAGTGATCATTTCTGTGAGGACCTTCGCAGGCTACATGATGGACTCGGCCAAAATGTTCTCTGCGGTGTCTTTTGTTGCCGTAATCCTCCCCTGAACCTCCGAAAATTGCCATGATGACCCCGTAGGTAGCTGTGGGATTGTTGATCGCTGTCTGTGCTCCCTGTGCTTCACCCTCAACTTTGATTGGTTGTGGCGGAGGTAGTGCTGGTAGGGGTGGTGGCGGAGGTAAGGCTTGCACTTGGGTTTGATGAGCGATTGGTTGAGGTTGCTAATACTGCTGTTGTGCTTGGCGATGGTAGTATTGCTGCTATTGGTTGTGAGCATATTGACCCTGAGCGAAGGGTGGTTGAGGGTAGTAAATTGGTTGCTGATACGGGGGTTGTTGAGCTCAATGGTTGTGGTTGTATCCCTGGTTGCGGTGCGGGGGTTCGGTGCTGCTCTACGGGTATGGTTGACTGTTCCTACCTGCGAAGCTGGTGGGGCTTGGCCGTCTCTGCACTCAAGTCCCTTGATGTACCATACGCACTGCTTGGTGTAGTGGTCGCTGGCTTTTCCACAGAAATGGCAATAATGCAGCTGCGGAGGTTGCTGCCTCTGCTGATCTAAGTTGGCGGGTCTTCTATCGCCTTGTGGCGGGGGTTGTCTGGTCTGACGAGGGTGCTGCCGAGCTTGCTGATCGTTACTGCCATCAATAGCATTGACGTTTCCCATGTCGATGCGGGGGTACTCATTGCGAGGGTTCAGGTTGTGCTCTCTTTGTTGACGTTGCGGAGGTTGGGACGACTGAGACTTGACACGTTCATTGTTGTCTGCTCTGATTTGCTTTTCCATGATGTCATATAACTCAGCGATGGTTCTCGGTTCCTTCTTGGACAGCCTTCGGCGAGCATGGTCCCGGCTGGATGCAACTTGTCACTGCTAAAATCATGACTTCATCCGTGATACCAGGAGTGCGATTCTTGGTGTTGAGGAACCTTTTTCACCAATCTTGTAATGGCTCATCAACTTTTTTTTTGCAATTGAGAAGAGCGGTGGCCTTGGCCGCAGACCGACTGACACCCTTGAAGTTTGTGCAGATTCTCTCGCGAAGGTCATCCCAACATCTCGATGGATCCCGGCGGAGGTTGCCGTACTGTGGTTTGAGCAATGTCTCTTGCCATGATCACGAAGGCTTTGGCCATGATGTCCTCATCACCTCCGGCAGCTGAGACAGCAGCTTCGTAGGACATTAGATATTGGCGTGGCTCGTAGGTGCCATCATACCGCGGTAGATGTTGCATGGCGAAGCCCTGGGGCCAATCAGTGATCTGAAGATCGTATGACAGGGGGGATTTGGAGTCATAGTGCGGGACCCGTGGCGCTGCTCTTGGCTCTGGGACACCTCCGCCAGCGGCTGCCGGGTAAAGTATGTTGGCGCGGAGGTCCGGTTCTGGGCGTGGTGGGTGGGGGTCTTGCTGTTGCTCGATCGGAGGTTGTGCGACTGGCGCGTGTCCCGAAGGAGCCGGGTCTCTGTGGTTTCTCACCTCCGCGTCTACCTCAGCTGCTCTGATGCTTTGTTCGATGCGGCGAAGCTCTGCTTCTGCTTCCTCTGTTCTGCGCCGGATGGTTGCTGCTCTTGATTCCCTGATGATTTGTTCCAGGTGCCTTTTGCCAGCGAGGATGCTTTCTTGGAGCTATTCTAGATGCCTGGCCAACTTTTCTTCTTCCGAAGCTTCGCTGTCGGTCGTGAATTCATTGGCGATGCCACCTCCGGAGGTATGGGGGTGTAGCTGGATGATAATGTCCCTGACCACCGACGCTCGCTGCCGACCTCCGGGTGCAACTTGGTCAAGGTTGGGATCAACCGCTGGTTGGCCGACCGCCGATCGAGGTTGCTCAGAGAGAGGATTTGGCGGAACGACACCTCCGCCAACGAGGATCAGATCTGCATTGGTCCCCTGTGCTGAGAAAAGTTCGCTGATGTTTGGAGCCATGGCTTGCTTCTTTTGTTCGACCCCACGGACGGCGCCAACTGTTGGTACAAATGCTTGCCCCCTACCTTCGCCGGGGTCCGGAGGAGGAGGGCGAAGGTTTTCCGAACAGGGTGTGGGATCCAAACTACTACCTAAGTGAGACATGGGCCAATGGACCCCCTTTGGGGTTTTTGCATTAATTGGGATCAAAAATGTTTAGGGTCTCCCCCCTTTGCACTTGCCATACCCTTGGTATTTATAGGCCATACCAAGGGTCAAATGGCTTTTTACAATAGGGTTTCAACCTTGATCACACTTACAAGTGGGCCTTAACAAGGGCAATTGTGTACTTTGCAAAACTAAAAACATTTCCTTTTAGACCTATCCCTGGACGCCACGTGTCATGCTTTTGAAGCTCCACGTGTCGCCCTTTGGTGCCGCCACGCGTCAGGCCTTCACCGTTCCCCCGTCCTGATCCCGTGGGCGATCGTCCGGAGGTCTTCCGCCGCCTGTGATGCCAGGCGGCTAAGCTATCATCCTCGAAGGTCCTTGAGAACTCCGCCCTCCGTGAAGGTCCTGGGAAGCTCCTCTGAACCCTCACGTACCTGCGCGACAAGAGAACTAGAGAGTCTGAACACGGAGGTATGTCGTACCTTCGTCGTATCGCTAGGACGAGCCTAGGGACCTTCGCAGTGTCGGGACACCCAGAGCGAAGGTTGTCCAAAGTCACCAAGCCGTTTTGCCTGTCTTGGCCCATGCTAGGGCCGCGGAGCTAAGTAGGGGGGTCCTAGCGGAGGTTGTTCCCCCAACAACGTCGGTCGCACATCATTCGTGGAATCCTTGCCTAGCTACTGGCAATAATCAAAAAATGAGAGTCCGCCCGAGAGCCCCCGCGGGCACTCCCGGCGGAACCCTCCGCCGCCCAGCCCCCTCACCACTCGCCGGAGACCATGATGCCTCCCTCTGGGTGTAGCCGCACTGCAAGGTCCTCCTGGGGCAGCCGTGCTGCAAGACCCTAGTATGGCGGGTCTCACGGACCTCAACTTCGACCATGGCATCAAGTTCTCAAGAATCGTCCACGATCACTTCAATTGTCTCGTGAGTCCCCGCTCGATCCTCTCCCCAATTTCGTTCCACTTGGTTGCTAGCTTTGGCCGTAGCGCCATAAAGCTTAACGAGGATTCAGTTGGTTTGATCCTCCAATCCTGTTTGGGCGGCAACGCCAAAGATTTTAACATTCTCCATCTCTCCAGATGGATGTTCTGTTTCTCTGTTGCCACTAAGGATGTGGGCTTCTTAGTGTACTGCCTCAAAAGTTTCTCATGCAAATCCTTCTCTATTTTCTTCCACTTGTGGGGTGACGGGGGCCGAACTGGCGCAGAGACCTTGCCATCTGGCAATCTGAGCTCGACGTAGAATGGACAACTGTTGGCAAGAAAAAACAGATTAAGAATAGCATGAGCTTTGCCAACGTGATCAGATCCTCCCCTCGTCCAATTTCTCGTCGTCCCCTCCAATCCTTCCATCATTATCCTAGGAGGGTCAAGCCCACATCTCCCCACCGTACCCCCAGACTCACTCATCCTCCATCGGAGCAGTTCATCATCCCCCGGACAAGTTTGAGCAATGGAGGTGAGCGTATTCTTCGCTGGAGAGTAAAGTCCATCAATGCACCCCAACGTTCAGCTGAAACGCCCGCACCAATCATGGGGTTTCAACATTTTTCAAATTCGACTAGGCCTCCTGTCGTTCCGGGTGGACCGGGCCCAGTCTCGGCATCAACTGTGGCTAGGCCTTCTAAGCCTGCTTAGCCCAGTAACACTGGACTAGTTAAGCAGCTCTACCACCACGGGCCCCCAGAATCCAGTGATTGTCTTTCAACCCGCTGTCAGCGGTGCCTGATTTGGGGCCATCATAGGAAGGATTGCATTGAAAAACTAAAGTGCCCAATCTGCTTTAATTATGGGCACACTGCCAAATTCTGCCTCTCCAAATCCCGTCTAAATCGCTATTACCGCCTAATCCACCGTCAGGAATCTCAAACGATGAGTGTCTCTCCTATAAATAGCCAAGGTGGAGAACCGACTAATGGTTCCATCATTCCCAATCTCTCCACTCCACCGCCAGCTACAGTAAACCCCACCACCTCACCGTCGTTGCCTCCCGCCTCGAGTTCGTTGCCTATGGTGAACTGGCCGGTGGACCCCCGCCCGTTTGTCCCCAAGGGCTTCACCATCGTCGATTGGGTCCCGGGGCCACCGCGGCGCAATGAGGTGTACGTCATCGAGTGCTACAGCAAGTTCAATGAGGATCTCGCCATCGTGAAGATGCAACCGGAGGTGAACATGAAGGACTTCGCTGAGTTGGATTCAGCCCTCCGTGAGTATTTCCTGAATGAGCACAAAGTTCTCTTAGCAGAGGTTAGGCCCTGTCCTCTAGGTGCTGCCTATGTTAGATTCAATACTGCTTTAGAGAGGGAGAAATTTCTGGGTCCGGTTTATCATTTGAGGAACAACGACAACTTGTTTCTGATTAAGCATGATGAGGTAGACAACGCTCACTCTTTTGATTTGGATAGGGAGGCTTGGGTCATGCTGTTAGGTTTTTCTGATGATCTGAAATGTGACTCGGTTGTAGCAAAAGCAGTTTCAGGCTTTGGTATTATGATAGATTGGTTTGGGGTCAAGGATTCTAGGAAGGTTGTGGTCAAAGTTCACCTGAATGATGATGCTAAGATCCCTGATGATGTTTGGATTGGGGCTGGAATCTCACCCAAGGGTCGGTCCTGGACATCACCAGTTTACATTCTGACAAGCGGTAATATCATTCAGCCTGAAGATGAAGATTGTTTTGTCACCCAGGAACCACTCCACCCTATCCCACCCTCACCTCCGAGGTGGATGGGGTTCGAGTCTAGTGGAAGCTCTTCTGGATCTGATCCGACTCACCTAGGTAGCAATGGCTCGGCCATGAATGTGGAAATCACACCAGCAGCTCATGGTGTCAGTGAAGCCCCCAATCAGGTTGTTGGGCATGGCCTGCCTCCCTTTGCAATGAACCCCTAGGACCGCTGGATGCTTGTCTCAGTGCCTAACAGTGGTAGTCCTGTCATGACCAATGCTCAACCAGTCCATGTGGAGAACCATGTGGAGATGCAGCCACTGATGGGTGCCAAACTGGGTCAAGGAATGCTGAGGAACACAATCAACTCTGTGGTGATTGGACCTTCTCTGCCTATAGATCCTCTGGTGGCTTGTGTGCCTTCACTGGTGAGAAAGGTAACATGTTTCATCAACATCTCACCATCTCCCTCATTCCTTAGATGTCTTACTTCTTTATCTATCGATGAATCCACCCTGATCCCTAGTTTTATCAATGACAATCTCATCCTCATTTACCTTGCCATCCTCTCTGAACCATAGCTGGTGGAAGGGAACAACTCTCTGGAGAAGCTGGCAAGAGACTACAACCTGCTCGAAAGCCCTGAAGCTGCAGTTGATGTGGAGATGGTCGAAGCTGACAACAGCCATGCCCACGATGGGGTGGATTCTGAGGAGGACCCAGAGGAACCAAGTGAGATTGACGGTCATCATGGGAAAGGACTGATGCCTGTTGAAGCTGTCGAGTCTGACCCTGAAGAAGAGCCAGCTGAGCCCAGTGAAACCCCTGGCTACCAGAGCAATGCAGGTGCTGTGAGTGATTATGAAGTTGAGATCCTAGAAGAAGAACCCCTGGTGTTCACCACTCCTAGCCAGGACAAGAAGAAGAAGAAAGTAGTGAGGATAGAGGAGCTTCTGGACAACAGCTTCTTCAGGAGGAGCAAGAGGGTGGCAGGGAAACTTCAAGTGCCAAGGCCCATGCTGAGAAAGGCAAGAAGAAAAAAGGCGGCCCAAGCAGCTCCAAGAAGCCCAAAGCAAAGCCCAAGCAGACCAAGAAAAAGATTGAAGAAGAGATAGTTGACGCTGTCCCCCTGGCAATGATTCCACCTGAAAACTCAGTTGCACCCCATTTGTCTCGCGAAGTTCTGACTGGAATTGGGGAAGGGTTTCTGAAGATACAGCCTACTGCTGTCTCTGCTTCGCTCCTGGAAGTCGACGATATCGATGAATACTCGCCCTACTCATCTAGCTCCTGCAACTGCCCTCCCTGGGGTGCAAACACAACTCTTCTATCTCCTTTGGCTTAATCCCTGGTGCATGCACCAGGTTAATAATCTGTTGTACTTGTGATGTGCAAGCCTGGAACCTTTGGTCCCCGGACCTGAACCCTGTTTCTATCTTTAATCAAGTCGCTTTCGGTTATCTTGGTGCTCCTGTTATGGCTATGTGTGATGCTTGTCCTAATTTTCTCATTCATCTTGTCTTTGTTCGTTCCTGGGCACTTTTGTTTTACCTCCCTGCCTCTTTATTTAGAGCTACAAGTATCGGTTTGTACCATTGGTCGAAGAGAGGTTTCCTATTTGACTTGTTCAAGTTCAAACCATTCAACTTTTCCCGAGTTTCCTTTATGGATCACAACAAAAATAGAACAAGTAGCAGTAAAATTCTGTTTTGGAACATCAGAGGCATCAGCTCCCAAGAAAAATGGGACGGTATTAGAAATAAATGCACTAAAAGTGCTTTCCATGTAATTTGCTTACAAGAAACAAAGAGAGAAAATTTTGACAGTTTTTACATCAAAAAATTCTGTCCAAGAACCATTGACTCCTTTGCCTTTGCTTCTTCCACCGGGGCTTCTGGAGGTCTACTGCGAAGCGTGGAACAACAAGTCTTTTAGAAGGTGTGATAGTGCAGACCTGTTCTTATGCCTTGATAGTGCAACTAACTTGCAAAGCTGACAGGAGCAGCTTCCATGTCACAAACATCTATGGCCCATCTAGACCTGAGCAAAAGTTTGGTTTTGTGACCTGGTTAATGAATTTAGACACCTCGACTTTTGAGAACTGGGTGCTGGGTGGTGATTTCAACCTTTACAGAAGCATAGAGGATAGAAACATACCTGGTGGTGACCAAACTGAGATGGACATGTTCAATGATTTGATTGCTGACCTTGATCTTTCAAAAATTCTGTTCAGTGGCAGAAGCTATACTTGGAGTAATATGCAACTTGATCCACTTCTGGTCAAATTGGATTGGGTCTTCACCTCCTCAGACTGGTCCATGTCCTTCCCTGCAATGTATGTTCAGCCTTTAGCTAAGCCAATATCTGATCACATTCCTTATGTTCTGCACATTGGCAATAGTATTCCAAAATCTAAACTTTTTAGGTTTGAAAGCTTCTGGCTGGAACACCCAGGGTTCCAAGATACTGTCAGCCTTCACTGGAACAATGCCCCATACTTTGCCAACCCATCAAAGCACCTGGCTATCAGACTGAAACAAGTTAGGACAGGATTAAGAAAGTGGAGCAAAGATCTCTCAAACTTATCAAAACTAATCTTCAACTGCAACTGGGTCCTCCTACTCCTAGATGGGTTAGAAGAGCAAAGAACCCTCTCCAGACTAGAAGCCTCCTTTAGAAGATTGGTCAAAACTCACTTGAGCTGATTGCAAGAATCCAAAAGAATCTACTAGAGACAGAGGAATACCACTAGGTGGATCCAGTTTGGTGATGAAAACAGTCACTTTTTTCACTTGATGGCAACTGCAGCTCATAAAAGGAATTTTATAGTCTCTCTGGTCAATGATGAAGGAGATTTCATCAGTGATCATGACCAGAAAGCCAATCTACTCTGGTCATCCTTCAAAGGTAGAATGGGTGAAAGTGACTTCAGCTCAGTACACTACAACCTGGATAACCTGCTAGATCAGCATGAGCTAAACCACCTCTCCCTAGACTTTAGTGAAGAGGAAATCGATTCAGTTATCAGGAGCTTACCCAACGAGCATGCTGCAGGTCCGCATGGTTTCAGTGGCATCTTCATCAAGAAGTGCTAGCAGATTGTCAAAAATGATTACATCAGACTGTTCATGGACTTCTGTCACAACAACTCTGACTTAAGAAGCATTAACTCCTCTTTGATAGCCCTCATACCAAAGAAGGAAAATCCTGAAAATGTTAGTGACTTCAGACCAATTTCCTTGATGAACTACTCCATGAAGTGTATCACCAAAATCCTGTCCACTAGACTCCAGTCCAATATCACTGAGCTTGTTCATCAGAACCAGTATGGGTTCATCAGAGGGAGAACCATCCAGGACTGCCTAGCATGGTCCTTCCAGTTCCTGCACCTGTGCCACAAATCCAAAAAAGAAATAGTCATTCTAAAGCTAGATTTTGAAAAGGCCTTTGATAAGCTAGAACACCAGTTCATCTTTAGCATCCTCAGAAGCAAAGGGTTCACTGACAAATGGTTTGAATGGATGAAAAACATACTTGGCACTGCAAGATCCTCAGTTATTCTCAATAGCTACCCTGGTAAAAGCTTCAAGTGCAGGAGAAGGGTAAGACAAGGGGATCCTTTATCACCTCTTTTATTCCTACTTTCTGCAGATTTTCTCCAGACCGTGGTAAATAAAGCTTGGGAGTCTGGTGTACTCAAGCACCCAATCAGTGAAAATTTTGGAGGTGACTTCCCTATAGTGCAATATGCAGATGACACTCTCCTTATCCTCCCAGGTGCTGCCAGGACCCTGTTCAACCTAAAAGGCCTCCTCAGGACCTTCTCTGACTCATGTGGACTACATGTTAACTTCAACAAGTCCTGTTTGGTACCAATAAACATGAGTCAGAATAGAGCCACCCACCTGGCTAGAACCTTTGGATGCCAAGTTGGATCCATGCCTTTTACTTACCTGGGGCTACCTCTGGGCACCACCAAGCCATCTGTAGCTGATCTTTCTCCTCTCGCTTGTAGAATTGAGAGAAGACTCTCTGGAATCAGTAAATTGTTAAGCTACAATGGTAGGCTGATCTTGGTTAACTCTGTGTTCTCAGCCCTTCCAACCTTTTATATGTGCAGTCTCAAAATCCCTCCAACAATAGTTCACACGATTGATAAGGCAAGGAAAGCCTGCCTCTGGAACAAGGGGACCTAAATTATAGAGGCAAGGCCTTGGTGGCCTGGGAAGAAGTTTGCCTACCTAAGCATCAAGGAGGGTTGGGCATTATTGACAGAGAGACAGAATGATGCCCTACTCTTAAAACATCTGGACAAGTTCTTCAATAAAGCTGACACTCCTTGGGTTTCTCTAACCTGGAACAAGCTCTACTCCAATGTCAACAACCCCCCTCAAGGGAGGTCGCCTGTAGGCTCTTTTTGGTGGAAGGATGTCATGAAATTATTCCCGAAGTTCTAGAACCTGAGCACATTCCAACCTGGTAAAGGAAACTCTGTCCTCCTTTGGTTTGACATTTGGGTAGATCAACCACTTCATGAAAAATACCCTGAACTGTTCTCATTTGCCAGAAAGCCAAAGTGCTCCATCAGATTCCTCATCAACCAGCAACTGGATAGGGTGTTCACCCCAACCTTGTCTCGTGTCGCCTGGGATCAGTTAACAGAATTACAGACAATCATGAATCAGAGAGACTGGGATGAAGACAGTGCAGATAGTTGGACCTACACCTGGGGGACAGGGGTTTTCACAAGCAAAAAGGCATACAAAGCAATGTCACCTGAACCTGATTGCTCTCCATTGTTCAAGTGGCTCTGGAAGTCAAGCAATCCTGGAAACCAAAAGTTCTTCTTCTGGCTTTTATCAAGAGACCGACTGAACATGAGAAATATTCTAAGAAGAAAAACCATGCAGCTCCCTGACTACAGCTGTGTTCTTTGCAACATTGGAACTGAAGAAACTTGCTTCCACTTGTTCTTCGAGTGCCAATTCAGCTTAAATTGTTGGCAATCAATAAATATAAACTGGGATTTCAATCTCATGCCCGTGGACATGATTCTCAGAGCAAGGGAACGCTTCAACAGTGTGATCTTCAGAGAAGTCCTGATAGCAGGCTGCTGGAGTCTCTGGTTGGTCAGAAATGATATTATCTTCAACAACGGGCTACAAAACTTAGAAGTTTGGAGGAGACACTTCAGAGAACAGATGGGTCTGGTTAGTGTTAAGTCAAGACCCAGCAAGAGGACCCTTATAGACAGGTGGAGAGAGAGTGTCCTTTGATGTATTACCTTTTCCTTTTTGGACCTAGAGGTCTTGTAATTTAGCTCTCATTTCTTGTAAAGATTCTTTCATTTAATTGAAAAAAAAAGTAGGCTGGGGACTCCCCGACCGATTCGGTCAAAAAAACTCGACGAGATCACCACTATTTCTCACGGATCTCTGTGTTTCTCCTGAATCAATCAATCATTCAGGTACACGAGCTGCACCGGCTGTACCATGTCCAGAAGCAGTTGATGAAGCAGGCACATACGACTGCTCTGGTGAGATGTGCTCTAGGGCCTCTAGCGCGGGACAGCACCTGCATCAGGGCCTGCACTGTCCGATGAATGCATCCTTGAGCTGATACTGGCGACAGGGTCAAGCAGCAGCAGCTGCGACGCCGATAGCTGGTGAGGTTTCGTAGCGCCCGTGGATGTACCAGTGCCTGGCCGAAGATGGCGTGATGATGCTCGAACGAGCTTGTGCTGTATGTCGAGGATTTGTGGACTTGGGGTTGTAGAGTAAAGAGTTCACAGGAAGACAGAGCATGTGTGATGTTTACATGGCACAACTGTACATCAACGAGGTGTTTCACAAGATAGAAATAGAGAGATGTGATAATTTGCTACACCAAGTGGTATATATAGAGCATGTGCTGATTTCTTTTGGTATCGTCCAACAACCCGTGCATTAGCTAAGACACCTGAGAGCAAGAGCATCTCGACGTGTTTTCTATAACTAGCGGACAGGCACGTGCGGCACGCACGTGGTGTCTATAGAAAAAATAACTCTTTTATACTAATACAGAAAAATGAAAAGAATTTAATGCTCATTTAAAATAAAAATGTAATAGTCCTTAGTCCCTTAAATAACTTTGTTTATCTCTATTGAGATTAAGTAAGTGATATTGTCATGGTTTTTCGATGGCTAAGCCATCAATATTACTCTGGATTTGAACAGTTGGATGTGTTCAAGCTAAAGATCAGCAAAGGCTGGTCCTGATATTGTTGAAAAAAATATATTCATATATAACCAATAAAGTTTGATGAACCAATTTTCTAATGGCACATGAGTACCATGCATATCGTCAATTTCCTTTGAGACTTCTTAATTTATTAGAACTTGTACCACTAAATTTTTGAATGGCTCTGATTGTTAGAAGCAACAAGGTAAGCCTAAGGAACTTTGAGTAAATCATCATGTTTCAATGGAGTCAAAGGTTGCTCAACATAAAAATTTAGAACAAAGGTATCTGCTGATGTGCAGACCAAACCCTATTTATGTTGGCCTTGAGATTCAGATGTTCAACGCCGTAGAGTACACCACCTCTGACACAATTTCTACTTCACAGGCTTTACATAATTCATGTGAATTGGACACAACTGATCAGCTCGATTGTTCATGGTCTCTGTCCAATTAATATATTCACAATTAGTTCCCATTGTCTTTCACATCCTAATATCTAAGATAAAGATATGTAGTTCACAATATTAGGTCACCGCAAAATTTATTTGTAGATAGCTTAACAATAAGAAAATAGTTGTTGGAAAATTAGTGTCGATTACTAAAACAGATTCAAAACCTTTTCTATGAGGTAGCCATTATTGTACACCGAACTACAAGTGCCATACTGATAGAAAAGTAGTAAAACAAGCCTCACAATGCTCAACAATAATAATTACAATGTAGAAAATTGCAGGATGTTTATAAGAAATCTGTGTGTAGTGCTTGCCCCTGTTGCATCATAAGAGAAAGCTAGTTTATAGCCTCACAATGCCATCGATTAGATGTAACAAATCGCCAATTTGATACTTCTAATCCACAGAAATTGTCAATTCAATCAAAATGTTCCCATGCTAAATTTCTCACATATTTTAAACATTTTAATGTAAAATTGTCTCAACTCGTTCGATGTGGAAAGCTAGTTCTCCAAAGAAGGACTGTAGGGGAAACTCCAGTAGATCAGCAATACATGAGCGGAAACCAAACAAGGCCACCAATTGTAGTGGCTATTAATCTGCAGTCTCTAAACCATTGTTTGTCCAACGCTAGGAGTCTTGCTTCCAGCCTAGATTAGGGTGTGGCAATCACCTGAATACTGAATCAGACAATGCTTGTTTATTCAATAAATCAATAGCGCCAGAAGCGAACAAGCAATAGATATACCAGTAAATTTAGATGTTCTAGAATCTCAAAACAATCAATATGACATGGCTGAAAAGGAGGTGCAGACCTGAAAGACATACACATACTTACTGAATTTTTCCATGGGCACACATCAGACTACTGTTATAGGAATAGGAGTGCTTGAATATCAAATCCATAATTCTAAAACTAATGTTTATGGTTTATCACCAAATTATGCAGATTTTTCATGACTCTCAATGGAAAAATACAAGAAAAAAATGCATCCAAACAATCTGAAAAGTTGAGACGTCACCATTGACTGATTAGAAATAAATTAGATCAGAATCGAAAGGCAGGCAGCCGGCGGTGACCCCAATATAGTAGAATACGTCGAACTCCCCAGGCCTCTCTGGTCTCTGCACTCGATCACACATGGGTTACGAAGCCGAGTAAGAGGTTGTCGGCGGTGAAGGCGTCCGCCGTGATGACGCTGCCGACCCCGCCACCTGATCTAGATGGAGTTCGAGATGAAGGCGCACATGCAGCGATATGACCACCAACGATCCTCTTCTGTTGTCACCTTGACTTTACTTCCTCTCCGTTGGCCCCCATCGCGAGCAACCGCCGGCATATGGAGCGCTATATCCAGTCAGACTGAGTGGCGGCTGTTGTGGCCACTGGCCACAAGGAACACGTCACCGGGAGAGAGTGACTGAGTGACGACGCGCTGCCATGGAAGGACTGCAAGCGGCAGTGGCCGGCAACTGGCCTGGCCGAGGGGCCCGGACGGAATCTCGCAGCGAACGGAGGGGGTGACGGACGGAGGCTTAGAACTGGGAAGTTGGAACTGCGTGCCGCACGCAACTTGGAACTTCCTCGGTACGGCGCCTGGTGAAACGTCGCGACTGGCAAGAGGAAGAAAGGGTCACGACGGTGGGTGTGGGTACACGCGGAGTCACACGGTGAAAAAGAAAACCGAGCGGAGCGAGGCGCTGGAAGATAAACATCATGTTTCATATATTCCTGCCTTGCTTCTCTTGTGGATCCACTCGTCAATGTAAGGAGATTAGGAAGCGGGTCCACCTGTCAATCTTAAGTGGGTAGGAAGCTTGCTGGTGACAATTAATTTCAATTTTAACACTCTTTTATAGTATAGATAGATTAACTTGTTATTAAACCATTGGTGTTTAGTGCTTTCATTTATGTACGGGGCTCACTAGATGAGCTAAACTTTGTTTTACTTTCTGTGTGTTTGCCTTATGGCATTAGTTTGTACCGTAACACTCAGTTATGTACCATCATCTGATAGTAGACGCTGGAACTTGATTCCCTTATCCAAAAGTTGTTCTTATAATTTTCTACTCCTTGCAATTTTCTCCCATCTCATGAGATGGGGACAGATATGGAATTTCTCTCGACTGCGGTGACTTACGAGCTGAAGAGGATATTTGGAGACATATAATTTTTACGGAGCACTTTTACCAATGTGTTAGAAGGACATGACAGTTTTCCGTTTTGCTACTGAAGATAGGAGTTTGTTTAGAAAACTTGGGATATGCTCTAAATAATTTATGTTTTGTATTCACAAGTTAAATTACATATACTTCAGCATTTTCTTGGTCCGTTTTGCATCTTCTTTTTATTTTCAGAGAACTGATCTGGTAATCCTCTTGGTAAAATTTGCATGTACCTTAAAGCAGCATATTAAATGATTAGATTAAAATTTTTCTGTATCTAGATCTCGTTTAGGCCCAGCCCATACCCAGTTTTCAGGTCCGTGTCCATACCTCTACCCAAACCTGAAGTCGGTTCTCCCAGCTCCGCTACTTGGATCCGTTGGAGACGCCGAGCAACACACGAAGCGACGGAATGGCGAGGAGGTTTGATGCCATCCACGCGAATCGAGTGGTTGTTGCAGTGGAGTCCGCGTCCACGGCAACACGAGTGGACACACCATCAGGGATACTCCCAAGCTACATTTGTAGTTGTGAAAGGATTGGCCGCTGCAGTTGAGTAGATACTGTGCTGGTACCGGATTGTGGTGTGGACATGAGCACAGTGGATTCGAATACACACAAGGAGAGAGGTGTCTATACTCCCAATGCCTGTTAAGCCTAGATTTTGGAATTATTTCCTTTCTGATAACTAGATTTATGATTGACTAGTGTTTGCTAATGAAATAGGATATCCTAAGCTACCAGTCTTGCATGCGTGTCCGTTGTCTCTTTGATTTTCCATGTACAATTGCTCTTCATTTTTATAGCCCCAATTGTAAGGCAGCTAGAGAGTAGCGAGTATCCATGTCAGGCAGCACCAATGCATTAATGCATTATTATAACTTTGCATGAGGTACATGGACACCTCTATATATTTACCTCAATCTAAGAACAAGTCTGAGTTATTTATTTACTCTGGATGGTATGTAGCGCTTCTTCATTATTTTTGCATGAGGAACAGAAGACATAACACCCTGATGAAGTAGGACATCATCAGGGGAGGCTGAACAGAGCTCACGGCAAAGAAGAACTAGCTCGACCGCTACCGCACCTAAAGAGACCCGCAAAGGACCTATACTTAACAAGTTTAACCAACAGCAGGACAAAGTGTTAGGAATCCGGCGAGATGGTGAACACACACGAGACACAGTGGACACGATGAGTTTGGTGCTGTAAGCGACCGCTTTTCTGATGAGTGTTATTCACTATAAATGGAGGATTGCATGATTGAAAATAAAAGACAAACACCGCATGCTCCGGATCGGCAGTTGCCATCCCAACTCCCTGGACCGTGCCATGAATTGTGCTAAATCGCATCTACTTTCTCTAGCTACCACTACTATCTATAGTTAAGCTCAGGACTTATTCAAACATTCTCCTCCTAGTCCTGGAGCGACTAGAGTAATTTCTTCATACCGATCAGACCACGAAGCTCATGAAAGCGAGTGTGCCCAAGTGCTTTTGTCAGCATATCACCTAGTTGCAGCTCGGTGCCCACGAACTCGACGTCGAACAGCTTCCTGTCGCAGCACTCCCGGATGAAGTGAAACTTCACGTCAATGTGTTTACTCCGGTCATGATGCACAGGGTTCTTCATCAAGGCGATTGTGGACTTGTTGTCCACCTTGAGCTTGGGCGCGTGAACCGCGCCTCCAGTGAGTTCAGCTAGCGTGCCAGCCAAACTGCCTCACATGCGGCTGATGCAGCCGTGGTGTACTCGGCCCCGCAGGACGACAGAGCGACCACCTTTTGCTTCGCCGATTGCCAGGCAACCGGTCCGCCGGCGAGGAAGAAGATGAGCCCACTCGTGCTCTTCCGGCCGTTGATGTCCCCAGCGAGATCGCTGTCGGAGTACCCCAGCAGCATTGGCAGCGCTCCCTTCCTGCCTGCCGGCTGGTAGTGCACCCCCCAGTGCACCGTGCCCGCCATGTAGCGAAGCACGTGCTTCACAGCAGCGAGGTGCTCTTGCCGTGGCGCCTCCATGAACCTGCTGAGGTAGCCAACTGAGTAGGCCAAATCCGGCCTCGAGTTGCACAGGTACCTCAAGCTCCCAATGAGGCTGCGGTACTCTGTGGCATCGACGGCCGGCGTCGTGCCCTCCTTCTGCAGCTTCAGCTTCATCTCCATGGGCGTGGTGATTGCGTTGCAGCCAGCCAGCCCCGCCTTCTCGAGGATCTTGGTGGCGTAGGCGCTCTGGCGCAGCGTGATGCCGTGTGTGCCTTGAGTGACCTCGAGCCCCAAGTAGTAGGAGAGGAGCCCAAGATCGCTCATGCGGAACGTGTGCTGCCTGTGTCCCTTGAACCTCGCCACGGCGTCGTCATCTCCACCGGTGATGATAAGATCATCCACGTAGACACCCACGATCAGGCGCTGTGCTCCGCTCCCGCGTGTGTACATGCCATGCTCGTTGACACACCGCTTGAAGCCGAGAGCCAGCAGCTCGGCGTCGAGCTTGTGGTTCCACGCTCGTGGTGCTTGGCGAAGTCCGTAGAGCGCCTTGTGGAGGCGCAACACCTTGTGCTTTTGCTTGCCGTCGACGAAGCCGGGGGGCTGCTGGACATAGACCTCCTCCTGGAGCTCGCCGTTTAAGAACGCTGACTTGACGTCCATGTGGTGGACACCCCAGCCGTAGTGCGCAGCAATGGAGAGCACCAGCCGCACGGACTCCACTCGTGCAACCGGAGTGTACACCTCTTCGAAGTCGACGCCGGGTCGCTGCACATATCCCTTGGCGATGAGGTACGCTTTGTACTTGACGATGCCGCCGTTCTCGTCCCGCTTGACTTTGTAGACCCATTTCAAGCCGATGGCGTGGTGTCCGTGCGGGAGCTCGACCAGCGACCATGTCTTGTTGTCGTGGATCGATTGCATCTCCTCCTCCATCGCAGCGACCCAGCTCGGATCGCCCTCCGCCTCCTTCACCGATCTGGGCTCCTCCATAGTCACAGCATGACTGACGTTGTGGAGCTCGGCCTCCATGTCGTCGCGGTGTTCCATCCCAGGCGCTGCATCCGAGCCAAGGATGTTGTCAAGCATCCGATACCTGTGCACCTTTCCCTCGTCATCGCCGGCGTCGAGGTTTGGATCGGTGGTGAGCGGCGTCGCGAACTCGATGCCCGTTCTGGTGTGCACCAGTGTCGATGGAGGTTGTTCAGCCTGCTGCGGGCTCGGTGCAGCTGGTGACACTGCCCGTGCTGCGGAGCCCTGTGGTGAGCCCTCAGGAGTCCCAGCGCTTGGTGATGTAGAACGTGCCGGTGAACCCTGGTGTTCGGGCATCAGCTGCTCCCGGTCCGCGGCCTCCGTGCGTTGGCACCCTAGCACGTAGTGGTCTGAGACGGTGAAGCGGAACTCGCAGTCCTCGACTGAGGAGCCTCCCCAGTCCCAGCGCTCGTCCTCGGCGAAGATGGCATCGTGGGAGACGTGCACTCGCTCGGCGACGGGGTCGTAGAAGCGGTACGCCTTGGAGCTGTCTTGATAGCCGATGAACACGACCTTGACGCCGCGGTCGTCAAGCTTGCCGAGGTGTGGTCGAGACTTCTTGATGTAGGCCACACACCCAAACACCTTCAGGAAGTGCACAAGCGGCTTCTTGCCATGCCAGGCTTGGTACGGCGTCATCCCGTCGAGTGCGCTGGTGGGCGCTCGATTCAGCAGGAAGACAGCAGTGTGCACTGCATCGCCGCAGAAATAGCCCGGCACACCGCGAGCGTGCAGGATGCTCCGCGCTGTCCCCACGACCATCTGGTTGCGCCGTTCGACGACGCCATTCTGCTGTGGCGTGTACGGCGCCGAGAAGTGTCGCTGGATCCCCTTGACTGCACAATATTCACCAAACGTGACAGAGGTAAATTCTCCCCCATTGTCAGCCTTCAGCTTCCTTCCAGACTCGCGCTTGACGCGTGCCAGGAACTTCATGATGGCCACCGGTGCATCCGCCTTGGAGCATAGGAGGGTAAGCCACATGTAGCAGCTCATGTCGTCGACGATCAGCACGAAGTAGGCGTTCCCGGCCGGCGTCGGTGGCGAGACAGGGCCGCAGAGGTCGCCGTGGACCAGCTCCAGCTGATCCTGTGCCCGGTACTTGGCCGCCTGGGAGAACGGCGTGCGCTTCTGCTTGGCAAGTATGCAATCCTCACATACCTGCTCGACATGGTCAATGGCAGGCAGTCCACGCACCATGTCCTCACGTCCCAGCTTCCTCAGCGACTGGAAGTTGATGTGGCCGTACCGCTCGTGCCACCTCCAGGCGGCATCGCCAGCGCGGGCGGCGAGGCATACGACGTTCATGTCGACGAAGTAGAGCCGGCTCGTCGACCGCTGCACCTTGGCGAGCAGCAGGCGTTCCAGGTCGTAGATGCGCAGGACGCCGGACTCGATGTTGACCTTGAAGCCATCCTCGTCTATCTGGCCGAGGCTCACTATGTTGGTGGTGAGCCGCGGGATGTAGTACACCCCCTCCAGCCGGCGGTGTTCGCTGGCCTTGCTGGCGAAGAGGACGGTGCACTTTCCTTCGATGGCGACCACGGACCCGTCCCTGAACCTGACAGATCCGGTGACGGCGGTGTCGAGCTCGGTGAAGACGCTCTGGGTCCCCGTCATGTGGTTCGTGGCGCCGGTGTCCAGCACCCATCGGCGCAGACCCACGGCACCCTTGTCTTTCTCACTGAGGTGGAGGGTGGCCTTTGGCTCGACGAGGTGGACGCGCGGATGTGGATCGGCGGCGAGCGGCGGTGCAGTGAGTTGGGGAGAGGATGCGGGTGACTGGATTACCTCCGATGCGGCCTCGACGTACATCAGGGCCCACTCCTCCTCTTCCTCAGCCTGGGCCACATGGGCCGCGGCCTTTTTCTTGCCACGGCAGTCCCGAGCCCAGTGGCCCGTCTTGCCACAATTGTCGCCGTGGGTGCCGCGCGGTGGTCTGCCTCCGCCGGCGTTGCCGGCGCTCGCGTTCTGGCCGTCACGGCCATCTGCCCGGATCCTGATCCGCCGTGCCCGCGTCTGCGTCATCGCGGCTTGCCACGGCTGCCGGAGCCCGAGCCGCCGTCGGAGCTCTCCTGCTCACGGCGACCTCCCAATCTTCTTCGCAGAGCTTCAGGCTGCCGAGGGCGTCCGTGACCTCCTTCGGCTTGCCCCGCTCCTCACAGACGTGCAGGCGACTGATGACTTCCTCGATCGAGATGTTGCCAGATCGAGGAACATCTCGAGGGAGACGGCGGCCTGGGACAGTCGCTCCGGGACGACCTGCAGAAGTTTCTTAACTACCTCGGCGTCGGTGATGTTGTCGCCGAGGATGCGGAGGTTGGTGGTGAGCGTCGTGATGCGGATGCCAAACTCGGTGATGGACTCGCCCTCCTTAAGACGAGCGCGCCGAACTCGCGGCGGAGTTGCTGCGTTGGGATTAGCTAAGACACCTAAGAGCATCTCCATATGTTTTCTATAACTAACTTCATACTAAACCAATCAATTTAGCAAGATAACAAATATAAGTAGCAACCTCAATTTAATTCTCTCTCCAATTGTTTTCTATATTAGCTTACTATAAACTATGGGAACCCTAAACTATTTCTAACCAACTAATAATGCTCTTTATTGAATAGTTTCTTTGCCTCTCGTCATTTTCTCCCATGAAACCTTTCATTTTTTTTTTTAATTTACTCATGTGTCCAATTTACTCCCATCTCGCGAGTAAAACACCGGATGGGGAGAAGATACAGGGTTCATCTCGACTACAGAGACTTACGGGTTGAAGAAGATATTTAGCAACATTTTATTTTTAAGGAGCTTTTTTACCAAACTGCTAGAGCGACATAGCAGTTTTTTCCATTTTGAGAATAAAAATAGGAAATTGTTTAAGAAAACTCGGGACATGCTGTAAGTATTTCATTGTTTCGTAAACACAGCTTATTAAAAGTGCATATTTTTTAGCATTTTATCCATACACACAAATCATTATAATCTAATAATTTTTATCCACGAAAAAAATAGCGGGCTATCAAATTTAGCGGCGGCTGTTTCTGGCAGCTATGCGCCGCTATAGCGCCGCTATAGCCCCCGCTATAGCGGCCGGTATACGCCGTAGCGTAAGCTGGATGGCGCCGCTATTGCGCCGCTATAGCCCGCTATTTATATAGACAGAGGCAACAAATTAAAATGATGAAATAAAATTATTGAAATATAAAATTTGATCTCACAAGTCACAAACTCACAAGTCACAACCCATTTGATCTCACAAGTCACAACCCATGATTTCATAGTCTAATACAATCCAAATTCAAAAACAAAATCCAAATTTAATAGTCTTCGATTTAGGGTTACATTTTAAGCTCGATTTTGGCCCAAAATCGAATTCAGGTATAGCGGGGAAATAGCGCCGCTATGGCGCTATTTGCCAATAGCGGCGCTATAGCGGAGAAATAGCCCGCTATTTTTTCTTGGATTTTTATATATTTTTCTAACCTTGGAGGAGAGGAAGAAATTCCAAAATGACAACAGGTACCCTTAAGCCGTCTAACACCATTATTCTCTTTGTTGTTCTGATGTGGTCACTGCTGTGGATTCCGTGTGCGAGGTAACACCACTTCTAGTAGATGCACTACTCCACTATAACGGATATTCCCGATCTGCATTTGTAGTAGTGAAGAATCAGGCGCAGTTTTTTAGTTTCACACTATGCTGCTACTGTATTATGCTGTGATCATGAGCACAATGGAAAGGAACAACAAACCAGTGGAGTGGTGTCTATATTCCCAATGACTTTTAAGCCTAGACTTATGCTGACAACCTTCTGTTTGAGACATACGACGAGCTAAGACAAACCTACCACTGTGTGTCTATTTTGTTTGTGAATTTTTAAGCACAATTGCTCTTCATTTTCATAGCTCCAATGTGGTAGCCCTTCTTCATTACTTTATTCACATGGTAACTAGAAAGTAGCGAGTACCCATGTCATGCAGCACCAGTGCATTAATGTATTACTTGGCATGATCACGTTGACCTCTATAAATTTTCCACAATGCAAAAACAAAGCTCGGTTATTTTTGTAGAAAATGGTAAATGATCATAGCTATACATTATTGTCATTTTTCTCCAGTCGAAATGGTAAAAATTTTTCATTCATAAATTGGATTCTTTCAGAAAAAAAGGGAAATTTATACTTGAAAAAAAAAGATAACTACAATACAATGACAAAACAAAGGCCAAGAATGAATGACCTTGCCAGTAAATTGATGAAAGAAGCCTATGCAAGCAAGAAATTAATAGCCGGCACATATTTAGAAATTCAGTTTGATCCAGGTTTTAGTTTTTACAAAGAAATACCATACATGTGGTAATGTGTGCGGCCCATTATACTACACAGAAATTTAGCCCAGCCCAGTAACAATGAAGCTTCGTGTTCGGCTGTTTCTAGTCCCTCTACTAGTGCCAGCACAAGGCCGTGCTTATCAGCTTGTGAGTAAGTATGACTAACAAACTCCTGAAGCAGAGTATCAGTCAATAAATTTACGTTATAATGTATGTATAACGAGGGATAAGTGGTGCATCTTTATTTTTTTACATGGTCCATAATATTGAGTACAAAAATTTGAGGTCACAAATTTAATCTTATTGGAACTAAAAAACATTAATTCTCCACCACAATCTGTGGACTTTGTAAACCACCCAAATTAAATCTGGTGCATCATTTAAGCCGAGACCACAGCAACTGGACATCTGTTGCAGCGACAACTCAGATTCAGCTGATCATCAGCTTCACCAGCCGTAGCAAGTCCACAACGCCGGCGCCTGCGGCTGCACATGCCGAGGAATGCAGCCTTGAGCTGACACTGGAAACCGTGCCAGCAGGAGGAACAGCAGCTGTGCCACTGAGAGGCGGCACAGGGGAAGCGAGGCGTCATCCAACTCTGCGGTGGCGACACTGATGAGGTTTCATGGCGAAATTGGCAGGAGGACGGATGAGATGGCGCAGGGTCTGTGCCTTGTACCAGTGCCTCAGCATCAAGCTGTATGTAGGATTTGGAGATTTGGGATTGTAGAGTTCCGAGTTCAGAGTTGGGAGGGAGACACAACACGTGTCTGTGTTTAGATGCACAGCTGTACATCAGATAGGTGTTTCACAAGAGAAAAAAGAGTTAATTTCTGACAGGACGTGGTATTTATAGCGTTCATGGTTTCTCTTGGTCTAGTCCATCAACCCATGCATTAGCTATGACACCTAAAAACAACTCCAAATGTTTTCTATAATTAACTTATTATAAAGGAATCAATTTATGGACACAATAAGACTAGTAGTAACCTCAATTTAATTATCTCTCCTATATATAGTTTTTCATATTAAATAGCTCTATAAACCATTTTGCATCCGGAACCCTAACGATTTTGCATTAGGAGCCCTAAACTGTCAAACCTGTTTTAATAGTTTCTTTCTCTTGCCATTTTCTCATATCGAACCTCTTATTTTTTTTTAATTTACTCATGCATCCAATTTACCCCCATGTCTCGTGTAAAACACTGGATGTGGAGCGGATACTGACTTCCTCTCGACTACATACTTTTTCTAGATAAGGGATAGAAAACTATCCGGTTTTATCTACCCGTGGGTAGAATTAGGCCAAAAGGGTACAACAATAAAAAAAAGAAAAGAAAAAGATGGAAGAAAATACATCCCAACAATGGAGCTCAAGTAGTCCTACTCGACCTCTAACTTGCATCGTGATGTCAACTCCCATAATATAATACTCCACTAGAGTAAGATCACCAACGTCAACACAAAGCCGCCAAACACAATCAGACCTAATGAAGGTACTGTAAATTTTGGACACCGACCAGCATTGAAGATGGATGCTTCTTCCTCAGCAACAACACGAAGCACTTGGTGCAGAAGCCACCAAACGCCGAGTTGTTACGCCAACAAACACCACCTCGAGAAGCGCAATGGATGGACACAGAAGAGACACTCGTCCATGAAGAGAACCAACTTCGACGACGAGCCAACCCACCGTCGCCGGCCCGGATAAACTAGGCTAGGTTTTCACCCAGTTGTTGAACGCTCACCGTCATAGCAGCATCAGCGACGCCTTCAACAAGGTGAGTAGCACCGACAGTACTACCGTCGTCGGCCCGGTGTGGCCAGGCAAAGTTTTCACCCTAGATGCAGCCAAATGACGTGGATCTCACCGCATAGAGGAGGCCCCGCCAGCGTTGAAGAGGATATTTTGTAACATTTTTTGTTTAAGGAGCTATTTTACCAAATTGTTAGAGGTGATATTTTTCTCCTTTTTGCTAATCAAAGTTGGTAATTATTTGAGATGCTCTTAGTAATTTATATTTGGTATTCACAATTTATTGCATTTTCTTTGCCCATTTTGCATCTTCTTTGTTCTTTTTCTAGCCTTACACATAATTCTTTTTTTCGCAAACATGTCATACAGCACGTTTTTTCCATACACATAATTCATGATAATCAATTTTCCAAAATCACGAGAAGTGCCATCAGGTCGTTTCACACCGTTGAACCAAGCCCAAGCGCTGCTGGGTCCATTCGCTCGACTGCTCTACCTGGTTGAAACACCACCACCTCAAGTAGAAGCACTGCTGGACTATCAGGGCTATTCCCATGCTTCGTTTGTAGTAGTGAAGTATGAGCCGCTGCTCCTGAGCACGACGCTGTGCTGCTGCTGGATTGTGCTGTGGTCGTGAGCTCAATTGAACAGATCACACAACATGGAAGTGGTGCCTATATTCCCAATGCCTCTTAAGCCAAGAATTATGCTTGACAAGCTTTTGCTCGAGACATAGTGTCCGTTGTCTCCTAACCTTAAACGACCTAAGAACCAACCAATCTGGCATGCGTCCGTTGTCTCTATTATTTTCCAAGCAGAATTGCCCTTCATTTTTATAGACCCAATGTGGTAATGTAAGCATGTATCCATTTATTTTCCAAGCGGAATCGCCCTTCATTTTTATAGCCCTAATGTGGTATGTATGCACGTAGCTATTCTTCTGTTATTCTTTATTCACATGGCAACCAAAAAGTAGCGAGTACAGTGCATTAATGTATTATTAACCTGGCATAAGATACATGGACACCTCTATAAATTTACCTCTATAAATTTACCTCAGTGTAAGAACATGGCTTGATGATTTTTTGTAGTCAGTGATAAATCATGCTAGCTATATATTGTTGTCATTTTTCTCTAGTCAAAGTTTTCAAAATATATTAATTCATTAATAGGACATTTTCAGCAGACAAATGTCAGGAAACTCATAATCTAAAGTAGACAACTACAAAAATAACATAACTACAAAAATAACAGGAAATTTTGCCTCAATGCAAGGAAGAAATCTTAGACAGTTCATGTTTTGAAATTCAGTTCTAACCTCGGCCCATTCACGTGGGTTGGTCCAGATTTTATTCTTTCCACAGAATAGCGTACATGTGGTAATGTATGTAGCCCATTACATCACAGGAAAATTGGCCCAGCCCAGTAAGGATGAAGCTTTGTATTTTTTGGCCCACTTTAGTCCCTCCACCAGCACGAGACCATGCTTATCACCTTGTGATACGACTAACTTCTATCAACAGCCCTCTCACGAGTCTTCTTCCTTCTTCAGCCCCCAAATGTAGCAACGAAAAAGGAGGTCCTTTGATCCGGCTCGTCCCTTCCAGTTCCCTGTTCCTCCAGTGGCCTTCTTGGTCCTAGAGGTGCGGGGAACTGAAGATCAAAGGTCGGATGTATATACTTAGCTCTCTGTAGGACCTTCGTTGGGTTCTCTTCATATCCATGCCTGTTGCGGGGTTTTCGCGTCGAGGAAAAGCTCTAGGGTGGCATGGCTGTGCCGTGCACGTCCCAAGGTGGATTGGGCAATGTCGATGGTCCCAACAACAATGTCATCGACGTGCTCTATTCTGGAGCTTGGATTCTGTTCTTCCCAAGAATAATGTTAGGGTTGCATTTTTCCCCATATGGTGCTCGTCTGGAATCTTTTATTTCCTTTTGGACTCCTATGTCAAAGGTGGTTGGGGTTACCTGGCTATAGAAGTACCTGTGGTTCAAGATGACAGTGTAATATAAATATAGAGGGTTCAACACCAGCAATGTTTCCTTCTATATATGTTGATGTTTGAATCATCTGTAAGCTCTTCTGGCGCCGCCTTTGCCCATATCGTCCGTGGCACCACCGACACCATAGCCATCGACGTGGTTGCTAGAGTCTAGACTCTAGAGGATTGTTTTTACCCTTGAAGGTGATTCTTATGGCCGCATTGTCAAATGAGATTGAGATTGCCTTGTGATGTTACTTCAACACCTTCTCGTTTATACGGCGGTGTTCTTTGATCAGTTGCTTATCGGCTGGGGTTGGCTGGTGAGGCGAAACCGTGGTTTGGCTGGAGCGTTCAGTGGATAAATTGCATGCTTTGGGTTTGCTACTGATGGCCTTCTTAACAGTTGACACTTCGTGGAATTTTTTTTCCATTTTGCTAATCAAAACAGGAAACTATTTTAAAACCTCTAGTGCACTATGTAATTTAAGTTTGGTATTGACAACTTATTAAAGTTACATATATTTGCAGATTTTCTTTGCCCATTTTGCATCTTCTTTGTTCTTTTGCTAGCGATACATATAGTTTATTATAATCTATCTTTTTTGTCTACGTAACTAGGGAGGACGGAAAAATGTCCAAAATGACAATAGGTACCCTTGAGTCGTCTCACACCGTTGGATCAAGCCCAATCACTCTTGGGATCCACTGGCCTCATTTTATTTCTGTGGCAATGCCTGCAGTGAACTTTGTGTGCGAGGCAACACCGTTCCATTTCTATTAGAACCACTACTGGATCATCACCAGTACTCACAAGCTGCGTGTTCGGATTGTTCCGTGGACATGAGCACAATGGAATGGAATGGAACACATAACATGGGAGAGGTGTCTATATTTGAGGACACATGGTTTTTACCATAACCATTGTGTGGACTTTTGTGTGATGAGTGATTGTCAACATGCCAACACAAGGCGTGTGTGTGTTCTTACTAACCGTGGCACGCGGCTTCGTGTCAAACAATGGTGTCTCTTGGCTCATGTTGTCTGCAGGTGTCGAGCTCGGAGACGGTGGTCGACGGTCGGTGAAGATCAAGTAGGGCGTGCCGTGCTGACGGACCGGGTGCGGTGAAGGGCGGACGTGAGGCTTGGATCGAGGGACCTGAGGACCGGGCGGCCAGCGTGGTGGGACAGTGGGACATCGACGAGCGCAAGTGTACACGGCGGGGGATGCGTATGGGCTACGCTACTCGCGGAGGGTTTGGTGGTTTCGCCTCAAAACCATCGGCGGCGGGTTTCCCTGGTTTGCGCCTCAAAACCGGGGGCGGAGGTCCCGATGCGGACGGACGACACGTGGCGGCATCGGGGAGATTGCTTGGAAGCAAGGCTACCGGTGAGGAGGCGCGGTGGCCGTTGGATCAAGTGAAGTCTGAGTTGGACCCTTATGCCCCTGGCTAAGTGGTGTGGCTCTTCATGTATCCAAGGGCAAAGAAGGAATGTAAAATAGGCTTGCCCCTATAAATAAAGGATGAGGGTCTCCCTTCCCCCTCACCTCTTCCATTTCCATTTTCCTCCTTTTAGGATTTTTCTTCCCCTAGCTGCTGTGTGAGAGAGAGGTCTGCAAATCTCTTGATTTGTACTCGAACCCAGGTGTGTGGCAAACGCAGAGCGCCTAGTCTCGCTGTTTCCTCCGGGATTAAATCATGTGTTTATGATTCTTGAGATGATTTTTTTATTTGATTTCTGTTGATTTGTTTTGGGCATCTCTAGCTGTTCGGCTGTTCTTCCTGTGTGCTTGTTGGACCGGACATCATATATGGCACTACGGTGTTTGTCTCTGGCTTAAGAGCCCCGGCCACAGCAACAGGCAAGCAGCTCTGCTAGTCCTCCACTCGTCTATCCAGCCACCCCTTTCGATTTGTTCTTCTGCCGCTGGAAGCTGCCTGCTTTTTCTTTGCGAGAGGCTGGGAAGCAGTGCCGCTAGCAATTCTGCTCCACTTTGAAAAGCGGCGCTAGCAGCTTGCCTCCAGAGTCCCATTCGCTGGCTTGGAATGGAGTACGAGCAGTAGCTTTGAGCAGGTCCAATTCTTTTGGTTCGTTCTTCGATTTGGATCTCGGGAAGTGGATCTTGGTCAGCGATGCCTTAAATCTTTGATCTGCATAGTAAAGTGTTTTGCTTTCTTGCTGATTTTGTGCAGGAGTTGTTCACTGACTTCCAGATCGAGGGATAGCTGCCGCTGGCCTCGTGTTCATGGTGAGCAGACCCACCAGGCACCCTCTCCCTTCGATTTGTCTCTTGCGTTTTGGTTCAGCACACCCAGCAGCAAAGCTCGTGAGTAGGCTACACACGTGGATGTGCATATGCTGAATTTGATTGGCCAAATTAATTAGCCTGCTCCCGTGCTTTGTCCCAAAAGCAATTAACTAGCCACCATATTTTATCTGAAACTTTATTCTTTGGAATATTAGTTTATAACCTTTTGGCACTCACGGTGTGCAAAGATTGCTGCTTGTTCTTGTGTATTGCTTGCGGGGTGCAGTCCCTCCGCTCGTTGGATTTTGGAGCTTTCGTGCCCAGTAAAAGATTGCTGCAGGTTGGAGTTGTCGAGAGAGTCCAGTGAAGACTCTGCTCTTGTGTATTTGGACAGAAAGCAAGTATCTTGTTCACGTGATTTACTAAATCATTCATAGACTATTTACTTCATATTAGTATTCACGATGAGCAAGATTACTACTCCAAGTGATGGTTGATTTCTTATTGAGTTTGGCTGAGACAGATGAACAATTTTCTGGTGATTTTCTGCAGGATTTTTCACTAGCTCGATTTCTAGTTTTGCGCGTTGTTTCGTCATTCGTGCTCCGATTCTCATGCCGTCGGTTGCGTTGGGTTTCTTTTGTCCCAAAGAATTTATCTAGGTACTCCCGGCACCCGTTGACGTGAGTATTTTAGATTGGGGGATTTAACTTCTTGGTGTTCGAATTTGGGACGGGGGCCAAATATTTTGTGAGAAATTTGAGGCTCCCATTCACCCCCTCGTCGCCGTTTCCGGTCCTTCAATTGGTATCGGAGCCGGTTAAGGATCACTTCACCTTAATCGGTCCGTGATCCCCGAAGCGACATCATGGAGAACCGTGGGCTTGGAAAGCCACCGCACTTCGATGGCAAGAACTATCCCTATTGGAAGATCCGCATGTCGGCGCATCTCCAAGGGATTGATTCGCGTGTTTGGGAGATCTGTGAGAATGCGGACTACGTGGTACTTGCTGCCCGTGTTGACCAAGCACAGATCGACCAACACAAGGCGAACAACACTGCGAGAACTGTTTTGTTTTCTCTCTTTCTATGGAAGAATTTGAGCGTGTTTCGAGTGATCGCTCGAGAGATCCGGTCTAGACTAGAAATATCATGAGGGTACTTGCTCATGTCAAGACCCGACTCTATGAGACACACAAGAGAGAGTACGAGAACTTTGTTCAAACCGATGGTGAATCTATTGATTCTTTGTTCACTCGCTTTCAAACCATCGTGAACAAGATGAGGGCAAACAACCCTCGAGATGCCCTATGACGATCATCGAGAGCGCTTAAGCTTCTATATGCTCTAGATCGGAGGGTTTGGGAAGTAAAGGTCTCGGCGATCATCGAATCGCCGGCTATGAGACTCTCACTGTGGATGAGCTGTTCAGTAAGCTCAAGTCCACCGAGATTGACCACCAGACGCAGGCGAGGATCAGAAATCCGTCTGCCCCTACCATGGCTTTGGTCTCGTGCACAGGAGGTTCAAGTTCTTTGACTAACCCTTCACAACTGTCTTTTGCCCTGTCTTCTGCGGTCTCGGCTACGAGGAGCGGATGGAGGCTCTTGGGGACGACGAGCTCGCCTTGGTGATTAGCCGGTTCTCACGGTTTCACAACAACCGTTTGAATCGCCGGCGTGGCATCACCAAGCAAGGATGCTTCGGGTGTGGAGATCCCGACCACTACGTCGCCAACCGTCCCAAGGCCGACAAGAACCACTACAACAACAAGAACGACTACGGCAAGCGCAAGGACAAGCACGAGTCTTCCACACCCAAGTACAAGTACAAGTACAAGGAAGATTCGACAAGGAGGCGGTCAAGAAGAAGTTCCCGGAGAAGCAAGAGGCGAAGCGGCGAGCCTTCCTCGCATCCTCGGCGATCTCGACGACGACTCCGACAACGGCTCACCCCCAAGTGATGATGAGGCCGAGCAAAGGTCGAGAACAAGTTCAACGGGCTGTGCTTCTTCGCTGACTCCAAGCTTGGAGGCTACTGCACCATGGCACTCGACGAGTCTACCCCAAGCATTGAGAAGAACGACGACACCGAGCCTGAGGTAGAACAAAATCTCGAGTCCCTTGCTTCTGAGGTTGATAACTTGACTACCACTTTGCTTAGTCAAGATGCTTTGCTTAAGCGTCTTTGCTCGTGAGAGAAAAGATTTCAAGGCTAAGTGGGAGCTTGCTTTGTCAAAGAGCTAGAGTCTCGTTAGGGAGTCTCGTGCACATCTCGATGAGTCCGAGTGTGATGCTTGTGCCATTCATATGGCGAACCTAGCTGATGTGCGGTCAAGTATGTGGCTTTGGTAGATGAGCTTGATGAGGTTAAGGCTAGGTCTGTCTCGTGAGTCCTTGCAAATCTTGTGATGAGTGAAGTCGAGCTAGGTGAGAAAATGACTAGGATTGCCATGCTAGAGAAAACTAGTCAAGTTTCTAGATGTGCTTGTTGTGAAGCTTTGGAACTAGAACTAGACTGTTGTAGGCATGACAAGAAAAGGGCCGAAGAAGAAATCACAAATCTTCGGTCCATGCTCGGTTGGTTGTCTTGCGGTGAACCACGGCTTGGCATGATGATGAGTCGGTTCAAGAGGGAACCGACACAACGGGATTAGGCTTTGCTACGGGTGGGAAGGGTGAAAATGTTTTTGGTAAGGTTGGTGAACACGGTGGTATGAGTGCATCGAGAAATCCACCAAGCCTTCCACTACTCCCAAGTTGATCAAAATCACTCCACCACAAATTAACAAGCCCAATGTGAAAGATGGTGTGTTTGAGGAACCTCCCAAAGCTTCACCTCCAAAACAAGTGTGGACTCCTAAGCCAAACCACCTAAGGAACCCACTTGACACACTTCCCGACATCTCTATTAAACCCCCTCCAAAGAATAAGCAAACCCAAAGAGTGACTCATACCCATGAGAGAGTGAGTAAACCATCACCCAAGAGAGAGGTGTATCACTGTGATTATTGTCACCATGATGGTCACTTGTTTGAGTTCTGCTTTCGGAGGAAGAGAGATGAGCGGCATGAGTATGAGCTTTTCCATAACTCTACTCATGGTGTGTTTGCTCCACGTTTTCAGAGGCACAGTGCTAGGCCAAGAGGTGCAACACCTCAAGGACCTAGACCTCAAGGTGTGAGACCACGAGGTGCTCATGCCCGGTGGGGTTCAGGTTTTTCTTATGACCTTGGATCTCGTGACCGTGGCTTTCAGTCTTACAGGATGAGCGGACCACGTTTTTCTCGTCGTGGTGATCGCTCTACTCAAATGGGACATGGCATGCATGATGCTTTTGTTAACACTTCTCGTGGGCGAATGAGCCAACACTGGTTTTCTCCTCAGTTTACTAACCCCAGTGTTGGATCATTTGCTCATCCCATGTCTCGCTATTGATGCAGGATGAAGGGCTGGAGAACACGTGGCTAGTTGATTCCGGTTGCTCTCGACACATGACCGGGAACTCAAAATGGTTCTCCAGCCTCACCCAAATGAAGTGTAGTGAATACATTACATTTGGGGATAACAAAGAAGGGTAAAGTGCTTTCACGTGGGTCCATCCGTCTCGAATGAGAACTTTGTGCTTAAGGATGTGGCTTTGGTTTCAAATTTGCACTTCAATCTCGCTTTGTTTCTCGGCTTCTTGATGACGGTTTTGAGGTTCGATTTAAGCCAAGACTTTGTCGTGTTCTTGATGCTCAGGAGAACCTCGTTTGCAAGATTGTGCCTTTTGGGAAAGTGTTTCGTGCTGATTTTTCTCGCTCATTTGGTCCTTCCCGCTGTTTGATGGCAAACTCCTCCTCAGAGCTCGGAAGTGGCATCGCAGACTTGGTCACTTGAGTTTCGACTTGCTTGCAAAATTGAGCTCACTTGATCTAATTCGGGGTTTGCCCAAGCTCAAGTTTGAGAAGGATCTTGTTTGTCATCCGTGCCATCATGGGAAAATGATTGCAGCTTCTCATCCTCCCGTGAACCAAGTGATGACCAAGGGGCCCGGCGAGCTTTTACATATGGACACTGTAGGTCCAGCTCGGGTCCGGTCAGATGGTGGAAAGTGGTACGTGTTGGTCGTGGTTGATGACTTTTCTCGCTATTCGTGGGTCTTTTTCATGGAAAGCAAAGATGAGGCTTTTACTCATGTTCATGACCTGATCTTAAGGTTGCAAAATGAGTTACCAAAGCATGCCATGCGAGCTATTCGCAGTGACAATGGCACTGAATTCAAGAATACTCATTTTGAGACCTTTTGCTCTTCCATAGGTCTTGAACATCAGTTTTCCTCGCCGTATGTCCCACAGCAAAATGGAATTGTTGAACGCAAGAATCGGACCCTTGTTGAGATGGCCAGGACGATGCTTGATGAGCATAGGACTCCTAGGCGCTATTGGGCCGAAGCGATCAACACGGCTTGTTATGTTTCAAATCGCATCTTCCTTCGAGCTTTTACAAAGAAGACTTCTTATGAGTTGCGGTTTGACCGCTTGCCCAAAGTGAGCCATTTTCGGGTGTTTGGTCAAGTGCTTTATCTTGAAGAAGGGAAACTTAGACAAATTTGAATCGAGATCTTCGATGGGATTTTTCTTGGTTATGCATCTCATTCGCATGCTTATCGAGTACTTAACCTTGAAACTAACCGTGTCATGGAGACTTGTGAAGTCACCTTCGACGAGACCGCACCTTGTTCCTCTCCCGTCTTTGAAAGTGCGAGGTGATGAGGAGATGAACAAGAGCATTTTTATGGAGGAGGAGCAGGACGATGCCGATTGGGGTGATCCCGAGCCGACTCCACCGGCTGCCCCAGTTGACCCTGCGACGACTACTTCGGTTGACGGCCCCACTGCTACATCCTCCACCACATGGGGACCGTACGACCAGGCTCCTCAGCTTGTTCCAGCTGCACCTGAGGGAGCTCCAGCTGCTGTTGAGGGGGAGGCGTCTTCATCAAGAGAAGCACCGCGACACATTCAGCATCGCCATCCTCCTTCAACCATGATCGGTAACATAAATGAGCGGGTCACTCGCAACAGATCTTATGAGATTTCGCACTTTGCACATTCTGCTTTTGTTGCAAATTTCGAACCCAAAGAAGTGGTTGAGGCATTAACTGATCCAGATTGGGTAAATGCCATGCATGAGGAGCTTGAGAACTTTGAGAGAAACCAAGTGTGGGTTTTAGTGCCACCTCCACCTCAGTGTCATCCCATAGGAACCAAGTGGGTGTTCAAGAACAAGCGAGTGAGGATGGGGTTGTGGTGAGAAACAAGGCTAGGTTGGTTGCTCGTGGGGAACTTGTCGAAAAAGAGGGGATAGATTATGAGGAAACTTTTGCACCTTTTTGTTGCCCGTTTAGAAGCCATTAGGATCTTCCTAGCCTATGCAGCTTCGAAAGGGTTCAAGCTGTATCAAATGGATGTAAAGAGTGCTTTTCTGAATGGGTACATAGATGAGGAAGTGTATGTGAGGCAACCCCCAGGCTTTGAAAATCCCAAGCATCCCGACCATGTTTTTAAACTCCACAAAGCCCTATATGGTCTCAAACAAGCCCCAAGAGCGTGGTATGAGCGATTGAAGTCCTTTTGCTTTGGGCAAGGGTTTTACCATGGGGTCGGTTGACAAAACATTGTTTCTCCTCAAGCATGGCAGTGACACTCTCTTGGTGCAGATTTATGTCGATGACATCATTTTTGGTGGTTCGTCACATGCTCTTGTTGCAAAGTTTTCAGATATGATGAGCAGGGAGTTCGAGATGAGCATGATGGGTGAGCTGACGTTCTTTCTTGGTTTGCAAATCAAGCAAACTCGAGAAGGGACATTTGTACATCAAGGCAAGTACACGAAAGATCTTCTGAAGCGCTTCGACATGGGTGATGCCAAGCCACTTCAAACTCCCATGTCGACCACGACCGCCTTGGATGCCGATCTAGAAGGAGAAGTCGTGGACCGGGAAGAGTACCGCAGGCATGATCGGGTCATTGCTTTGTACTTGACGGCGACAAGGCCCGACATCCGGTTCGCCGTCTGCTTTGCGCATGCTTCCGGTCTTCACCGCGCACTTCGCATCGGCGGGGCATCCAAGCGCATCTTACGGTACCTTCGCTTCACTCCTGAGCTTGGTCTATGGTACTCGACCTCTTCATCTCTTTCTCTTTCGGGTTATTCTGATGCTGATTATGCGGGTGATAGAATTAAGAGAAAGTCCACTTCGGGAACTTGTGAGTTTTTTGGTTCGTCGTTGATCTCTTGGTCTTCTCGCAAACAGTCTTCTATTTCCCAATCCACTTGTGAGGCTGAGTATGTCGCTGCTGCTGCGTGTTGTTCTCAGTTGCTTTGGGTGGTTGCTACCTTGAGAGACTATGGGTTGAACTTTAGGAAAGTGCCTCTTTTCGAGGACAACACTAGTGCCATTAGCGTTGCTAAGAACCCAAGTACTCCACTCAAAAACCAAGCACATTGAGATCCGATATCACTTCTTGAGAGATCACCAAGAGAAAGGAGACATAGACCTTCACTGTGCGAACCCATGAACAAACTTTGCCGATATCTTCACAAAGCCCCTCGATCAAACCCGGTTTGCCCACTTGAGAGCGGAGTTGGGCATTTGCTACCCTTTTTAGAGTAGGGTAGCTGTATCTTGATGTATAGTATGATCTTTGTCTTTCTTCTTTGCTTCGTTTCTTTGGTTTTCATGTGTATCATATTGCATATCATCATGTATCATATTACCTTTGTTGAGCTTCATGACTATAGCGGTTTTTGATTACATTCATGATCTTGCTAGTATGACTTGTATATGTCACTTGGAGCTTGCGGCTTAGGCTTCTTCGATCACTTGTTACATGTTATGAGCTAAGCCTGTTTTCTAAATGTGAACCTGCTTAAATCTTAATGCAACTCGGAAATTGTTCACCTTTGAGATGGCAACTAGCATGTGTAGGTTTTGTGAGAACCTCGTTGCTTTCATGTGTATGCTTGAGTTGCTATGTCTCATGTTTCTTGAGTCATTCACTTAGCTCGGATCTCTTGATAATCTTGTGCTAAAACTTGATGTCTAAGCTAAGAAATGATGAAAAGTTTTTGAGTTGGATCTTTTACGTCCCACGGCAATGTCACGAGATTGCTTCTCATTCATTCGAGTGAGATGAACTTGGGCATTGTAGTGCTAGTCCACAACCACTCGTGACGAGATAGCTTCCCACTTGCACTAAGGGATGAACTCGGCGTGGTTGAAAAACATGATAAAAACAATCTTTTTGGCGGACGGTTTTGATTCTCTCGCTTACACATGTCTTAATGAAACCTTGTTAACTACTTTGTTTTAAATCGATCAATGTTGTAGTAACAAGTGTTGTTAAGTGTATCTTTGAGACATGATGTGTGACCGTTATATGGGGTAGTTCACTCTTGTATACATGTGTTAGCACTTGTTTTGATCTCCTGCTTATATGTGCAAGGTGCTATTCTTTTTGGTGAACACCTTTTATAAAATGCCCAACACCTGATCAAATGCTTATGTTTCATATTCCGTACCACTTGATCAGCTTGAGCATTGGTTTTGTCTTGTGCCTTTTGCTATACACTTGCCATACTTGCTAGATCATCTATGTACTCAAATTGCTATACTTGTGAAGCTCTACCTTTTGCATTTCTTTCATGGCATGATTTGAGGGGGAGTTGCAGTCTCTTTTGATCTAATCTTGATAAGTGCATGTGCCAACAAGGGGGAGAAACATCCACAAATCCAGAGAGCTCATTTGTGAGTATGCATTTGTCAAGGGGGAGTTGCACTCCGGTTTGAGCTGTTTTTGCTAGATGTGTTGAGCCGTTGCCTCTTCTTGAGGGTCTAGCTGTTCTTCAGGTTTTCTTTGCCTTGCTAGTGGTGTTGAGCCTTTTGCCTCTTCTTGAGGGCTAGCTTTGGTTTTCTTGGTCGCGTCGAGCCGTTGCCCATGTCTCTCGGGGACGAAATTGTGACTTTGCTTTGCTCATTGCAAATGACCCGTTTTCTGCTTTTCTTTGGCTCTTGGTCATTTGGATGGGTTGTCTCAGTTTGTGTTGGTGTTGACAATGCACTCATCAAGGGGAGATTGAGGACACATGGTTTTTACCATAACCATTGTGTGGACTTTTGTGTGATGAGTGATTGTCAACATGCCAACACAAGGCGTGTGTGTGTTCTTACTAACCGTGGCACGCGGCTTCGTGTCAAACAATGGTGTCTCTTGGCTCATGTTGTCTCGGGTGTCGAGCTCGGAGACGGTGGTCGACGGTCGGTGAAGATCAAGTAGGGCGTGCCGTGCCGACGGACCGGGTGCGGTGAAGGGCGGACGTGAGGCTTGGATCGAGGACTGAGGACCGGGCGGCCGCCGTGGTGGCCGGCAGTAGGACATCGACAAGCGCAAGTGTACACGGCGGGGGATGCGTATGGGCTACGCTACTCGCGGAGGGTTTGGTGGTTTCGCCTCAAAACCATCGGCGGCGGGTTTCCCGGGTTTGCGCCTCAAAACCGGGGCGGAGGTCCCGATGCGGACGGACGACACGTGGCGGCATCGGGGAGATTGCTTGGAAGCAAGGCTACCGGTGAGGAGGCGCGGTGGCCGTCGGATCAAGTGAAGCCCGAGTTGGACCCTTATGCCCCCGGCTAAGTGGTGTGGCTCTTCATGTATCCAAGGGCAAAGAAGGAATGTAAAATAGGCTTGCCCCTATAAATAAAGGATGAGGGTCTCCCTTCCCCCTCACCTCTTCCATTTCCATTTTCCTCCTTTTAGGATTTTTCTTCCCCTAGCTGCTGTGTGAGAGAGAGGTCTGCAAATCTCTTGATTTGTACTCGAACCAGTGTGTGGCAAGCAGAGCGCCTAGTCTCTGCTGTTTCCTCCGGGATTAAATCATGTGTTTATGATTCTTGAGATGATTTTTTTTATTTGATTTCTGTTGATTTGTTTTGGGCATCTCTAGCTGTTCGGCTGTTCTTCCTGTGTGCTTGTTGGACCGGACATCATATATGGCACTACGGTGTTTGTCTCTGGCTTAAGAGCCCCGGCCACAGCAACAGGCAAGCAGCTCTGCTAGTCCTCCACTCGTCTATCCAGCCACCCCTTTCGATTTGTTCTTCTGCCGCTGGAAGCTGCCTGCTTTTTCTTTGCGAGAGGCTGGGAAGCAGTGCCGCTAGCAATTCTGCTCCACTTTGAAAAGCGGCGCTAGCAGCTTGCCTCCAGAGTCCCATTCGCTGGCTTGGAATGGAGTACGAGCAGTAGCTTTGAGCAGGTCCAATTCTTTTTGGTTCGTTCTTCGATTTGGATCTCGGGAAGTGGATCTTGGTCAGCGATGCCTTAAATCTTTGATCTGCATAGTAAAGTGTTTTGCTTTCTTGCTGATTTTGTGCAGGAGTTGTTCACTGACTTCCAGATCGAGGGATAGCTGCCGCTGGCCTCGTGTTCATGGTGAGCAGACCCACCAGGCACCCTCTCCCTTCGATTTGTCTCTTGCGTTTTGGTTCAGCACACCCAGCAGCAAAGCTCGTGAGTAGGCTACACACGTGGATGTGCATATGCTGAATTTGATTGGCCAAATTAATTAGCCTGCTCCCGTGCTTTGTCCCAAAAGCAATTAACTAGCCACCATATTTTATCTGAAACTTTATTCTTTGGAATATTAGTTTATAACCTTTTGGCACTCACGGTGTGCAAAGATTGCTGCTTGTTCTTGTGTATTGCTTGCGGGGTGCAGTCCCTCCGCTCAGTTGGATTTTGGAGCTTTCGTGCCCAGTAAAAGATTGCTGCAGGTTGGAGTTGTCGAGAGAGTCCAGTGAAGACTCTGCTCTTGTGTATTTGGACAGAAAGCAAGTATCTTGTTCACGTGATTTACTAAATCATTCATAGACTATTTACTTCATATTAGTATTCACGATGAGCAAGATTACTACTCCAAGTGATGGTTGATTTCTTATTGAGTTTGGCTGAGACAGATGAACAATTTTCTGGTGATTTTCTGCAGGATTTTTCACTAGCTCTGATTTCTAGTTTTGCGCGTTGTTTCGTCATTCGTGCTCCGATTCTCATGCCGTCAGTTGCGTTGGGTTTCTTTTGTCCCAAAGAATTTATCTAGGTACTCCCGGCACCTGTTGACGTGAGTATTTTAGATTGGGGGATTTAACTTCTTGGTGTTCGAATTTGGGACAGGGGCCAAATATTTTGTGAGAAATTTGAGGCTCCCATTCACCCCCCCCTCTGGTCGCCGTTTCCGGTCCTTCAATATTCCCAATGCCTCTTAAGCCTAGAGTTATGATTGACTAGCGTTTGCTCGTGCCATAGGACAACCTAGGAACCAACCACTCTTGCATGTCTCCGTTGTCTCTTCTTTTTCCAAGAAGAATTGCCCTTCATTTTTATGGCCCTAATTTGGTACGTAGTCTTTCTTCAATTATCCTTTATTCACATGAACATTGTAACTAAAAAGTAGCGTGTACATTGCATTAATGCATTATTATTACCATGAGGTACATGGACACCTCTATATATTTACCTTAGTGTAAGAAGAAGGCTCGATTATTTTCCTAGTCTGGTGAATCATGACAGCTATACATTTTTTGTCATTTTTCTCCGGTCAAAATTGTTGAAGCTATACATTCATTCATGGATTTTTCAGCAGAAATAAAAGGAAATTTGTACTCGAAAGCATATAACTACAACAACAAAGCAATGCCCAAGAGATAGTGAGTGAACATACCAATAAATTGATGAACAAACCACCACTAGTCTTTCAAAGAACACCATACATGTGGAAATGTATGTATTGTAACTTGTAAGGCCCTCGACCAGCACAAAGCCCAAGCTTATCAGCTTGTGACTACCACTATCGAACATCTGGCATGAGAGTATCAGTCAACAAATATTATGCTATATATATGTACAATTAGGGATATATGGTGTCTTTTCTTCTTTTGACAGCTCCACTGGGGATGACATCGTGATGCCTCTCACCATAATAGATATGCGTCATTGAAGGACCGAAAACGGTGAATAGGGGAGAGGTGAATGGGAGCCGTAAAATTTCTTTCGAAATAGTTAGGCCACTATCCCAACGTTCACCACCAAAAGCTCAAACAAAACACAATGATGTCTACGGCCCAAGTGAGTTGGTGGATGTTTCCTAAACGCAACGGGTCACCACAAAGCCAACACAACTGATGGTGGAAATTGAATAGGAGGTCAAATGTGAAAACCGCGGACGAAACAAAATCCCAGGCCGACAATTCTAGATGCTCAACCGGAAATTCTTGTTCAGCAAAAGAACGATGATTTGGTAAAAATATGCGCACTCTATTTTCACCATCAATGGACACCTGCAAAACAAACGGCCTAACAACTGTAGCATCACGGAGCAATCCCACTGCTCAAGATCTGACTGCAAGGTGCAAGCACGAACTGCAGCACTATTCCTGGTCAAGTAGTCGAGAACTAATTCAGCAAATGGAATTGAAGAAACAGGCAACGATTAGCTTTCAGAAGAATTAAGAAATCCAAACACTATTCCTTGAAAGCAACATTTCCAAAATTCTTTTCAAATAACGTAAACTGCTCCTGCTGTTGTGTTCTACGATGAACAGCCAGGAAGCAAATTAGTTCATAGCCAATGAAAATCCAGGCTCAAGGCAAAGCACGAACTGCAGCACTTGTCGGCTGTCCACCAACCGATAAAACTCTTTCAGGAAACACGAAAGCACTAGGATTGCTGCTACCTGACGAACCAAGCTGCACAAGAGATTAAGCTGCAGAAAAACTGACCGAGCAAGCAAAGAACAAGCTGCTACTGTTGAAGTTCACGGCCTGCATGGCCCGACGGCACCGGCGTCTTGGCGACGAGTTCTGTGGTGCACGGAAGGCATGAAGGGCAAGCGGCGATGCTTGCAGGCAAGAGGAACGGAACAGAGTGCCGGCTGGTCTGCATGCCGACGTGAACGAGGGAACAGCGGGCACAGGCGACGAACAACCGTCGACTCCAACGCACACAGGAGTGCACGGCGCTGAGCCTGCCCAGAAGCTCGGCCAGAGAACGAAGACTACTATGAATAGAAAAACGCCAAGTGCAAAATCGACGAGATCTCCACTAAAACACAGTGATTTGATCTCAAACTTCGCACAGAGGATCACAAGAGAGTCGATGAGCTATCCCTTGAAAAACATGGCTCGATTTGAACTCGCACTCCGGCAAAGAGCAGATCGAGGACAAGAACACAGTTTTCCCCCAAAACTAAATTCGTCGATTTCTCATCGCTTGGAATTAATCCAAATCACTTGGTGAAGTTATCCACACATGTCCTAGCATCAAAAGCCCTAAAAATTTTACACCAAAACAGTGCCAAATTCGACGAACGAAAATCCCCAAAGAAATAACTACGAAAATAAGAAAAAAAGATAAATTCCAGACTTAGAGAGGGGAACAAGTGGGGCACGAAATTAATCCTTGGATTAATTCAAGAGGTCCGATTATAAGCCACTCCTATCAAATCAAAATTATAGATGATAAAAAGCTCAATAATAAGAATCACTCCTCTCTAACCCTAGCCTCCTCTCAAAGCAAACAAATGAGAGTGACCCTTCAAGGATGCTGTCCATCGAGCCCCTTCTCATATATTTAGACGCTCATCAAAAGACCAAAATGCCCTTACATGAAGCACACAATCCAAATACCCTCTGGTCATGTTTTTCTTCGTCGATCCGACGGCCACCGCGCCTCCTCACCAGTAGCCTCGATTCCACGCGATCTTCCCGATGCCACTACATGTGGTCCGTCCGTATCGGGACCTCGGACCCGGATCTAAGGCGCAAAACCACGAAACCCGCCACCGATGGTTTTGAGGCAAAACCGCCAAACCGTCGCCGATGATTTTGAGGACAAACCACTAAACCACCAATGTATCTCCCTCCTAAAAATGTAGCTCATTGCATATGTCTTGCCTTCCTGTCCATAAAATAGACAAATAGAGAGCGTGAGGTGAGTGTTGGAGTGACATACCTCAGGTTTCAATGCACATGTTGCTAGGGGATTATCATGTAGATTATCTGAGTTTTGGAGCGAGGTCACATTTCAATGCCCATGTCGCATTATCATGTAGATTATCTGAGTGATATACCTCAGTGGATGGTTCGAACCCATCAGTCCTCCGCTCGAGCATCACTCAGCTCCCGAACTCAGTACCAAGGGGTGAACATGCAAATGTTGTGCCAACTGAAGCTAACTAAAAGTAACCATTTAATTAATAACTAAAGATAATCTTACTATTACTAATTAGAGGCTCCAACAGAGGCTCAACGGGCTCAACGTTAATTCTCACTAGACGCGCTAGAAAAAAAAAAGATAAATTCTAGAAATTCTCACAATAATCAGAAACACCTAGCCGTCAATTTCGTGTTAAACAATCATCACTAGCAATACAAGCCATTGGATCAATTTAGTTTTCTAAAAAATTACCCACCACTGCCAATATAGAATATAATGAAATTAAAATATCTATTACTGCATCCCATCTAACGTGACCTAGAATATCGTAGTTTCAGTTTTCCCCGTTACCCTGGTAGGCCTGAGAGGCAGCCGTCATTCGTTGTAGAGGTGTTATCCCGATGCATCCCAGCAAGCACGACGCCCTGCCAAGTTACATGGATCATCGCCGGCGGCATGGGCACGCTTCTCTTCATCTACTTGGGCATCTACCAAGGTGCAAGGACTCCACGGACCGCTGGCTGTTCGATGTTTGTGGCACCGATAATCCTAACACTACTACAGATTCGCACAACACTGCCCACCGTATCACCACCGGAAATGGCGAAACCGGCGGTGATGACTACAGATCCGCACTACTACAGATCCGCTCTTGGGCAAGCTGCGCGTGCAGGGCGAGCACTTGGTTCTCCGGCGCGCGGACTTGGCAGCCGGGGGTGGAGGTCGACGGGTGCAGAGGATGCCGGACGCCGTCCCCGGCGTCCGGCTGATCCGTCTCCACCACCGCTGCGGCCACCACCGAATCCACGGCCGCCGGACTCCATGACGGATGAAGGAGAGAAGATCGAGAGGAGAGAAAGAGAGGAAGGTGTGGGAGGAGAATGCAGCTGAGGAGGCCGATTTATAAAGGCCACCGGCGGGGGACTCAAAGGCCACCGTCGCCGGTGTCCTATCAGTTCACATCGCCATCAATGCGCGGCGGGAAGACAAAGCGGGTATTTGGCAGTTCGTCTCCGCCAACTTATCACTGTCGGCTCTTGTTATGATCCAGCAGTGATGATGAAGACGGCTATGTGCGGTTAAATAACCTATACTGCTCCACTCTTTCAATCTCCCCTCTTTGTCCCAGCAGTTAAGGCCGCGCACTATGGAACCTACGACCCGCACTCGAGTCTAGGCTGCCCCAAAATTTTTGAATTTTTTTATATTTTTATGGTTATATCTAATTTTTTTATTTTTTATACAATTATATAGTAAACTCTATGCTTGAGTACATATATGTTTTGTTAATAACAACAAAATATTTATTTAGATAGAGCACAAGAGTACAAGATAAAACAAATAAAAAAATTACATATACGATAACAAAGACCTTACAACAAAATTACATATACGATAACAAAGATCTATTTTCATACACATCAAAGCTACCATCCATGAGTATCAACACATTATAATTTAACCACCTCAGTAGTATTCTTCTATCATCCTTGCTAGCATAGATAATGCGAGGTGGTTAGAGCAATGCTTGTCGGAGGCAATCAGGGAAAGCCGCAATCCTTCCCTTCTTGCTCTTGGTGAGAGGATTTCGGCTGGGATACATGACTGTATGGCCCCTTCTGGCTTGAAGAGACAATACCGCGCTAGGGTTTCAAATACTGGATACGAGGTGCCAAAATTCAAAAATTCAATGTTTTAGTGGTACAAGCTCTGTCAAATGAAGAGTTGACCATTACACCAAATGTTTATCATGATGAGTGTGACATACCTTGTGTTCATCACTTTTGCATTTGAGGCCATCTAGGGCTGGGTCAAAGTGGATTATCACAAAAATCCAAGATTTGACCAGGTCAAACATGGTCAAATTGAGGCACCAAACGACCTCGATGGAAAACATCGAATACAAGGGTGATATAACTCATCAAGATACATATTTGATAGATAGGCCACTTTTGCATTTGATGCCATCTAGGGTCAGGCCAAAGTGGATTATCACAAAAATCCAAGATTTGACCAAGTCAAACATGGTCAAACCATGTCAAAACTCTAGAAAAAACTAAGATCATGTGTGGGGACTTAGTTTACTGTTTATGGACTTAGAAAAAAATTTGAAGCCAATTTGACATGGGAATACACAGTTTTCTATTTATTACTAATATATCTAGTATTTTCAATAAATAATAATCACCGTTGGTGCCACATTGGACACCGGCGGTGATGTTATTTTGAAAACTAAGAATTTTCAAAAAATTTTGACACCACTTTGCGACTCGAACGCGGGTCCAACGAGATCAAACATTTATGCCTTAACCACACGCGCTCGGAGAGGATAACTGTACACTACTTCATATGTTTAACAGTTTTTCTTTCAAATTTGTAAAATGATTAAAAACCCGAAAAATTTGCAGAGATTAGGACTCGAGCGCGGGCCTCACAGGTCACGGGGCGCAGCCTTAATCGCTGTGGTAAAGACGACTGTTCGTACGAATCAGGAAACTAATGTAATTAAGGCTTGGAAAGTAATCACTTTCGGGGCGCGGTTAGCACCGGCAGTGATGTACTTATCACTGCCGGTTCTGAGTTGGAGCCGGCAGCACTGCCGGTGTTGTTTGCGCGCCGGCAGTGATAACACCTGGGTATATAAGCGGGCGCGCGCGCTACTAAAAATTTCACAAGTCTTTTGAACCACGCGCCCTTTCCCAACTCTGCGGAAGCAGCCTCGACGCCGTCCGCCGCCCCGACGCCCGTCCGCCGCCACCTACGACGCCGTCCGCCGCCCCCGACGACGCCCTCCTCCGTCACCGACGTCGCCGTCTGCCGCCCGCTCCTCCGCTGACGGCCACGCGACCCGCGGCCCCGTTCAGCACCGGCACCAGCGGCACCACCGGTAGCCAGCGGCACCACCGGCTCTGCCGCCGCCAAACCGGAGCTCGCGCGCCCCTGCCCCACGTCCAGCAATCTCCGGAGCATCGTCCACCCTCACAGGCATCTAGGAGCGCGCGGAAGCGGTCACCATCTGTTCACGCGATTTGCTCCTCTCTTCCTGCCCCCTACCTGTTCGACAGAATGCCCGTATAGGCTTCGTTGCTTGCAATGATCTCGAACTTTGGTCAATTCGACCTTGTTAACTTGTGAACTCGCGATGCTCGAACCTGTTCATGTTGTAAGATTTTGGAGATGCTTTAGAGGGTGCTAGTAGCTAGTATAAGCAAATAAATTCACCATCTTAATTCATGTTTGTATGCTGAATTGCTGATAGTTAGCCATAATTGGAGGCTCAAATATGTTATTGGACATGTTTCATAGTCCAAAGTAATTTAGGCCTATTTAATATGGGTTTAATGTTGCTAGCTTGTGGATTTTGTGTAGCTTTAGCCATAAGTCTAAATGGGCTGAAATTTGGTCAGCAAGCTAGTGTGGACATGATTTGTAGGCACTTGTAGGTCATAGATATATATCCTATTTGTAGGTCAAATATGTACATCATTTTTGTAGGCAATTGTGGATTGTCTTGTTATTAGTTTAGCACCGATGACCACGGTCAATTCACATCGATGGTTCATCACCGATTCCTCGTAGCCGTAGAGATGGAGCATGAAGCAGCTAATGTTGTCGGTGACAACGAGGCCGCTACTCACGGACAGGGAGAAGAGAGCCCGAGCAGTTATTTGAACCTGCATGATGAACAAGAAGAACAGGCTAACCAGGTAACTTAATTAGGTGTCATTTGATGACGTAGGCACACCCACTACTACATTGACAGGGTATTAACTTACACGTTCTATCCAGCAGGTTCCTTCGCTGGTCACCGACCCACCGCATACCGGTGAGCCGCAGGCAAGCAGTGGTAATACTAGAGTCAGAACCAAGCGAGGGCCGACACAACTTCCTAAACGCAAGTTGCCGATCACCGCATTCGATGATGGACACGGTCTCCCTTCTGCACCAGAGAAATCTATGAAGAAGTACTCAGGGGTCATCGGCAACCTTGTAAGGCAATTTGTCCCCTTGAAGTACTATAAGTGGCAGGGGAAAGATACGGACCCGTCCGTGGTTCCCGAAAATATCAAGTTGCAAATATGGAATGAGGAGCTCCCAAAGTATTTCACATTCCCGAGAGGAAGATCGTTTGACAAACCCTTAGCCCAGAAAAGAGCCTATGAAATAATGTCCTCATGCTTCAAGACTTTCAGGGGTGATTGTTACAAGAAGTATATCGTTAGTGGTGCACAACCAAGTTTTGGTAGTAACTCAAAGTTGGCCTATCAGGGGGCCTACTGGGAGGAGTTCATGACTCACTGCGAGTCCGAGGAGTTCCAAACCCTTAGCACACAGAATAAGGAGAACTCGTCGAAAAACAAACTTCCTCATCATTGCGGCTCTCGTGGATATGCCAAGCTTATTGATGTTTTTCAAAGAGAACTTGAGAAGCAGTCAGAGCTTATTGAAGCTGGCGTTGAGGTTGTGACCCTCCATTGGCAGGCCAGATCTATAATGTTCTGTATCACGAGGAACTGTCATCATAGTAATGATGGGAGCTTTAGCGTCTTAAATCATCCAAAGAGTGAAGGCATAGATGATCCAGACATGAGTGCCCTCGTCTTGAGGATCTTCGAGATAACCGAGGAGGTGATTCAAGGGTCATGCACTTCTAACAGGGAGAACGACGTGCTCACCCAAGCACTCGGGAACAAGGAGCATGGTGGCCGCACCAGAGGAGCCAGGGTTGTTAGTTGGTTGCTAGGTTTCCCGGAAGATGCGGAAACTTATCGGAGCCGCAGCCGGAGTAAGAAGGCAAGAGAGGAGGAGACACTCAAGATGCTTAAGGATATGGAAGATAGATGGAACTCCAAACTAGATCAACTAGTTCAAGAAAGTCAAACGAGAACTTGCGTCCCAACAATCTCAAGGACCACAAGCACGGGGTTGCAGCAGTTGTGGGTCCACCCCTTTTGGTGAATCAGATGTGGATGTGCCTCACCCGGTCGATAGCATCACTGACCGTGTGAATGTCAAGCTGTACATCAAGCAACTATGGACGAAAGACAAGGTGGCACTCGGCCAAGCCTTACCCAGGTTAGATGGGACCATTAAAGGCACCCCAATTCCGCCGGGGTACGCCAAAGTCACCATTCAGAAGGTACTCAAGAAGAAGTATGGAAGGATACCCATCGACCACCCTGCATCGGAGGACATGCCAAAACTTCAGCAGAACATAGGATTTGTTGTGGCATGGAGCAAACGCCTCATTAAGCTTGAGCACGAGATGTCCTCTAATGAAGAGGACGAAGAAGAACCCTCGCCCCACAACTAAGCATCTTCGAGCAGGGGACATCCTCAATTGCCATCAACCCCGTCTTCTTCTCCTCGTCCTCATCAGGAGTCTCCTCTGCGTCAGCAGAGTCCTCTTCCTTCTCCTCCGCGCCGAAACCTCTTGCTCCTTTGCCTCCTGCTCCTCCTCCACCTCGTAAGCGAGACTCCACCACGTGAGCGGACTCCTCCCCCCCCTCCTCCTCCTCCTCCTCCTCCTCCACCTCACCACAGTAATCCACCACGTGAGCGGACTCCTCCCCCCCTCCTCCTCCTCCTCCGCCTCGCCACTCCACCACGTCGCGGACTCCTCCCCCTCCTTCTCCTCCTCCGCGTCAGCAGACTCCTCCTGTTCCTTCGCCACCTCGTCAGCAGAATACTCCTCCTCCTCAGGTGACCGCCCCTCCTCTTACAGTGGGTTCTTCAGGAACCCGAGGGAGAAAAGCGAATCCCGGTCGTTCTACATCCGGGACTAGAGGACATGCTTCTCGTCGTCCTCAGATGCAGGCAACGACATCCTCCTCTCAGTCAAGGAAAAGGTCCTCGGCATCGGTTTCTAATGCTGCCCATGGTGATCAAGGGCAAAACAAAAGGCCGTTCAGTGGCAGCACTTCAAACCCGATGGACGAACTGTGGACAGCCAGAATACCCAAGGACTAGTATGTACCGTTTTTCAATCCCATCGCCGATTTTCCTATGGCTTTGAAGAGGAACGAATATGAAAGGTACACACAGAACAAATACAATAATGAAAAGGTCGACTGTGATATGAAAGAGCATCTAAGAAAGATAGATGAATTGTGCCAAGATTGTCCGGAGTTGACCAGGGAAGCAGCTGAGGACATGTATTGGGAGTCAGTTGGGGCGGCTCCATTGGCGCGTAAGTTTGAATATGGAAAACCTTTGGTCTCCGATGAAGAGTACCAAAATCTTCCCGCGCCGATGCGTAAGATGCACGAATATTACATGGCCGTCACCTCACAGCACCAGGATTTTGCATTTACTGCTATTATCCCTCCGAAGCCAGTCCACTACTATCCAGAAGAAGAGAAGGTGCCCGTCGAGTACGAGGCTCTTTTTCAGCTATATCAGGGAAAAAATCTCGACGTACAACACATGACATTGTGGACTATGTAAGTACCGTAAATCCATGAAATCCTAAGTAATGCTCTTTCGAGTCACCAACTGTTAATTGTTTTCAACTTTGAATGTTTTTATGCAGGCTAATTTGGTGCTATGCTTCAATAAAGAAGAAATGGCAACACTTAGGCTTCATTGACCCCATCAGAGTCAATCAAGGGCTTCTCATCACTAATCCGGATGAGGTGCTAAATCTCTTGGGCCCAATTTTCGAAGAGTTCATGAAGAATAGGAAAACCACGATACTTCTGCCCTACAACTTCACGTATGAGTTCTCCACCTTTGTTTTTATACTTCTCTTTTCGTCAAGATTATTTGTTAATTTAGATCATGTGATTGCGAGAGGTCATTGGGCTTTCATCACCGTCGATCTTGACACCAATCTGATCGAGGTGTGGGATTCAAAGAAGATTCCACTTAAGGACTTGGATCCACTTGTTGCAACTATTCAATAAGTAAGTGATACTAATAATATATTATTATCGATCACACATGTGTCTTTCTAATGTTCCCCCTATTCAATATTTTTACACGGTCTTCGAACAAGATATAGAGGCCGGACGCAAAGAGCATTCAAGATTCAAATAATGAAGAAGATCGCGTACTTGAAGCAGCCTAAGGGCAACACCCAATGCGGCTTCTATGTGATGTGGGCCATGTTTCGATTCCTCGGCTACACTTCGAGCGAGCGGATGAACTTGTAATTATAATCCTCTTTTCTATGTCTCGTTAATAATTTAAATAAATTATGATTGTACTGATTCCTTGTTTGCGTTTTGGAATGATCAAGGGAAGAACCAAAAGCACCAAATGTTGTTAGACTTCGAAGTCGCCGCATTCCAAGCGGAGTTGGCGGACTTCATCAACACTATGGTGCTTTCGAAGAATGGATTATTTTCAGTTGCTCGAGCCGAAGGGAAGTACAAGGAAGAGATGGCCCGCCAACTTAATCGTCTCATGTAATTTTAATTTCATTGAACTAGAACTACATTTTGAGGGTTGTACGAACATGTTGGAAGGAACTTGGATGATGTATTATAAATGTAATTAATATAATTATAATTATTGTAACTGTAATTAATATAATTATAATTATGCATTATAAAATAAAACTAAAATATATAATTTATTTAAAATTTTTAAAAAATAAATTGAAAAAAACCACCATCACTGCCGGCTGCAACGGGCCGGCAGTGCTGGCTCCGAACAACACTGTCGGCTCATTGCACAAGCCGTTCATGTTGTCAGAGCCAACACGGCCGGCTAATTCTACGAGCCGGCAGTGTCGTGTATTACAACACTGACGGCTCGAAGAACCAGCCGGCAGTGTTGGCCCCGGACTGACAACACCGGCGGCTCGGAACGAGCCGGCGTGTATTCGCTCTACAACACTGCCGGCTCCTAAGAAGAGCCGGCAGTGTTGTCATCGAATAACACTGCCGGGGCATTCTACGCGCCGGCAGTGTTGTGTGCTCATCGCAGCCGGGGTGAAAATTCCGGCTGTGATGCACCACCCACAACACTGCCGCTTGCTCACTGCCGGTTCACTTTTCGTCAGTGATCAGGGTTGCGAACCGGCTGTGATATGAAAATCTGTAGTAGTGTAAGCACGTCCTGCCGATCGGATCAGGGAGAGAGGTAGCTGTCACCAGGGTGCCATCCATCCGGAGGCTGGGAGCGGATCGACGGGATAATGCCCGGCTGATTGGATCGTAGGGAAGAGCAGACGCCGGTGCATATGACGTATCCGTACAGGTAAATCCTCCACATGACGCTAATGGACAGGCACACCTATATGATTGCGTTGTGAGGGCACACACCGTGCCATCTCAATCTACCGGATCAAATTTCATGGGCGGTGGCAAAGTCGTCCGAGCTGTGCCAAACGTGCAAGACAAAATTCATCTTGCTTAGCATATGCGTGCATGTGCACTTCACTACGTTCTTTGGTGGCAGCCTGCCTTAGCTAGGAGACCACAAAGAATCAATTTCCATGCATTGCCTCTCACAGTTTATCATCTTCATCCAAGACACTTTCCGTTGTTAGTTTCTTTGTCAAAGGCATTGCTTTCTACAATCGTTATTAATGGAATGCAGGACTGAGGGCAGCATCCCTATATGTATATTGACCTGACGACTTCGAAGATGGGCAAGATGAATGGCAAATTGCGAACTGTGTAGTATACAAATGTAGGTTGTATTTTTTTTTGGGTTAAATAACAAGTTCTATTACTATCTGTAACATCTTACACTTATGTTTCTTTCCCCAGGCAATATACGATGTAGGTCAACCTGATGTATATCAGAAAACGTGGACCATGATTTCAAAGGAGTACGTGTACAAATTGAACAGTACAATGTGCCGATCATCAAAAGGTAATGCATCTATGTTTCTCTATGTAATAAAGAATATAAGTATTCTCTTTCCTACTTATTTACTTTACGTGGAAAAGAAAAAGTTAGCAAAAGTTAATGTAATCACTTAGCAACCCAGGAACAAAGTTCTTTAACTGGTCAAGAGACCAACCAATAGTGCAACCGGTCTACGAACGAACGAAGAGGGTTTTCCAGTCTAACCACTTAGTAGACTGTGTGTGTGTGTGTGGGGGGGGGGGGGGGGGCGGGGGGGGAGGGGAGGTTGTAATCTTACTGTCGGCTTATGCTTAGCCCAGCAACCAACTATATTATTTGCCTTGCTCTTATAGCATCTCCAAGTGTATCCAAAACAACTTCTCTCCAAGAGTATCCAAAATAGTTTTTTTTTTCAATCAGGTAATTTTGGCAAGATTGAAAACACAACTCATCTCTAACAACTGCCAACAAACCCTCCTGCGAATCGTTTGGCAATTGAGAAAACTATCCCGCACTCCATCACACCAATCTGAAGGTGGAAGGACGTAGGATAGAATTCTTGGTGCAAACGTAGACACCAAGAATGTATAAAAACGGTTGGGGTGATTTAGAAATAGTTTGAGGCATGATGTAAAAACTACCTTTTATCTTTTAGTAGCGAAACTTTAAAACGTATTGGATCAAGGCAACTAATACGCTCCTAATTTTTTAATCACATGGAAAACTCATTAATATAGCAAGTATTTTTAAAAATCTATTGGGGATTCTTTTAAAATCTAAATTAAGGTGTATGCAACAAAAACACACACTAATGGTTTCTCTATCCAGCAAATTATATTTAGCGGTACCCTCTAATAGCCTACCTTGCTGTTTTTTGAATAAAATAAGTGAAAATACTTCATCCATCCAATAATTAGTGCTTTATAGTGTTTCAAATTTGTCTTGATATATAAATGATTCTAGAAATACTTGACTTTACCATAATTTATCATGAGGAGATTGATAGTCCATCCTTTAATCACTGGTGATAAAATCTGATCATAATAGATTATGAAGTCAAGTGAGAGGTATATGGGTCTCTTGCCCTTTCTTATTTTATCAGAAAATGGCTAGACTCGCTATATTTTAGGACAAAGAGAGTATACGTTGAAAAATTTGTAATCTAACAAGCCCAGTACTACTATACTCCATGTGTCCTATAGTATAGCAAATATTAGCACTTAGAATTATACATAAAGTTGGTGCGCTGAAAATTGTTAGGCAAATTGTTATTACCTGTAACTACTATACTCCATGTGTCCTAAAGTAGGCAAATTGTTATTACCTGTATTTACCAAGCAATCACCCTAAAGGGCCTGTTAGGAACGCGGAAAGTTCCTATTGATACCTATTTCGTATGAAATTGAACTGATTTATTTAAAATTCCTGTGCAACTATTGCATTCCAAATGGCTCTAACCATGCATATCAGCATGTTTATTAGAAAATAAGTTAGAGTGCATGGTTTTTCTGTATTTATACATTGTGAGAGTGCTTCTACTGCACTACAACAAAAAGCTATGAGCCTGAACACATTGGACGAGATGTGCGAATCAATATTTTAGCTTTTCATTTAGCTTGCTTATATATTACAACGTTATTTGTATGATTTCTACAAGAATGCTAATTTACAGGTCTTCCATCTGATTATGATATCTTATGTTTATCTTTGGAACACATCGATGTGGTACTTTATTTGTTCATGAGCTATTAAGTAAGAAATCTATTTTTTTATATAAAAAATTATACAATATCCAATTTATATACCACTAGCCCGTGCAAGTGCATGGGCTGATGGACCAGTAAATCTAATATTAGTCAATATTGATATAAATATAAAATCAGTTAATTAGTCATATGATTAGTGAAATCAATTTTGTTTGGCTAAAATCTAATAAGTATGACAAATTAGCTACTATGCCTGAAATTGGTTAGGCCCTCTTTACTTCCGGCACCGCAGCGGCAATCACAAGAAAAGCCTGCCAAACGGGTCAGGATGGCCTCCATCATGAACACACGTTTGCGTTCAATTGCCCTTCCTATTTGAAACGCGAGTGAAGGACCACAATTCCAAAAACTGCTTCTCTGTTTTGTTTCAGAGTCCACAGTGTTCCATGGGTATCTTCTTGTTCTTGGTTTCTTGGAACAATTCTCTAGAAATTCTAAATTCCATCGAACGGAACAGATCATAGTTCGCATTTGCATGCAGCACCGAGTGACTGATGCTCAAATTCTCATGAAACAGACAAGAGAGAGACACACGGTTGATCAAGAGAAGGCAGATGAGGTGGCCATCGTGAACCAAGAAGAGATCTTCAGACAACAGGCATTAAAACTGATGAAACATTCTATTTGTTGTTCTGTATATCGCAAAATGCGCTGAATTATCTCTGCTTTATCTCAATAGGATGACGTCACCACAATTTCTCACCATTCTGAATTTCTCCTGAATCAATCAATCCGGTAACCGGGCTGCAGCTGGTGCAGCAGGCACAGACGACAGCTCTGTCAAGCCGTACGCCGACGACGATCGTCGACGTGAAGCCACGAGCCACGACCACAGCAGCTGGATATCTGGTGTGGCCAGAGACCGACACCACCACCTCAGCAGCAGTCATCAGCTTCACCTGTAGCCACAAGGCAACAACGCCGGTAGTTGTCGTCGAGGAGCCTTGAGCTCACACTGGTAGTTGTCGTCGACGTGGACGAACTCCGAGCTGGCGCAGTTCAGGGAGGTGGACATGGTGGCGATGCAGGTGAGGTTTCACGGCGAGGGGAGCAGGAGGATGGGTGACATGGGGCAGGGTCCATGGATGTACTAGTGCATTAGCCTGAAGATGGCGTGATGATGCTGGAAGACAGAGTTTGTGCTGTAAGTCGCAGGATTTGGGGATTTGGGGTGGTAGAGTAAAGAGTTTAGTGGGATCGACACGGAGAACATGGGTGTGTTACATGCACAACTGTACATCACAGAGGAGGAAGGGCCCCCACCAGTCAACCACCATGCCACTCTATTCACACCATATTTTTTCGAGCATTTTTTGGACTTTGCATCACCCAGGATTCGAACCCAAGACCTCACCCTCGCGCGGCTCCTCCCTCTACCACTGCACTACGCCATCACATGTGTCTACACATGGTTTTGGTTCCCCACATATTGTACCCAACCGAAACTAATTTGCTTATTTAAGACCCTAAATGATATTAAATCAAAAAGTCATCAACTACAAACTTTCATATCTTTTCGAGATTTACACTTTTTGTTTAGATAGTTTTTTTCATGCGAGGTCATTTATAAAATTTGAATTTCAAATTTGAGAAACTAAAACTTAGGTTTCGCATGACTAGATAAAGTCAAATAAAAAAGTTTTCAACTACAAAGTTTCATAACTTTTTGAGATGTACAAACTTCATATAGAAAGTTTTTCCATCCGGCATGGTTTATAAAATTTGAATTTTAAATTTGAGAAACTAAAACGTAGGTTTCGCATGACAGATGAAGTCAAATCAAAAAGTTGTCAACTACAAAGTTTCATAACTTTTTGAGATGAACAAACTTCATATAGAAAGTTTTTTCCATCCGACATTGTTTACAAAATTTGAAATTTTTTAAACCGCTTATACACCTACGGACCACTAATGTACGGGTGGCTCAATCACCAGCCGCCTACGGTGGTCACCATGTAAGGGCGGCCGGTGATTGAGCCGCCCTTACGGTGAAAGAGAAAGCGCTCCCATAGTGCTTTTTTCACGTAGTGTTTAGCAATTTAATAAAAATAAGTAGCAACCTCAGTTTAATTCTCTCTCCAAAAGTTTTTTATGTGAGCTTACTACAAACTATGGAAACCCTATACTATTTCTAACCAACTAAACCTCTTTATTGAATAGTTTCTTTTGTCGTCTCTCACCATTTTCACACACGAAACCTTTTATTTTTCATAATTTACTCATGTGTCCAATTTATCCCCATCTCATGTGTAAATCACCAGATGAGGACAGATTCTGAGTTTTTCACGACTATGGAGACTTACAAGTCGATGAGGATATTTGGCAACATTTTATTTTTAAAGAGCTAGAGTGACGTGACATTTTATTTTGCTAATGAAAAAGAGATTGTTCAGGAAATCATCAGAGTTGCTCTAACTAATTCATATGTTTGGTATTCATTACTTAAATTACATATGTTTGAGCATTTTTGTTCTTTTGCGTCTTCATTGCTCTATTTTCTAGCCATACACATATTTTGTAATAATCTAAGAAATTTTTATTTGTTTTTTCGAACTTATAGATGAGAGGGAAAAATACCAAAATCACAACAGGCTGGACAAGCTAGCCCAAGGGCTGCTGGGTCCATTCGCTTCATCGTGCTTGTGTGGTCTCTGCAGTGGACTCCGCGTGCAAGGCAACACAAGGGGAAGCAATACTGGACCATGACGGATACTCCCAAGATGCGTTTCTTGTTACGATAAAGGGATTAGCCACTCCAATTGAGTAGATACTGTGCTGCTGCCGGATTGTGCTGGGGACATGAGCACACTGGAATAGAATACACACAAGACCAGAGGTGTCTATATTCCCAATGCCTCTTAAGCCTAGATTTATTATTTTTTGATAGATAGATTTGTGATTGACTAGCGTTTGCTTATATGACATAGGACAACCTAAGAATCTATATACCACTCTTGCTTGGGCGTCTGCTGTCTCTTTTATTATTTTCCAAGAATAATCGCTCTTCAATATTTATGGCAGTACGTAGCTCTTCTTCAATTATTCTTTATTCACAGGGTAACTAGAAAGTAGCGAGTACCAATTATTTCATGCAGCACCAGTGCATTAATTAATGCATTATTATAACTAAGGTTGAAAACGGAAATGAAAATTCCCGACCGAATCGCATCGTTTTCTATATTTGATCCGATCATTTTCACTTTTTTTCGGAAAAATACGAAAACGGTACGAAATTCGGACAGACAATTCAAAACGGAGCGGAATTCGAAATGGGTTTATTTCGACCGATTTCTACTTTTCTACATTATATTCGGTATGTAACCGTATTCGAAATTCGGTAGAAATTCGGTAGAGACACAAAAATATATTTTCTATTCCCATATCTTTTTGTTTATAGCTTCAAATATAGCAAAAAATATATGCATTTTGATCAGCGCGACGAGAGCTTCACAATGGTGCAATCTATTTTATTGTTTGAGATACTTTTATTTTATGAAATATTATATTTCCTACAAAACAAGTTTGAAAACCAAAACTCGTGAAACTTGTTAGATAAATAATATATTTGCTATGATGCACCATGGATTTGGTCGTTTTGGATTACTTTGGCGGTCAAATTATATGCAATAAGGAACGCCAACAACAACCCTAGACATGGAAAGTGATCCCGACATCATGGATGATGCCGATGAACCGTAGATGTTCATGTCCTATTAATTTCTTGTTCTAGACTTGTATTTGTGTGTCGCGACTACGTCATGCACCTCTTATTCTATTATGTACACTAGAACTAATTAAATCATGCACTTGTTAGTTTGGTCATGCACATCTTTAAAGTGGGTTGGTATTTCGTACTGAATTTTCGTACGCCGACCGTTTTTGACATAATTCCGCTCGAATTGGTTCGTCTTCGAAATACCGTAAGTTCGTTTTCGTTTTCGTTTCCGACTATACCGTTTTCATTTTCGCATTCGTATTTAAATATAAATGTAGAAAACAATAGAGGAGTTTTTCGACCGTTTCCGACCGTTTTCATCCTTAATTATAACCTAGCATGAGGTCCATGGACACCTCTATACATTTGCCTCCAATTTAGAACCAAGCTTGGTTATTTTTTTATAGTCAGTTGTTAATCATGATAGCTTATGCATTTTTCATTTTCTCCATTAATTTTTTTAAAATCTATTCATACAATTTACTAGATTCTTTCAGTAGAAAACTAAATAAAAGGAAATTTATATTCGAAAGTAGATAAATACAAAATAACAGAAAATTTTGCCTCAATACATGAGAGAAATATTACACGGTACATATTTAGAAATTCAGTTCTTTGACGTCCTCATCCTGCTGACAACTAGGATGTTTTGGAAGGAACGCAACCGAGGAACGTTTGACATCATCCACACCACGGCGACAATGCTTCTGCACAGGATCTGTGACGAGGCCGAGGAGTGGACCGGCACACCCTGGCAGCACTCTTCGCAGTCTAGGTCGCCAACCGCTCTACCCGTAGCACAGTTAGTTTCCCTAGGAACCACGACACTTGAAGCACCGCCGTAAGATGACGCCGTGTGTAACTGTTTCATTCGACGTCACCGTGGGCAGCTCACCACAAAGATCATCGGAATGTATGGAACAACTCTATCTTCTCTTAATGAGGTACGTGCAGCGCATGTTTTCAAAAAAAAATATATTTAGAAGTTTATTTCTATCCTAAAACTGGGCCAGGTCATGTGGGTTGGTCCAGATTTGTCCTGAATGTATGGTGCTGCTCGTGTACCTGATTGATCAAAGGTGACCCAATAATGAGCAAAACAATTCACATCTTAATAACATCACACAATACACGTATCTATGGAGTAAAGTATCAATTCTCAGCCAACGTGGTTGTTTCCAAACGGTCTAATCCCATGGTTCAAGAAGCACACGACTCTCGACTCTACCTCCAGTAGTAGAAGAAAACAATGACAAAAATGACACCCCGAACAATACGAAAGATATTTAGGTAGAAGCTGATGGCCCAATAGGAGCAAGTGCCTTTGTGATTGTGCAGCCCCCAAACTTGTCAGATTTGCCAAGGTTCCAAACTGACCATGAAGCCTAAGGCGGATCCACTAAGAGCAGACAAAGGCAAACAAAACTACACAATACTCAAAAGAAGAACATCAAGAAGTATAGAATGAACTAAGAAAGCAATCAATGATGAGATAACAAGAGGAAGCAGAGCTGATGTTGTATGAAGAACCTTGTCCTACAAGAAATCTTGCTATGGATGGATTTTAACACGCAGGCACAACCTCAGCACTTGTTTGGACACCAGTGGTTTTTGAAAATGTCCCAATACCTCACATGCCTAGCTATTACCATGAATATGGCCCTATGATTGACGTAATCACTGGCTGAGCAGAACTGCCTATCTTACATGACATTTTTCTATGTTTTATGGAAATAATATTGGAGGGGTTTATACCCCTACAACTTTTGGTGCGGCATACGGGCAGGGTTCGAACCCTGGGCGAGAGCACCCTAACAGTGGCCTTTGCCATTGCGCCTCAGCCCCTTCATGCATTTTTCTATAAGGATCTGTGTGCAGAACAACCTCTATTTATCTACAAATTGATGCTCAAGAGTTTTTGTTTTAGCATTCCATGTAGCACACTGAGTACAACAATTCAAATTAATGTGCACACACCATTGACCGTTGTAGCGCACAGAGTCTGCAGTAACACTTTATAATGTATTAAATCATATAGGATTTGTCCCCACCATTGCCCGTTGTAGTGCACAGTGTCTACAGCAACACTTTATAATGTATTAGACCCCCCACCATTGCCCATTGCAGTAACACTTTATAATGTATTAGACCATATAGGAGTTGCGGGCGTCAAGTTTCACCTGCAGGAACAGTAGGAGAACATCACATATTTTTGCCTTGCTGTGCAGCAAACAAACAGATAGTTTAACACCCCAGCGTTCAAAAACTAATTATATGGCCCACTCTGCACGTGGAACGGGCCTCCACATGCGTAGCATCTCGCTTACACTTTCGTCCTCGCTTCGTGTAAAAGAGTTAATCCGGAAGTGCTACGATTGAAACAACAAGGATTATAAGCTGGCTTCTAACGGGCTGGGTATTACATTCACCCCCCTTAAGGGCTGACGCCCTCGGTAGCTCACTACGTATATGTGGCAGATGTCTAGGATCACCCCTTGGTACACACCTCCATGGGCAACGTGTAGCAAGGGTTTATTCTCATCCCGGCGTCCAAAAACTACTTATATAGACCACTCTGCACGTGGAATGGGCCTGCACACGCGTAGCACCTCGCTTACACTTTCGTCCTCACTTCGTGTAGAAGGGTTAACCCGGAGGTGTTACGATTGAAAAATAAGGGTTATAAATCGTCCTTCACCCTCCTAAACTTGCAAGGTGGTACTAAACCCACCAACAACCACTCCATATGTGTCAAAGGGCTACATGGGCCAAATTCACAACTACTGCAGCCTTCTAATGGGCTGGGGTGTTACACGTGGAGAGGGTGAAGTGAGTGCGGGAGCAAGCTCACATTGTCATGTACATTATCTGAATGACATAATTAAGAGGATGGTTCAAAGCCATCAGTCCTACGTTCAAGAATCATTCAGCTCCACCATTTCGTTGTGCAAATGTTGTGCGAAGTGAAGCGATCTATATGTACACGTTTAACTAATGACTAATGATACAAATTCTAATATTAGTTAATATATATATGTAATGTTATAAAACAAATTAATTCATATGGAAACCCTTTTGACCCATCGGGAGTGCCGGCGGGAGATCATGAAATGAGGTGAGCATAGAAACTGCCTCTCTGTTCTTGTCCTCTGTTTTGTTTCAGAGTCCCAAGTGTTTCATGTGTATTTCCATGTTCTTATTTCGTTGGAAGAATTCTCTACAAATTCTGAAATTCCGACTGCCCGATCACGTACAGTTCCCATTTGCAGCTTTGAGTAATTGATGCTTAAATTCTCCTGAAACGGACGAGAGACAGAGACACAACTGAGAGACGCGGGATCGGCATGGTGAACCAGCACCAACACATGGACAGGGAGAAGATGGGGGTGGCCATCGTGAACCAACACATGTGAAGATGTCTGGGATTTGAGCATGTTACGCTGCAACTTACTCCAAACTTTTTCAAATTTTTTTCATAGCCTCCACATGCGATAACACGACACCCCGTCAAGTTTCGTGATTTTTCAACTTCGTTTGGATTTTATATAATTAAAAAACACTTTTACCACTCCTGGATGGTCGTGTTACGTGGACAAGGACTTAAAACTTTTGGGTGAGTTTTGGTTCACGGCCTTAAAACACACTCCCCATCATGAATATCATTTTTCCAAGGCCAAAGTTTCACTATTTCATGCACCTTCAGTTCAAACTTGAAAAATACGTGAAAATTGTAGTGAGCGAAAAAATTAAGGAAATATAGCAAAATAACTCAAAACATCCCCAAGTTTTGAATTTGAGATGTAATTTTGGTACGAAGGATCCAGAAAAAAAAAATGGATAAAAAAAACAAAAATTTAAAACTTTCTTTGCCGATTGCACTTGGATGCGGTCGGCAAAGAAAGTTCGCCGACAACCTTGGATCACTGGCTGTCGGCGAAGAGGATTTTAAAAAAAAAGGAATTTTTTTGCCGACAGCTGCCCTGGGCGGGCTGTCGGCGAACCGGCCGGCGAAGAAAATCGCCAAAGGTTCCGGCCCAATACGGCCCAATAGGCCCAACAGCCCACTCCCACTCCCCATCCTATATAACTAAACCTAACCCTAACCCCCAACCCCTACTCCCTCCCCAGCAGCCGCCGTCTCCCTCTCTCCCACCGACACCAACACCGCCGTCACGCGCTTCCTCTCCTCGCCCTCCGCGCGCCGCCCCTACTCCGTGCTCATCTTCTTCGACGCCGCCTCGCTCCACTCCAAGGCGGACCTCCACCTGCCGCAGCTCCGCGCCGAGTTCGCGCTCCTCTCCGCCTCCTTCCTCGCGCGCAACCCGGGCTCCGGCGACCTCTTCTTCGCCGGCATCGAGTTCGCCGAGTCGCAGCACTCCTTCCACCCGGTTCGGGCGTCAACTCGCTGCCGCATGTCCGCCTCGTCCGCCCCGAGCACGCCGCGCTGTCGGGGTCCGAGCAGATTGACCAGTCCCACTTCGGCCGCCTCGCCGACTCCATGGCCGAGTTCGTCGCGTACCACACGGGCCTCGAGGTACCCGCACGGGCCTCCATGACCGACAACGCGGAGGCGAGCGTGGCGGAGACCGCGGGGGCGAGCGCGGCGGGTTCGGGCGCGGCGGGCGGTGTGGTAGTGGCCGCTTTCGGCGGCACCCCACCGGCTCTCGTGACGAGATTTGCCGGTAGTGGCCCCCACCCACTCGCGCGACGAGATCCCTAGCAGCAGCCCGGTACCCGCTCGCGCAACAAACTGGATCGACCGGGCGGCGCTCCGCCATCCCCCTGCGCGACGACCTCGACTGGCGGCGCCCCCTGCTGCACGCCATCGACGAACTCCCCCACCCGCGTCGCAGCTGCAGGCTTCCAGGTAGGAGTTCCTTCTCCGCCAACCTCCCTGCCCTCTTGTTCTGTTTAGGGTAAACGGTAGAAGGCATTTGTGTCAAGGTGAGGTGCTGGTCCTTTCTCACCTTCAGATATGGATCAGATTTATGTGAAGGTGAGCCTCAGACCTCGTTAGTTTACTGCTTCTTGCTACGTCTAATTTTTAGGTGTCAAACACAAAAGTTGTCTTATGTCAGTAATTATTATACCAAGATTATGATCCTTGAAGGAAACAAAAGCTAAAACGATTGGTACTGCAGTTCTGAAATTTTTGCTTACTGAACAAATGCAGGAACAGGTGGCAGTGGGTGACATGTTTCTGGATCCTGGGTGACAACGCTGGACACCACCTGCTTGGCACTGTCTATTTTTTCCTGACTTGCTGTTCTGTAGTACATGCTGTTCATCTGTTTATTGATTAGTTGAGTCTCATAATAGACTAAAAATGGGCATCATATTCTTATTTATGGACCAGCATTCTAAACTCAAAGTTGGACATGCAAAGTATGTCAATTTGAGATTGCTTTGTTCTGTTATCTATCTTGAACATATAAAGCCCATACTCATAATTAGTTATCAAATTAAGGGTTATATTCTCTAGGGAAAAAAGTCTAATCTAGCTCCTGTTTGCCTTACCTGCATTGTTCATATACTGTTCTCTGATTGTATGGTGTCCTGCATCCAGGTGGGCGCCAACCTTGATCCTGATGGATAACACCATCTATGTAAGGTAATTAGCTGATGGTGCATTGGTCATCACCCCCCCCCCCCCTTCAGTTTTCATAAGCAACCTTTACTTAGATAGCGCCTTGCAAATTACTTAGGTGATACTAATAAAAAATAGCTTGCATGAAATTTGAAGTCTTCTTTACTTAGGCAGATCCTTGCAAATTGCCAACGGTGCACTACTAATGCTAGTAATGATTTGAACCATCACTTGCCTTATTGCATTTATTGTAGTGTACTTCTCTGTTTTGTGATAAAATTGCAGAATCTGTTTTTTGGCTAAGCACATAGATATTCAGACTAGATAATGTCCAAAGTAACTACTGATGTGGAACATATAGCCACAAAGTAACTACTATTTTTTGGCTAAGCACATAGATACTCAGACTAGATAGCATGGAGCAGGGCTGGCTAGTGCTGCATATTTATTGCCTATCATAACTGTTGAAACCATTATATGGCCGATGCATAGGGTTTTCTTGCTTACATTTCTTGTTCTGTGCAATCTGTCATTTATATTGAATTATGCACTGAATCATTCTATTGTCATTTCCCACATTGATTGATGTTAATTGCGTGTTTGTCTTGCTACAATGCAGAGACACTTGTGCATTCAACTCTTGAGCACTGCGAGGATGCTGATTTCACATTTCCAGTGCACTTTAACTTCAGGTTGTTATTGTACGATATGTAAAGATCTAGCAGAGGCAAGTGAGGGCATGGGAACTAGGAACTTCATGACAGATTTTTTTTGCAAGGTGCAGTTCTACTTGCTGTTAAAATCAGGATGATTTAGATGCCTTGAATGATAATAGCAAGCATCTAGAAGTATTTTGGCCTAATTCCTTATGCATGTTTGTATCAAATAGAGTTGTAAATTGCTTATGCTCTTGTGAGTATGTATTCATTTTTGATCTGCTCTCTTGTGAGTATGTATCAGTGGATTCCTTATGCATTGTTGATTGTCTTTGTAAACAAATTATGGCTTGTAATGAATTGTTTTTTATAAAAATAAAAATCCTTTGCCGACAGGATTTGCATACATGCTGTCGGCAAAGACCTAACAGCTGAAGCTTGCCGACAGGAATGTGGTGCTGTCGGCAAAGCCGGCACAATCTTTGTCGTGCGAAGGAACAAGAGCCGAGTTGACGGCGTTGTTCCTTCGCCCGACGTAAACAGTGGCTGTCGGCGAAAGGACGGCGACAGTGCCTTTGTTCCTGTCGGCAAACCGACTTTTGCCGACAGGATTTTCGCCGACAGCGGTTTGCCGACAGCCGAGGCTAAATCCTGTCGGCAAACTGTTTGCCGACTGGATATAGGGTTTTGCCGACAGCTTTAAGCTGTCGGCAAACCCACGGATTCCAGTAGTGAACCAAGCACTCTTGCATGTGTGTCTGTTGTCTCTTTGATTTTCAGAACACAATTGGTCTTCATTTTTATAGCTCCTATCTGTGGTAGCCCTACTTCAATTCTTTATTCACAATGCAACTAGAAAGTAGGGAGTACCCATGTCGTTCAGCAACATTGCATTAATCCATTATTATAACCTGGCATGTGGTTTATGAACACCTCTATAAATTTGTAGTCAGTGGTAAATCATGATAATGGATACATTCGTCATTTTTGTCCCTTCAAAATTTTAAATCTATTCATTCATTTATTGGATTCTTTCAGTAGGAAAATAATGGGAAATTTATATGTGAAAGCATATTACTATAAAAATAACATGAAATTTTGCCTCAATATGCATGGAAGAAATATTAGATTTGCCAATTGGGTTCTGACATGAAACTGCAAGTTCACGTGGGTTGGCCTAGATTTTAGACTTTCCTAAGAATCATGTGGTAATGTCTGTAGCCCATCATACTCCACCCAAATTTTAAGCTTTGTACCAGCACAAACCAATGCTTATTATCAGCTTATGAGTACGACTAACCCACTTCTGATAGCACAGTAGCAGTTAACAAATTTATGTTATGTGTTATAATCAGGGATTAAGGGTGCCTTATTTTTTTTACATGGTCCATATTATTGTGGGCATTCGAGTACACAAAAAATGTGGTTAGTAATTTATTCTTATATATATATATATATATATATATATATATATATATATATATATATATATATATATATATATATATATATATATATATATATATATATATATATATATATGGGGCCCTGGGCTTCCAATAAGTAATGGAGAGCCCCAGCCCAAAGTGCAGCTAGCTGGTGCAACCGAACCATCCTCACACCGACCAAGCTTGACCGCACGTGCTCCTGGCGCGGGCGTGGGCCCAAACCAAACCCTCGCACGCGCCCGCTACTGCGTTTCAAATTGATTTGAAACCCACAGCCGACATTTATCAAAACAAAAACAGAGAAAAATCCCCACCCGGCCACTCTCTCGCCCCGACCCGCACACAGGGCCTCCACGCGGTGCCGACCCGCGGCGGCAGCGCCGCCGCTGCCCCTTCTCGGCCGCCGGCCTCGCACCTCTTCGCCCCGCCCCAACCATCGGCGCGCCCTCACCTACCTCCTTCCCCGCCCTTCCGAACCCTCATCGCGGCCTCACCGGCGGCGTGGCTTGGAGCTCGTGGCCGCGTGCGGACGCCCACGACGGAGAGCGACGGCGACGGACAGGGATGGCGATGGCACGGCTCCGGGACTCTAGATCGGGGACGGCGCGGCTCCGGTTCTCCCCGAACAGCGGCTGCGCACCCCCGCGCCCTCATCGACCCGCGGCGTCGCGACCAGGGGCTTCCCCGAGGAGCGGCAACGTCTGGTCCGTGGCCGCCGGCGCTCGCCCCTCCTCTTCGACCTGGCGGTGGATACGGATGGCGTCCTCGCGCCTCTCGGAGTCACGCGGCGGCGCGGCCCGGCCATGCGCCCTCCCCGTCCGGCGGCGGCAACTCGGCATCGGCGCGACTCATGGGCAACGGCTACAGCAGGGCCTCGCACGGGGGCTAGTCCGGTGCGCCGCCTTCCCGAACCGCGGCGACGTCGTGTGGGAGTGGCGGCGCCGGATCTCGCTACGGCCCGGTCCTCTCCCCCGATTCGCGGCGGCGCTGGCCGCCCGTCCCCGATCCGCGGCCGCGCGGGCCTCCCCTCGCAGACGTCGATGCGGCGTGGTCGCCACTCCCCGTCGTCGCGGTGGATCCGCTCCTGGGTCACTCTCCCTGCTCGTCTTCCCGGCGCGGCTTCTTCTCGTCTTCCCGGCGCGTCTTCCTCCCTCCTCGTCCCCAGGCTCGCGGTGGACCGACGACGGCGCGCCGCCGCGCCCGGCCCTCTTCGACCGACGACGGCCCATGACATCCCCAAGCCGTGGCCGCGCGGATCCACCACTCCGCCACCCGCAGCTGCGAGGATCCGCCCCTCCCCATCCCGCAGCAGCGAGCTCGTGGCCGTGTGGAGACGACAGCGACCTAGAGCACCACGGAGCCCCTCTCCCGGCGTCCTCCCTCCTCCGGCGTTCCTCCAACGGCCGACCAGGGGCAACAGCGGCCCTCCACGCAACCTTCGATGGCCTGCAGGCGATGGCTCCGGGGACGAAGAAGAGGAGGCCGCGAAGCAAGGTTTGTATGCATCTGATTTTGAATTTTTATGCATCTTGGTATGCAGCTACCGGAGAATTTTTATGCATTTTGGTACGCCCCCTCACCATGTATTTGCCCTTCACTGCCGCGAAGATTGAGTGCAGATTGATCTGTTTTACTTAGTGTTCGAGGGATATATTAGGTTGATGTGAAGTTGGATTCAAATTCCAAGGAAAAGTAATAGTTTTTATGCAATGCTAACATGGGTCCCTATGCTCATTGCACTGATTGATCTGTTTTCTTGGTCGAGGATGTTTAGATTAGCTTTATGTGAAGTTCGATTCAAATTTCAAACAAACAATAATAGTTTAATGCTCTTTAAACATATGTTTGTCAACATGTTCACTGCTGAGATGATTTTTATGTCATTTCTTAAAACTTTTCATGCTTTGGGTCACAGGTGGCGTCCACTGACCTCGAGTGTGCGGTATGTGGCGCGTTTTGTATAGGTTTCTCTGCATGTTGCAACTGCGGTTTCGCATATGTCGCAATCATAGGTCTGTACGCATGTTTATATGTAGGTGAACCAACGATTTAAAATGTTTATGGTGATTTCTATGCATTGTTTGTGTTGGGGGTTGTCACAATTTCGGTACAATAACCCTAAAAGGGAGGGTCTTTGAGGGTTGTATGCACTGTTCTATTAATTATACGCTCCCAAAGTGATGTTTTGGGGTTGTAGGTTCATAGATGTTGCAAGCATAGGTATGTATGCATGCTCAGTTTATACATTGTGAAACAATTTTCTATGCAGTGCAACACATGCTCAGTTCTAGGTTGTGGCAAGCTAGGTTTCAGTTGGGAACATGTGAGAATCGGTTCTATGCAAAGATGTTGGCCACTAGTTTTACACTTCTCATGCGTTCTGAAGCAGATTTTTATGCCTATCATCGATATAGTCTGTTGCGCTTTAGATGGAGCTTTCTGTGCACTTTAGATGGAGCTACAGAAGTTGATGTTTTGTATTATGCTTCATGTGTCATGGATGTTGTTTTGTTGGAGGTATTTTAGTTGGAGCTTTTCTGTGCACTTTGATTTTCATTTTTAATGCATCTTCTTGACATGATGTGCCATGAAGATGACATGCTTCATATGAGTCTGATTCTTGATACGTGGTTATGTGTGAGACAATCGGATCAATACATACATTTTTTTTTCCATGGCATTCATAAAAAATGTGTAGTCCAGTTGATTAGTATGTATGAAAAGTTGGTCTAGAGGGGTATCGTCTTGCAGCAATCTTTCACTGTGTATTACTAGTTATTCATGTTCCTTTTTCTACATTGTTGGAACAAATTTCTATGCATTATTAGAGCACATTTATATATACATTATAGGGGCACATTTTTATACATTTATTGTTTGCTACAGGTGATGTGGCATGTTTGGAGGAGTGGATCAGTAGCTACAAGCCATAATCTAGCGGTTGCTATTCTGGTGAGCTTCTTCTTTCTTTCTAGTACAGTAGTCTGCCTCAACTCTTCAGTTTGTATGCTTGGCATCTTAGAAAGTTGCTAGCTGGAGGCACTGCTGATGGATGATTATATGCGCCTCCATTTTGTTGAAACATCGATTAATCCACATAAAAGATTATGGCCCAATATTTGATATTTTTTGAGCTCCAATAGTTCAGTTTGGATGTTGATTAAGAACACATTTCTATACATCATAGAACAGCTATCCATGCATTCTTTTGTAAGACTTTTATACCTTGTTGGCTGCTCTACATTTTTAGAGATTTCTGTACAATTATTATAATAAGTGCCCCATCTTCTGTCATTTTTATGCATGTATGCCTAAGTTTGTATGCTAACTATTGTTCGTGGAATTGATTCCAACTGCAGAGATGGAGCAGCAATGTTTCTGTGAAACTGCAGACTTGAGTGTGCTTGGAGCTCCTAGGCATGGATCACTCTGTAAGAACTCATGTTTTTTGTTTCTAATATGCTTCAGTTTGTTCCGACAATGTATAAAATGTGGTGCCACAACGTATAGAAGTCTTCCAAATGATTTCTTGCTTACACGGTTGGCTCAACAAGAATGAAACTGATGTCATAGCTCCTCGACTGATATAATCCCATTTCTTTTTAGGATGTTTACTGTTATTGCAGTGCCTTCCAATTTTCATGTTACTGATCCAACCTTCTCTTGTAGGAATCACAAGGGGGACAGCCTTACTGGACTTTACTACCACAATGTGGGCGAATTGACCAACACAACTGTTGGGGCAGAGCTTACCCACAGCTTCTCGACCAATGAAAACACCCTCACCTTCGGCAGGTTATTATTTGAATATTAGATGTGGACTTCGATGGAGTGAAATCTGACATGAGTAATGTATATGCAGTACATTCGAGTTTGATGCTTTCAGTCTTGCTATGCCTACACTTGAGTTAATTTTACATCCCTGAACTGACCTTGTATGCTTCCCTGAACTAACTTTTAGTCTTCATTTGCTAAATTTTTATGCAGCAAATGAAGGGCTAGCAATGTGGCACGGCAGAGGGCCTCCTCCCTAGCTTGATCCTCTCCTTCCATCTTTCTAACAAGCTGGTGAGAATGCTTTTGGATGCATAAGAATTAAAATCTATTCATATTTGGATGGTGGTGGCTGCTAGTCCAGTAATGATGTGAATGTTTTATGCTTATCCTTGTAATGATGAAATTGAATTATTAATTTTTTGGATGCATAAAAATTGTTTGAATAGTTATCTCTATGTTTCTACAGAGGTTCATATGTTCTTAGTGCATACGCATATGATCTTTTATATTGTTCCTACCTCGGTGAGATTTGTATGCTTCATTTGTTTTACTATCTATGCATATGATTTGGATTCACGTCGAGCATCAGTAGTCAAGTTCAATATGCATAGAAATTGCACTTGCTTTTTATGAAAAAATGAATACCCGCCAAAACATGTGGGTGTCCCTAACCAAATTGCAACCCTGTTTTTAGAGGTATTATTGACAATGATATTGTAGGAATACATGTTTCTATGCATGCTTTCTAAAATCTGTATACACTTAGAAATAGGTCCATATGCTGGTTTTTGTATATAGTCATCAAGTAGAACCATATGCTTATGTTGGTGGTCACTGTCCAAGCATTATAGTTTCATATTCATGTAGATTCTATGCATAGCTGGTTATATTTGTGTTTGTAATATGGCTGCACTTCGAGAGGTAAAACATGTTTCTATGCACAAAGGATGGGTGCAGCCGGTGGGATAGAGAAGTCGGCGGATTTTATACACTGTAACATTTCTATGCATTTTTAGATGTGTAGACAATTTGCTACTACCTTACCGAAATTGAAATCTTGACTTTTAGATGTGTAGACATTAAAATCTTAATATTTGGATAGCCATTTTTCTCATTTTTTGATGCTGGTAGGTAGTTGCTAGTTTGTCAGCAAGGTTTCTCTGTAGTTTAGCTTGTTCAAATTATTTATGCTTTATGTATTTACATGCTTCAAGCCATTTCAATGGAACCAATCTTGTCAAACCTTCAAGCCATTTCAATGGAACCAATCTTGTCAAACCATGCATTGTTGGAACTTTAGCATTTATACATTTGTTGGATGACATTTTTATACTGTGTTATATATTTCTGTGCACTTGTTTGGGTCAGGGCTGCTGCGGTTCCAATACAAATAATCCCAAAAAGGGTGGGCTTTGGGGTTGTATGCATTGTTGCTCTATTAATTATATGCTTTCACAGTGAAACTAATGGTTTGAGTTAGACAATAATATTCTGTCATGCCTTTCTTGCTATCGTAAGGTTTATGTACTAAAACATGTTTTTATGCCTTCTTTTGCTGTTGTAAACTTTCCGTGCTTCCTGAAACATGGTTTCATGTTTTTGTTTTTGACGTAGGATGGTTAGAAGGATTCCTCTCCATTTGGTGCAGAGAGGTGGCTTAGACATGGGACATGGCTTTGTGACGTTCACGACTTGGAATGCCTAGTGGCGTTGTGTGATCATGATGTAATTGATGGGTTAATTGATGTTGTGTTTATATGCTTAGATGACATGAGAAAGACTTTCTATGTAATCTCATTTTGGGTCTCAAAGCGCTGGTTGTACCGTCTTGTATTCACCTATTCTTGTATTCATCTGTGGTTCGTTCTTATTGTAACGTCCATCTCGTTGAGATTTTTTATGCTGTAACACATCTAATTTTTATTCTCTGAAATAGCTAAACTGTATGCAATGTTTCTACGTATTTTGATTTTATGAATCCGATTGGTTGTCACATGTTCTTCAAATTTCAAAATTTGGTTTAGAAAAAAATGCTTCCTTTATATTTTATGCTGGGGGTCTCCATGTATTTATGCAGTGTTACAGTGGTTATTATACACCCCCACAGTACGAGAGGTTATTATGCAGTGTTAAAAACAGTTCTATGCATTTTGACAAGAGATTCTATACATCCACATCCATTAAGTGCCAAGTGTCGATGTAAATTTTAAATTTAGTGGAGACGAGAGAATCGACATAAATTTCAAAATTTTATACATTGAACCAAACACTTTTATGCAATGTAAGTGGTCGAAACTTTTATACACATCTTGACCAAAGATTTTATGCATCCAAATAGTCAAGAAATCTTATGCAACATGATTCAAATTTAAAATTATGAATTTTAAAAATTTTAACAAAAATATTCAAAATGGATCTTGAATCATGCACAAAAAAGTCAGGAGTTCAATGGTGAAAACCGTTTTTGAATCGGATGCATCATTTAGGAATTATCACAAAAAAATGGAAGAAATTAGATGGAATGCACGCCTCCCTGCGCGCGTCAGCCTTGTCAGTTTGTGTCAGCCCATGTCTGGTGCTGTTAGGTGGAACACCCAGCTCGTGGAGAGGATTTTATGCGGTAACGAACTGAATTTAATGCATCCCATCGGTAGTTTTTATGCATCATCGCAACCAGAGGCGGAGCTCCCCATACGGCAGGGTGTGGCAGCTGCCACACCTACCGCCGGTGGGAAGCCCCTGGTACCCCTCTCTTCTTCCTCAGGTGCGATGGTCGAGCGTCAGCGGCACATGGAGCATAGGCGCCCGGCCTCCGGCGGTGCGACTGTAAATTTGTTTCTGGGAGAGGGCCGTGGACGCGCCAGCGAAGGCCAGGCCCAACATGAGAGAGCCCATCACTCCATCAGCTATCAGGACTGTCCATCGCATCACGAGTCCCAGACGCTCTCGAGTCTCCATAATCGATCCCCAATTCCCCTGACGACTTGCGCGAGCTCCAATCCGACACCGGTCACTGCGCTACCGCCTCGCATTAGGCTACAACCGCCCTATCCTAGCTGTAGCCCCCCGGAGACCCTTGCTGTCGCCGCCGGCAACTTGGTCCTTGCTGCCAGCTGACGGCGAGTGGCGCGCCACTTGCTGGCTTGCTGCCGTCTGCTGCTGTTGCGCCCAGCGATTCAGCGCACTGGCAGGGGATGGTGAGCGGTGCCATCCTAGCATGTGAACGACAACTCTTGTTTAGTTGATGTTTGTTGGATTAATGGATTTATGTTAAGGTGGTATTTTCTGCTTCGATCAATCTTTAAATTTTATTACATATTAGTTATTCATGTGTGTCCATATGGTGTTACTAAAACATTGTGTTTTAGTTTGCCCCACCTAAATTTCTTGCCGAGCTCCGCCACTGATCGCGACAAAAATTTTTCTGCATAGTTTGACTTAGTCAGGCCGCCTGCACATGTGTCAGCTGGCTGGGAGGGTGGCAGGAGGTTGGCTGGGGCTTCCCCTAAGCTATTAGGAGCCCGTAGTTCGACCCTATATATATATATATATATATATATATATACCTAATAATTAATCATGGAAATTTCCCACCTCTTTTGGTCCGCCAAGCTCAGCTTAATTTTCTGTCCGTCAGGAATAGTCCATGTAGGACTTTTATACTACCAGCGTATATATATAGGATCAATAAATAAATTACTCTATATTATATAATTTTCTGTCCGCATGGCTGCTTTTTTTTTATCCCACCAAACGGCACTACAGCCTTGTATTCATAGACTGATACTCGACCAAATCGCGAGTACAGAGGTTCATTACAAATTTTGGGAGGGGGTCACTCCAGAACTAGAATTGACCCTTCTTCCGCTCGCCTTGGTTGGTTCCATGTCCGTCTCCCTATTGTTGTTTTACCGATTGTTTAGAAGATTATTAGATTAGAAAAAGTAGGGAAGAGTTAAATATGGGACGATAAGAATAGAGTTCTGGATGCTCACGGCATTGACCGGGTTTTATCATGAGAACGTAAGAGCTATATTTAGATGTCGATGGTCGGTGCAGTAAGGGCGCGTTTGGTTTGTTGGCGAGCGCAGCCTGGCTCGCATGCCGCATGCAGGCCCGATTCGGCCAGGCTATGGTGATACGCGTACTGCTTGTTTGGACGATTGGTTGAGCAGAGCCTGGCTGCATGCAGCATTCGTTTGGTTAGCTGTTTGCATGCACCTAGATAGGCTCCTCTCTATTAAACGAACCACGAGACGTGCACTCGCGAGCCAGGCTGGGAGAAAACGGAAGTGAGTTCCGTTTTTAGGGAGCCTGGCTCCGGAGGCTTCGCTGCATGCCAAGGGGCTGGCCCAAAATAGAATTCAGGCAACCAAACAGCCGTATATCGCATCCGGAGAGCCATGTACGCATGCAGCGGGGCAACCAAACACGCCCTAAGGGACCCAGGCTGCGTCATTCTCCTGCGTACCTATGACACCCCTTGTGCGCACGATGCCTAGGAGTATATGCAGAACCCGTTGACAGAGAGGGGGCGGGGTTTGCCTACATCCGTGGAGACGGCTTGAGCTGACATGTAATGAGATCCAGGAGGTGGCTAGGGGCACAGAGGCTTACCGGGACGGCTGGGTTGACGAGGACGCGACTGCAACAGCTCGAACGCATGAGCCGACGGACATGTTTCACACACACATGGAGCCGGTCATAAGGTGGTACCATTCCATGCTTAGTCCGCTGGTCATGGGACAGCTCGACTCCACCACGATGGTTTTGTCATGTACGTTAAGTGTCATGATATCTACTACCTACCTGCAAAGACCGTGTGCAGTGTGCACCGTGTTGCGGTCAACGTTTGGTCGAGACCGACGACTACGAGGCGGTTGACATCACACAACGTGAGCAACCATGGTGACGGGATCCCCTTCGATGGCTTGCTCAGTGTAGTCGACCATTAACTTATATTTTTTATGCGATGGTCATTATAAAATAAATTATAAAAGTATAAAACACAAGTAGAAATGTACCATAACGTTATAAATTTGTATTAATGATTAATTTTTTTCACCCGTTAAGCGCATTGCAGACATATTTGCTAGTACCTAATAATAAAGTGTTAAAATTTCAGTTTGCCTCCTATTTTTTTCTGTCCGCCGACCAATATGTTTCTGCCCGTCAGCCCGTGTTCGTGTCTTTCTCGGTGACTTTAAGATTGAAACGTAGATTAGGAAGAGGATGAAAACAGAGAAATAAAAGAGAAGGAAGGGTTCTAGGTGCAAAAGTACAAGAGAGAAAGAAAATGTGGAAGGGCCTAGATTGTATTGAAGAAACTTGAGGATTCTTGATGTAAATGTTTCCTCCACCTTTCAGGAACAGTTTCTATTTTCTTTTCTTTTTTGCGTCTTTTTGTTTTTGTTTTTATTTTGTTTTATTTGATCTCCTATTCTATTGAATATTAAAAATAAATGATAAATATATAATATTATGAATCTTTGAAATCTGACTTTTTTAAGACTAGCAAACATGTACAAACGGCTATGTATAAATTATAATTATTGTGAAAACAACTTATTAAAGAATAGAGTCTATAAAACTTAAGATTGATTTTGCAAATGCGATCAGTTAAGCGAGTGCTTGATGGTGAGGGTGTGTCCGTGTTAACAAGCACAAATACCTGGTGCCCTCTACTTAATTGTGTTGTGCCTCTTGTCTTTGTACCAATGTTGTTCAAGTATGTTACACAAGCATATATTAACTCTATATTTTATGAATCGCAAAAAAAAAAAAAAATCTATATTTTATATGTATACCGGAAAACATGTCAGGTAGGCTGTGGCCGTGTTAACAAGCGCAAATACCAGGTGGCCCTTTAGGTAAGAGTGTTGTGCCTCATGTCTTTGAACCAATATTATTGCCCAAGTATATATGCTACACACAATGACACAACCATAACTATATTTATGCCACAGAGTTAAGGCTTCAATTTTAGAAATTATATTTGAAAACATATGTCAGGTACGGTGGTTCAACTTAAATTTGTGTGAGCACAAATTCAACCAAAATTTATATTTTTCCAAAAATCATTTTATGTATAAGTGCCTTTTATCATGATGTTGAATTGGTCAACTTGATGACATAAGGTTCACTGTGAAAAGTTTTGGAGTTGTGAGTTTTGAATTTGTGTCAGAAAAGGAAAAAAACATTTGACTTAAGCTTGTCCAAATAATGAAACAACTACATAAAACACACATCACAGATAATTTTTAAAATACTGGTGCTTTTATATTACACAAAACACGGAACGTTACTCATCATGTTGTTTATTATTGTATTCTGCATTACATATATACTTAATACCGAAATAGCAATTTGGAATGATTTCCATAATTTAACAATTTTAGATAAAACCCTACTCAACTAAAGTGTCGTAAGCACCTTTCTGCAAAAAAAAGTGCCGTAAGCACCATGATCAACAATGGCCCTCTCTTCGAAATCTTTTGTACAATCAGTCAACTATGAAAGAATTAGACTAAGATGAACATTTAAATAAACAATACAATATTAAGTTATGGCTTTGCATTAATGTTAATAGTTTTCTCCGTTGCAATGCACGGGCATATTTCCTAGTATTAATAAAGGGCCAAAATTTCAGTCCGCCAAGAAAACTATCCGCTCCGGCCTATACGAGGTCGAAGCTTACACGTACGGTAATTAAGTTACGTTGTCTAATGCAGAGAGGAGCGAGAAATATAATATAGAGAGAAATACAGGGTTTCAGATGTAAATGTGCAAGAAACAAAGAAAATGTGGAAGGACCTTAATAATTTTTGAAATAGATCAGGGTTCTTGATGCAAAATGTCAAAATCTTCTAAAATTCACCATAAAATCATAGAAAAATCGGAAAAATTCTGAATCAGTTTAGTTGGTTTCAAAAAAATGTGATATATCCATATATGTCATGATTCTTGTTAGGTGGTGTTTTTGTCTATAGGTGTATTAAATTATTCTTGCGTATGTTGCATGCATATAGGTTCGAATACATAGGAGATTTTCTCGTCGTCGGTGTCCCCGTAACCTACGGTAACTTTTGTTGTCTGGTCGTGCCTAAGACATGCCTCGGTGCATAACCCCTACTTTTTAACAATTATAATGTTTGTTTATATATTAATTTTGAGGTGAAAAATTTACAATATCTATATAGTTTTGATAAAAAAATTATTTGTATTGCAACAATAAATAGAACTAGCACAATAAAATGCAGACGAGCAATGCTGCATAGACAGAATAAATAGGAGAACAAGAAATTCACCTTGATTTTCTGCCTCGCTGCATTAACATGGAGGTAACACATTTGGACGCGACACATTGCTAAGGAAAAAGAAGAAACAAAAGAGAAAAATAAAAAATAAGGTAAAAAAATATAATGTTTTCTCATTTTTACTTCTGAGAACCCATAAAAGTTGCATTCTACTCCTCCATAAAAGTTGCAAGGAAAGAAGAAAGAAAAAAACACCATAAAGGAAAATGAATTCACAAATTTTGCCAATTAAATATTACATTACATATATATATAAAGTGGGGATTCTTTTCTCTTTTCTTCAAGGAGGGAGCCACGTTAGAAACTAAAATAGGTAGGATTGGATTTATACGGTAGAACACTGTATACTAATAATCTTTCCATTGCAAATTATAAGTCATTGCTCCTTTCTAGGTAAGAGATTAAAATCATAATAATTTAATAGTCTTGAACTCATGAGACTTATCATACGAGTTAGATAGCACATGTCAAACCTACATACGGACTCGATTTTGACGCATATCAGAACAAATGGCACAAGATATGAATCCCGTTGCAACGCACGGGCACTTTTGCTAGTAGGAAATAAAAAACTTCAATTCTCTACCAAGAGTTATAAACTTAGTGCTCAGTTTCTTTGTTTTGAACCATCCAAATTAAATGCTCAACTTCCGCGGTTGCCACATAAATACTAGATTTATTTCCAAAATTATGGAACTTGGATACCTGAATCTGCTGTTAAAGGCATCGATAGTTTTCTTAGCCCATCGTCAATACAAATAATTTAAAATCATTATTTTTAATTTTCCTAAATATAATCATTGGATGGAGAAATGACCTAAGCAAAAGTTATATTACTCAAAAAGTAGTTAATACATTTTTATTGGAAATCATTTAATGAAGAAATGACATAAGATGAAGAAATGACCAAAATCGTAGTACTAGAAGAGATCTAAAACTTCATTTCAATAATTTTTAATTTGAATTTGTTTAGGTTCTCAAATGTGGCATGAGGAAGGGAAGAGCTACGGATATTGTTGGGCGCCACAGCCGGAGGGGTGGCCAAAAGTCGCCCATTGGGACCGCTCAAGGGGGCAGGGATGTTATGGGATTAACACCTATTTTATGCGAAGAAAGAGAGGCATGCACATTTCGTGACATAGCTTGTTCTGGCTCTAGGTATAAAATATTTGGTTGTTTCTTTTTCAGTATGTCTATCGATGTGGTCCGATGATGAACAAAGATGCAACTAAATATCTTCACACTATACACGTGTTATTCTACGGAATAAACTTAGTATCTTCACACTGCTCTCTAATTTGGTAGTAGGACAACACTGAAGATAATGACAACAACCAATAGGAGCAAGGGCCTTTTGTGATTGTGGAGCCCCCAAACAAGTCAGAACTAAAGAGGTTCCAAATTGACCAATAAGCCGAAGGCTATGTTCGACTAGGAGCAGCCAAAGGCAAACAAAACAACACAATACTCAGAAGAAGAACAAGAAGTCTTGAATGAACTACTAATGAAATCAAAGATGAGCTAACAAGAGGAAGCAGAACCGTCAGGGGCTTGCTCACAGCAAGGCATCCAGCCTCGGAAACTAGGTTCAGAATGACCACTTGCTTTTCCACACGAGAATACCCATTTCCAATAAAGATAATGAAATACAGAGCATTTGGTTAGTTGCAGAGAGACCAGAGAAACACAAGATAAAAATGAACTAGGACATCATTAGGGGAGGCTGAAGCTGCTGAACAGAGCTTTTGCAACAAAAAAGAACAAGATCAGCCACCGTTGTACCTAAAGAAACCAGCAAAGGACCTACACTTAATAAGTTTAAGCAACGGCAGACAGTAGTGTCAGGAACCCGAGGACCGAAGAACAAAGTCTAGAGAACCTTAACATAACAGCAACATTACAAAAACAGTGCATCGACTGGATTTTGGCAACAACAATTTGATCCTGTGAAAGACCTCTTCAAAGCTTTGCAGATAAAGCGTTCAGGTAGATCCTTCCACATCGTAACGATTCACCATCTTGGAGAAGAAGCGGGTTCACAAGTCTTGTGCTTTAAGTTGCTAAACTATTCTTGGCCAGCAACAACCTTGTATTAGCTCCTTCCACCAGTTCCTCTTTATCTAAGTCTGCATAAAGCCTGTCCAGTAGACCATGAGTGCACAGCCATGGCAGAATGACCACATGCCATGGATGGATTTTAATATTTCGGATCAGACTCAACATGAGCACCAGCCTGGACGCCATTGGTTTTTGAAAATGTCCTAATACCTCACATGCCTAGCTAGGACCATGAATATTGCCTTATGCCTATAATCACTGGGTCAGTAGAGCTGCTGCCTATCTTACATGACATTTTTGGGATCCACGTGCAGCACAACCTCTATTTATCAACGAATTGTTGCTCAGGAGTATTTATTCCCCTATTCAACATAGCAAACAGAGTACTGCAATTCAAGTTAATGTGCACCCACCGTGTTGTATGATCTCTCATAGAGATGTAGCACATAAAGGCTGCAGTCACAATTCACCGTGTTGTATGATCTCTCCTAGAGATGTAGCACCAGAAGGAGGGGCATGCAGCTGTGGTCAATTGCAGTTAATAGATGGTTGGGAATTGTAGTCATGGCTGCAGCAATAGTGGTGCATGCAGCTGTGGTCAATAGCAATTAGTGTTGAGCTCCTCTATTTATACCCTGTACCCAGCCTATGATGAATCAAGCAATGAATAAGAATGAAGTTATCTCCCAACTCACCTCCCTGCTATCTCTAATCCCACCTCTGCTCTCATCTCATCTGCATCTATGCTTAGGTAGTCAGGCAAAAACCCTGGTACCATTACCGCGGTCTACCTTGGCAATGGTTATCCTCTCTATACCCCATATGAACTAGGTTCACGTGCCTTCTTTGAATTCTCAGATGGCCCAAAATATTATGGGATTGGAGTACAAAAAATTGAGGTTACCAACTAAGATTTGTGAACCTAAAAGACTTCAAGTCCACGAAGATTTGTGAACTGAACATAAAATCAGTCCATATAAGGGAATTTATAATCTTTGCAATTGTTTGATATGTTTGTTTTCTAACCAGGGAGCAGGAAAGAACAGATTCAAATGACCATACACTTTTGCGTTCAATTACCCTTCCAATTTGAAAAGCGAGTGAAGGACCACAATTCGAGAAACTGCATCTCTGTTTTGTTTTAGAGTGCGTAGTATTTCATGGGTATCTTCTTGTTCTTGGTTTCTTGGAACAATTCTCTGAAAATTCTAAATTCCATTGAACGGATAAAATCACAGTTCGCATTTGCATATATGCAGCACCGACTAACTGATGCTCAAATTCTCATGAAACAGACAAAAGACGTACACACGGTTGATCAAGGGAAGGCAGATGAGGTGGCCATCGTGAACCAAGAAGAGATCTTCAGACAACAGGTATTAAAACTTATGGAACATTCTATTTGCAGTTCTGTATATCGCAAAATGCGCTGAATTATCTCTACATCATCTCAACAGGACGAGATCACCGCAATTTCTCACCACTCTGAATTTCTCCTGAATCAATCAATCTGGTAAACGAGCTGCAAGGCCGTACCATGTCCAAACTCCAGATGCAGCTGGTTCAGCAAGCACAGACGACAGCTCTGTCAAGCCGTATGCCGATGCCGATCGTCAACGTGAAGCCAAGACCAAAGCAGCCGGATATCTGGTGTGGCCACTGGCTAGAGCACTACCATAACCACATATTCTAACTGGAATTGTCTTTTTTTTAACCGGAATTGACATTCCTTGACGGTTCGTAACCGATAGGAAAGATCATATGTTTCTCCTGACGGCTGAAGCCGACGGGAAAGATGTTGGTTTCCCTGACGGCTGGTAACCGACGAGAATGGTGTAGACTTTCCTTGACGGTTAGTAACCGACAGGAAAGGTTTCTGTGACGGTAATGAAAAAACCGACGCCGTAGCTCTTCCCTGATGCTCAGAACCGTCAGGAATCAATCGTTGACGGTTTTTCGTCAGGAAAGGTACACTTTCCCTGTCAGTTTTTCCCTAACGGTTACCGTCAGTGATGACCTTTCCCGACGGTATATGACACCTTTCCTGACAGAGTCAGCCGTCAGGGAAAAAAATTTCTGGGGTAGTGGAAGGCGACACCACCACCTCAGCAGCAGTCATCAGCTTCACCAGTAGCCACAAGGTCACAACGCCAACGCCATCTGCACTTGCCCGGAATAATGAAACCATGAGCTTACACTGGCAACAGGATCAAGCAGTAGCATCTGCGACGCTGAGAGGCAGGGGAAGCGGATGAAGGCATCATCCAACTCGGACTCCGGTGCGACCATGGTGTCGTCGACATTGACAGACTCTGATCAGGCGCAGTTCACGGAGGTGGGCGTGGTGACATCGGAGGTAAGGTTTCATGGCAAGGTGAGAAGGAGGATGGACGAGATAGGGCACGGTCCACGGATGTACCAATGCCTCAGCCTGAAGATGGCGTGCTGAAGCTTGAAGACTGAGTTCGTGTTGTATGTAGGATTTGGAGATTGGGGTTGTAGAGTTCAGAGTTTGGAGGGAAACAGAGCACGTGGTTGTGTTACATGCAAAACTGTGGGAGGTGTTTCACAAGATAAAAAAGTGAAAACAAGAGGTAATTTGTTCCATTGGTCTGGTCCATTAACCCATGCATTAGCTAAGAACCATTTTTTTTATTTAAGCTAAAGACACATAAGAGCAACTCCATATGTATTCTTTAACTAACTTCTAATTAAGCCAATCAATTTAGGAAGTCAACAAAACAAGTTAATAAATAGTAAGAATCTCAATTTAGTTCTCTCTCCATTAATTTTCTAGGTTAGATTGCTAAACCATTTTGCATTGAAAACCATGAAGTATTTCTAACCAGCAAAAACCTCTTTTAATAGTTCGTTTTCTCTTACCATTTTCTTAGATGGAACCTTATATTTCTTAATTTACTCTTGTGTCCAGTTTACTCCTGTCTTGTGAGTAAAACATGGTATAGGGAGCTGATATGGAGTTCCTCTGACTTGCCACTTGAAAAAGATATTTGGCAACATTTTTTTTAAGGAGCTCTTTTACCTGTCGGAGGCGACATGTTTTTTTTTTCCTTTTTTCTAGTCAAAATAGGAAGTTATTTTACAAAAGTCCAGGAGATGCTCTCTGTAATTTATGTTTGGTATTCTGTAACACGCAGAAATATTCCCAACTTATTAAAATTACATATGTTCGCGCATTCTCTTTCCCATTTTGCACCTTCTTTGGTTTTTTTTCCTAGCCAAACACATAATTCGTGCTAATCCAAGATATTTTTATATGTTTTTTCTGACCTTGTAGGAGAACGAAAATTTCCAAAATGATAATCAGTACCCTTGAGCCATCTGACACGAAGCATTGCTGGGTCCATTCGCGTGGTGGTGCTGATGTGGTGCTGTAGCGACTTTTTTTTTTGGCGTGCGAAAACATAACAAGACTCATTGTAGAAGCGCTACTGGACCATCAGGGATCCTCCCAAGCTTCCTTTCTAGCAGTCGATAACCAGCTGCTGCTGTCGACAAGGAAACTGTGCTGCTACACCGGATTCTGCTGGGGACATGAGCACAATGGAACCCAACAAACATAACGGCTGAGGTGTCTATATTCCCAATTCCTCTTAAGCCTAGATTTATGCTTGACTGGCTTTTGCTCGAAACATAGGTCCACGACCTAAGAACCTACCACTCTTGCATGTGTCTCTTGTCTCTTTGATTTGCCAAGCAGAATTGCTCTTCATTTTTAGACTCCAATGTGGTATGTTGCCCTTCTTCAATTCTTTATTCACATGGCGACTATGACCACCCCCATGAGGAGGCACTGATCAGCCTACATTGCACATTTATATTCTTGCATTCCTTGAGACAACAAGAAAAAACCTAGTGTACTTATAGATAGAATACGTGTAGGCCTCTATATATACGTGCTTTTTTTGCCTTGCATTGATCAGTAACCTATTTGACCTCCCTTGTTGGTGTCAAAGTCCCCTGAGAACTTGAAATGTCTGATAATGAGCAATAGATCACTCTGATTGCTTCCATGCATCTCAATGCTTTTATAACTTTAGAAGGCTTCAAGCTTCCATATGACGTCACAGTCCCTCACATGTACCCCGATGAAATCAGAGCTGTGGAAAACGACATCGTGCTACTTATGAAGAGCAGCAGCCACGGAAATCAGCAAAGCGCAATGATGCTGGGGAACCACCACTAGACCATCAGGGATATTCTGGACTACAGTAGCGAAGGGATCGGCTGCTGGAGGTGAGTATTTCACAGTGCTGCTACTAGATTGTGCTGTGGACATGAGCACAATGGAGTCGAAGAACTCCTAAACCAACATCGAAATCTGATGGTTGAAACTGTACCCAGAAGCTGACAGACTGACATTAATATTCAGAAAGTGATATCTCTCATAATGACAAAATGCGTCTAAACATTCAATGGAAAGGTATTGAATATTTCTACAAAATTTGTTACTATGTGAGTTTCCAATTCAACACTTAAATTCCTCAAAACGGACATTGACCCACTACTGCACTTCCTGAAACTCTGCCATGCAGATGGAACAAGACTAAACGAAGAGCACAGATGGGATAAGCCCATAGGACCAAATATTACCAGCTGCTAATCGTAGGAGACAAAAATAATTTTAATCCACTAATTTTTATACAGACAGAGGCAGCAAATTAAATATGAACCAAATTTGACCATTGCTATTGAGAACAATGATGGCAAGGTTTATTATCTTCTAGCCGTCGGTACTTCCTTTTCTCAATACAACGGAGACATGACCAATCCATTAATTGGTGAATAGGAGTAAGACACTATGGTGTTTAGCCGCAATATTGACTGAAAAACGATCCTTATGGAATCTACATCTCTGCATGGTCGCCGGAAATCGAGATGAGATAATGCATTTTTATAACTTCACACTATGCACATGTTACTCTACGGAGTAAACTATCAATTTTCTCCCAACAAGTTTGCTTCTGGACGGTCTAATACCGTGGTGCCTCACACATGGTTCCCTGGTAGTTGGAGACAACAATCAAGATAATGATAACAACCACAACCAACCTTTTATAAATAATGATTCTCCGTTTCCTTTGGACTTCACTTAATGTACAAATCCACCAATATTTCGAGCCTGTCAAGGCCTTTCTTATAATATATGTGCCTTGGGCCACTAGGGTCATGGCCCTAGGTGTCGCCTTGAAAACCTTTTTATCCCCCAATGGAATTTCTAGCCCAATTAGGCATTGGACAAACATCTCAGGTAACTCCACCGGCCAGCCCAGCGCGCTTGTCGTGTTGCTTACCCGGCACCAGTGTTTGCTGGCTGGATGCCAAAAATCGAAAGGACATCAGGGGTAGGGCACGGTCCTTTGGCTACTGCCTACCTTTCGACTACACGAGCACACAGCAGGAAGCAAATAGCAGAAAGGTTAATTTCCGGGCATTCCTAAATTCCAACATTCAGTTCAATGTCAAATGTCACATTCTTAGGTCGATAAATCTTTATGAATAACCATGCATTTTTGTTGATTTTTTTTTTAGAATTGCACAATAATACTACCAAGATATTTTACACAAATGTGTATTTGTAGGAGTGGTGTTATATTGAGCTGAGATGATTTGGAAACATAAGAAACAAATCAATTTTACGCTAATAATTTCATATATCAAATCATCGCTACACAGTTTTCTTTACCATTGTTATGTTTTCATGAGTTATGTTGGAGATCTACAATGGTTGAATTAAGATATAATCTAAATTATTAATTATTAATACATTTCCATGAGTTATGTTGGTCAGCTCTGCCACTGATCCCAACACGTCAAAGGGCTTGCTTACAGCTACACATCCAGCCTCAGAAATAATTAGGTTCAAAATCACTACTTGCTATGGAGGTGATGAGTGTTGGAGCTCACATTTCATTGCACATATTTACCTCGAAGATTGTGAACTTGGAGTCTAAATAAGACTTGGAGTCTTGGTTTTTCTGCCTCTCTCTTCAATAAATATACCACCACATCAGCAAAACGAAATAAATAAGAGAATAATAAATACTCTTAGACTCTATGGTAGAGTCTGCACTGTGAATGCCCTAAAAGTGACTAAACTTTAGTAGGGTGAACCAAACCAGGACTAAGAGTAATCTGTCCTTGCAAATGTCAACGATTCATGGTTTACTCAAGCGCATCTTTCTCTTTCCGTGTAGGAGTCACAGTCCCACACATCTACCAATGGAAGTTGCAGCTGTGAATACTATTCTTCCGGACTACGAAGAGCAGCATCCACGGGAATCAGCAAAGAGCAACCATGATGCGTCAGCACAACCGGACAATCAGGGATATTCCCGTTTCTAGTAGTAATTAGATCAGCACTGGGGTTGGAAAGGACACTCTGGTGATACTGGATTTTTCTGTGGACATGATCACAGTGGAAGGGAACTCACAGAAGGGGACAGGTGTCTATATTCCTGATGCCTCCTAAGCCTAGATTTCTTCATGACTAGCTTTTGCTCAGGACATGCATGTGTATATGTTGTCTCTTTGAGTTTCCAAGAACAATTGCCCTTGACTTTTATAGCTCCAACGCAGTAGGCCTTCTTCAAATCTTTATTCACACTGCAACTAGAGAGTAGCGACATGGAGTACCAGTGCATTAAGGCATTTTTGTAACCTGGCATTAGGTTCATGAACACCTCTATAAATTGTCATCAATGTAAGAATAATGCTCGGTTATTTTTGTAGTCTGTTGTAAATCATGACAGCTATGGATTTATCATTTTCCTTCGGTCAGGAGTTAAGAAAAGCTATTAATTCAACAAACAAAGGATTCTTTCAGTAGAAAAATAACATGAATGAGTGACTGAACATGTCAGTAAATTAAGCACAAAACTAGCTAGACGAAGTGTACAATAACGGACTGATACAAGTAAGAAATATTAAGCAGTACAATTCGCTTCTAACCTGAAATGGCCAGTTCATGTGGGTTGGTCGAAATTTTAGTATTTCCAAAGAATACCATACATGTGGAAATGTAACCCATTACACTTCACAGAAAATTTAGCCCAGCCCAGTAAGGATGTTTGGCCCTCTACCTGAACGTGCCCATGCTTATCAGCTTGTCAGCACCACTAACCAACAACTGATAGCTGAGTATCAGTCAACAAATTGAGACAATATATGTACAATCAGGGATATATATATATATATATATATATATATATATATATATATATATATATATATATATATATATATATATATATATATATATATATATATATATATATATATATATATATATATATATATATATATATATATATATATATATATATATATATATATATATATATATATATATATATATATATATATATATATATATATATATATATATATATATATATATATATATATATATATATATATATATATATATATATGATGCCTTTTTCTTTTGACAGCCCCACTGGGGATGACAGAATCGTGATGTCCATCACAGTAGTAGATGTGCCCCTTAATATTCATTCTTTAGAAATATTTGATAGATTGATGATCCTGAGTCCTCATTCTTATTCTCTGTTTCTTTCACAACTGCAGGAAATTCCATTTTATAGCTAGAGATAGAGTATGTCTACTTCATGGAGGTACTTAAGAGGCAACTATCATGTAGCCACATGATGCAAATTGTAATCTATGTTTTCGAGTATATGGATGCAACTATCAAGTAGCCACATGTGATTGAGCTTATGGCAGCGGCGTCCTGCCAGTATATGGACCAGAACCAACAAATCATGGATGCGATCTTGCGGTTCGCGTTCTCTGGCATGTGGATGTGGCACACCGGCTGAGTCTTCGGAGAGGACCTCTAGGTCACCATTGCAGCTGCTTGGCACACGCCGCTAATCCAGTGAAGGTGGCAGGTATCCTGCTCAAAAGTGCTGTGCTCTGGACCGATGATTGTGTTGGATGGAGGAAATGAAGATGAGCACAGTTTTTTCACTACACATAAATATTGGAAATTGTATTCCCTTTATTATAGAGACTGCAAACATGAATAAAATTCGACCACTGCTTTATAGAACAATGTTAATGTTTACTAGCAGTAGGTACTTCCTTTGCTCGAACACATGGTCAATCTAGTATTTGGCCAATAGAATCAACACAATATGGTGTTCGGCTACAGGCAGAAAGAGGATACATTGGGAGTTTACATCACTGAATCCTTAATGATCGAACAATCATGCTCAGATATCGTAGGATATTAAAAGATGATCTGATGATGAACAATGAAATGAAACTTTAATTACATCACACTATACACGCTTTATTCTACAGACTAAACTATGAATTGTCATCCGATGTAGTTGTTTCCAAATGATCTAATCCCATAGTCCCTTTGAAAGGCTACAAGTGCCACAATCCTCTCTACTTCCTCCAGGATTAGGAGACAACAATCAAGATAACGACAACAACCAATGCAAAACGTTTTCTGGTAGAAGATGATGACCTAACAGGAGCAAGTGCCTTTGTGATTGTCCAGCACCAAACTAGTCAGAACTGTGGAGGTTCCAAACTTACCAAGAAGCCGGATGCTATGGTCGACTCGCAGCAGCCAAATGCAAATCAAACTGCACAGTACTAAGAACAAGAACATGTAGAAGTGTATGATAAAGAGCTCGCATTGCTCTGGCATGAATGAAATCTCCTCAAGAGGTTCATTGTCTCTTGAACCAACAAACAAAACAATGAACTATGTGCTAAAATTATCTAATTGTGTCATAGCAATGCCTCCAGTTCCAGAAACTTCAGAATGACCCGCTGCTACAGATGGAGTATGACATGTAGTCTCATCTTGTAGAGCAGCACCAGTTTGGGCACCAGTGATTATTTAGGATGTCCCAATACCTCACATGCTTAGCTATGACCATGAATATTTCCATATGCTTGACATAATCACTGGGTGAGCACAGCAGCCTGCCTTACATGACATGTTTCTATTTATCGATGAATTGAGGTTCAGCAGTTTTTTTCCTATTCCACGTAGGCACACTGAGTACTGCAGTTCACGTTATTGTGCACCCACCGTTGTGCCACCTCCTAGACATATAGCACACAAAGCCTGCGGCACAATTTATATTGTATTGACCTATATAGTTGTCAATGGCATCAGTGTCACATTGCGGAACAGAGTAGGGGCACATCGCATATGTTTTGCCTTGTGTTCCAGCAGACAGAAATAGACAGAGCGAGATGATAGTTTGAGCAAGTTCACATTAGAATGCCAATGCATGTCGCGTGGGGATTATCATGTAGTTTATTTGAATGACATAACTTAGTGGATGGTTCAAACCCATCAGTCCTGCGTTCGAGCATCATTAAGTCCAGGGTTTCGTACCAAGGGGTAAATGTGCAAATGTTGTGCCGAATGAAGCTATCTAAAATGACCATTTTTAACTAGAGTTCTTTTACAATGATTGTAGTTGCCTCCCATTGCCTCTTGAGGACACATGGTTTTTACCATAACCAGTGTGTGGATTTTTGTGTGATGAGTGATCGTCAACATACCAACACAAGGTGTGTGTGTGTTCTTACTAACCGATGGCACGCGGTTTCGTGTCAAACAATGGTGTCTCTTGGCTCATGTTGTCTGCAGGTGTCGAGCTCAGAGACGGTGGTCGACGGTCGGTGAAGATCAAGTAGGGCGTGCCGTGCGACGGACCGGGTGCGGTGAAGGGCGGACGTGAGGCTTGGATCGAGGACCTGAGGACCGGGCGGCCAGCCGTGGTGGCCGATACCGATATCAACGAGCGCAAGTGTACACGGCGGGGGATGCGTACGGGCTACGCTACTCGCGGAGGGTTTGATGGTTTCGCCTCAAAACCATCGGCGGCGGGTTTCCGGGTTTGCGCCTCAAAACCGGGGCGAAGGTCCCAATGCGGACGGACGACACGTGGCGGCATCGGGGAGATTGCTTGGAAGCAAAGCTACCGGTGAGGAGGCGCGGTGGCCGTCGGATCAAGTGAAGTCTGAGTTGGACCCTTATGCCCCTGGCTAAGTGGTTTGGCTCTTTATGTACCCAAGGGCAAAGAAGGAATGTAAAATAGTCATGCCCCTATAAATAAAGGATGAGAGTCTCCCTTCCCCCTCACCTCTTCCATTTTCATTTCCTGCTTTTAGGATTTCCCCTCTAGTTGCTGTGTGAGAGAGAGGTCTGCAAATCTCTTGATTTGTACTCGAACCAGTGTGTGGCAAGCAGAGCGCCTAGTCTCTGCTGTTTCCTCCGGATTAAATCATGGTGTCTTAGATTGGATCTTGAGTTTCTGGCTTTTTCTTTTTCCTGGAATTTTTTGATAATTTTCGTGTGTCCTTTTCAACCATAATTTTGGAGTGGATTTTTGGGAATTTTACTGCTATGACATGTGAGGAGATTCTCAAATCATCAATTTGATTTCTAGCCCTCACGAGCACGGTTGGTTCTTGAGTTCAGCACGTGCTGCTCTCGTGAGTTCTGGTTCCCCTCTGTATTCTTCCCGTGGCTGTGGAGGAGGAGAACAGACCATCCTTTTTCTTCTCTGTGTTCTCGTTGTTCTGGTGGAGGGCAACGTTGATGGACTGCAGCACTATAGCGCTACCAGCGCCCAGCATCTAGATGCCGTGTGTGCTCAGTAAGACTTGCTAGATGCGGATTTCGTGGTCAGCTGCTTGTTCCTCTCTCTGAGTTTCAATTTCGTCTCCTGCCGATTTGCCTCTTTGTGCTGGTCCTCTTCCCTTATCTCTGTGTCTCTTGAACGAGTGGTCAGGCAAGGAAAGAGAAGTCTCCTCTGAGCAGCTGCTGCCATGGACTCCGTAGATCCAGTTCGCAGACTTCTTCGAGCCATCCGCTCCTCGGTCCGCTCGCCAGGGACTAGGCACTAGCAGCCGTGCCTAGCAGGTCCGGTTTTTCTTTTTGCTCTCGCATTACCTTCTGTTTGGATCTCGGGGAAATTAGTTCTCTGTCAGTTCAGGCCGGCGCGAGTTCGTCGATCTGTTTTGTGCCTCTTCTGACTTTTGGCCGGCGCGAGTTCGTCGTTTTGTTTTGTGCCTCTTCTGACTTCTGGAGTGATGCAGAGTAGCCCCTGCCTGATCTCCGCTGTTCGTCGTTTATCTATTGTGCTTGCAGACCAGCGCCGAGTATCTCGGAAGTTCTTGTCGTGAGCAAAAGAAAAAGATCCGTGCTTGACTTTGCTTGGAGAAAGGAAATTGTTTTCTTGCTTCCGGGAATTGCATGTTCATGTTGTCTGATCGATTTTGAACAGTAGCACATTTATTGCTCGATAAATCAATTTGCCTTTGCCTGAACTTTGATCGATCAAACACAAAGCTTCCTGAATACAGTACGTGAATTCGTACTTGCTGAATTTACAGGGAAGGAAATCGGTTCTGTGACTTGATCAGAAATATTTCTCTCGACTTCCTTCTGTGTTCATAGCAGCGTGTATGGCAGATTAGCAGGAGCTGAGCAGACTCCAGTGAATGTTGTTGGTAGGCCGTGCACCATCGAGTGCCGAGCAAATCCAATTCGGTGTTTATTTTTGCGGGATTCAATCGCTCGGAGGACCAACAATTTTCTGCTGATCTTTCAGTGAATTTTTCACTAGCTTTGATTTCCGATTTAATCGTATCTTTGTCGTTTGAGCTCCGAATCAACTTCCGTCATTGCAGTTGGGTTTCGGTGTCCCGCCGTGTTACTAGGGAACATCCACCCACTTGTTTGGGTCGTGGACATCACGGTGTTTCATTTGCTTCTTGGGGTTTGAATTTGGGACAAATATTTCGCAAGAAATTTGAGGCTCCCATTCACCCCCCCTCTGGTCGCCATTTTCGGTCCTTCAATTGGTATCGGAGCCGGTTAAGGGTCACTTCACCTTAATCGGTCCGTGATCCCCGAAGGCGACATCATGGAGAACCGTGGGCTTGGAAAGCCACCGCACTTCGATGGCAAGAACTATCCCTATTGGAAGATCCGCATGTCGGCGCATCTCCAAGGGATTGATTCGCGTGTTTGGGAGATCTGTGAGAATGCGGACTACGTGGTACTTGCTGTCCGTGTTGACCAAGCACAGATCAACCAACACAAGGCGAACAACACCGCCCGAACTGTCTTGTTTTCTCGCTCTTTCTATGGAAGAATTTGAGCGTGTTTCGATTGTGATACGCTCGAGAGATCTGGTCTAGACTAACGAAATATCATGAGGTACCGCCCATGTCAAGACCAGACTCTACGAGACACACAAGAGAGAGTACGAGAACTTTGTTCAAACCGATGGTGAATCTATTGATTCTTTGTTCACTCGCTTTCAAACCATCGTGAACAAGATGAGGGCAAACAACCCTCGAGATGCCCTATGACGATCATCAGAGAGCGCTTAAGCTTCTATATGCTCTAGATCGGAGGGTTTGGGAAGTAAAGGTCTCGGCGATCATCGAATCGCCCGGCTATAAGACTCTCCCTTTGTGGATGAGCTGTTCGGTAAGCTCAAGTCCACCGAGATTGACCACCGGACGCGGCGAGGATCGGGAATCCGTGCGCCCCTACCATGGCTTTGGTCTCGGTACGGGAGGTTCAAGTTATTTGACTAACCCTTCACAAACTGTCTTTTGCCTTGTCTTCTCGGTCTCGGCTACTGAGGGAGCAGATGGAGGCACTTGGGGACGACGAGCTCGCCTTGGTGATTAGCCGGTTCTCACGGTTTCACAACAACCGTTTGAATCGCCGGCGTGGCATCACCAAGCAAGGATGCTTCGGGTGTGGAGATCCCGACCACTACGTCGCCAACCGTCCCAAGGCCGACAAGAACCACTACAACAACAAGAACGACTACGCAAGCGCAAGGACAAGCACGAGTCTTCCACACCCAAGTACAAGTACAAGTACAAGGGAAGATTCGACAAGGAGGCGGTCAAGAAGAAGTTCCTGGAGAAGCAAGAGGCGAAGCGAACGAGCCTTCCTCGCATCGCTCGGCGATCTCGACGACGACTCCGACAACGGCTCACCCCCAAGTGATGATGAGGCCGAGCAAAAGGTCGAGAACAAGTTCAACGGCTGTGCTTCTTCGGCCGACTCCAAGCTTGGAGGCTCTTTGCACCATGGCACTCGACGAGTCTACCCCAAGCATTGAGAAGAACGACGACACCGAGCCCGAGGTAGAACAAAATCTCGAGTCTCTTCTCAGCTTGAGGTTGATAACTTGACTACCACTTTGCTTAGTCAAGATGTTTTGCTTAAGCGTCTTTGCTCGTGAGAGAAAAGATTTCAAGGCTAAGTGGGAGCTTGCTTGTCAAAGAGCTAGAGTCTCGTTAGGGAGTCTCGTGCACATCTCTCGATGAGTCCGAGTGTGATGCTTGTGCCATTCATATGGCGAACCTAGCGATGTGCGGTCCAAGTATGTGGCTTTGGTAGATGAGCTTGATGAGGTTAAGGCTAGGTCTGTCTCTGTAAGTCCTTGCAAATTTTGTGATGAGCTGAAGTCTGAGCTTGGCGAGAAAATGACTAGGATTGCCATGCTAGAGAAAACTAGTCAAGTTTCTAGATGTGCTTGTTGTGAAGCTTTGGAACTAGAACTAGACTCTTGTAGGCATGACAAGAAAAGGGCCGAAGAAGAAATCATAAATCTTTGGTCCATGCTCAGTTGGTTGTCTTGCGGTGAACCACGGCTTGGCATGATGATGAGTCGGTTCAAGAGGGAACCGACACAACGGGATTAGGCTTTGCTACAGTGGGAAGGGTGAAAATGTTTTTGGTAAGGTTGGTGAACACGGTGGTATAAGTGCATCGAGAAATCCACCGAGCCTTTCACTACTCCCAAGTTGATCAAAATCACACCACCTCAGCCTAACAAGCTCAATGTGAAAGATGGTGTGTTTGAGGAACCTCCCAAAGCTTCACCTCCAAAGCAAGTGTGGACTCCAAAACCAAACCACCTAAGGAACCCACTTGACACACTTCCCGACATCTCTATTAAACCCCCTCCAAAGAACAAGCAAACCCAAAGAGTGATCCATACTCATGAGAGAGTGAGTCAACCACCACCCAAGAGAGAGGTGTATCACTGTGATTATTGTCACCATGATGGTCACTTGTTTGAGTTTTGCTTTCGGAGGAAGAGAGATGAGCGGCATGAGTATGAGCTTTTCCATAACTCTACTCATGGTGTGTTTGCTCCATGTTTCCGCAGGCACGGTGCTAGGCCAAGAGGTGCAACACCTCAAGGACCTAGGCCTCAAGGTGTGAGACCACGAGGTGGTCATGCCCGGCGGGGTTCAGGTTTTGCTTATGACCTTGGATCTCGTGACCGTGGCTTTCAGTCTTACAGGATGAGCGGACCACGTTTTTCTCATCGTGGTGATCGCTCTACTCAAATGGGACATGGCATGCATGATGTTTTTGTTAACACTTCTCGTGGGCGAATGAGCCAACACTGGTTTTCTCCTCAGTTTACTAACCCCAGTGTTGGATCATTTGCTCATCCCATGTCACGCTATTGATGCAGGACGAAGGGCTGGAGAACACGTGGCTAGTTGATTCCGGTTGCTCTCGACACATGATCGGGAACTCAAAATGGTTCTCCAGCCTCACCCAAATGAAGTGTAGTGAATACATTACATTTGGGGATAACAGCAAGGGTAAAGTGCTTTCACGTGGGTCCATCCGTCTCGAATGAGAACTTTGTGCTTAAGGATGTGGCCTTGGTTTCAAATTTGCACTTCAATCGCTTCGTTTCTCGGCTTCTTGATGACGGTTTTGAGGTTCGGTTTAAGCCAAGATCTTGTCGTGTTCTTGATGCTCGGGAGAACCTCATTTGCAAGATTGTGCCTTTCGGGAAAGTGTTTCGTGCTGATTTTTCTCGCTCATTTGGTCTTTCCCGCTTGTTTGATGGCAAACTCCTCCTCGAGCTTTGGAAGTGGCACCGCAGACTTGGTCACTTGAGTTTCGACTTGCTTGCAAGATTGAGCTCACTTGATCTAATTCGGGTTTGCCCAATCTCAAATTTGAGAAGGATCTTGTTTGTCATCCGTGCCGCCACGGGAAGATGATTGCAGCTTCTCATCCTCCCGTGAACCAAGTGATGACCAAGGGGCCCGCGAGCTTTTACATATGGACACCGTAGGTCCAGCTCGGGTCCGGCCGATGGTGGAAAGTGGTACGTGTTGGTGGTGGTTGATGACTTTTCTCGCTATTCGTGGGTCTTTTTCATGGAGAGCAAAGATGAGGTATTTACTCATGTTCATGACTTGATCTTAAGGTTGCAAAATGAGTTACCAAAGCATGCCATGCGAGCTATTCGCGATGACAATGGCACCGAATTCAAGAATACTCATTTTGAGACCTTTTGCTCATCCATAGGTCTTGAACATCGGTTTTCCTCGCCATATGTCCCACGGCAAAATGGGATTGTTGAACGCAAGAATCGGACCCTTGTTGAGATGGCCGGACGATGCTTGATGAGCATAGGACTCCTAGGCGCTATTGGGCCGAAGCAATCAACACGGCTTGTCATGTTTCAAATCGCATCTTCCTTCGAGCTTTTACAAAGAAGACTTCTTATGAGTTGCGGTTTGGTCGTTTGCCCAAAGTGAGCCATTTTCGTGTGTTTGGTGCAAGTGCTTTATCTTGAAGAAGGGAAACTTAGACAAATTTGAATCGAGATCTTCGATGGGATTTTTCTTGGTTATGCTTCTCATTCGCATGCATATCGAGTACTTAACCTTGAAACTAACCGTGTCATGGAGACTTGTGAAGTCACCTTCGACGAGACCGCACCTTGTTCTTCTCCCGTCTTTGAAAGTGCGAGGTGATGAGGAGATGAACAAGAGTATTTTTGTGGAGGAGCGGACGATGCCGATTGGGGTGATCCCGAGCCGACTCCACCGGCTGCCCCGGTTGACCCCGCGATGACTACTTCGGTTGTCGGTCCCATTGCTACATCCTCCACCACATGGGGACCATACGACCGGCTCCTCGGCTTGTTCCGCCCGCACCCGAGGGAGCTCCGACCGCTTGTTGAGGGGGAGGCGACTTCATCAAGAGAAGCACCGCGACACATTCAGCATCGCCACCCTCCTTCAACCATGATTGGTAACATCAATGAGCGTGTCACTCGCAACAGATCTTATGAGATTTCGCACTTTGCACATTCTGCTTTTGTTGCCAATTTCGAACCCAAAGAAGTGGTTGAGGCATTAACTAATCCAGATTGGGTGAATGCCATGCATGAGGAGCTTGAGAACTTTGAGAGAAATAAAGTGTGGGTTTTAGTGCCACCACCACCTCAGTGTCATCCCATAGGAACCAAATGGGTGTTCAAGAACAAGCAGAGTGAGGATGGGGTTGTGGTAAGAAATAAGGCTAGGTTGGTTGCTCAGGGGTATTGTCAAAAAGAAGGGATAGATTATGAGGAAACCTTTGCACCTGTTGGCCGTTTAGAAGCCATTAGGATCTTCGTAGCCTATGCAGCTTCAAAAGGGTTCAAGCTGTATCAGATGGATGTAAAGAGTGCTTTTCTGAATGGGTACATAGATGAGGAGGTGTATGTGAGGCAACCCCCAGGTTTTGAAAATCCCAAGCACCCCGATCATGTCTTTAAACTCCACAAAGCCCTATATGGTCTCAAACAAGCCCCGAGAGCGTGGTATGAGCGACTGAAGTCCTTTTTGCTGGGCAAGGGTTTTACCATGGGGTCGGTTGACAAAACCTTATTTCTCCTCAAGCATGGCAGTGACACTCTCTTGGTGCAGATTTATGTCGATGACATTATTTTTGGTGGTTCGTCACATGCTCTTGTTGCAAAGTTTTCAGATATGATGAGCAGGGAATTTGAGATGAGCATGATGGGTGAGCTGACGTTCTTTCTCGGTTTGCAAATCAAGCAAACTCGAGAAGGGACATTTGTACATCAAGGCAAGTACACGAAGGATCTTCTAAAGCGCTTCGACATGGGTGATGCCAAGCCACTTCAAACTCCCATGTCGACCACGACCTTGGATGCCGATCTAGAAGGAGAAGTCGTGGACCGGAAGGAGTACCGCACATGATCGGGTCGTTCTTGTACCTAACGGCGGCAAGGCCCGACATCCGAGCCGCCGTCTGCCTTTGCACACGCTTCCGGTCTTCACCGCGCACTTCGCATCGGCGGTGTCATCAAACGCATCTTATGGTACCTTCGGTTCACTCCCGAGCTTGGTCTATGGTACTCGACCTCTTCATCTCTTTCTCTTTCGGGTTATTCTGATGCTGATTATGCGGGTGATCGAATTAAGAGAAAGTCCACTTTGGGAACTTGTGAGTTTTTGGGTTCGTCATTGATCTCTTGGTCTTCTCGCAAACAGTCTTCTATTTCCCAATCCACTTGTGAGGCTGAGTATGTCGCTGCTGCTGCGTGTTGTTCTCAGTTGCTTTGGGTGGTTGCTACCTTAAGAGACTATGGGTTGAACTTTAGGAAAGTGCCTCTTTTCGGATGACACTAGTGCCATTAGCGTTGCTAAGAACCCGAGTACTCCACTCAAAAACCAAGCACATTGAGATTTGATATCACTTCTTGAGAGATCACCAAGAGAAAGGAGACATAGACCTTCACTGTGAGAACCCATGAACAAATGGCTTGCGATATCTTCACTAAGCCCCTCGATCAAACCCGGTTGCCCACTTGAGAGTGGGGTTGGGCATTTGCTACCCTTTTTAGAGTAGGGTAGCTGTATTTTGATGTATAGTATGATCTTTGGCTTTTTCTTTGCTTTTTTGTTTCTTTGGTTTTACATGTGTATCATATTGCATATCATCATATATCATATTACCTTTATTGAGCTTCATGACTATAGCAGTTTTCGATTACATTCATGCTCTTGCTAGTATGACTTGTGTATGTCACTTGGAACTTGCGGCTTAGGCTTCTTCTGATCACTTGTTACATGTTATGAGTTAAGCCTGTTTTATAATGTGAACCTGCTTAAATCTTGATGCAACTCGAAAATTGTTCACCTTTGAGATGGCTACTAGCATGTGTAGGTTTGTGAGAACCTTGTTGCTTTCATTTGTATGCTTGAGTTGCTATGTCTCATGTTTCTTGAGTCATTCACTTAGCTCGGATCTCTTGATAATCTTGTGCTAAAACTTGATGTCTAAGCTAAGAAATGATGAAAAGTTTTGAGTTAGATCTTTTCTGTCCCACGGCAATGTCACGAGATTGCTTCTCATTCATTCGAGTGAGATGAACTTGGGCATTGTAGTGCTAGTCCACAACCACTCGTGACGAGACAGCTTCCCACTTGCACTAAGGGATGAACTCGGCGTGGTTGAAAAACATGATAAAAACAACCTTTTGGCGGACGGTTTGATCCTCTCGCATACTCATGTCTAAATGAAACCTTGTTAACTACTGTTTTAAATCTGATCAATGTGGTAGTAACAAGTGTTGTTAAGTGTATCTTTGAGACATGATGTGTGACCGTTATATGGGGTAGTTCACTCTTGTATACATGTGTTAGCACTTGTTTTGATCTCCTGCTTATATGTGCAAGGTGCTATTCTTTTTGGTGAACACCTTTTATAAAATACCCAACACCTAATCAAATGCTTATGTTTCATATTCCGTACCATTTGATCAGCTTAAGCATTGGTTTTGTCTTGTGCCTTTTGCTATACACTTGCCATACTTGCTAGATCATCTATGTACTCAAATTGCTATACTTGTGAAGCTCTATCTTTTGCATTTCTTTCATGGCATGATTTGAGGGGGAGTTGCAGTCTCTTTTGTCTCAATCTTGATAAGTGCATGTGCCAACAAGGGGGAGAAACATCCATAAATCCAGAGAGTTCATTGGTGAGGATGCATTTGTCAAGGGGGAGTTGCACTCCGAGTTATGACTTTGAGCTGTTTTTGCTAGATGTGTTGAGCCGTTGCCTCTTCTTGAGGATCTAGCTTTTTCGCTTGTTCTATGTTGTGCTAGTGGTGTTGAGCCTTTTGCCTCTTCTTGAGGGCTAGCTTTGGTTTTCTTGGTCGCGTCGAGCCGTTGCCCATGTCTTTGGGGACCAAGTTGTGATCTCGCTTTGCTCATTGCAAATGACCTGTTTTCTGCTTGTCTTTGACTCTTGGTCATTTGGATGAGTTGTCTCTGGTTTGTGTTGGTGTTGACAATGCACTCATCAAGGGGGAGATTGAGGACACATGGTTTTTACCACAACCAGTGTGTGGATTTTTGTGTGATGAGTGATCGTCAAATACCAACACAAGGTGTGTGTGTGTTCTTACTAACCGATGGCACGCGGTTTCGTGTCAAACAATGGTGTCTCTTGGCTCATGTTGTCTGCAGGTGTCGAGCTCAGAGACGGTGGTCGACGGTCGGTGAAGATCAAGTAGGGCGTGCCGTGCCGACGGACCGGGTGCGGTGAAGGGCGGACGTGAGGCTTGGATCGAGGACCCGAGGACAAGGCGGCCCCCGTGGTGGCCGACAGGATATCAACGAGCGCAAGTGTACACGGCGGGGGATGCGTACGGGCTACGCTACTCGCGGAGGGTTTGATGGTTTCGCCTCAAAACCATCGGCGGCGGGTTTCCCTGGTTTGCGCCTCAAAACCGGGGGCGAAGGTCCCAATGCGGACGGACGACACGTGGCGGCATCGGGGAGATTGCTTGGAAGCAAGGCTACCGGTGAGGAGGCGCGGTGGCCGTCGGATCAAGTGAAGTCTGAGTTGGACCCTTATGCCCCTGGCTAAGTGGTTTGGCTCTTTATGTACCCAAGGGCAAAGAAGGAATGTAAAATAGTCATGCCCCTATAAATAAAGGATGAGGGTCTCCCTTCCCCCTCACCTCTTCCATTTTCATTTCTCGCTTTTAGGATTTCCCCTCTAGTTGCTTGTGTGAGAGAGAGGTGCTCGCAAATCTCTTGATTTGTACTCGAACAGTGTGGGCAAGCAGAGCGCCTAGTCTTTTTTCCTCGGATTAAATCATGGTGTCTTAGATTGGATCTTGAGTTTCTGGCTTTTTCTTTTTCCTGGAATTTTTTGATGATTTTCGTGTGTCCTTTTCAACCATAATTTTGGAGTGGATTTTTGGGAATTTTACTGCTATAACATGTGAGGAGATTCTCAAATCATCAATTTGATTTCTAGCCCTCACGAGCACGGTTGGTTCTTGAGTTCAGCACGTGCTGCTCTCGTGAGTTCTGGTTCCCCTCTGTATTCTTCCCGTGGCTGTGGAGGAGGAGAACAGACCATCCTTTTTCTTCTCTGTGTTCTCGTTGTTCTGGTGGAGGGCAACGTTGATGGACTGCAGCACTATAGCGCTACCAGCGCCCAGCATCTAGATGCCGTGTGTGCTCAGTAAGACTTGCTAGATGCGGATTTCGTGGTCAGCTGCTTGTTCCTCTCTCTGAGTTTCAATTTCGTCTCCTGCCGATTTGCCTCTTTGTGCTGGTCCTCTTCCCTTATCTCTGTGTCTCTTGAACGAGTGGTCAGGCAAGGAAAGAGAAGTCTCCTCTGAGCAGCTGCTGCCATGGACTCCGTAGATCCAGTTCGCAGACTTCTTCGAGCCATCCGCTCCTCGGTCCGCTCGCCAGGGACTAGGCACTAGCAGCCGTGCCTAGCAGGTCCGGTTTTTCTTTTTGCTCTCGCATTATCTTCTGTTTGGATCTCGGGGAAATTAGTTCTCTGTCAGTTCAGGCCGGCGCGAGTTCGTCGATCTGTTTTGTGCCTCTTCTGACTTTTGGCCGGCGCGAGTTCGTCGTTTTGTTTTGTGCCTCTTCTGACTTTTGGAGTGATGCAGAGTAGCCCCTGCCTGATCTCCGCTGTTCGTCGTTTATCTATTGTGCTTGCAGACCAGCGCCGAGTATCTCGGAAGTTCTTGTCGTGAGCAAAAGAAAAAGATCCGTGCTTGACTTTGCTTGGAGAAAGGAAATTGTTTTCTTGCTTCCGGGAATTGCATGTTCATGTTGTCTGATCGATTTTGAACAGTAGCACATTTATTGCTCGATAAATCAATTTGCCTTTGCCTGAACTTTGATCGATCAAACACAAAGCTTCCTGAATACAGTACGTGAATTCGTACTTGCTGAATTTACAGGGAAGGAAATCGGTTCTGTGACTTGATCAGAAATATTTCTCTCGACTTCCTTCTGTGTTCATAGCAGCGTGTATGGCAGATTAGCAGGAGCTGAGCAGACTCCAGTGAATGTTGTTGGTAGGCCGTGCACCATCGAGTGCCGAGCAAATCCAACTCAGTGTTTATTTTTGCAGGGATTCAATCGCTCAGGAGGACCAACAATTTTCTGCTGATCTTTCAGTGAATTTTTCACTAGCTTTGATTTTCCGATTTAATCGTATCTTTGTCGTTTGAGCTCCGAATCAACTTCCGTCTGTTGCATTGGGTTTCTGGTGTCCCGCTGTGTTCCTAGGGAACATCCACCCACTTGTTTGGGTCGTGGACATCACGGTGTTTCATTTGCTTCTTGGGGTTTGAATTTGGGACAGCGGCCAAATATTTCGCAAGAAATTTGAGGCTCCCATTCACCCCCCCTCTGGTCGCCATTTTCGGTCCTTCACCTCTCATTGCCTTCCCAAAATATTATTTTTGGTTCCAAAGGGTATTGTAGTCTTTTCCAAAACTGAACCTCACCGCACACCCGATCCAGCAGGCCGGGGCAGCAGCGATTCTGCATCGTCTAGGGCCAAGAAGTGGCAGCACGTAGGCCCAGGCGGGGCCCAGCTGTTCCCGTACGCCAGGAACAGGCAAGCCCAATCAGCTGTGCTGCCCCTAGGCGAGGCACAGGCGAGCCCAAGCTCGATGCACCCACACGCGCCCCCGATGCACGAGCATTTGGCCAGGGAACGCGCACTGAAGCTCTTCTGACTCTAGTGGTTGGTTCACAGGTAGTAATAGTCCCACCTCGCTAGTCAGACACAACTCATGTTGCACTCCCTCTATAAAATATACCGTGTCCCAAAAGCATGAAAATACAAAAAAAAAAAACAAATCTTGCAATAGCGCTAAGTGCTTTCGTGGGCTGACAACAGAGGGCTAAAGGCCTGGATGTGTATACTTCACAATAAAAAACGGGTCAAGTGTGATAGGAACTACGGCTATAGTGGGAATTAATAAGCTAATCAAATTCACTTCTCTCTACTTCCACAAACCGGCAAATATTATTATACAAGAATTTGTTTACATTTGAAGCCAATATAACTAGACTTGGTTCCTATCATGTTTGGTCTACTAGTTCATCACTCCGGTGACACATGAGTTCTGTTAGTTCACATTGTATCATGTTAGGTCTACTAGTGGCATACGAGATCTATCATTTCACTCTGTCATGTTGGGTCTATTAGTGCAAGAGTGGCGACTTGGTTCCTATCGTGTTGGGTCTATTAGTGCAAGAGTGGCGACTTGGTTCCTACCATGCTGGGTCTATTAGTGCAAGAGTGGCGACTTGGTTCCGATCATGTTGGGTATATTAGTGCAAGAGTGGCGACTTGGTTCCGATCATGTTGGGTATATTAGTGCAAGAGTGGCGACTTGGTTCCGATCGTGTTGGGTCTATTAGTGCAAGAGTGGCGACTTGGTTCCTATCGTGCAAGAGTGGCGACTTGGTCCTATCGTGTTGGGTCTATTAGTGCAAGAGTGGCGACTTGGTTCCTATCATATTGGGTCTATTAGTGCAAGAACTGCAACACATGTTCAGCCACCTATGCCTTCATCTACACAAGTTGACCCACATACGTCAACATCTCCACATTTTCCGGTATTGCATCTTCATAACTGAAGCTATCACTAGATCATGTTATAACTAGTTCACGCCTGATGTTAAGATCAATACTTTTGAATCTAACGAAACACCACCACTCTCAGGAACTGTCAACCAACCATTTCTAGGGATCATGGGATAAAATAAAGTTGAACCACCCAGACCAAGGCATGATGCGACGGAAGCGGCCCTGGAGCACCAAGTTGCGAATCGCCCAGAAATGTGAAGGAAGACATCTGGTATGTAATCGATCTGCAAAAGAAGCTGGATGCCACGTCTGAGATGGTCCAAGATCTGAAAAAGCAGGTTGATGTCCGCGAGCTCGAAGCCAAGGTTCAAGCGAAGAAAAGGGATATGGAGGACCTCAAAGATACGTTGGCCGCCTCGTCCGTGAAGATCCAGGATCTCACAGATCAAGTCTTGGCCAAAATGGCCGAGATTTTTAAGGCTTTTTATCTTTTCTTTTTTATTTTGCCAAGAACTCTTGTTAAGTTAAATTCTTGTTTAAGGTCTTGGAAGCAATGCCTAGTTCAAGTAACATTTGTCTTTGGGTTTACTAAACTCTTGTTAAGTTCTTCTTAATACAATGATGTGAATTTCTTGTGTATTTGAGATAAGATGATGAATGCGACCAAAATTGTATATCTCATTGAGTACACAACAAGCCAGCCTGAAGGTATCAGCATGTATGCCTTTGTTCAACATATTCTGATTCTTAGGATAATCTAACATATTGCACAAAGATATAACACAGATGCATGAATCGCGAAGGACACGTTCTGCCTGTTCCAGCCCAACGCCGGTCGGGCGCGTCGACGGCAGGTCGAAGATCACGGTCATGGGTTACACCATGCCACTAAAAGCGCTGGGAAACAGAGCCACAATGCTTTCTGCAGTGCGCCGCGCACCATGTTTAGCACCTGGGCTTTCGTATTGGAGAGTGGGTGGAGCAGGAGCAGGAGCATGGTCGTCATCGTCGTCAGGCCCCAGCGCTTTCTGCAGTGCGCCGTGCACCACCTGTTGATCCTTGAGGTGCATCTCCATCTGCAGAATCTGCATGTGATGTGCGTGCCCCATCGTGTCAGTCCGAGCGAGAAACGGAGACACAAACCATCTTTCAAAACAGAGGGAAAAAACAGAGCAAGTAGCAACTTCAGGTTCAATTCAGTTAAGTTCATATTATCTGCAACATTGCGATATTCAGATTCAGGCACAATTTTGACTAGGATTGGAGCTTTCCTTTTTGGACTGACAGTTTGACACAAGAAAAGGGAAGTAGAAACAGGACAGTTTCAACTTTCAAGCAGGCAGTCCAGCACTAAAGTAGAAAAAAAAAGATCAGTGAAGAACAGCCAGCAACAGAAGATTTCAGGTCCTTGCCTCTTTCTTCAGAGAGCTGTGTCTCGCTCCTGGGCTGCTGAATTTCCTTCTTGGTTTCGCATTTTTGCTGCTGAAGGTTCGAGTTTTTGCATTGCTGGGACGACAAAACAAGTAGGGGAAACCACAGATTTTTCAGAAAACCGATGCTGCCTGTATGAATTCACATGTGCAGAAAAACCAAGAACTCACCTGCAGCTTAGTCTGAACGGATGCTTTCTACGAAGAACGCGGCGCACCCTTGGCATCTCTGTCGTCCAAATCACTGCAACCACGCAAGAATTTCCTCGTGAACTCATTGCGAGAAGATTAACGGAAACGAAGAAATCTGCAGACCCCGGACCACCAAGGAAGTACTACGAGCAGCTGGTGGGTGCCGCAAGGGGCCGCGTGTGGTCGCCGCGCCTGGACGCCATCAAGGAGCACAAGGGCAGGAGGGGCCTCGCCCTCGCGACGGCGTCAGTCAGCCCGGCCAGCAGGCGCTCGCCGGTGCCCGTGGCCGGTAGAGGGCGGTGGCGGCGAGGACGAGATCGAGGACGACTGAGGACACATGGTTTTTCCATAACCATTGTGTGGACCTTTGTGTGATGAGTGATTGTCAACATGCCAACACAAAGCGTGTGTGTGTTCTTACTAACCGATGGCACGCGGATACATGTCAAACAATGGTGTCTCTTGGCTCATGTTGTCTGCAGGTGTCGAGCTCGGAGACGGTGGTCGACGGTCGGTGAAGATCAAGTAGGGCGTGCCGTGCTGACGGACAGGGTGCGGTGAAGGGCGGACGTGAGGCTTGGATCGAGGGACCTGAGGACCGGGTGGCCAGCCGTGGTGGCTAACAGCTGGGACATCGACGAGCGCAAGTGTACACGGCGGGGGATGCGTATGGGCTACACTACTCGCGGAGGGTTTGGTGGTTTCGCCTCAAAAAAAATCGGCGGCGGGTTTCCCTGGTTTGCGCCTCAAAACCGGGGCGGAGGTCCCGATGCGGACGGACGACACGTGGCGGCATCGGGGAGATTGCTTGGAAGCAAGGCTACCGGTGAGGAGGCGCGGTGGCCGTCGGATCAAGTGAAGCCTGAGTTCGACCCTTATGCCCCTGGCTAAGTGGTGTGGCTCTTCATGTATCCAAGGGCAAAGAAGGAATGTAAAATAGACTTGCCCCTATAGATAAAGGATGAGGGTCTTCCTTTCCCCTCACCTCTTCCATTTCCATTTCCTCCTTTTAGGATTTCCCTTCCTCTAGATGCTATGGATTGATCTAGGACGTGAGTGAAGTGATTCCACCGAAGAAATTTGTCTAACTCCTCACGAGATCGACGATCCATGGAGTTTTTCCTCTAGGTGTGCTCAAGATCCATTTTTGTGGATTTTCGTGATTTCTTCCTCCTTTCATCGAATTGAGCAATGATCTCCTGTAGATAGCTCCCCAACTGCATCAGTAACATGCCTGTGAAATTTGGTTCCAGTTGGTTTTGATTTGGAGGAGAAATCAAGTTTTGGGGACTTTTTCCGTGCTGTTCCCGCAAGAACCGGCCAAGCCGACTTGCAAAACCGGCCAAGCTGACTTCAGCCGGCCAAGCCGACTTGGGTCCAAGGAAAACCGGCAATCTGGACTCTCCTGGCCAAACTCGGCCAAGCCGGCGCCGATCGGCCAAGCCGGCCATGCCAAAAACCGCTCAGGTGGCGGATAGCCCCCGGGCCGGGCCGGAGCCGGCGTAGTCGGCCAGGCCGAGTCTCCAAGCCGCCAAGCCGACTTGAGTGCCCTCGGGGCTGTTTTGGTTGTGTTTGGTCATTCTGTCTTCGTTTTGCGCCGTTTGGCTCTCGGGTTGTCGATTTTCGTGTAGATCGTTTCGGTGCGAGTCTTTTTTTAAGTGACCGCACTCGGAGCTTTGTCGTCTCACTTCTCCTCGATAGAAGTCGAGATTTGCGTTTGCATTGATTTGATCAAGTAGTGATCCACTGTGTTCCTAGGGAACATCCACCCGTCTCTAGGGTCGTGATCACTACTGCGTTGCGTTTCGGTTCTTGGTGTGTGAATCTGGGATATAGGCTCTGAATTTCAAAAGGAAATTTTTGAAGCTCCCATTCACCCCCCTCTGGTCGCTCTTACCGGTCCTTCAATTGGTATCAGAGCCGGTTAAGGATCACTTCACCTTAATCGGTCCGTGATCTCCGAAGGCGACATCATGGAGAACCGTGGGCTTGGAAAACCACCGCATTTTGATGGCAAAAACTATCCCTATTGGAAGATCCGCATATCGGCGCATCTCCAAGGGATTGATTCGCATGTTTAGGAGATCTGTGAGAATGCGGACTACGTGGTACTTCCTGCCCGTGTTGACCAAGCACAGATCGACCAACACAAGGCGAACAACACCGCGTAGCCGTCTTGTTTTCTCTCTTTCTATGGAGGAATTTGAGCGTGTTTCGATGTGCTCTTTGCTCGAGAGATCTGGTCTAGACGCAGAAATATCATGAGGGTACTGCCCATATCAAGACTAGACTCTATGAGACACACAAGAGAGAGTATGAGAACTTTGTTCAAACCGATGGTGAATCTATTGATTCTTTGTTCACTCGCTTTCAAACCATCGTGAACAAGATGAGGGCAAACAACCCTCAGATGCCCTATGACGATCATCAGAGAGCGCTTAAGCTTCTATATGCTCTAGATCGGAGGGTTTAGGAAGTAAAGGTCTCGGCGATCATCGAATCGCCCGGCTATGAGACTCTCCTTTGTGGATGAGCTCAAGCTCAAGTCCACCAAGATTGACCACCCGAGACGCGGGCGAGGATCGGGAAATCCGTCGCCCCTACCATGGCTTTGGTCTCGGTACGGGAGGTTCAAGTTCTTTGACTAACCCTTCAAAGTTGTCTTTTGCCTTGTCTTCTCGGGTCTCGGCTACGAGAGGAGCGAGATGGAGGCTCTTGGGGACGACGCGCTCGCCTTGGTGATTAGCCGGTTCTCACGGTTTCACAACAACCGTTTAAATCGCCGGCGTGGCATCACCAAGCAAGGATGTTTCAGTGTGGAGATCCCACCACTACGTCGCCAACCGTCCCAAGGCCGACAAGAACCACTACAACAACAAGAACGACTACGGCAAGCGCAAGGACAAGCACGAGTCCTCTGCACCCAAGTACAAGTATAAGTACAAGGGAGGATTCAACAAGGAAGGCGTCAAGAAGAAGTACTTTGAGAAGCAAGAGGCAAGGCGAGCTTTGCTCGCATCCTCGCCGATCTCGACGACGACTCCCGACGGCTCACCTCCAAGTGATGATGAGGCCGAGCGAAGGTCGAGAACAAGTTCAACGGGCCGTGCTTCTTCGGCACTCCAAGCCCGGAGGCTACTGCACCATGGCGCTCGATGAGTCTACTCCAAACATTGAGAAGAACGACGACACCGAGCCTGAGGTAGAACAAACTCTTGAATCTCTTGGTGCTGAGGTTGATAGCTTGACTACCACTTTGCTTAGACAAGATGCTCTGCTTAAGCTTGCTGCTCGTGAGAGGAAAGATTTCAAGGCTAAGTGGGTGCTTGCTATCAAAGAGCTAGAGTCTGTTAGGGAGACGGTGCACATCTCTGATGAGTCTGAATGTGATGCTTGTGCCATTCATATGGCAAACCTAGCTGTGCGGTCCAAGTATGTGGCTTTGGTAGATGAGCTTGATGAGGTTAAGGCTAAGTCTCACTGTCTCTGAATCCTTGCAAATCTTGTGATGAGTTTGAAGTCTCGAGCTAGGTGAGAAAATGACTAGGATTGCCATGCTAGAGAAAACTAGTCAAGTTTCTAGATGTCTTGGTTGCGAAGCTTTGGAACTAGAACTAGACTCTTGTAGGCATGACAAGAAAAGGGCCGAAGAAGAAATCACAAATCTTCGAGTCCATGCTCGCTTGGTTGTCTTGCGGTGAACCGCAGCTTGGCATGATGGTGAGTCGGTTCAAGAGGGAACCGACACAACGGGATTAGGCTTTGCTACGGTGGGAAGGGTGAAAATGTTTTTGGTAAGGTTGGTGAACACAAGTGGTATGAGTGCATCTGAGAAATCCACCAAGCCTTCCACTACTCCCAAGTTGATCAAAATCACTCCACCTTAGCCTAACAAGCCCAGTGTGAAAGAAGGTGTGTTTGAGGAACCTCCCAAAGCTTCACCTCCAAAACAAGTGTGGACACCCAAGCCAAACCACCTAAGGAACCCACTTGACACACTTCCTGACATCTCTATTAAACCCCCTCCAAAGAACAAGCAAACCCAAAGAGTGACCCATACCCATGAGAGAGTGAGTAAACCACCACCCAAGAGAGAGGTGTATCACTGTAATTATTGTCACCATGATGGTCACTTGTTTGAGTTCTGCTTTCGGAGGAAGAGATGAGCGGCATGAGTATGAGCTTTTCCATAACTCTACTCATGGTGTGTTTGCTCCACGTTTCCGGAGGCACGGTGCTAGGCCAAGAGGTGCAACACCTCAAGGACCTAGGCCTCAAGGTGTGAGACCACGAGGTGGTCATGCCCAGCGGGGTTCAGGTTTTTCTTATGACCTTGGATCTCGTGACCGTGGCTTTCAGTCTTACAGGATGAGCGGACCACGTTTTTCTCGTCGTAGTGATCACTCTACTCAAATGGGATGTGGCATGCATGATGCTTTTGTTAACACTTCTCGTGGGCGAATGAGCCAACACTGGTTTTCTCCTCGCCTTTACTAACCCCAGGTGTTGGATCATTTGCTCATCCCATGTCTCGCTATTGATGCGGGATGAAGGGCCGGAGAACACGTGGCTAGTTGATTCCGATTGCTCTCGACACATGACCGGGAACTCAAAATGGTTCTCCGGCCTCACCCAAATGAAGTGTAGTGAATACATTACATTTGGGGATAACAGCAAGGGTAAAGTACTTTCACATGGTTCCATCCGTTTGAATGAGAACTTTGTGCTTGAGGATGTGGCTTTGGTTTCAAACTTGCGCTTCAATCTGCTTTCTGTTTCTCAGCTTCTTGATGACGGTTTTGAGGTTCGGTTTAAGCCAAGACTTTGTCGTGTTCTTGATGCTCAGGAAAACCTCGTTTGCAAGATTGTGCCCTTCGGGAAAGTGTTTCATGCCGATTTTTCTCGCTCATTTGGTCTTTCCCGCATGTTTGATGGCAAACTCCTCCTCGGAGCTCGGAAGTGGCACCGCATGACTTGGTCACTTGAGTTTCGACTTGCTTGCAAGATTGAGCTCACTTGATCTAATTTAGGGTTTGCCCAAGCTCAAGTTTGAGAAGGATCTGGTTTGTCATCCGTGCCATCACGGGAAGATGATTGCAGCTTCTCATCCTCCCGTGAACCAAGTGATGACCAAGGGGCCCGCGAGCTTTTACATATGGACACCGTAGGTCCAAATCGGTCCGGTCGATGGTGGAAAGTGGTACGTGTTGGTCGTGGTTGATGACTTTTCTCGCTATTCGTGGGTCTTTTTCATGGAGAGCAAAGATGAGGTTTTTACTCATGTTCATGACTTGATCTTAAGGTTGCAAAATGAGTTACCAAAGCATGCCATGTGAGCTATTCATAGTGACAATGGCACAGAATTCAAGAATACTCATTTTGAGACCTTTTGCTCATCCATAGGTCTTGAACATCGTTTTCCTCGCCGTATGTCCCACAAAAAATGGGATTGTTGAACGCAAGAATCGGACCCTTGTTGAGATGGCCAAGACGATGCTTGATGAGCATAGGACTCCTAGGCGCTATTGGGCCGAAGAGATCAACACGGCTTGTTATGTTTCAAATCGCATCTTCCTTCGAGCTTTTACGAAGAAGACTTCTTATGAGTTGCGGTTTGACCGCTTGCCCAAAGTGAGCCATTTTCGAGTGTTTGGCTGCAAGTGCTTTATCTTGAAGAAGGGATTAGACAAGTTTGAATCAAGATCTTCTGACGGGATTTTTCTTGGTTATGCATCTCATTCGCATGCTTATCGAGTACTTAACCTTGAAACTAACCGTGTCATGGAGACTTGTGAAGTCACCTTCGATGAGACCGCACCTTGTTCTTTTTCTCGTCTTTGAAAGTGCGAGGTGATGAGGAGATGAACAAGAGCATCTTTGTGGAGGAGGAAGCGGGACGATGCCAACAGGGTGATCCCGAGCCGACTCCACCGGCTGCCCTGGACCACCTTCGTGACGACCGCTTCCGTTGATGGTCCCACTCCCACATCTTCTACCACATGGGGACCGTACGACGAGGCTCCTCAGCTTGTTCCAGCTGCACCTGAGGAAGCTCCAACTGCTATTGAGGGGGAGGCGTCTTCATCAAGAGAAGCACCGCGACACATTCAGCATTGCCATCCTCCTTCAAGCATGATTGGTAACATAAATGAGCGGGTCACTCACAACAGATCTTATGAGATTTCGCACTTTGCACATTCTGCTTTTGTTGCAAATTTTGAACCCAAAGATGGTTGAGGCATTAACTGATCCAGATTGGGTAAATGCCATGCATGAGGAGCTTGAGAACTTTGAGAGAAACCAATTGTGGGTTTTAGTGCCACCTCCACCTCAGTGTCATCCCATAGGAACCAAGTGGGTGTTCAAGAACAAGCAGAGTGAGGGTGGGGTTGTGGTGAGAAACAAGACTAGGTTGGCTGCTCGGGGTACCGCTGTCGGAAAGGGGATCGATTATGAGGAAACCTTTGCACCATGTTGCCCGTTTAGAAGCCATTTGGATCTTCCTAGCCTATGCAGCTTCAAAAGGGTTCAAGCCGTATCAAATGGATGTAAAGAGTGCTTTTCGAATGGGTACATAGATGAGGAAGTGTATGTGAGGCAACCCCCGGCTTTGAAAATCCCAAGCATCCCGACCATGTCTTTAAACTCCACAAAGCCCTATATGGTCTCAAACAAGCCCCAAGAGCATGGTATGAGTGTCTGAAGTCCTTTTTGCTGGGCAAGAGTTTTACCATGGGGTCAGTTGACAAAACCTTGTTTCTCCTCAAGCATGGCAGTGACATCATTTTTGGTGGTTCGTCACATGCTCTTGTTGCAAAGTTTTCAGATATGATGAGCAGGGAGTTTGAGATGAGCATGATGGGTGAGCTGACGTTCTTTCTCGGTTTGCAAATCAAGCAAACTCGAGAAGGGACATTTGTATATCAAGGCAAGTACACGAAGGATCTTCTGAAGCGCTTCGACATGGGTGATGCCAAGCCACTTCAAACTCCCATGTAGACCACGACTGCCTTGGATGCCGATCTAGAAGGAGAAGTCGTGGACCAGAAGGAGTACCACATCATGATCGGGTCATGGCTGTACCTGACGGCGACAAGGCCCGACATCCAGTTCACCGTCTGCCTTTGCGCACGCTTCCAGTCTTCACCGCGCACTTCGCATCGGCAGGCTGTCAAACGCATCTTATGGTACCTTCGCTTCACTCCCGAGCTTGGTCTATGGTACTCGACCTCTTCATCTCTTTCTCTTTCGGGTTATTCTGATGCTGATTATGCGGGTGATGGAATTAAGAGAAAGTCCACTTCAGGAACTTATGAGTTTTTTGGGTTCGTTGTTGATCTCTTGGTCTTCTCGCAAATGCAGTCTTCTATTTCCCAATCCACTTGTGAGGCCGAGTATGCCGCTTTTAGCTGCTGCGTGTTGTTCTCGGTTGCTTTGGGTGGTTGCTACCTTGAGAGACTATGGGTTGAACTTTAGGAAAGTGCCTCTTTTCGGTGACAAAGACTAGTGCCATTAGCATTGCTAAGAACCCGCACTCCACTCAAAAACCAAGTACATTGAGATCCGATATCACTTCTTGAGAGATCACCAAGAGAAAGGAGACATAGACCTTCACTGTGAGAACCCATGAACAGCCTTGCCGATATCTTCACAAAGCCCCTCGATCAAACCCGGTTGCCCACTTGAGAGCGGAGTTGGGCATTTGCTACCCTTTTTAGAGTAGGGTAGCTGTATTTTGATGTATAGTATGATCTTTGGCTTTCTTCTTTGCTTTTGTTTGTTTGGCTTTACATGTGTATCATATTGCATATCATCATGTATCATATTACCTTTATTGAGCTTCATGACTATAGCAGTTTTTGATTACATTCATGCTCTTGCTAGTATGTCTTGTGTATGTCACTTGGAGCTTGCGGCTTAGGCTTCTTCTGATCACTTGTTACATGTTATGAGCTAAGCCTGTTTTCTAAATGTGAACTCGCTTAAATTTTGATGCAACTCGAAAAATGTTCACCTTTGAGATGGCAACTAGCATGTGTAGGTTTTGTGAGAACCTTGTTGCTTTTATATGTATGCTTGAGTTGCTATGTCTCATATTTCTTGAGTCATTCACTTAGCTCGGATCTCTTGATAATCTTGTGCTAAAACTTGATGTCTAAGCTAAGAAATGATGAAAAATTTTGAGTTGGATCTTTTCTGTCCCACGGCAATGTCACGAGATTGCTTCTCATTCATTCAAGTGAGATGAACTTGGGCATTGTAGTGCTAGTCCACAACCACTCGTGACGAGACAACTTCCCACTTGCACTAAGGGATGAACTCGGCGTGGTTGAAAAACATGATAAAACAATCTTTTTGGCGGACAGTTTTTTGATCCTCTCGTTTACACATGTCTAAATGAAACCTTGTTAACTACTGTTTTAAAATCTGATCAATGTTGTAGTAACAAGTGTTGTTAAGTGTATCTTTGAGACATGATGTGTGACCGTTATATGGGGTAGTTCACTCTTGTATACATGTGTTAGCACTTGTTTTGATCTCCTGCTTATATGTGCAAGGTGCTATTCTTTTTGGTGAACACCTTTTATAAAATGCCCAATGTTGACATTTCTAACGCCACTCAGTGTTAGGTTGTCATCCCCAACATGGCGCCAAAAATGCTTTGGTACTAAATAATGCAACTGCTACTAGAAATAAATATGGGATCCGCAAGCGCACAGATAATACCGATGTAGCATTTTAACCAGGAGTAATCCAGGTATCGTTATTTATATTTTTACCACTTTGGGAAGGGAATGCACTGGATAATGAGTGATGAGCAATGCACATGCTTTAATGGAGAGCTTAACCTTGTCTGTATCGATCATCTCATACGGGGTAAGTGTCACATAAAATATAGGAATGAATGATAAATGACATAAGATAAATGAGAGCATTTAGCCACATAAAATAATAGTAATAAGCCATCTCAACTTAGCACTCTAAGCTTATAACACTAGCATGGACTAGGACGATCTAGGGTATAATCCTATGTTATTCTAACTATAAAGTCAAAGCATACAATGATTAGTGCAAGAACATCTAGCAATCATGGCGGGAAAAGGTTACATCTATGCATAGTGATATTACCGGAAGACAAGAGACATAGCAATGACTTCAATGTAATAGGTTGTTCTACTAAGACCTACCAACGGGGATGGAATACAAAGGACTCAACGGAACCGTCACTTCCGCGATCTACCACACGGCCCGGCCAATAGGGTGCAATCGCAGATAAATACAATCTAGGCACCACGCCTACACAATATTTACCACTCACCCATCGATCTAATGAGCAAGCGCTATACGATCCTATGCATAAACATAATTCTAGTCCAACTATGCTAAACATATAATCAAAGTAAACTAAGAACAATATAATTGAGAATATAATCAAATAGAGCAAAGTCAAGTCTGATATAATAGAATAGAATAAAGTACTACTCATAGTATCACGAACAATGATGAATATTATAAGAATGTAGAGGGGAATTACCAAGAACTCCGACAGATCCGGACTCCAAGCTAGGCTTGATTCCCTCTAGATCTATTCCTATGTAGCTATGCTACTAAACTATGGAGCTCTAATTGAGATGGTGGCTCGGCTTCTCGAATTCGATGAGAGAATGAACTCTTGAATGAATTAGGGTTTTACCCGGGGGGCCGGGGGCTCGAATATATAGCCCCTAGGATTAACCACGGCCCTCGGATCAAACCGACCTAAATGGACGATAATTATTCATCCTCAAAGGCGGTGGAGGCGGGGATCCACGAGACTCCACCCGATTGGTGGAGGTGGGGAGTCGGCCGACTCCCCCGGGTCGGCCGACCGGCCACCCCGCAGTGGGCCCCTTCCGGGGTTTGCCTTCTCGGAGTCTTCTAGATTATACAATTTTACCCGTTCGGTCTTTATCTCTATGTAATCATGACATGTGGGCCTCCTTTGGTTCTCTTTCGATAACCCCCGAAATAGACAATCACCAAAACTCGTGGAATTACATCGTTGTAACCCCTATATCTAACAGGTGAACTCATATTAGTCCTTTCTCTTGCTGCGTTGACGGTATAAAATTGATACTTAACGACCGTCAACACCCAACACCTGATCAAATGCTTATGTTTCATATTCCGTACCACTTGATCAGCTTGAGCATTGGTTTTGTCTTGTGCCTTTTGCTATACACTTGCCATACTTGCTAGATCATCTATGTACTCAAATTGCTATACTTGTGAAGCTCTACCTTTTGCATTTCTTTTATGGCATGATTTGAGGGGAGATGCGATCTCTTTGTCTCAATCTTGATAAGTGCATCTCGCCAACAAGGGGGAGAAACATCCACAAATCCAGAGTTCATTGGTGAGGATGCATTTGTCAAGGGGGAGTTGCACTCCGAGTTATGAGTTTGAGCCGTTTTTGCTAGATGTGTTGAGCCGTTGCCTCTTCTTGAGGATCTAGCTATTTTTCAGTTGTTCTATGCTGTGCTAGTGGTGTTGAGCCTTTTGCCTCCTCTTGAGGGCTAGCTTTGGTTTTCTTGGTCGCGTCGAGCCGTTGCCCATGTCTTTGGGGACCAAGTTGTAATCTCACTTTGCTCATTGCAAATGACCTGTTTTCTGCTTTTCTTTGGCTCTTGGTCATTTGGATGAGTTGTCTGGGTTTGTGTTGGTGTTGACAATGCACTCATCAAGGGGGAGATTGAGGACACATGGTTTTTCCATAACCATTGTGTGGACCTTTGTGTGATGAGTGATTGTCAACATGCCAACACAAGGCGTGTGTGTGTTCTTACTAACCGATGGCACGCGGATACGTGTCAAACAATGGTGTCTCTTGGCTCATGTTGTCTGCAGGTGTCGAGCTCGGAGACGGTGGTCGACGGTCGGTGAAGATCAAGTAGGGCGTGCCGTGCTGACGGACCGGGTGCGGTGAAGGGCGGACGTGAGGCTTGGATCGTGGGACCTGAGGACCGGGTGGCCAGCCGTGGTGGCTGACAGCTGGAACATCGATGAGCGCAAGTGTACACGGCGGGGGATGCTTATGGGCCACGCTACTCGCGGAGGGTTTGGTGGTTTCGCCTCAAAACCATCGGCGGCGGGTTTCCCTGGTTTGCGCCTCAAAACCGGGGCGGAGGTACCGATGTGGACGGACGACATGTGGTGGCATCGGGGAGATTGCTTGGAAGCAGGGCTACTGGTGAGGAGGCGCGGTGGCCGTCGGATCAAGTGAAGCCTGAGTTGGACCCTTATGCCCCTGACTAAGTGGTGTGGCTCTTCATGTATCCAAGGGCAAAGAAGGAATGTAAAATAGACTTGCCCCTATAAATAAAGGATGAGGGTCTCCCTTCCCCTCACCTCTTCCATTTCCATTTCCTCCTTTTAGGATTTCCCTTCCTCTAGTTCTTTGTGTGAGAGAGAGGTCGCAAATCTTTTGATTTGTACTCGAACCAGTGTGTGGCAAGCGTGCCTAGTCCCCGCTTTGTTTCCTCCGGGATTGAATCATGTGTCTCGTGATTCTTGAGTTGAATTTGTGATTTTCCTGAGATCCCTTTTTGCCTCTTGTGTTCTCAACTCGATTTCTTTGATTTGAGGCCGTTTGAGATGATTTTTCTTGCTATGGATTGATCTAGGACGTGAGTGAAGTGATTCCACAGAAGGAATTTGTCTAACTCCTCACGAGATCGAAGATCCATAGAGTTTTCCCTCTAGGTGTGCTCAAGATCCACTTTTGGGGATTTTCGTGATTTCTTCCTCCTTTCATCGAATTGAGCGATGATCTCCTGGAGATAGCTCCCCAACTGCATCAGGAACATGCCTGTGAAATTTGGTTCCAGTTGGTTTTGATTTGGAGGAGAAATCAAGTTTTGGGGACTTTTCCCGTGTTGTTCCCGCAAGAACCGGCCAAGCCGACTTGCAAACCGGCCAAGCCGACTTCAGCCGGCAAAGCCGAGTTGGGGCCAAGGAAAACCGCCATCCGGAATCTCCCGGCCAAACCCGGCCAAGCCGGCCGCGGTCGGCCAAGCCGGCCGGTTCAAGAACCGGCTCGGCTAGCGATAGCCGGCGGGTTGGCCGGAGCTGGCCGTCGGCCGGCCGAGTCTCAAGCCGGCCAAGCCGACTTGAGTGCCCTCGGGGCTGTTTTGGTTGTGTTTTGGTCATCCGGTCTCCGTTTTGCGCACTGTTTGGCTCTCCGGCTGTCTGTTTTCTTGTAGATCGTTTCGGTGCAGTGCTGTTTTCCGCTGACCGCACTCTGGAGCTTTGCTATCTCACTTCTCCTCGATAGAAGTCGAGATTTGCGTTTACATCGATTCGATCAAGTAGTGATCCGCTGTGTTCCTAGGGAACATCCACCCGTCTCCAGGGTCGTGATCACTACTGCGTTGTGTTTCGGTTCTTGGTGTGTGAATCTGGGATATAGGCTCTGAATTTCGAAAGGAAACTTTTGAAGCTCCCATTCACCCCCCTCTGGTCGCTCTTATCGGTCCTTCAACGACGACGGGGCGGCCGGGGAAGACAAGTTGACGAAGCGCTCCCAGGACGGCATGCCTTCATCCTGCTCAAGCGCGTAGTACCAAGTTTGCGCTATGCCACGGAGGTGGTACGACGCCATCCACGTATGCTCCGAGGCCGGCCAGCGTTGACCCCTGAAGAATTGCTCACAGTGATTGAGCCAATTCAGGGGATCCACCGATCCATCATAGGTATCAAACTCGAGGCGGTGGGTCTTCGGCTGCAGGCGATCTTGGAGCACACCCCTGGGCGCTAGGCGGTGGTCGTAGGTTGCCTCGGTGTCATCACCCGCGGTGCCCTCCTGGAACCGAGGGGTGCCTGGCGCCTCCGCCATGGGGGTAGAGGTCGGGGCGAAGACGTGGAAGCCATGGAACAGGGTGCCGTCCATCCCACCGTAGATGGTGCCCGAGGCGAACGGCCCCCCATGAGAGGAGAGGACGCAAGTCGAGGGCACCGGGGGCACCGACGTGCGCGGCTGCATCGTCGTGTAGACTGGCGCGGTCTCCGATCCGAACGCCCATGACGGAATCGGGGACGGCGAGTGCGGCAGCTGGAGTTGGTGGATCGGCACCGATTGCGTCGTCGTCGGCAAGGTGGACGACAAGGAGTCGCTGGGCATGCCGTAGGAGTAGGTGATCCGCGGCATGGAGGACGATGGCAGTGATTGACGCGGAGGCTGGGAGGGCAACTGACCCAGCACCGTGGCGCGCATCATGTCCTGGAGTTCCTTCATGCCGTGACTCAGGTGGACGATCGACGCGGTCATCTCTTCGTGCGTGAAGACCGGGCGCGGCCCGCCGGAGGGCATGAGCGGCAGGGTGCCGGATGGCATGAGTGGCAGGGTGGCCATCGGCTGATCGCCGGGGGGTATGGCGGGGGACGTAGCGGGAACGGTGGTGGAGGGGATGGCGGGCGTGGTGGAGTTGGTTGTGGCGGCGGCGGTGTCCATGATCGAGGAGGTAGCTGGTACCAAGTTGATAGGAACCCTAATCCTACCACGGATGGAGCGGAGGTTGTAGCTATGGGTGATCGGGGGTCGCGGCTTAAACTTCGACGAGACACGGCGGGGCGCCGTGATCTCGCAATGGAGGTGGACTGGCGGCGAGCGAGCGAGCGAGCAGGAGGATGGCGGCGTGCGAGCGAGCAGGGGAGGAAGGAGAGTATTAGGTCACGATCAAATCTCCCGGCTCCCTTCAGGAAGCCGGAAACAAGAATGTTTCTGCTTATCGTATCACATAAGGATTACAAATATTTATATGTCTCTAATAATAATAATTTATAAGAAAACCCCCTAATAATAATAATAATAACGCTATGTCTAATATGACCCCTCTAGCCACTGATTGGCTTGCGACGTTGATACTTTATGCCGGTCATAACAGAAATCCCCTCAGGAGGTTCATTGTCTCTTGAACCAACAAACAAAACAATGAACTATGTGCTAAAAGTATCTAATTGTGTGTCATAGCAATGCCTCCAGCTTCAGAAACTTCAGAATGAGCCGCTCCTACAGATGGAGTATGACATGTAGTAGTCTCATCTTGTAGAGCAGCACAAGTTTGGGCACCAATGATTTTTTAGGATGTCCCAATACCACACATGCCTAGCTATGACCATGAAAATTTCCATATGCTTGACATAATCACTGGGTGAGAAGAGCTGCCAACCTTACATGACATGTTTCTAAGTGGATCCATGTGCAGCACAACTTCTATTTATCGATGAACAGAGGTTCAGTAGTTTTTCCTATTCCACGTATGCACACTGAGTACTGCAGTTCAAGTTATTGTGCACCCACCGTTGTGCCGTCCCTCATAGTCATATAGCACACAAAGCCTGCAGGACACTTTATATTGTATTAACCTATATAGTTGTCAATGACATCAAGTGTCACATGCCGGAACAGAGTAGGGGCACATCGCATATGTTTTGCCTTGTGTTCCAGCAGACAGAAATAGACAGAGCGAGATGATAGTTTGAGCAAGCTCACATTAGAATGCCAATGCATGTCGCATGGGGATTATCATGTAGTTTATTTGTATGACATAACTTAGTGGATGTTTCAAACCCATCAGTCCTGAACGTTCGAGCATCATTAAGTCCAGGGTTTCGTACCAAGGGGTAAATGTGCAAATGTTGTGCCGAATGAAGCTATCTAAAATGACCATTTTAACTAATTACAAATGATACTAATTCTAATATTACTTAATATAAGTAAAAATTAATTATAGTGAAATCGATTTTTGTATGGCAGATAATGTGGCATATCTGCCCACTAGGTCGGACAGATGGTGAGCGGGGCAGCTGCTTGGCAGAAGGAGCTAATCCGGTGAGTGTGGCAGGTATCCGGCTGGAAAGTGCAGTTTGCCGGAAATAAAAAATGATCATGTTTTTAGAAATTTTATTCATTTTTTATACAGACTGCAAATATGAACCAGATTTGATCCATTGCTTTATAGCACAATGGGAGGGCTTAATATCTCTAGCAGTAGGTACTTCCTTTGCTAGACACAACAGAGTTAAGACAATATCGTGTTCAGCTGCACTATTGGCAGAAAGAGTATACTGTGGGAATTTACATCAATAAATGACACAGCAGTCGAGCTAAGACATCACCAGTTATTCAAAGGTGACCCAATCACTACAAGGAGTGGTGCTTTAGAAGACGAACAAAGAAGCACAGGATACACTGTTAGTAGGCAACAAGTCAGAGAATGAAAACAACCAACACGAAAAACTTTTAGGTAGAATCTGATGGCCCAATAGGAGCAAGTTCCTTTGTGATTGTGGTGCCCCCAAACAAGCATGAACAGAGGTTCCAAACTGACAAAGAAGCCGAAGGCTATGATCAACTAGCAGCAGCCAAAGGCAATCCAAACTACACAGTAATTAGAAGAAGAACATGAGGACCTGAACATTGAGAGTTTGTATTTCAGTTAATGTAGGAATACTAACTTGTCAAGGGTTCTGCAGACAGGGCATCCCAACCCCGTCAAGGGGTTGCTCACAGCCATGCATCTAGCCACTGAAACTTGGCTGAAAACACGTGCTTGCTACAGATGGACTTTGAGATCTAGTCTCATATTCAAAATAAGCACTAGTGTGGACGCTAGTCGTTTTTGAAAATGTCCCAATACCTCACATGCCTATCTATGAATATTTTTTTTTTTGAAAGGAGCTTTTATAAACTCGGCTTCTCAGAAAGCCAGCATTTGGAAGTTCTTACAGAAATGTAAAATGCTGGGGATGCCAGCTTACAATAAGTCCAACCTCACATCTAATGCATCCCGCCCGTAGGCAACAAACTGAAACGAAATCTAGATTTCTATTACATCAGTAGATATCAGTCTCCTCGGAGTGAAGGTGCTGATCCAAGTCGTTATCGCCGTCTTCACTTCCTCAATCTTGGTCCTGTCCTTCTCCTTCAGCAGAGCCGACCACCGTTGCATAAAAGACATCGCCTGATAAATGACATCAACAGGTGTTTTAGGGAACTTGTGTTCAATCGCCATTTTATTCCTGTTGAGCCATAAGGACCAAGCAAAACTTGCAAAACAAAACATGAGGATATTAGCCGCCAAAGGCCCCTTGCCTTGCAGCCACATAGTCGAGTTCATCCATGGTTCTGGGAACATCTCCTACGTCCCAAACCTCTCTTACCATCGCCCACACAAATCTAGCCAAATGACAACGAAAGAATACATGGTTTACAAATTCCAGTCCATCTCCCAGGCAGCAATTCCCAGACCCTTTCCAGCCTCTCTTGAGAAGAGACTGTGCCACCTGCAATTTGTTATGAGTCGCCTGCCATAAAAAGATTTTGATCTTCATGGGAATTCGACATTTCCAAATGTACTTAGCCATTTTGCTAGTACAACCCCTATCTGTTAGGAATCTGTACAGGGATTTTGTAGTATATTTTCTAGATTTATCCAGTTCCCACACTATCTCATCCTTGCCCCCACTCAAGCTCACCTGGGCTATACATGATTTCAGCTCTACCCATCTCTGAAACTCCTCAGAGGTTAGAGATCTTCTGAAATCTACTATCCACTCCCCATCTTCCCAACAGTCAGACACTTCAGAATCAGGCTCCCTTGTTAATCTATATAAATCCTCAAAGGCAATTTTCAAAGGGACCTTTAGAGCCCAACAGTCCAACCAAAACTTGCACAGTTTGCCATTCCCAACATTAAAAGAAGCCCCCCACTCGGTGTTTCACATCATGCAGCCCCTTCCAAAATTGAGAACAACCTTTGTTCTTGGAATTGTAAAACCCCCCCTCTCTCATGTATTTTGCTTTCACAATTTTAAACCACATGGCATTGGGTTCTAAGTGAATCTTCCAAATCCACTTCACCAAAAGGCAATCATTCATCACTCTTGTGTTAATGATCCCTAGTCCCCCCTGATCTTTAGGCCTACTAACCATGTCGAGTTTGGCCATGTGATACTTATTTTTGTCTCCAGCCCCCTGCCAAAGAAACTTGGATCTAATCCCATCCATCTTACTATGCACTTCCCCTTGCAGTTTGTAAAAACCCATACAATAAGTTGGGATACTACTTAGACAAGAATTAGTCAAGATCTGTCTGCCTCCAGAAGATATATATCTGCCTTTCCATGGATCCAATCTTTTTGTCATCTTCCCAACCAGAAAGGAGAATCTACTTGCAGTTAGATGCCCATCACTAACTGGGATGCCTAAATATTTAATAGGCATCTCCCCCAGGACACAATTTAACATGTTTGCTTTCCTGATTTTCTCTCCATCAGTCATCCCAAAGGCATAAACTTCACTCTTGTGATAATTGATTTTTAAGCCCGACATCCATTCAAAACAGTATAAAATCAGTTTTAGATTCCTGACAGAAGTGTCAGAACCATCAATCATTATAACCGTATCATCGGCATATTGAATGTGTGAAACTCCCCCTGGGATCAGATTATCTATAACCCCTTTAATATGCCCTTTACTAACCGCTTTGTCAATCATCACCGATAGAGTGTCAGCAACCAAGTCAAACAATAAGGGAGATAGCGGATCTCCTATCTATGAATACGAATATTGCCATATGTTGACGGACATTTTTGTAAGTGGATCCACATGCACAGCCTCTATTTATCTATGAATTGATGCTCAGGTGCCTTTTTCACTATCCCCCGTAGCACACTGGGTACTGCAACTCAAGTTAATGTGCACCCACCATGGTACCACATAAAGGCTGCATTAACACTTTATAATGTATTAAACTATATAGGAGTTGTCATGGGTGTGGAGTTTCACCTTAGGAGCACATCTCAAATCTTTTGCATTGCTGTGCAGCAAACAGACAAATAGAGAGGGCGAGGTGAGTGTTGGAGTGTGCTCATATTTCAATACCCATGTCGTATGGGAATGATCATGTATTGTCTGAAAGAAAAACTCAGAGGATGGTTTAAGGACATGAGTCCTGCGTTGGAGCATCATTCAGCTCCAGGATTTCGTATCAAAGGGTGAATTTGCAAATGTTGTGTCAAGTGACGCTATCTAAAGTACTCGTTTCACTAATGACTAATGATAATAATTATAATATAATTTAATATATTTAAAAATGTAAAAAAAATTCATATAGAAAGAGAGATTGCCCTTTCTGACCCACCAAGAGTGCAGGCCGGAGATGAGCATAGAGACTGCTTCTCTGTTCCTGTCGTTTGTTTTGTTTCAGGGTCCCTAGTGTTTCATGGGTGTTTTCTTGATCTTGTTTTCTTGGAACAACTGATTTGAATGTTCTGAAAATCTGACAGCCGGATTACAGTTCCGATTTGCAGCACCAAGTAACTGACCTTGAAATTCTCTTGAAACAAGCTAGCAGGCAATCCGCATGATGAACCTTCACCAAGAAATGGACAGCAGCTGGGAGCAGATGAGAATGACCATTCTGAACCAAGAACAGATCTTCAGACAACTGGTACTGACTCATGGCACATTTTATTTGCGATTTGTTTACCCTAAGATGCGCTGAATTGTCTCTACTTCATCTGAACTCGACGAGATCACCACTATTTCTCACGGATCTATGTGTTTCTCTGCGAACACATGGTTTTTCCATAGCCATTGTGTAGCGCTTGTGTGTCTTACTAACCATGACATGCGGCTTCGTGTCAAACAACGGTGTCTCTTGGCTTGTGTTGTACAGGTGTCGAGCTCGGAGACGGTGGTTGATGGTGCGGTGAAGGTCAAGTAGGGCGTGCCGTACTGACGGACCGGGTGCGGTGAAGGGCGGACGTGAGGCTTGGACCGAGAGACCTTGAAGCCAGGCGGCCAGCCGTGGTGGCTGACACTTGGGACATCGTCAAGTGCAAGTGTACACGGCGGGGGATGCGTACGGGCTACGCTACTTGCGGACGGTTTGGTGGTTTCGCCTCAAAACCATCGGCGGCGGGTTTCCCGGGTTTGCGCCTCAAAACTTGGGCGGAGGTCCCGATGCGGATGGACGTCACGTGGCGGCATTGGGGAGACCGCGTGAAAGCGAGGCTACCGGTGAGAAGGCGCGTGGCCGTCGGATCGATGAAGAAAAATCTGGACGGTTTTACCCCTAGAGGGTATTTGGGTTGTGTGCTTCATGTGAGGGCGTTTTGGTCTTTGACATGCTCCTATATATTTGTGAAGGGGCTATTTGGGACAGCCATCTTTGAACGGTCACTCTCATTTGTTTGCTTTGAGAGAAGGCTAGTTTTAGAGACAAAGAGGAGTGGCTTTTGTTCTTGAGCTTTTTGCCATCCATAATTTTGATTTGCTAGGATTGGCTTGTATCGGATATCGTGAAGTAATCCAAGGATCAAATTTTGTGCTCCACTTGTGTCCCCATCCAAATCTGAAGTTTTTTATTTTTCTCCTATTTTCGGAGCCATTTTTTGGGCGATTTTGGTTCCTCCATTTGGCTGCGATTTGGAGCAAATTTCTTGAGGGCTTGTGGTGCTAGGACATTTGTGAACAACCTCATCAAGCTATTTGATTTAATTCCACGCGAGCTCCAAGAAATTGAGCAATTTCGTTTTGTGATAAAAGCTGCGTTCTTGGGCGAAATTCGAGTTTGGCAGAGTTTGGTTTCAAATTGGATGATGATCTTCTAGGAGTAGTAAATTCGATTTTTGGTGGCGCATGTTTTCTGTTCGTCTCTCTGTTCTCTGCTAGCATCTTGGGCTGCTCGTTTTTCTGACCAAGGGACAGCCAAGCGTGAGATTGGTTGAGAAAAGGAACATGAGTTTGCAGCATTTTTGGTGCTCATCCAGCAACTGTGCTGCTTGTCTCCCCAACGCTGAGCATCCTAGTGAAGACTGATTCTTTCTGGTTCTCTGTGTTCGTTTGGTCTTCTGTTCTTGGTGTTCTGGCGTCGAGCAGGTGCTCCAGTAGAGCCCAGGTGGGCCGTCGATCCCTCCTTGCTGTGCGTCTTGGTCGGCAGCCGAGAGGAGCTGAGCTGCTCGAGGTCCATGCGGGCTCATGATCTTTGTTCTGTTTGAATAGTTACTTACACAGCTGCAGTTTCAGATTGAGACTAAGCACCAGCAGGAAGGGAGCCAGGAGTGCTCGCTCAGGTATCTGATGCAATCGACCTCTCTCTCTTTATCCTTTTAGCTACAACAGCACGTTCAGGCTTTTGATTTGAGCAGTAGCATTTAGTTCTTCCATTTCACAGGAAACAAGTTGCTGTACGTAATCTCATTATCTTGCAACCGTGAATTGCTTTCATTATTTATAAGCTCATCCTTGGAATAGCTAATTTTCTTTGGAATGCATTCACGGTTGTGATCAGATTGTTGTCCAGTACCTGTTATCTTTCTACAGCTGCTCATACTCAGTAAAGTGTTTTTCTGAAGATTTTGTTCAGCAGCAAGAGCACTATCGATCTGTCCAAAACTAAATTCTTTGCACGTGAATGAAAATCAAGATTTTGAGATGTCACTTTCAAGCAAAAGTGTGGAAACATTAAATTTTCACTGAACAAATCTTTGTTTGATTAGCTCACTTCTATTGCTTGATCCATTGCTTATCTTGGTTGTTTCTGTGAAGTAGCTCTACAAGTTCTGAAGGTCAGCCAGCGTGAGCAGCCCCACACTGTGCTCTTCTCTCTATTCGACAGTTGCAGTTCGATTCATTCTCTGAATTTCAGTTGATAATAACAGTAGCTAGTTCGTGCTTGTTCTTGAGATCAATAAGCTACAGAGAGTAGTCCTAGTGTTGTCAGTGTTGTACATGGTGCATCAGGCTTCACCGAAGCCACCTGAAAGATCAGGTTATCACAATCGGGTTCAAAGGCAGCAGCCGTGCTTGGTTAAATTTTTGCAGGTGTCATGCATCGGTTTTCACAGGAGGCTGGATCGCCCTAGCTACTGGTAGGCCATGCACCTTTGAGTGCCGTGCAAATCCAGGTTCTTTCTTCTGTGCTTGTTTTGCAGGTGGTTGCTATCCAGTTCTCGCTGGTAAAAATAGGGTGTGTCAGTTTCTTCCACGGTTCGATCGTTTGAGCTCTGATTCTAGTTCCGCTTTTTACGTTGGCTTTCTGTGCTCGTTTGTGGTGTCCCGCTGTGTTTCTAGAGAACATCCACCCACTAGTTGGGTCGTGGACATCACGGTGTTTGATTTACATGTTTTACGGCTCGCATTCACCCCCCCCCTCTGGTCGCCGTTTTCGGTCCTTCATTCTCCCGAATCAATCAATCATTCAGGTACACGAGCTGCACCGGCTGCACCATGTCCAGAAGCAGTTGATGAAGCAGGCACATACGACTGCTCTGGTGAGATGTGCTCTAGGGCCTCTAGCGCGGGACAGCACCTGCATCAGGGCCTGCACTGTCCGATGAATGCATCCTTGAGCTGATACTGGCGACAGGGTCAAGCAGCAGCAGCTGCGACGCCGAGAGCTGGTGACGTTTCGTAGCGCCCGTGGATGTACCAGTGCCAGGGCGAAGATGGCGTGATGATGCTGGAACGAGCTTGTGCTGTATGTGGAGGATTTGTGGACTTGGGGGGGGGGTTGTAGAGTACAGAGTTCACAGGAAGACAGAGCATGTGTGATGTTTACATGGCACAACTGTACATCAACGAGGTGTTTCACAAGATAGAAATAGAGAAAAAAGTGATAATTTGCTACACCAAGTGGTATATATATATAGCGATGATGATTTCTTTTGGTATCGTCCAACAACCCGTGCATTAGCTAAGACACCTCAGAGCAAGAGCATCTCGACGTGTTTTCTATAATTAACTTGTTATTAAACCATTAGTGTTTAGTGCTTTCATTTATGTACGTGGCTCACTAGATGAGCTAAACTTTGTTTTACTTTCTGTGTGTTCCTCTTATGGCGTTAGTTTGTACTGTAACACTCAGTTGTGTACCATCATCTGATAGTAGACGCTGGAACTTGATTCCCTTGTGCAAAAATTGTTCTTATAATTTTCTACTGCTTGCAATTTTCTCCCATCTCATGAGATGGGGACAGATATGGAATTTCTCTCGAATGCGGTGACTTACGTGCTGAAGAGGATATTTGGAAACATATAATTTTTACGGAGCACTTTTGCCAATGTGTTGGAAGGACATGACAGTTTTCCATTTTGCTACTGAAAATAGGAATTTGTTTAGAAAAACTTGGGATATGCTCTAAATAATTTATGTTTGGTATTCACAAGTTAAATTACATATATTTCTGCATTTTCTTGGTCCGTTTTGCATCTTCTTCTTTTTATTTTCAGAGAACTGCTCTGGTAATCCTCTTTCTAAAGTTTGCACGTATCTTAAAGCAGCATATTAAATGATTAACATAAAATTTTTCTTTATCTATAGATCTCGTTTAGGCCCATCCAACCCAGTTTTCAGGACCATGTCCATACCTCTACCCAAACCTAAAGTCGGTTCTCCCATCTCCGCTACTTCGATCCGTTGGAGACGTCGAGGAACACGCGAACCGAAGGAAAGGTCTGATGCCATCCACCGTCCTGGGTGCCGTGGTGCCGTTCTCTAACTGGCGGCGCGCGAGAGTTCAGACTTCGAAAATTACATGCGCATTTTTAGTCCCAGATTAAACATTATTTGAAGTATTCACTAAATCGAATCACTAGTGGTGGCTTACACTATTATCAGTTGGGTACATAACTCAAATGTTAGAGGATTGCATATATTTGACAGTTTGTTTGCCTCTTTAAGGCAATTGAACTGCATTAACAATTTTGTTTTTGCCTGACGAACTTCGAACATGTGCTGGCAATTCTGGTTTGGCAATCATCTTCCTAGGGTTAAATCTCCCTAACTTCCTGAACATGTCAATAGGTTGCCTCTGAGGACCTGTGCACGAGTTTTGCGAGGATCACAGATGGAGGAATTGGAGAAGTTTGATGTAACAATGGAGGAGGCATGACCGTGAGGAAATCATGGTACGCAATTGTCAAACCATGGAGGAGGCATGAAGGTGTCGTCTTAACGCGCACAATGGAACCTCCGTCAAAGACGTAGATGGATGTGTGACCCTGCGCACCTCCTCGTGCCAAATCGAACGGTGCCGCCGGAACTTGTTGCCGGCTGCAAGAACACGAAGAAACAGGAATACAGGATCAGGGCAGCAGGAGGATGGAGATGCTGCCGCCGGCTCTGTCCGCGGTTGCAACTGCTTCTCAATTCTCCACTCATCGAGTCATCGTCGATCATCGTCTCGTTCAACTAATCCAGGTGTCAACGGAGAAGCAAAGAGCAAACGTTTCCTTTAGGTTTGGGTAAGGGCTGCACTGGGTTGAACGGGCTGGCCAAGCGTTACCCAATCAGAAAATATTAAGAAATATTTAATTAGTTTAATAAACTGCTTTGAGATGCATGCATTTTTTTAGAAAGAGGAGTACCAGAGCAGATGCCTTATTTTCGATCCATGCACATAATTCGTGATAATCTTCGATCTTTTTTATTTGCTTTTTACTAACCTAGGAGGAGAGAGAAGAATTCCAAAATGACAACCGGCAGTATCACACCCATGGAGAATGCCCACGCGCTGCAGGGTCCATTCACTTCGCCCCGATTCTTCAAAAAAAAAAAAAAAAATCACTTCGCCCCGCTGGAGTGGTTGTTGCAGTGGAGTCCGGGTCCAAGGCAACACAAGTGGACGCACCATAAGGGATACTCCCAGGCAACATTTCTAGTTATGAAGGGATTGGCCCCTGCAGTTGAGGTGATACTGTGCTAGTACCAGATTGTGGTGTGGACATGAGCAACAGTTGAGGAGAGAGGTGTCTATATTCCCAATGCCTCTTAAGCCTAGATTTTGGAATTATTTCCTTTCTGAGAACTAGATTTATGATTGACTAGTGTTTGCTAAAGAAATAGGATATCCTAAGAACCTACCACTCTTGCATGCGTGTCCGTTGTCTCTTTGATTTTCCATGTAGAATTGCTCTTCATTTTTATAGCCCCAATTGTAAGGCAGCTAGAGAGTAGCGAGTATCCATGTCAGGCAGCACCAATGCATTAATGCATTATTATAACTTTGCATGAGGTACATGGACACCTCTATATATTTACCTCAATCTAAGAACAAGTCTCAGTTATTTGTTTACTCTGTATGGTATGTAGCGCTTCTTCATTATTTTTGCATGAGGTGCATGAGGAACAGAAGACATAACACCCTGATGAAGTAGGACATCATCAGGGGAGGCTGAACAGAGCTCAAGGCAAAGAAGAACTAGCTCGGCCGCCACCGCACCTAAAGAGACCCGCAAAGGACCTACACTTAACAAGTTTAGCCAACAGCAGGATAAAGAACAACGGCCAGAGACCCTTAACACAACCGCAACATTACAAAACCGAGTGTCGACTGGATTTTTGCCACAACAGTTTGATCCAGAGAAAGTCCACCACTTCAAAGCTTTGCAGATAAAGCATTGGGGTAGATCCTTCCGCGTCCACAGACGATTCACCGTTTCAGAAAAGAAGCTGGTTCATCATCTGCTGAAATATCCTTGGCCACCAACTACACTGTAGTAGTGCCTTCCACCAGCTGCTCTTTGTGTAAGTCTGCATATTAGCCTGTCCAATAGACCATGCACAGGCATGACAGAATGACCACTTGCCAGGAGTTGTGAAGGGTATCGAGTTTCACCTGCAGGAACATAGGAGCACATTTCATATCTTTTGCCTTGCTGTGCAGCAAACATAAAAATAGAGAGGTTCATGTGAGTGTTGGATCGAGCTTACATTTCAATGGCTATGTTACATTTCAATAATTCAGTGGATGGTTCAAACCCATCAATCCTGCATTCGAACATCATTCAGACCCAGGATTGGTACCACGTCAATCCTGCATTCGAACCCAGTAGGGGCGAATTTGCAAATGTTATGCCAAGTCAAGCTATCTAAAAGTAATCATTTAACTATTCGAGAAAAAAAAGTACACGTTTAACTAATGACTAATGAGGTAGTGATACAAATTCTACTATTAGTCAATGTATATAAAAATGTAAGACCAATCAATCCATCTAGAAAGAGTGATTGCCTACTCTGATGCCGGCCGGAGATCCTGAAATGAGGTGAGCATAGAAACTGCTTCTCTCATCTTTTCCTCTGTTTTGTTTCAGAGTCCCTAGTGTTTTCTTGGTACAGTTCTCTGGAAATGCTGAAATTTCTACGCCTGGATCACAGTTCCCATTTGCAGCACCGAGTTACTGATGCTGAAATTCTCAAACAGACGAGACGAAGACACACGGTTGAGAGAAGGCCATCCTGAACAAAGAACAGATCTATGCACAATTGATCTGCAGTATGTATACCACAAAATGCGCTGAATTATCTTTACATCATCTCAACTTGACGAGGTCACCACAATTTCTCACCGGTCTCTGCTTTTCTACTGAATCAATAATTCACTCAGATTTCAATACCCATGTTGCATGGGAATGATCATGTAGATTATCTGGAAGAAATAACTCAGTGGATGGTTTAAAAACACAGTCCTGAGTCTGAGCGTGATTCTGCTACAGGATTTTGTACCAAAGAGTGAGTTTCCAAATGTTCTGCCAAGTGAAGCTACCTAAAAGTACTCATTCAACTAATGACTAATGATAATAATTACAAAATTAGTTAATATATTTAAAAATGTGAAACAAGCTAATTGATATAGCAAGAGAGAATGTCATTTTTGATTCACAAGGCCTGCATAGAAACTGCTTCTGCGTTCTTGTCCTCCATTCTGTTTCAGAGTCCCTAGTGTTTCATCGCTATTTTCTTGTTCTTGTTTTCTTGGAACAATTCTCTGAAAATTCTGAAATTCGAACGGCCGGATGGGACCACAGTTCCCATTTGCAGGACCAAAATTGATCCTCAAATTCTCATGAACAGACAAGAGACGGTGAAATAGTTGAACAGACGAGGATGGCAAATTTCATCTATGGTGCAGTTGAACGAAGCCCAAGCGCTGCAGGATCCACCGGCTTTGCAGCGGCACAGATGAGGATGGCACATTTCATCTATGTGGTTGCTGCAGCGGACTCCAAGTATGAAACACAACCTATCCTCCAGTAGAAGCACTGCTGGACTACTAGGGATAGTCCCAAGCTTCGTTTCTAGTAGTGAAGGGATCAGCCGCTGCAACTGATTGTGCAGTGGACATGACAACAGTGGAACCGAACACCGGCAAAGGGTGTGGTGTATATACTCCCAATGCCTCATAAGCCTATATTCATGCTTGACTAGCTTTTGCTCCAGACATAGGACGACCTAAGAACCTAGCACTCTTGCGTGTCTGTCTGTTGTCTCTTTGATTTTCCAAAATCATAATTCGTCTTGATTTTTATAGCCCCAATGTGGTATGAAACCCTTCTTCATTACGCGTGTCATGCTGCACCAGCACATTAATGCATTAATGCTAGAGCGCCCATTTTGTAGTCCTTTTTTGTTTCTTCTAGTTGTTTGCTTTCGTTTTCCTTTTTGTTGCTTGCGGTTAAGCTTGGAGACGGTTGGTTAACGTCTCCGTCTTTTGTTTTGTGACACTGTAATCTTCTACTTAATGAAAACCGCGTCAATGGCGTGATTGAAAAAAAATGATTCTGCCGGTAGAGAAGGATTTACATAGACAATTGTCTTAGCCTCTGTTTTGTTTCAGAGTCCCTAGTGTTTTCTTGGTACAGTTTTCTGGAAAAGCTGAAATTCCTATGACCTGATCACAGTTCCCATTTGCAACACCAAGTTACTGATGCTGTAATTCTCATGAAACACCGATTTACATTATATATGTATAATCATGGATATGTCGTGCCTTATTTTCATTTTTACATGGTCCATAATATTATAGTGATTCGGGTTAAAAAAATTGAGGTTACCAATTGCCTTTTTCTTATAGGAGTCTAAAAGACTTCAATTCTCTATGAAGATTAGTGAGCCGAGCGTAAAAGTTGGACCATGTAAAAAATATTATAATCTAAGCAATTGTTTGATATGTTTCTTCCTAACCAGAGATGAAAGGAAAAAAAAAAATCCAAAATGACCACAGGTAACCCTAAGCCAGTCGTTGGAGAAAGCCCAAATTGTTGGGTCCATTCGCTTCATCGTTCTGATGTGGTTGGTGCAGTGGTTTCCACATTCAAGGCAACATTGTCTAACATGGCTAACCTCCCCTATGATGACACAGTACTAAGAAGAACATGAAGAAGCGCATAATGAAGGGGTTGCATTGCTATGGCAGAATCGATCTCTACACGATGCCTGTTTCCTCTTGAGCAATGAAGAGCTGATGCAGTACGTGGTTCTCTGTTTCCTCATAGAACATCCCAACCCCTCAATGGCTTGCTCACAGCCATGTGTCCAGCCACAAAAATTAGGCCAAGAACAACTGCTAGATACAGATTGAATTTAACATGTAGTCTCGAATTCAACATAAGCACAAGTTTGGCCACCAGTGGTTTTTGAAAATGTCCCAGTACCTCACATTCCTAGCTATGACCATGAATATGGTCTTATGCATAGGGTGAGCAGAGCCGACTCACATTCCATTTTCCTAAGTGAATCAACGTGCAGCACAACTTCTATTTATCTGTGAACAGGCCCCTGTCTTTGAATTAATGCTCAGGATATTTTTCCTACTCCCAGACCGAGTATTGCAATCGTAAGTTAATACGCAGCCACTGTTGTATCATCCCTCCGAGACATGTAGGACACAAAGGCTCCGGTCACACTTTATAATATAGTATTAAAATGTATAGGAGGGCGTCGAGGTCCACCTGCAGGAACAATAGAAGCACGTCTTGTAAGTTTTGCCTTGATGTGGTCCAAACAGACAAATAGAGAGGACGAGGTGAGAGTACGAGCGAGCTCACTTGTCGATGCCCTTGACGCATGGGGATTACCAAGTATTTAGTACCAAGTGGTGAATTTGCACATGTTGATCTGCTCTAAATAAAATTAATTGATGAATAATACTGAATACGAACATGACACAGAGTGCAGGAGTGGCTGCAGTATTTTTTATAGAAACATAGGTTTCACAGATTTGTTTCCGAGAGAAATCATATTTGAAGACACGCCCACCAAAGAGAAGTCTCATGCATCATACTAGATTAATCTATATTTGCAAGTGTCAACGACTCATGGTCAACTCGACCCTATCTTTATCATTCGAGCTCCTGACATCTACGAAGGACCGAAATCGATGCTCTGAGAATAACTATGCTGCCGGGCTACGAAGATCAGCGCAGCCATGTGAATGAACAAAGCACAAAAGCATTGAGAAAGGGATCAGCCACCAGAGCCATGTAGGGCACTGCACTGGTGCCATTTTAACTGGCAATCAATGTGCAGATGACGGCAATTGGAGTGACTCATATGACGCGAGAGGTGAGGACGAAACTTTCTAGGCCCCCTTCGGCTCATAGGAATACGACCGGAAAAATGTCGGAATCGTAGACGCAGGAAAGGAAACGGCGTGGCCTTCCAGAGGAATGGTTCCTGTGGCCTTCCAGAGGAATCGTTCCTTCTCTCCGCGTCCGCCACGTGTCCTTCCCCTCGCTCTCGTCCGTCCCTCGTCGCTCCCTCTGTCCCTCTGTCTCTCGTGTCGAACTCGTCCCCGGTGCCGCTGCTGCTCCCGCTGCCGCCGCCACCGCCGCTCATATCTCCGCTACCACGACCGCACCCACCTCACAACGCGGATGGAGACGGCAACCTCCTCCCTGCGCGTGCTCGACGCCGCCACGGCCCCAGCGCGGTGAGCAGCTCGTCCCGCTCGGCAGCCTCGCGCTCGAGTCGCTCGGGGCGGGCGCGTAGCATGGCGGCGTTGACGAGTCGCACGCGGAGGGAGGCGGCCTCGTCCGTGGCGCCGGCGGAGGGAGGCGACGCTCGGGCTCCATCCTGGCACATGGGGGACGTCGCCTCGTCGCTGCCGTCCACGGCGCTGGAGGAGCTCCGGACGGGGCCAGGGCCCACCCCGTTCGACCTCAATGAACCGTTGTCGCTGCTGTTCGCCTCGCCGCCTCGGACTTCGCAAAAAAATGAGCAGCGACTGGATGGATTTTTTCCTGTGCCGATGTGAGAGACCGAATCCCATAGGAATAGATTCCTCGGTTTCACGCGTGAGCTCCCAAAGGCACCATGACGTCACCAGTGAACCAAAGGGGCCCTTATAGTTTAGCAAAGTTGACGCTCGTGAGTGACGAATATAACCAGCCCAAGTCTGTAAGAACAAAATTTTGTATAGCTTTTGCAATGTCAGGTGCCTCTACAACCAACTCAGCCCATTCTTCGTTACACAAAAGCCCATGATCATCAGTGAAACACTTTCCCCAGTAGTGGACACCCTAAGGAGAGACAAAGTCTAAGAAACTTTTATACTCCTCTGACGAATGCAGCCTTCAGCTGACACTGGCAACGGGACCAAGCAGCAGCAGCAGCAACAGAAGATACGATGGCGATAGGCGGCAGGGGAAGCGGCTCAAGGCGTCATCCAACTCGGACTCTGGTGCCACCGCGGTGTGGTCGATGTCAAAAGATTCCGAACTGCCGCAGTTCAGGGAGGTCAACGCAATAACGATGCCGGTGAGGTGTCACGGGGAGGTTGGCATGAGGATGGACGAGATGGGGCAGGGTCCGTGGATGTACAAGTGCCTCAGCCTAAAGATGGCGTGATGGTGCTGGAAGACAGAGTTCGTCCAGTATCTAGGACTTGGGGATTTGGGTGTGCAGAGTTCAGAGTTTAGAGGGAAACAAGCCAAAAAAAATGTGGTAATTTGTGGCAGAAAGCCAACAAGTGCCAGTGGCATGGCGTCGATGATTTCTGTTGGCTTCTTTTTTTCCGAGTTATCCCCGTGCATTACATTTTGTTTTTTAGATAATGATCCCCGTGCATTAGCTAAGACACCTAAGAGCATCTCCATATGTTTTCTACATTTAACTCGTTATTAACCATCAGATTAGCGACTTATAATATGATAAATAGCGACCTCAATTTAATTCTCTCTCCCATAGTTCTATATTCCTACACGATTTTGCATTGGGATCCTTGAACTATTTGTCCATTTCCAAACAAATAATAAACTACTTCAATAGTTTCTTTGTGTCTTACTATTTTCTTATATATGCATAGATGCATAGATGCATATATACGTCTTTGTTCTGAGATCGCATCTGAACACATTAATATATACGTATAGATATATGCGTGTAGGGTACATACGTATAGGGTAGATGAATTTTTTTTATATCTGTATACTTTTGATCATAGTATATGAACTACAAATTGATTTTTTTTTTTCCGAAGTACTGTCTGTCACTTGCCGAGGTTCAGAGATGTACCAAGTAGGGTAGAAAATATTTTTATCCTCACATTCAGAATTTAGCAAGTAGGGTAGAAAATATTTTCATCTTCACATTTAGAGGTTCAGATTGCCATTCAGAGGTTCATATTCGCATTTACAACTGACGCCAAAATACATCATGGTTCTAATGGACATGTCTATTATATTGTTACCAGGACTTCATGACAAAATAGGGACGGCAATAGAAGACCGCACTACGCTCAGCGATGTAACGAATATACCTACTCCAGGTATTTTCATACACTCATATTTTTATATAAGTCATCATCTATGAAAGTATAAGGCCATGTCAACAGCTTGTAGCGAAGAACAGCGCAAGAGAGAGAGGAAAGGAATAGAAAACAATGTGAGTACCGCACTAGGATTAGGGTTCAAGAAACAAGTGAGCAAAGAGAGGAGAGAAATCAGAGGCAGTAGAAGTACCAGCGGGAGTACCGTGCTCAGCGAAATGCACAAACAACGGCACCTGCTAATGCACCACACCAGCAAGGTGGTAAAGAATGCTCTTTGCAGAACATCTGATTGTTGCTATCTATTTATGCAATGTCCATTGTGCAGCGTTTTGGCAAACCAGATTATCATCACTATGACATGCAATCCGCAATGGCAGGAGATCACAGAAAATCTAGAGCCAGGCCAGGAACCACAAGATAGACCTAACTTGGTGGCAAGAGTATACAGGATGATGAGCAGGATAACGAACCCAACAATATTCTAGATGAGGATTTAATAGACATGATAGCATCGGGTACAATAACATCGACAAACAGGTAAGACCTATTGTATGCAATTCGCGCATGCATCCTGTCGATCGACGAGCATGAATCTTTAGAGTAAGTCGTTCTAAAGTAAATTATTTTGTTCTAATTTAATGAATGATTTCTCACTGCCTCTACTATAAGTGCTACAGTAATTTACTTGTTTTTTATTCTGGTTGTTTAGTAGAGAATGGGTCCGAAGTGCTGTCTACATTCCCGATGCCTCTTAAGCCTAGAATTAAGCTTGACTAGCTTTTGCTCGAAACATATGATGGCCTAAGAACCGACCACTGTTCCATGTCTGACTGATGTCTCTTTGATTTTCCAAGAAGAATTCCTCTTCATTTTTATAGCCCCAATGTGGTACGAAACCCTTCTTCAATTCTTTATTCACTTCGCAACTAGAAAGTAGGCAGTACCCATGTCATGCAGAATCAGTGCATTAATGCTTTATTATAACCAGGCATGAGGTTCCTGAACACCTTAATTTTAAAAAAAAAAAAGGTTCATGAACACCTCTATAAATTTGCCACAGTGTAAGAACAAGGCTTAGATGTTTTTGAATAATCGGTGGTAAATCATGATAGCTTATACATTTGATATTTTTCTGTGGTCAAAAGTTTTAATTCTATTCATTCTTTTATTGGATTCCTTCAGTAGAAAGATAACAGAAAATTTATATTCGAAAGCAGATGACTACAAAAATAACCGGAGAATTTGCATTAATGCAAGGAAGAAATCTTAGATGGTACATATTTAAAAATTCACTTCTAGCCTAAAATTTTGCCAGTTTGTGTCGGTTTGTACTGATTTTAGTCTTTTCCAAATAATCATGTGGTAATGTATGCAGCCCATTATACTTCACCGAAAATCTAGCCCAGCCCAGTAAGGATGAAACTCTGTATTGTTTGGCCCTCTCCCATCAAAAAACCCATGCTTATGAGCTCGTGAGTACGACTAACCAACTTCTGATAGCAGAGTAACAAATGTACGTGATGTATTATAATCAGGGATACATGGCGCCTTCTTTTTTTTACATGGAGGTTATGGGAATAAATGGTTGATAATTACTATTTCGTGCCAAAAAAAAAAAAAGACACGCACAGCTCGTGACAGCTCAGGCTGGCTCTAGGGCTGCAATATTTAGTTCTTCGGTATTTCAGTATGACTATCCATGTGGTATGATGATTAATAAAATAAACGTAACTCAATATCTTCACACTATACACATGTTATTATACAATGTAAACTATCAGTTGTCACCCACCATTGTTGTTTCCAGAAGATATGATCCCATAGTGCCTTTGAAAGGCTACAAGAAGCACATGACTCTTTGAGACACATGGCTCCACACACCTCTCTACCTCTGGTAGGAAACAACAACGAGGATAATAACAACAACCAATGTGAAACCCTTTCAGGTAGAAGGTGATGGCCCAATATAGGAACAAGTGCCTTTGTGATTGTGCAGCCACCAAACTATTCATAATTGAAGAGATTTCCAATTGACCAAGAATCTGAAGGGTATGATCGATTAGCATGCAGCCAAAGGAAAATCTAACTACACAGTACTCAGAAGACGAACATGAAGATTTGTACAATGAAGAGCTTGCATCGTTATGGCAAAATCGATCTCTTCATGATGACTGCTATCTCTTTAATGAACTAACAAAACAATTGATGATGAGCAAACAAGAGAAAGCAGAGCTGATGCATTACATGGTTCTCCATTTCATGAATCCGAACCCGTCAAGGATTTGCGAAGTGGAGGTCCCAACAACCCATCAAGGCCTTTCTCATAGCCTTTAACAATTGTTTCCTACGGATGGACATTAACATATATGGGCACCAGTAGTTTTTGAAAATTTCCCAATACCTCACATACCAAGCTATGACCATAAATATTGCCTTGTGCTTGTTGACGCAATCACTGGGTGAGCAGAGCTGCCCGTCTTACATGACACTTTTCTAAGTGGATCTACGTGCAGCGCAACTTCTATTTATCAGCTATGAAATGATGCTCTGGAGCTTTATTTCTACCCCACATAGGAACACTGAGCAATGCAAATTCAATTTAATATGCACCCACCGTTATATCATCCCCCACAGATATATATGACAAATTATTATGCCTTTTAGGTACATTAATGTTCTTGTCCTTTGTTTTGTTCCTTGTTTTCTTTATGTCCGTAGTGTTTCATGGGTATACTTTCTTGTCCTTGTTTTCTTTGAACAATTTCTCTGAAAATTCTAATGCCAACGGCTGGATCACAGTTCCCATTTGCTGCACCGAGTAACTGATGCTCAAATTCTCATGACACTAAGGAGTGAGAAGAGACGATGGACACATGGTTAAGAGAAGGGGGATAGGCATGATGACGAATGTTCAGACAACAGGTACTAACTCATGGCACAATTTATCAGCAGTTTGTATATCAGAAAATGCACTGAATTATCTCTACATCTCAACCCAGACAAGGACACCACAAATTCTCTCCACTATCTCATAGGGGATATCATAAGAAGTTCCATCCACAAACCTGGTTGAAGGCACCGGCTGGTACAAACCTGCTGGATAAGAAGACAAAGGCAGAACAACGCCCACCGAGCCAGCAGTGCGAGCCGCATATACCCAAACAACCAGACTCGAACTCACTGCACGACCACGCTCTTCGTCTGACAAGGGCCAAAGGCACCAAGTGAGCATGAGTCTGACAACCTTCTGTAGAAGCCCCAAATTAGTCAGATCATGGAGAAAACCCACATTTCCCTTGTCGCAAAGGGCTATTGCAGCCTCTATGTTTCTAGAATGAAGGTCACAAGCCAAAGCTTCAAGTCTAGTTAGGAGCTCCCTTCTATCCAAATGTGTGTGAAACCACCACTCAGGTAACAAAATCACCTTGCAATATAATAGTTCACCACACAGTGACCAATGGAGCAGCACCCTGAGGGAAACAACCTAGAGCTACCGACAAATACAAACTACCTTCGCGTTACCAAAAGGACCAAGACAAGATCTCCACTCTTAGTCAAGCAATCCCCACGGGGATCACTGCAGATCTTCCAAATAGGAAATTGTAGACAGTGGAGGGGTTGTTTAAGGCATCAGAAGAGCCACTACGGGAAAACCGGACTTTGCCGACTGCCCACTTCTTTTGCTGACTGCCAAGGCCAGGGTAGGCGGCAAAGACCCTCTTTGCCGCCTGCCCAAGTTGAGGCAGGCGGCAAAGGCCTGGCAGTCGGCCGGACTAAGCGAGTCGGCAAAGAGACTCTTTGCTTCGCCACACTGCTTGAGCGGCAAAGAATTTTTTTTTCTTTTGAATTTTGATTTGAAATTTTTTTTGTAATCATTCTAGATTGTACTTGAATCATATTTTCAAATTTGAAACATTTTCATAACTTTTTGCTATATTTCTTGAATTTATTTTTTTACTTGCATTTTTTCTCGAAAAAAGTAAAATTGAACTGTAGGTGCATGAAATAATGAAACCTAGCCATTCAAAAAATTATATTCATGTTAGATAGTGTATTTTGAGACCCTATCCAGGAACTCACCCAAAAAATTTAACTCCTTTTTCATGAAACATGGTTCTCCAATTGCGGAAGACGTGTTATTTAATTATATAAAAATGCAAACGAAGTCCGAAAATCATGAAACCTGGCGAGGTGTCATCCCATGGCATGTGGAGGCCGTGATAAAAAATTGTGAATGTTTCGAACAAGTTGTGACCACGGATGGCTAAAACCCAGACATCTCCTCATGTGATCACTTGTGTTTACATGTGGAGATGTCTGGGTTGTACACATCCATCGTCGAACTGCTCGAAACATTTTTAATTTTTTATCACAGGCTCCACATGCCATGGGATGACATCTCGCCAAGTTTCGTGATTTTCAGACTTCGTTTGCATTTTATATAATTAAATAACATTTCTCCTACAACTAAATAGTCATGTTTCGTGAATAATTCTTTCAAAAATTTGGGTGAGTTCCTAGGTATGGCCTTAATATACACTCTCCAATTTGAATATAATTTTTTGAGTGGCTACATTCCACTATTTTATACACCTGTAGTTCAATTTTGGATTATCGAAAAAAATTCAAGTAAATGAATTAAATGAGCTAAATATAGCAAAATGTAATAAAAAAGTCTCAAATTTGAATATGTGCTTGTAAACAATATACTTGGACAACAGAAAAAGTTTGAATTTCAAAAGACTTCATCTTCTCATGCTTTTGAATTTGAAAGATTTAAAACGAGAAAATAAAAAAAAAAAAAAAAAGAATTTGCCGATCGCCCTTCATGGGCCGGTCGGCAAAGATCCGCCCAATAAGGCCTAGGAGCCCAAAGGCCGACTCCTATAAATCCGCGGACTTAGGGTTTCACCCGCCCCACTCCTCCCCATCGCCCGCCACTCTCTCCGCCTCCACGCCGCCTCCACCGCCCTCCCCACCTCAGGCCACCCCTCCCCTCACCCCCATTGCCGCCGGCCCTCACCACCACCGCGCGCGAGGAGGCGCGCTCGGTGGCGCGGAGCCGCACGGGGCGGCCGCGGGCTCCGCGCGGATCGGGCGTCCGGCCGGTGGAGCTCGGCCGGCGGCGCGCGGCCTCCCTCATCCGGCCGGCGCGCAGGCGGGATACGGCGCGCGGCCTCCTTCCTCCTCCGGCGAGCGGGCCCGGCCGGTGGAGCTCGGCCCGGGCGGCCATGGCGGCCCGCGGCCTCCCTCCTCCTCCTTCGACGCGCGTCCTCCCTCCTCCTCCTCTGGTGAGAGGGCCCGGCCGGTGGAGCTTGGCCCGGGCGGCCATGGCGGCGCGCGGCCTTCCTCCTCCTCCTCCGGCCGAGCCGAGCTGCGTGGTGGCCATGGAGCTGCGTGGCCGCGCGCGGCGGCGAGTCTCGGGGCGCAACCGCCGGTGGCTGCGGGTCGAGGCGCGGCCACCTCGCGGCGGCGGGTCGAGGCGCAGCAGCGCGCAGCGGCGGGTCGACGCGCGACGGTCCACTCCTCCCTGCGCACGGCGGCCCCTCTTTCCTGCGCACGGCGGCGACCTCCTCCAAGGACGAGCAGGGCGGTCCGGCGACGGCGCCCCCCCGGCGATGGGATTGGTGGGCCTGGAGATGGGCTTGAGCCCGTCTTTCTTTTTTTTTATTTTTCCAAAAATTGTTTGCCGACTGCCTAGTTGGCAGGCGGCAAAGGCCTTTGCCGCTTGCAATCCCATGGCAGGCGGCAAAGGCGGTCTTTGCCGACCTGGCCTTTGCCGCCTTCTCTTTGCCGCCTGCCACGTGGAATGCGGTCGGCAAAGGCCTTTGCCGACTGCATTCAGGCCTTTTCCGCCTGCTGACGGCAGGCGGGAAAGAAGGCGTTTCCAGTAGTGAGCTGTCCCATTCTACTCCTTAATCCACTCAAGAAGAGAAAGCAGTAGGTATTCCCAATGCCTCTTATGCCTAGATTTATGCTCGACCAGCTTTTGTTTGAGACAGAGGACAAGCTAAGGGGAATGTATGCTATACAAACTAGCCTTCCGTGCAAACTATGCAAACTCTAATTAAGACCGTATAGATCTAATCCGATGGCTAGAGAGTGGGGGGTTTAAGTGCTAAAATAACCCCACCTTTAGGGTGAAATGAGTGGAGGGATTTAAGTGCTAAAATAACCCCTCACACTCTAGCCATCGGATTAGATCTATGCGGTCTTAATTAAAGTTTGCATAGTTTGTACGGGAGGCTGGTTTGCATAGCATACGTTCCCCAAGCTAAGAACCCTCCATACATTAATGTGTGTCTATTGTGTCTTTTATTTTCAAAGCACTGTTGCTCTTCATTTTTATAGCTCAACTATGGTAGCCATTTATCAATTCTTTATTCGCATTGCAACTAGATGGTAGCAGCTACAGATGTATGCAGTACCGGTGCATTAATGTATTACTATAATCTGGCATGAGGTTCATGAACACCTCTATAAATTTCACATCAATGTAAAAGCAAGGCTTAGATAGTAAATCATGATAGGTATGTATTATTCTCTTTTCAGCAGAAAAATGGAAGCACCTAAGATGAAAAAATATAACGACCAGGAATGACCATACCAGTAAATTGGTGAATGAAGATCAATAACTATCAGTAATCATATATATTGAGAATGGACCATGCCTGAGGATGCCTAACAGAACGGACCTATCGCTGCAAGAAACACCCCCCTCTAGGCACATTTTCTCTGTGACGCTGATTGAAAGCGTTTCTAGATGGGCACATAACGACACTTGTAAGCACAACTTTGGAAAGACCCGCCATTGGATGTGAGCATGAGCTCTAGTGGTGGGTCCAAATTTTGCTCGGTCGGTAGTAGCTAGGATAGGCCACGGTGCGTGAAGCCCACCAGGATCAAATCCCCCACATCTTTTTAGTGGCGCTATGCTGCCGGCTTGCATAACTTGTATAGATGCCGATGCAGCCCGAGTCATGTTCTTTTGGCCTGGCCCAAGCACGGCCTGCCCTAGTGATTAACGGGCCCTAGCTGGCATGGACCAGGTGCTGACCGTGCCTAGGCTGCATCCCTCGGACACGACATGACCCGGTAAAAAGAAAGGCTCGTTGAAGAGCGATACCACCATATTCCCTAACCCAAAAAAGCCCACCTCCTTTCCCCACCCGTTACACCCTTCCCCCCACCCGCCACACATATCGTGACTTTGCGAGTTGCTCGATCTTGCCTCGGAAGCTCTTAGGATTCTACTTGTGTACTCCCTCACCTCTCCAGCAAGCGGCGTGTACTCCCTCTCCTCTCCGTGCCACCTCAGTGGCGTCAAGCCCGACGGCACCGGCTACGTCGTCCACGGATCCAGTCTCCCCATCCCTTGCCTCTGCGGACCCGACCGCTAATTCTAATGTTAGTTAATATATATATAAATATAGAATCAATTTATTTATTCATATAATTAGTGAAATCAATTTTTCATGGCCAATAGTCTAATAAATATGACTAATTAATATGCCTGCAATTTGTTACATTAATGTTTAGACATGTGTGATCTTGTCCATATGCTTTATCTGTTACTTTGAGATTTGACATGTAGAATGTTGCTTGCATGTCAAAAATTATTTCAGTTTCTAGCATCGGACAGAGAAAGGTACATTAATAGTTTAATAAATAATGTTAACTGGAAAAAAAACTGTTGGTCCAAAATGTATTGAGAAAGGTTTACAGCGGTGATACTTTTGTTCACCGCATATGATTCATATCACAATTCAGGATGGCATTGGAAAAATTCATATGCATTTAAAGCCTAAATCCCAGTATTCTGTCGGATCGTCAGTTTTTAGTGGTTTGGTGCACAGAGGACAAGGAGTAACATAGATCAGGATAGTGCTTTGATGCTGATGCAAAGCCAACGGCCACTTGAGTCTAGCACTTGCGCAGTGTACAGTGGTTAGCACAGCCTGCAGGAGTAGCTCCAGTGATTTGTTTTTCATCAACAGTTGTTTCACCGTTTTATTTCAGAGCAAAAGTCAGTCACATTGTACATTACCAAAGCAACGATGTCTCGTGTAGCATGTAAAAGTGATCTATCGTCGTAGGTGTCAATGATTCATTGCCGACTCTAGCCTATTTTCTGCGCTCCTCCAGTCTAAAGCAAGGAAATTACACCACCAGAACATCATGCTGCTTGGGAACAAAGAGGAGCTTGGGAACAAAGAGGAGCAGCCACGTCATTCAGTAAAGCATGAGAATGCCGACGCCGTGATTGGCTGTCGGAGTCGAATAGGGCGCTGCTATGGGGATGTGGACACTGTGGCGAATGCAAACGAGGGAAGAAGTGTCCCATTCCACGCCTTGATCCATGCTAATCATGGTGTGCCGAATGACAGATTAGGTATGTATAGTCCCAATGCCTCTCAAGCCTAGGTTTATTCTTGACGACTAGCTATTTCTCAATACACAGTAGACCTAAGAATACCACTCGTGTATGTGTGTATGTTGCCTTTTTTAACTTCAAGGCACAAGAGCTCTGTAGTTTTTGTAGCTCCGATGTGGTATCCCTTCTTCAATTCTTTATTCACATAGCGAAATATCCACATGTCATGTAGTACCAGTGCAGTAATGGATTATTATGAACTGGCATGAGGTGCATTGGTGCATCAACAAATCTATAAATTTCACATCAATATAAGAGTAAGGCACAGTTATTTCTGTAGTCATTGGTAAATCATCACAGCTATATTACCATGGGCCACATGAAGCCATGGCCTGACAAGATCTGCAAAAAAAAATGAGGATTTCCCTGAATACCAAATATTATAAACCTCGGTTGCCAAATCACAGATACAGGAGTAGTTGGTACAAATTGGTGAAAATTAGAGAGAATCTAGACTGGGAATAGCAACGATATATCAGAGGTTGCGGGTTCTAGAACATATAGACTGTTGTGTCATCTCTCCTAGACATGTAGCACACAAAGGCTGCAGGACACTTTATAATGTATTAACATATATAGGAGTTGTGAAGGGCATCGAGTTTCACCTGTAGGAACAGTAGGAGAACATTTCATATCTTTTGCCTTGCTGTGCAGCAAACATAAAAATAGAGAGGGTCATGTGAGTGTTCGATCGAGCTTACATTTCAATGGCTATGTTGCATGGGCATTGTCATGTAGATTATCTGAATGAAATAATTCAGTGGATGGTTCAAACCCATCAATCCTGCATTCGAACATCATTCAGCCCCAGGGTTTGGTACCAAGGGGCGAATTTGCAAATGTTATGCCAAGTCAAGCTATCTAAAAGTAACCATTTAACTATTGGAGAAAAAAGTACACGTTTAACTAATTACTAATGAGGTAGTGATACAAATTCTACTATTAGTCAATGTATATAAAAATGCAAGACCAATCAATCCATATGGAAAGAGTAATTGCCTTCTCTGATGCCGGCCGGAGATCCTGAAATGAGGTGAGCATAGAAACCGCTTCTCTCATCTTTTCCTCTGTTTTGTTTCAGAGTCCCTAGAGTTTTCTTGGTACAGTTCTCTGGAAATGCTGAAATTCCTGCGGCTGATCACAGTTCCCATTTGCAGCACCGAGTTACTGATGCTGAAATTCTCATGAAACAGACGAGACGAAGACACACGGTTGAGAGAAGGCCATCCTGAACCAAGAACAGATCTATGCACAATTGATCTGCAGTATGTATACCACAAAATGCGCTAAACTATCTTTACATCAACTCAACTTCACGAGGTCACCACAATTTCTCACCGCTCTCTGCTTTCCTACTGAATCAATAATTCACTCAGATTTCAATACCCATGTTGCTTGGGAATGATCATGTAGATTATCTGGAGGAAATAACTCAGTGGATGGTTTAAAAACACAGTCCTGAGTTTGAGCGTGATTCAGCTACAGGATTTTCTACCAAGGAGTGAATTTCCAAATGTTCTGCCAAGTGAAGCTATCTAAAAGTACTCGTTCAACTAATGACTAATGATAATAATTACAAAATTAGTTAATATATTTAAAAATGTGAAAGAAGCTAATTCATATAGCAAGAGAGAATGCCATTTTTGATCCACCAGGCCTGCATAGAAACTGCTTCTGCGTTCTTGCCCTCTGTTCTGTTTCAGGGTCCCTAGTGTTCGTGGCTATTTTCTTGTTCTTGTTTTCTTGGAACAGTTCTCTGAAAATTCTGAAATTCGAACGGCTGGTTCGGACCACAGTTCCAAATTGCAGCACCAAGTAACTGATCCTCATTCTCATGAAACAGACAAGAGACGGAGAAACAGTTGAGCAGATGAGGATCGCACAATTCATCAATGGTGCGGTTGAACCAAGCCGAAGCGCTACAGGGCCCACCGGCCTTGGTTTGCTACGTTGTTGCTGCAGCGGACTCCACGTATGAAACACAATCTCCTCGAGTAGAAGCACTGCTGGACTACTAGGGATAGTCCTAAGCTTTTTTTGTAGTAGTGAAGGGATCGGCCGCTGCAACTGAGTACATACTGTGATAATACCGGATTTTGCAGTGGACATGAGAACAGTGGAACCGAACACCGGCAAAGGCTGTGGTGTCTATACTCCCAATGCCTCATAAGCCTATATTCATGCTTGACTAGCTTTTGCTGGAGACATAGGACGACCTAAGAACCTAGCACTCTTGCGTGTCTGTCTGTTGTCTCTTTGATTTTCCAAAATCATAATTCGTCTTGATTTTTATAGCTCCAATGCGGTATGAAACCCTTCTTCAATACGCATGTCATGCTGCACCAGCACATTAATGCATTATTATCTACAACTGGGAATGAGGAACGCCTCTATAAATTTGCCTCAGTGGTATATAAGAACAAGGCTCGGTTATTTGTGTATATAGTCCGTGGTATATCATGACAGCTTATACATTTGTCATTGTTCACTGGTCAAATTTTTTAATTCGGTTTTCAGCAGAAAAATAATAGGAAATTTGTATCCGAAAGCAGATGACTAAAAAAATAACAGGAGATTCTGCATCAATGCAAGGAAGAGGTATTAGACGGTACATATTTAGAATTTCATGTGGGCCAGTTCATGCGGGTTTGTACAGAATTTAGTCTTTCCAAAGAATCATGTGGTAATACGTGTAAACCATTATACTTCACCGAAAGTTTAGCCGAGCCCAGTAAGGATGTAGCTTTGTATTATTTGGCCCTCTACCAGCACAAGGCTCTCCTTATTTGCTTGTGAGTACGACTGTTCTGAAAGCAGAGTAGCAGTTAATAAATTGACGTTATGTGTTGTAATCAGGCATACGTGGTGCCTTTTTTTTTTTGCATGGTCCATAATATTGGGGGTACGCTTCTTTGCATGGCTAGCCATGCGTGGGCGCTGTTGGACCGCGGAAAGGCAGTTCAGGCACGTTCCTAAGCAGGATGGCACTTGCGTCCTCTGTGACCAGGGCTTGGAAACGATCACCCATATCATGCTCGGGTGCTGCTACAGTAGGGAAGTCTGGCTTAGGTGGCTTGATGAAGTGGGACTTCTAGACTTTATTAGGGAAGCGGTCGTCGAGGCCTTCCACTGGTGGCTTGATTTATGGAGGAGGCTGCTGAAGGAGCTGTGGAGGGGCTTCGACTACTTCTTCCTTCTCGGGTGGTGCCTTTGGAAAGAGAAGAACGCGAGAACCTTCAATGCAATTCGGACCATGGCGGCCCAGCTTGTGGTGGAGGTCTGGGCCGAGGCCAACGAGTGGTGCAGCGCGGGGTTCAGGAGGCCAACGAGTGGTGTAGTCCTTTTCGTTTCTTCTAGCTGTTTGCTTTCGTCTTCCTTTTTGTTGCTTGCGGTTAAGTTTGGAGATAGTAACCATGGTTAACATCTCCGTCGTTTGTTTGTGACACTCTAATCTTCTGCTTAATGAAAACCGTGTCAATGGCATGGTTGAAAAAAATGATTCTGCCGGTAGAGATGTATTTACATAGACAATTTTCTTAGCCCATCGTCACTAGAAATAATTTGGAATCATTATTTTTGAATTTTTAAATGTCATCATTAGATGGAGAAATCACCTAAGCAAAAGTTATATTAATCAAAAAGTAGTTAATATATTTTCATTTGCAATGATTTAGGCCCTGTAAATTCTATTGAAGGTTTAATGATTCCAAAATGAATACTTTTTTGATTTTTCATATGACATTGGATGAAGAAGTGACATAAATCGAAGCTTGCAGGACTATGAGAGTTCGTAACTTCGATTCAAATTTTTTTGAATCTGAATTTTTTTAGGTTGTCAAATGTGCATTGTAGTATTGTAATATTTATTAAAAAGAATGTATCAACCACTTAGTCACAAGTGACTCTAAGGCACAGTGGTTTCTTAGTCACAAATGTGCATTGTAGTATTGTAATATTTTTTAGCAACATGCGAGGCAGGTTGTGAGTTCAAACAATACGGCTGCACAGGAGCTTTTTACGCGAAAAATCATGTGATGTGCCACATCATGTATTGGTTGTTAGGATTCTTCCTGGTTACAAAAATAAATTTACTATGTGATTGTCTAGTGGCATCCAGTCAAAAAATAGATTTACAATCCTTTAAAAAAATAGATTTACTCTGTAAATTGGAAAGGGTTCTCTCATGATACCCAGCGAAAAATCTGTCATATTTCGTATTCTTTTCAAATATGGATATGTAGGTATTGTGTACACCATGTTCTTTTTACCCCTCACTGTATGCCTTCCAAAAATGTTTTGCTTTTCCGATGCAGTCGACATGCTTCCATTAGATATAACTGATCTGACATAAGACATCCTCCAATTTTTTGAGAGTTCTTATTCCTCTGTTTAAATGCGTTAAAAATGGGGCAGTTTTTATATGTTATCCTGGTTCTTCGACAATATAGGATTCAAATAGTGAAAAACAGCCAGAAACAATAGAAGCACGTCTTGTAAGTTTTGCCTTGATGTGGTCCAAACAGACAAATAGAGAGGACGAGGTGAGAGTACGAGCGAGCTCACTTGTCGATGCCCTTGACGCATGGGGATTACCAAGTATTTAGTACCAAGTGGTGAATTTGCACATGTTGATCTGCTCTAAATAAAATTAATTGATGAATAATACTGAATACGAACATGACACAGAGTGCAGGAGTGGCTGCAGTATTTTTTATAGAAACATAGGTTTCACAGATTTGTTTCCGAGAGAAATCATATTTGAAGACACGCCCACCAAAGAGATGTCTCATGCATCATACTAGATTAATCTATATTTGCAAGTGTCAACGACTCATGGTCAACTCGACCCTATCTTTATCATTCGAGCTCCTGACATCTACGAAGGACCGAAATCGATGCTCTGAGAATAACTATGCTGCCGGGCTACGAAGATCAGCGCAGCCATGTGAATGAACAAAGCACAAAAGCATTGAGAAAGGGATCAGCCACCAGAGCCATGTAGGGCACTGCACTGGTGCCATTTTAACTGGCAATCAATGTGCAGATGACGGCAATTGGAGTGACTCATATGACGCGAGAGGTGAGGACGAAACTTTCTAGGCCCCCTTCGGCTCATAGGAATACGACCGGAAAAATGTCGGAATCGTAGACGCAGGAAAGGAAACGGCGTGGCCTTCCAGAGGAATGGTTCCTGTGGCCTTCCAGAGGAATCGTTCCTTCTCTCCGCGTCCGCCACGTGTCGTTCCCCTCGCTCTCGTCCGTCCCTCGTCGCTCCCTCCGTCCCTCTGTCTATCGCGTCGAACTCGTCCCCTGTGCCGCTGCTGCTCCCGCTGCCGCCGCCACAGCCGCTCATATCTCCGCTACCACGACCGCACCCACCTCCCAACGCGGATGGAGACGGCAACCTCCTCCCTGCGCGTGCCCGACGCCGCCACGGCCCCAGCGCGGTGAGCAGCTCGTCCCGCTCGGCAGCCTCGCGCTCGAGTCGCTCGGGGCGGGCGCGTAGCATGGCGGCGTTGACGAGTCGCACGCGGAGGGAGGCGGCCTCGTCCGTGGCGCCGGCGGAGGGAGGCGACGCTCGGGCTCCATCCAGGCGCATGGGGGACGTCGCCTCGTCGCTGCCGTCCACGGTGCTGGAGGAGCTCCGGACGGGGCCAGGGCCCACCCCGTTCGACCTCAATGAACCGTTGTCGCTGCTGTTCGCCTCGCCGCCTCGGACTTCGCAAAAAAATGAGCAGCGACTGGATGGATTTTTCCCTGTGCCGATGTGAGAGACCGAATCCCATAGGAATAGATTCCTCGGTTTCACGCGTGAGCTCCCAAAGGCACCATGACGTCACCCGTGAACCAAAGGGGCCCTTATAGTTTAGCAAAGTTGACGCTCGTGAGTGACGAATATAACCAGCCCAAGTCTGTAAGAACAAAATTTTGTATAGCTTTTGCAATGTCAGGTGCCTCTACAACCAACTCAGCCCATTCTTCGTTACACAAAAGCCCATGATCATCAGTGAAACACTTTCCCCAGTAGTGGACACCCTAAGGAGAGACAAAGTCTAAGAAACTTTTATACTCCTCTGACGAATGCAGCCTTCAGCTGACACTGGCAACGGGACCAAGCAGCAGCAGCAGCAACAGAAGATGCGATGGCGATAGGCGGCAGGGGAAGCGGCTCAAGGCGTCATCCAAATCGGACTCTGGTGCCACCGCGGTGTGGTCGATGTCAAAAGATTCCGAACAGCCGCAGTTCAGGGAGGTCAACGCGGTGGCGATGCCGGTGAGGTGTCACGGGGAGGTTGGCATGAGGATGGACGAGATGGGGCAGGGTCCGTGGATGTACAAGTGCCTCAGCCTAAAGATGGCGTGATGGTGCTGGAAGACAGAGTTCGTCCAGTATATAGGACTTGGGGATTTGGGTGTGCAGAGTTCAGAGTTTAGAGGGAAACAAGCCAAAAAAAATGTGGTAATTTGTGGCAGAATGCCAACAAGTGCCAGTGGCATGGCGTCGATGATTTCTGTTGGCTTCTTTTTTCCGAGTTATCCCCGTGCATTACATTTTGTTTTTTAGATAATGATCCCCGTGCATTAGCTAAGACACCTAAGAGCATCTCCATATGTTTTCTACATTTAACTCGTTATTAACCATCAGATTAGCGACTTATAATATGATAAATAGCGACCTCAATTTAATTCTCTCTCCCATAGTTCTATATTCCTACACGATTTGGCATTGGGATCCTTGAACTATTTGTCCATTTCCAAACAAATAATAAACTACTTCAATAGTTTCTTTGTGTCTTACTATTTTCTTACATAGAACCTGTTATTTCATAATCTTCTACCCTACTAATACACCATCTTTTCATACCTACGACCACACAACAAAACGTCCCTCCGCTGAGATGGCCCCTCTAAGTTCACCAAAAAAAATGTACCAAGAAATATAACACAATTCAAACGAACAATCCAGATACATTCTAAGGATTCTCTCTCTTTACTCATTACACACTCGACGGCGTGGATTGAGTGTATCAAATCTCTTATTTTCCTCCAAACCCACTTCATGCAGCACCCACCGAGTATAGGAACGCCACGCCGCCAGTAATCACAGGAATTAGCTCCTTTTCCTCCGTCACTCACGGTGGGATTGGAATCTAAACACGCGAACGATCGAGGCTACTTTGCTCGGTCCCTCACGGTGGATGAAATTCAAACACACGAACGAGGAGGCGCTGCTACTCCAGCCGCCGCGTCCGAGATCCTATCCAGGCCCGGTGTCGTCCACGGACGGAGGCGGAGGGCGCGCGTTCACGCGTGTGGCCGGCGAGGTGGTCGCGAGCGAGGATCAGGGTACGCCACTACACCGGCGCCGTCGCATACGTCTGGCTCCTGGCGCAACGTCGTCTTCCGTGGCCACTACGATCGCCGCCTGCCAGGGGCACGCGTGCTCGGCGAGGTGGCGGTCGCCAGCCAGGAGATCAGGTACGCCTATATTCGGTCGTCGTCAAACATGTTGTCCCGCTGAGATGGATCCAAGCCACATAGATGCGTATAGGGTACATGCATATATACGCATAGATGCATATATACGTCTTTGTTCTGAGATCGCATCTGAACACATTCATATATACTTATAGATATATGCGTGTAGGGTACATACGTATAGGGTAGATGAATTTTTTTTACATCTGTATACTTTTGATCATAGTATATGAACTACAAATTGCATTTTTTTTGCGAAGTACTGTCTGTCACTTGCCGAGGTTCAGAGATGTACCAAGTAGGGTAGAAAATATTTTTATCTTCACATTCACAATTTAGCAAGTAGGGTAGAAAATATTTTCATCTTCACATTTAGAGGTTCAGATTGCCATTCAGAGGTTCATATTCGCATTTACCACTGACGCCAAAATACATCATGGTTCAAATGGACATGTCTATTATATTGTTACCAGGCCTTCATGACAACATAGGGACGCCAATAGAAGACCGCACTACGCTCAGCGATGTAACGAATATACCTACTCCAGGTATTTTCATACACTCATATTTTTATATAAGTCATCATCTATGAAAATAAACAAGGCCATGTCAACAGCTTGTAGCGAAGAACAGCGCAAGAGAGAGAGGAAAGGAATAGAAAACAATGTGAGTACCGCACTAGGATTAGGGTTCAAGAAACAAGTGAGCAAAGAGAGGAGAGAAATAAGAGGCAGTAGAAGTACCAGCGGGAGTACCGTGCTCAGCGAAATGCAAAACAACGGCACCTGCTAATGCACCACACCAGCCAGGTGGTAAAGAATGCTCTTTGCAGAACATCTGATTGTTGCTATCTATTTATGCAATGGCCATTGTGCAGCATTTTGGCAAACCAGATTATTTCATCACTATGACATGCAATCCGCATTGACAGGAGATCACAGAAAATCTAGAGCCAGGCCCGGAACCACAAGATAGACCTAACTTGGTGGCAAGAGTATACAGGGTGATGAGCAGGATAACGAAGCCAACAATATTCTAGATGAGGATTTAATAGACATGATAGCGTCGTGTACAATAACATCGACAAACAGGTAAGACCTATTGTATGCAATTCGCGCATGCATCCTGTCGATCGACGAGCATGAATCTTTAGAGTAAGTCGTTCTAAAGTAAATTATTTTGTTCTAATTTAATGAATGATTTCTCACTGCCTCTACTATAAGTGCTACAGTAATTAACTTGTTTTTATTCTGGTTGTTTAGTAGAGAATGGGTCCGAAGTGCTGTCTACATTCCCGATGCCTCTTAAGCCTAGAATTAAGCTTGACTAGCTTTTGCTCGAAACATAGGATGGCCTAAGAACCGACCACTGTTCCATGTCTGACTGATGTCTCTTTGATTTTCCAAGAAGAATTCCTCTTCATTTTTATAGCCACAATGTGGTACGAAACCCTTCTTCAATTCTTTATTCACTTTGCAACTAGAAAGTAGGCAGTACCCATGTCATGCAGAATCAGTGCATTAATGCTTTATTATAACCAGGCATGAGGTTCCTGAATACCTTAATTTAAAAAAAAGGTTCATGAACACCTCTATAAATTTGCCTCAGTGTAAGAACAAGGCTTAGATATATTTTTGAATAATCGGTGGTAAATCATGATAGCTTATACATTTGATATTTTCTGTGGTCAAAAGTTTTAATTCTATTCATTCATTTATTGGATTCCTTCAGTAGAAAAATAACAGAAAATTTATATTCGAAACGAGGTGACTAAAAAACAACCGGAGAATTTGCATTAATGCAAGGAAGAAATCCTAGACGGTACATATTTAAATACACTTCTAGCCTAAAATTATAGTCTTTCCAAATAATCATGTGGTAATGTATGCAGCCCATTATACTTCACCGAAAATCTAGCCTAGCCCAGTAAGGATGAAGCTCTGTATTGTTTGGCCCTCTCCGATAAAAAAACCCACGCTCATGAGCTTGTGAGTACTACTAACCAACTTCTCATAGCAGAGTAACAAATGTACGTCATGTCTTATAATCAGGGATACATGGTGCCTTCTTTTTTTTTACATGGAGGTTATGGGAATAAAGGATTGATAATTACTATTTCGTGCCAAAAAAAAAAGAAAAGACACGCACAGCTCGTGACAGCTCAGGCTGGCTCTAGGGCTGCAATATTTAGTTCCTCGGTATTCCAGTATGACTATCCATGTGGTATGATGATGAACAAAATAAACGTAACTCAATATCTTCACACTATACACAAGTTATTATACAATGTAAAGTATCACTTGTCACCCACCATGGTTGTTTCCAGAAGAAATGATCCCATAGTGCCTTTGAAAGGCTACAAGAAGCACATGACTCTTTGAGACACATGGCTCCACACACCTCTCTACCTCTGGTAGGAAACAACAACGAGGATAATAACAACAACCAATATGAAACCCTTTCAGGTAGAAGGTGATGGCCCAATATAGGAACAAGTGCCTTTGTGATTGTGCGGCCACCAAACTATTCATAATTGAGGAGATTTCAAATTGACCAAGGGTATGATCGATGAGCATGGAGCCAAAGGAAAATCTAACTACACAGTACTCAGAAGAAGAACATGAAGATTTGTACAATGAAGAGCTTGCATCGTTATGGCAAAATCGATCTCTTCATGATGACTGCTATCTCTTTAATGAACTAACAAAACAATTGATGATGAGCAAACAAGAGAAAGCGGAGCTGATGCATTACATGGTTCTCCATTTCATGAATCCGAACCCGTCAAGGATTTGCGAAGTGGAGGTCCCAACAACCCATCAAGGGCTTTCTCATAGCCTTTAACAATTGTTTCCTACGGATGGACTTTAACATGTATGGGCACCAGTAGTTTTTGAAAATTTCCCAATACCTCACATACCAAGCTATGACCATAAATATTGCCTTGTGCTTGTTGACGCAATCATTGGGTGAGCAGAGCTGCCCGTCTTACATGACACTTTTCTAAGTGGATCTACGTGCAGCGCAACTTCTATTTATCAGCCATGAAATGATGCTCTGGAACTTTATTTTCACACCATATAGGAACACTGAGCAATGCAACTTCAATTTAATATGGACCCACCGTTATATCATCCCTCACAGATATATATGAAAAATTATTATGCCTTTTAGGTACATTAATGTTCTTGTCCTCTGTTTTGTTCCTTGTTTTCTTTATTTCCGTAGAGTTTCATGGGTATACTTGCTTGTCCTTGTTTTCTTTGAACAATTTCTCTGAAAATTCTAATGCCAACGGCTGGATCACAGTTCCCATTTGCAGCACCGAGTAACTGATGCTCAAATTCTCATGACACTAAGGAGTGAGAAGAGACGATGGACACATGGTTAAGAGAAGGGGGATAGGCATGATGACGAATGTTCAGACAACAGGTACTAACTCATGGCACAATTTATCAGCAGTTTGTATATCAGAAAATGCACTGAATTATCTCTACATCTCAACCCAGACAAGGACACCCCAAATTCTCTCCACTATCTCATAGGGGATATCATAAGAAGTCCCATAACATCCACAAACCTGGTCGAAGGCACCGGCTGGTACAAACCTGCTGTATAAGAAGACAAAGGCAGAACAACGCCCACCGAGCCAGCAGTGCGAGCCGCATATACCCAAACAACCAGACTCGAACTCACTGCACGACCACGCTCTTCGTCTGACAAGGCCCAAAGGCACCAAGTGAGCATGAGTCTGACAACCTTCTGTAGTAACCCCAAATTAGTCAGATCATGGAGAAAACCCACATTCCCCTTGTCGCAAAGGGCTAATGCAGCCTCTATGTTTCTAGAATGAAGGTCACAAGCCAAAGCTTCAAGTCTAGTTAGGAGCTCCCTTCTATCCAAATGTGTGTGAAACCACCACTCAGGTAACAAAATCACCTTGCAATATAATAGTTCACCACACAGTGACCAATGGAGCAGCACCCCGAGGGAAACAACCTAGAGCTACTGACAAATACAAACTACCTTCACGTTACCAAAAGGACCATAAGACAAGATCTCCACTCTTAGTCAAGCAATCCCCACGGGGATCACTGCAGATCTTCCAAATAGGAAATTCTAGACAGCGGAGGGGTTGTTTAAGGCATCAGAAGTGAACGTCCACTAAAAACCCTAAGACAGGCTTCAGTACCCTGGGCTATTCTGCCCGCACATCAAAACTAAGCCTGAAAAGGAACGAACACAAGGGGAGAGCTGTCCCATTCTACTCCTTAATCCACTCAAGAAGAGAAAGAAGTAGGTATCTGTATCCCCAATGCCTCTTGTGCCTAGATTTTGTTTGAGACAGAGGACAAGCTATGAACCTACCACACTTGCATGTGTGTCTATTGTGTCCTTTGTTTTCAAAGCACAGTTGCTCTTCATTTTTATAGCTCCAATGTGGTAACCGTTCATCAATTCTTTATTCACATTGCAACTAGATGGCAACGGATACAGATGTATGCAGTACCAGTGCATTAATGTATTACTATAATCTAGAATGAGGTTCATGAACACCTCTATAAATTTCACATCAATGTAAGAGCAAGGCTTAGTTAGTAAATCATAAGAGCCCTTTTATAATTTTGGAGCTGTTGGCCCACCTAACATAGACACATCTCAACGGCTCTCAACGGCTCTGCCTTAACGGCTCTCAACGGCTCCCCTCCTATTGGGCCCACTAATCATAGACCCATTAATTATTTTCTCAATAATTCCCAATAACTCTCCAAGCATTGTAAAATTGCTCAAATCATAATAGGTATATATTATTCTATTTTCTCCTCTAAATATTGTAAGAGAGCAATGCATTCATTAGTAAGAGTCTTTCAGCAGAAAAATGAAAGCATCTAAGATGACAAAATATGACGACCAAGAATGACTAAAATAGTAAATTGGTGAATGAAGATCAACAACGAGCAGTAATCATATATATTGAGAATGGACCATGCCAGAGGATGCCTAGCAGAACGGAACTATGCAAGCAAGAAATTAACCCGAACATGTTTAGAAATTCGGCTGTGGCCTAAAATTGCACCAAATTCTAGTCATTATAAAGAATACAATACATGTGGAATCTATGCAAGCTGTAGCCCACTATACTTTACAGAAAATTTAGCCCAGCCCAGTAAGGATCAAGATTTGTATTGGTTGACGCTCTCTAGTCTCTCTATCAGTACATTCATCCCTCACACACATGCCCATGCTTGTCAACTTGTGAGTATGATGACTAACGAACTTACTACGGAAGAGTGTCAGTCCACATATTTTTTATTTTTTACATGGTCCATAGTCATGACCAGATATTCAAAGGTGATCCGGTAATGAACAAAGAAATGCATCTTAATAACTTCACACTATACACGTATAATTCTATGGACTAAAACTATCAATTGTCAGCCAACGTGTTTGTTTTCAAATGATATAATCCCATGGTGCTTTTGATAGGCTACTAGAATAACTAGTATACTGCCCGTGCGTTGCCACGGTTTTATTCAAGAGATGCACATAAAAAAACCAAACAATGATCTTCTATAGTTTAAGTCTCACACGATTGTTGTCGAATACACTCATGCATATAATGTTTGTGGAATACACATCTCACATCTTGCATACTACAAATATCTGAATTGCTTAAGTAGATCTTCAAGTTCCTCAGGGATATTGTTTGTATACTCATTTACATTGCTCTTCAAAATCTGTACCAAGAATTCCACCCTCATTCATGTCTGTGAATATATGATTAACACATCATCATACAAAAACATGGCAAATAACTTAATCTAACTTAAACTCCATATAATGTTTCAAGTGATCCATAGCATCAAAACTCAGCACTATAAAGGGTTCTCAAATAGACACCTAAATTTGCTAACTCTCAAATTTAGTGAGCTAAATTACACCCTTGGCTTATAGCCCAAACTGAACATGATCTAAATCCAGCAGGACCAATTCTTGTTACAATATTGATACTCTCACAAGTGCTACAAAAATATAGAGATAACAAAAGTAACCATATCATAAATCTAAAATTCTGACCAATCCCATGAATCAACAAAAGCAAGTGACACATATATATTTTGCCATATCAGGAGTGCACATATATAGAGATAACAAAAGTAACCATATCAGGAGTTCCAGAGCTCCTCTGAAGATCTATTTTGCCAATCTAAAATATATATTTCATTGTTGCAAGTACAATATGCTTCATACAAATTGCAGGGTGCACTCAGAAAGGAAAATAAACTGCATGCAGGAAAATAAACTCGCTATTGAGCATCATCAGATGATCGAAGAGCAAGAAGTATTCGAATGTCAGCCGCCCATTCTCCTCTCAGCCCTTCAACTGATTCCTACACAGCAGAAACAGTGCGCATCAATCATCAAAATCAAACCGAAAAAGTATGACAGAATAGAGAAAAGATATGAAGATATATATATAAGATGGGAAGGTGAGGAGCCTAATTTAAACCTTCTAGGTCGTGGTGCTCGAGTCTATCAATCTGACACACTATAGTGAACTTCTTGAAGAGATCAACACTATATTGGTATGCTTATCACACTATACTGAAGAGAACAACTCGAACTCAGCTTTAGATAAGCAAAGCAGGCTTACTGATAGGGGCATTTGGCTTACTGATGTTGCAGCCATGTGTTGGTCGCCTATGTGTTACAGCACGAACCAGGGTAACTTGAGTTCTCAGTTTCAGACTTTCAGGTTTCAGGGATATTAGTGTGAATATGAGATATAAGATTGAAGTAACACTGAAACAACATCTGCTAGTCAGCACAGCATGAAAGGAATCTAAATCCTATTTCTTTTTCTTCATTTTCTTTAGTGCAGAAAGTGGAGAGAAGAAATCAGCGAACTTGTGTTTATATGCTTTATTGCCCGTACGGTGTAAATCAAATAATCAAAAGGCATAATTATAAAGGATCATGATGATATTATAAAACCCATGTTATGCCCATGCTAACAGCAAGCTTATTGGAGTAAGCCATCGAAGTGGGGAAATTGGTAAAAAAAACAATCAAGCAATCAGCAGCACAAGCGCCAGATTCCATACCAAGCATCATATTATAGTGCCCGTGACATTCATATATTTCTAAGCATTCATATTTTCAATCTAAGGCAATACCATAAAGAAAAAAGTTAAAGAGTAGGGAAAAAATCTTACCATGGGATATTTCGCCCTGACATGAACAAGAAACCTTGGCTTAACCCTTCTTTCATATTCCATTACATTGCAATGCAAGCAACATAGTAGATGTCCACAGATAGACAAACTGAATAAGCACCCACCATTATTGGCCCCTGTTTCAAGATTGGAAAAATTGTAGCATTTCTATAAGAACTGTGCTCACTGATGTGAAATTGATAATCTGCAAGAAAATCTGAATGTATGATATGTCATGCAGCCAGGTACCTTACAAGGTAGGAAAAGGGGGGAGGACACTTACAAGGTAGGAATATGAAGCTCCTGAAGAAACACTCTCCATCACCTTGCACTGGGCTAAATTCAGAATAGGCACGACAAAGGTTGGGTACATTTGAATGAAATTCCACTCCTTGCTCAGCAACCATTTCGAGGAGCTTGTAATGCCTAATGAACCCAGAAATGTGTACTTTCTACACAACCACAAGAAGGAATTAAAATCAAAATGATCTGAACAAGGAAGCATCAGCTCTAATATTGGATTCTAATTTGCTAATTTTTCTGGTTTCCACATATAAGAAAACTTTAAGCCACTAATAAATGAACCATTTTGCTGATACTGGATTCTAATTAATTTGCTATTGTATTCTAATTTTTCTGGACACCTACCTTGTTGAGCAGAAAAATACAGGGGTAAAAATACTCCAACTTCCTTGGTAGACTGCAGTATGAAAAAGAGAAGGTAAAAATCAGATTTACAGATCAGCTAAACAACTAATACATGAGAGCATTTTTTTAATTGGCAGGAAACACCAAGACTACAAACAATGCCCCCTTTTTTAACAGGAAAATAAAAGCAGATAAAAAAAGATTATGTACCCTTGGCAAATGTGCTAGTAGCAGATCCTTCCATTTTTGCTCGCAAAGATCCTTTCATTCAGTTCAGTTCCAAACATACCTGCACAACAACCACCAGTCTCAACTCCAAATATAAATTGTGATTTGAAAAAAAAAAGCCTAACTATTGCTGCAGTTCAATTGCAGCTGCACATTGTGACTTCTTACAGATATTTTTATTTAAAAAAGAGAAGACAGAAAATATATGAGAACATCATAATGCATTTGTATAAATTTATTAACTTTCAACTCATTTAAATTCTTCATCTAGCAATCTCAAATTAATACTTCTTTTTATTAGAATCACACTCTTACCCAACTCAGTGTTGTTAATGGAAAACTTTTATAGGTATTTTGCATGCTAACACTATGGGAGAAAAAGAAAATAGTATACTGCCCGCTACGGGAGAAAAAGGAAGGGTGTCAAAACCATGATAACCAAAAAGCAATGAATCACATCTCATGATTATTACCTGTATACTTTTGATTTGTGTATAATTGTGGCCTTGAATAAATCGAAAAGCCGATAGTTAAAATTACAACATAGGCAACATTGCAGACTGGATGCCTTTTATTCTGTCATGGCTCTCGCCACAACACAGTATGAAGACAGATCACCATATATGTTTACCTCAATTGACTCGTCTTGGCAATGATCTGTACTCATGAACATGAGAAAAAAAGCATCTGTTCTGTTCGTCCATTCCTGAAAGAAATAAGAAGGCTCTGCAGAAATAACAGCCAACAAGGTCACCATTCATCAGAGAAACAGGGGACACCACACAATCATCTGCCCACAACCGAGCAGCAAACGGGGGGAATGGGGGGTTCTTGCGGCAGGGACGGCGGAAAAGAAACGAACCTGAGGGGCTGGAGAGATGGATGGCGCGGCTGCGGCTGGTGGCAAAGAAGTTCCTGGCCGCTGGGTTGGACACGGCCATGGTGTCGCCTCTACCTGGGTCGCTGGCATCGACCAGCGCGTCGCGCACGGCGCGCCCCGACTCCCAATGCGCCGCCGAGGCGCAGCCTCCTCGCCGCGACGCCGCCTCCGATGCGTGCGTGGCCTCCTCGCCGCTGAGGCGCCGCCGCCGGCGGAGGCGCAGCGGACGTGCAGGACGCCGAGGCCCCGATGTGCCGCAGGCGATGCACGACGTGCCGCCGAGGCGCGGCCTCCTCGCTGCCGAGGCTCCACTGCCGAGGCCCCGATGTGCCGCAGCCGATGCACGACGCGCCGCCGAGGTGCGGCCTCCTCGCCTCCGATGTGCCGCAGCCGACTCGCCTCGCGTGCCGCCGGCTTTTTCCTGCGTGTGGTGGAGTTATGGAGTCGAGGAGACGGAGTGAAGGATGGGGATGGCCTCGGGAAGCCGCGTCGGGAGGGAGGCGTCTCGCGCGCCTCGCAACTCGCGATGTGGGCCATCGCGCGCGGGAGGGATGAGGGATGACGGATGAGTGATTGCGGTTTGATCCGGCTAATCTCATCCATTGGATTTGGGTGAGTAAGAGAAACAAAGGATTAGAATAGATCTCATCCCTTAATTTCAAATAGGAGCATTTGTTTGGGTGTATTTAGTAGAGATTAGCAGAGATAATGACTGTGGGGGACAATTTATGGTGTGGCTTTAGGAATGTTTTTTTGGTGCATTATATTTAGTAGTAGATACGACTGTCCTCTCTACTTCCAGTGTTACGAGAAAACAATGACAAAAATGACAACAACCAATACGAAACATATTTATGTAGATGCTGATGGCAATAGGAGCAAGTGCCTTTGTGAATGTACAGCCCCCAAACTAGTCAGATTTGCCATGGTTCCAAACTGACCAAGAAGCCGAAGGCTATGATCGATTAGGAGCAGCCAAAGGCAAACAAAACTACACAACACTCAAAAAGAAGAAAATGAAGAAGTGTAGGAGGAATTAACAAAACAATCAACAATGAGATTACAAGAAGAAGTAGAGGATGCTGTATGAACAAGCTAGTCCTACAAGAAATTTTGCTATGGATAGATTTTGACACGCAAGCTCAACTTCAAGATTTGCACTTGTTCGGACACCAGTGGATTTTGAAAATGTCCCAATGCCTCACATGCCTAGCAATTACCATGAATCTGCCAAGAAATGATACAATCTTCAGGCAGATTCAGCCATCAGTTCAGAATTGTAAAGCAGTTTTTAATAGGGAGTTTGCTCTTGTTATTCTCAGAGCAAAAAGTAGTTTAGACCCTCTAATGTCTCAATGGCTAGATGCCCATGTGTAATTTTGCTTAGTTTCTTTATTCCTTTTCTTTGTCTCCTGAGGACACCTTGTAAGACTCTCCTATTCATTTAAATAAAAGGACAGTAGGGGAGCCCCCTCCTGTTGCACCTCAAAAAAAAAATGGCCGTATGATTGACGTAATCACTGGGTGGGCAGAGCTGCCTATCTTACATGACATTTTTCTATGCGGATTCATGTGCAGGTGCAGCACAACATCTATTTATATAAAAATTGATGCTCAGGAGTATTTTTTTTTTTCATATTCCACGTAGCACAATGAGTATTGCAAATGGAGTTAATGTGCACTCACCGTTGTAGCAGACAGAGCCTGCAGTCTCACTTTATATAGTATTAAACTATATAGGAGTTGTCAAGCACGTCGAGTTTCGCCTGCAGGAACAGTATAAGCACATTGCATATTTTTTGCCTTGCTGTGCAGCGAACAGACTGATGGGGGAGGTGAGTGCTGGAGCGAGCTTGTCATGTAGACTATCTGAATGACATAAGTCAATGGATGGTAAACCCATCAGTCCTGCGTTCGAGAATCTTTAAGCTTCACGATTTCGTACAAGATGTTAATATGCAAATGGTATGCCTACTGAAGCTATCCAAATGTAGGCGTTTAACTAATTACTAATGATACTAATTCTAATATTAGTTAATACATATTTGTAAATGTAAAACCAATTAATTCATAATTTCATTTAGAAAGAGAGATTGCCCTTTCTGACCCACAGGGAGTGCTGGCTGGAGATCCTGAAAAGAGGTGAGCATAGAAACTGACTCTGTTCTTGTCCTCTGTTTTCTTTCAGAGTCCCTAGTGTTTCATGGGTATTTCCATGTTCTTATTTCCTTGCAAGAATTCTCTGGAAATTCTGAAATTACAACTACCCGATCACGTACAGTTTCCATTGGCAGCTCCGATTAACTGATGCTTAAATTCCCATGAAACAGACGTGAGACGGAGACACAACTGAGAGAAGGGACATCGGCATGATGAACCAGCACCAAGACATGGACAGGGAGCAGATGAGGATGGCTATCGTGAACAATCTTGGACAGATCTTCAGGTAATAGGAACTGACTACTGACCGACGCCACATTTTGTATGTTGTTTGTTGTATTGCAAAGTGCGTCGAATTATCTCTACATCTTAACTTGGCAAGGTCACCACAACGTCTCACTGCTCTTTGCGTTTTCTCCTGAATGAATGAATCGATCAGGTACACGAGCTACACCAGCTGTACCTTGTCCAGAAGCAACTGATGCAGCAGGCAAAGACATCATGTCCGTTGAGCCGTGCTCTGGCTCCAGTCATCGTCGAGAAGCCGAGACCACAACAACTGGACATCTGGTGCAGCGAGAAGGCGATAACACCTCCTCAGCAGCGGACCATCTGCTGCACTAGGTGCATCAAGGCCACAGCACCTGCACCAGCTGCCCTCCAGACGAATGCAAACTTGAGCTGACACTGGCTACAGTGTTAGAACTGAACTCCCAACGATGATCGTGAACGCCGGCGAGCTCCGGGAACGTGGTCACCACGGGGTGATCACGGCAACTACAACTAGCAAGATGCAAAACGTAGATAGAAGATGAGATATGATGCTGCCCAGCAACCGCAGCTTGTTTGACCTTTATTCCTTGATTTATATAGGCTTGCAACAAACGCACAGCCCACCCCCGCCACGACACGCTAGAACGCCACACCGTTTTCCGCTGTGGCGGGAGACCTGATCGACTCCACTTGGGTTACGTTGAGATCATGCACGTCTATGATATCCAACCACCCCTACCGACTATTACAGACTCCATTACCAGAATGACTCAATTACAATGACGTGCCATCTAATTAGCTAACAAAACACCCCCTAATCTAGATGCACCTTGACAACTCCAAGAGCACTCCTCAGTTCCACGAACCTGACTCGCCCCAGCGCCTTTGTGAAGATGTCGGCAAGCTGTTCTGCAGTCCCGACGTGATCTACTCCACCTTGCCATCCTCAATACACTCACGAAGGAAGTGATACTTTGTATCCATATGCTTGCTTCGATAGTGATGCACCGGATTCTTACTGAGCGCGATAGCGGACATGTTGTCCATGAGTAGCCTCACCGTTGTCTCCTTCGTTCCCATCATGTCTGCAATCAATCGGCTTAACCAGATTCCCTGATATGCTGCTCCTGCTGCTGCGACATACTCCGCTTCACATGAAGATAGTGCAACAATCTTCTGTTTCTGCGAGGCCCAAGTGACCAAGCTGCTGCCGAGGAAATAACCCACACCCGAAGTGCTTTTTCTATGCTCAATATCTCCTACGAAGTCACTGTCGTTGTATCCCAATAGCATTGGCTTCAAATCTGCTCCTTTCTCATATTTGCACCCATATCCCAATGTACCTCGTACATATCTCAGATGTGCTTCACTGCAGCCCAACGCTCTCTTCCAGGTGCCTCCATGTACCTGCTCACCACGCCTACTGCATATGCCAGATCCGGCCTTGTGTTCTCCAGGTATTTGAGGCTCCCAATTATGCTTCTGTACTCGGTTGCATTCAGAGGTTCTCCTTCCTTCAGCCGGCGTGCTTTGGAAACACAAAAATAAATCAGAAAATTTAGAAAAATTAAAATAAGAGGTAAATGAAAGTTGAGACAAATAAAAAATGCAAAAAAACACAAAACTGCAAACAAACAAAAAAGAAACAAAAGAGAGGAAAACAACTAAACATCGGCTACATAGTAGCAGAACATAGCATCGATTACATAGGTCCAGCACACGAACCTCTCGCGGCCTCACCGGATCTGAGCTCCCCCCTTCTCCTCCTCTGCTGCTCATGTTGTTATCCCTCCTCGCTGGATTTGAGTTTTGTATTCTAGATCTGAGCTTTTTTTTCAACCCCCTGCTCTTTGTTTCTCTGGAATCTGGATCCGAGCTCTAGACCTTTTTTTTTGTTTTTTCTTGAATGTTTCAGTACGTCACAAATCGATGGTGCATTAGGTAACAAGCTGATGTTTTGGAGAGATAGTAGTTTGTGTAAAAGCAAGTGATGTTTCTGGTGTTTTCCTAGATGTTTCAGTACATGACAAATCGATGGTGCATTAGGTAACAAGCTGATGTTTTAGAGAGATAGTAGTTTATGTTTGTGTAACAACAAGTGATGTTTCTGGTGTTTTCCTAGATGTTTCAGTACATGACAAATCGATGGTGCATTAGGTAACAAGCTGATGTTTTGGAGAGACAGTAGTTGATGTTTCTGTAACAACAAGTGATGTTTCTGGTTTTTCTCTGGATGTTTCAGTATGTTACAAATCGATGGTGCATTAGGTAACAAGCTGATGTTTCTGGAGAGATAGTAGCGGGTGTTTCTGTAATAGCAAGTTGATGTTTCTGTAGCAAGTCAATGTTTGTCAATAGCTTTTTTCAGCCATTTCATTAGTTGCCCTTCCATGGTGCGTTAAGCTTTACATGGTTGATTAGTTGTTTTCTTTTTCGAGGTGTATGAATAGTTTTTTGGTTTGTTTCTCTAGGTTTTTTGATTTTGTTTCCATTACATATCCTTTGATGTTGCAATAGCTTTTTTCCCCTTTTTTCTTGCAGCCATGAGGGGCGAGGGCTATCAGTAGGTTTGGGGGCCGGCGGCGAGGTCGGAGCTGAGGTGCGGGGGGAGGGCGAGGGGCTGTTTCCTTTTGCTGCGATTCGGTCCGGGGTGGGGGAGGTGTTGAGGCGGTGGGGCTGTTTTACTGTTTGGGCGGGAATTGGGATAACATGGGAATAGTAAACGGTGGGTGGGCCGGGCTCGGGTGTCCTATGTGTTGTTCTAGGCCGAAAGCCTAGAACCCCGAATACAAAATATGACGAAAGACACATGAATAACACACGATGGTAGAAAACCAATGTATTACTCGAGAATCAGTCCTCTTACACGGTTGCCGCCCAGGCATATTTATAGTCGCCCGTAGGAATTTACAAGACGATTTTGCCCTTAGGGTCTGCCCCCTAAGGCCCTACGCAACTTCTGGCAAAGGGCTAAACAGTCAAGCTTGTAGCACCAAGCCCTGTCTCTTGGGTGGCCGACCGCCTAAGCCCCACTTGTCATCAGGCGCTCACGCTGCTTTTCCCAGTGTTGCTCCTTTGGGGGTCGTGGACCAGCCCTCCATCTGTACATAGCTAAGACAGAACGTTAGGAACCCGAAATACGGTGATTCGGCGGGTAGATTCGGCGTCACCGCCGAATCTAGCCCGCGCGCGCGCTCGCTGTTGTCCTGGCGGCGCACGGAATGAGGCTTTCGCCGGGTTTAGTTGGTGATTCGGACCACCTTCCGAATCACATGGGCTCGCGCCGATTCACATGGGCCTTTCGGCTTGCGCCAGGTGCCCAGGCTTCGGCTATCCCGCAACAGTAGCCCCTCGGCGGCTGCCGAATCCCAGCTGCCGCGGGATTCGGCAGGGGCCAACAAGGACTAGGATGTCGAATGGACTGGGGTGCCGAAAGGCCCCTGGCTGCGTTGTTTCGCGCATGGCGAAAGAGCTACTTTAAATTCGGTGCCCGGGCCGAATGGCCCAACGCCGTCCCCGATTTGCACACGGGAAACCTGTCCTCGGGTTTGAAGTGTGCAAGCGGTTTTTTTTTGAATGGCGTGAACTGTCACTTCGGGAAGCCTACCTCGCCTATAAAAGGACCCCCCGGCGGCCGGCATCATTTTCACGCCTCCGCTCTGTCTCGCGCGTGTGAAGGGTCTCCTGAGAGCATTCGGCGAGAACAGCAGAAGGCATTCGGTAGATACTGCGAATTCGGTGAGTTTTGTTTCGCACCTTTTGGTACATTCGCAGTTTACCGGGGTTCGGGGGTTTTCTTGTTTTGCTTCGGCAGGTGCTGCGAAAAGCATCTTACAATTCCCTTACTTGTTTTACTTTATAGTTTCGGCGAGACATCCGCACGCTCGCTCCCGCTGACCTCTAACATGGCGAGTTCATCGGCGACCGATAGCCAGAACCCTAATCTCACGGACCCTGGCCACGGCACTGAATCCGGTGACCCCACCAGAACTGGATCCGGCGGCTCATCCGAATCTGGCTCGGGGTCGTCCAGCGAATCCGTCTCAGCCCCGAATCCCCGAGCTGCGATTGCGGCTGGGAAATGAGTCGCTCCCTTGTGCGCGGTTGCCCCGATCGTGATCGAGGATGATCGGAGTCAGAGTCGGAGGGGGAAAATAATATGGATGAGGACATTGAATGTTTCGAAGCTGGGGAGCTGGACACCCTAAGCGTGGCGCCACGGCAGCGAGTTGAAATTGCCGATGCGGATTCGGGTCCCGCCGTGAAACGCATGAAGTTGGTCGGGTGGTCTTGCTTGTTGGGGGAGTCCGACGTGGACGGCGCGGAACTGGACAGCTATGTCCGGGACGGCTACCTGACAGGTGCCGAGAAAGCCAAATGCCGCACGCCCCCAAAAGGAGAAAAATACCCGGACCCCCGAGACCATGAGGCGTTGGTGTTTCGCGACTATTTCAGGGCCGGCCTCCATTTTCCTTTGGAGGAGGAGTTTCTGGTTTCATTTCTGGATCGCTTTAAGCTGCAACTTCACCATCTCACCTCGAATGCCATCTCAAGACTTAGTGTCTACACGATGTGCATGAAGATGATGGGGAGCCCCCTAAGCGTTCCTGTATTCATGGAATTTCATGATTCTCACCGGCACGGGAAATATACAGCCGATAAGGACTATCGAATGGAGATTGGCTCCTTCAATTTCATTGCCTCGAAGAAGAAAGCTGGTGAATGCCTGGTCCCTTACTTCAAAAGCAAGTAGGATAACTAGAAGAAACATTGGTTCTACATCCGTGTCTGCGATGATTCGGCGGTGGCCGAGGCGAAACGGAGGGGACTGCCGAGAGCACATGGGTTGGTTTCGCTGATGACTCCCATGGTTGGGCTCACCCAAGGCGAACTCCGCGCTGGGGATGAGGTGGACGGTGATGCTGCCGAAACCTATCGGCTGACTACGAATCGTCAGATCAGCCGTGACTTGGTGGAAGAAATGCTATCTTTGGGGCAGTGGCCACTTTGCCAAGACATGAGCTTCGCTTGCTTTTCTAGCGCGAAAGGCTACAAGGGTCCGGTGCTGGTGCTGAAACGACCGACCGGGTTTTCCATGGATTCGGCGTTCTTGGCAGATGTTGAGCGCTGAGCCAACCAGATATGTGATCGATATGGCGACAAGGAGCATGAGGCGAAACTACACAAACTTGGTCAAAAAGGCCGCTTGAACCGGGTGTGGGAATCGATGAGCCTTGAGTACCCCGACCGTCCCGCGCCCATGAAGAGAACTATTTCGGCGGGCGAGCCGGATGCTGGTGCCGGCCCGTCCGCAGCTGCTCCCGCATCAAGCACGGCCAGAGTTGGCCGTGGGCGTGAGCGTGGGCTTGCTGGCGTCCGAGGCACCGGTCATCATTCGGCGTCTGCCCGAAGCACCGCCCAAGCTGAAAACCGCGCCCGAAAAGAGAGGGCCCAGCGCACTGCAGCTACCGAAGCCGAAGACATTCGGGTAGGTCACCGAATGGCTGAGTGCACTTGGCCTAAACCGCTGAAACGAAGCTGCCTCCCGGCACTTCAAGTTGCCGAATCCTCCGAGGAGTTGGCCGGGCACACGGTACCGAATGCTCGCGCGTGCTGCTAGCTTTGCTTGCCTTTTTACGCCTTGAGCTTGAAGATTTTTCTTTCTTCTCTTATGTTAGCCGAGTTTGACTATAACTTGAGCCCTCATTCTCGCTTTTTGGTGCAGGAATTTGGGTGCTCTGACGAAAGGAGCGACAACATCTCGCGGAAGATCCCGAGCCCCGCGACGTGGACGTGAACTCCCTTCCGGCCATGAGCGGGTTGGATTTCGGCGGCCGAAAGAGAAAGAAGGCGCGGAGTGACACTCATCCACTGGCTCCGGCTAAGTTGCCGAAACCCGCAGCTGCCAACACCGAAACCAGCCACCGGGAAGTCGTGGCGAGGGACATTAGCGTCCATGGCATGGTGCAAAGTGGCTCGCAAGATGATCGCCGACTTGGTAAGTCTCGCTTCTACCTGGAGACGACCCGAATGACACCCGAGATGGCCGAAAGTGTCCTATTCGGCCATGGGTGTGTCCTAATGGATGTAGACCGAATTCAGTACGGCGAAATGAGGGTCTATTCGGGGTCGTCTTCTCTGGAGGAAGGGAATTCTGAGCAGGCGAAAACTTATCGAGTTGCTCGTGCTTTAGGGGTCAGGTCAGACTGCCACTTGGTGGTGAATGTTGACCCCTGCCAATCCGGCGTCTTACCGCCTCCACAGGGGTGGCCTTTGCTCATGAGTGCAGTGGCGCTTTCAACGCCACCGAGACCGAGCAGGGCTTGCTGGCCACCGCTCACGGCGAGCTGCTCTCCGCCATAAACTTCCATTCTATCTCGGTAAGTCCGAAGCCCGTAATTTCAACTGGTCAGATTCGGGTGATGTGCCGAATGACTCAATGTTTCATGCTTGCAGACCACCGTGCTTGTGGACGCCCTGGCGAAGCAGGAGCAGGGTACCTTGGCCCATGCCGAAAAGCAAGTCAAGGAGCTCGGGGAGAAGGTGACTGTCACCGAAAACTTGCTAGCTAAGGAGGTGGCTGAGAAAGAAAAATTGCTTAAAGAGAAACAGCAGGCGCTGGATGATGCCACCGGGAAGCTGGAGAGGTATAGGGCCAACCATCAAAACCTAGGCCTGGCGGTCGACGAGGCCATAGCCCTTGTGCAACGAATGACTTCTGGGGTCGGGGAGGACTTTCCTAGTCCAGCTTTGGGAACATCCACTTTGGAGAAGGTTCGACTGCTTAACGGTGGACTCAGTGCTCTTGAGGGACTCGTGGACCTTGGGTGTGAATACGCTGCCTTTGAGAGCATTCGGGCCCTCTGCGAGTCCCTCAAGGACGCCGAATGCGACCACTACGGCCGGGTGGACTGCAGAAGATGCCAACGCCTATTGGGCGCATGATGCCGATGCCGACAAGGCAGCGCGGAAGTGGTTCTTCGACGGGTTTTGGGGTCCCGGTGGCCGGGACCTGGGCCTGCTGCACGCGGCTCTCACACGCGCAAAGGTATGAGGATAGTCAATCAGTGTACTCACCGAATCTTAACACCCGAATCATTTGACCGGGTGCCCACTGAGACTTGTGCTTTTTGACAGGATGAGGACGAGGGGAAGGTGATCAAGGCCAAGGTCGCGGCCTATATTTAGGCGCGTGACGAAAGGGAGGGGTCGTCCAACGTGGGCACCCCCATGCGCGAAGTGACGAAACTTCCCCGCTCAGGCCCTGGCGACGCCACTGCTACAACTTCTACCTTCCCTGGTCCGGCCCCTGCGCCGAATGCACCGCACCCTGCGCCGAATCCCACCGCCTCAGCACCAGCTTCGACTCCCCCGGCTCCTGGCACCCGTGAAGAGGAGGACACCCCCGCAGCTTAATCGCGGGTTGTAATAGAATTGCTGTTCCAGCCCCTTTTGCTTGAGACATGAAACCGCGTGTATGGCGCGTAAAAACTTGGTGTTTGCTCTGTGGACTTGATGTATTCCACGTGTGTTGCCAAATGCATAGTGGATGTAAAACTTAACCGCTTTCCTTAAGTTTAGACTGCTTAAGCATTTTGCATTTCAGCTTCGACGCATTTTGGCGTGTTTGTACTTGGGTTAGAACTAGATGACGCGTTCCTGTTTTGGCTTAGGTAGTGAATTGCTTTTTGAAAACGCCATCCACCCATTTTGTTAAAGCCTAACAGGATGTGTCTCCCCATTTCGGCTTTGACGCCGAATTAGTTTTTAAAAGCACCGTCCCCCCCCGACTTGGTAAAGTCAAAAGGGATGCGCATTCCCGTTTCGGCTTTGACGATGAATTGGTTTTTGAAAACACCGTCCCCCGACTTGTTAAAGTCGAAAGGGGTGTGCATTCCCATTTCGGCTTTGACGCCGAATTGGTTTTTGAAAACGCCGTCCCCCCCGACTTGTTAAAGTCGAAAGGGGTGCGTATTCCCATTTCAGCTTTTACGCCGAATTAGGTTTTAAAACGCCGTCCCCCTGACTTGGTAAAGTCGAAAGGGGTGCGCATTCCCGTTTCAACTTTGACGTCGAATTAGGTTTTGAAAACGCCGTCCCCAACTTGGTAAAGTCGAAAGGGGTGCGCATTCCGTTTCGGCTTTGATGCTGAATTAGTTTCCTTCTTGGAGAGTTTTATACAAGGAGACTTTATTCTCTTGATTATAGTGCTTTGGGGTCATGACTTTACAATGTTACAGGGATAAGTTAGGACCTGAAACGCTTGTGGTGCGGCCCTTTGTCTTGGGCACTGTGAGTGGCCCTGAAGTTTGTTGCTGACGTCGAAAGCTGGATTGCTGCGGACGCCGAGCGGCTCGTGCGCTGTCAACTGATGGGTCATGCTTTGACGACGCGTGCTGCCATGGAGCTAGGGGAACTAGCGCCGAATGCCTATTTGCTTTCGGCTGGCAAAGCCCCTGTGACTGAAGGTGACGACCAAAATGCGGCCCTCGACGGCCGTTTTACTATGGATGGTAGGGGGGTTCCCGAAACTGCCATTGATAAAGCACTTGTTTCTACCATCATCCGGATTCGACATGTTGGATGCCGAAAGTGTTGCCCACCGAATCTTGGTGGAGCGGAACAGAACGCGGCGTCGGGCTTTGCCAGGAACACTGAAACCAGATGCCGCTGGTGATGGTTTGGAAGTAGCTTTTAACCTGGCTCTCCGAATCCACCTTTTCCTGGTGCTTCCTAATCCTAAATGGCTGGCGACCAGGCCTCTTCATTTTGGTGGTGCTTTGCTTTGTGGCTGAGACTTGTCATGACCTTACGGCTTATGTGAAGTCTAAGGATGAAGGCCTTGCTTATATAGGCTCTTTCACACCCTAGGGGTTGTAAATGCATTGACCCCCTGTATTTTAGGGAGTTTACCTGCAGCCATTTTTGGCTGGAGAGGTTGCTTGCAACCTGAGAGATAATGTCGAATATATGGCCAAGCTCGTCAGCTTGGCCGTTTTCGGCGCAAACATTTCATGCAGCAACGACTTTGTGCTAAATAAAACATCGAATGCAGTGGCTATTATTACAAGGGATGCCTCGTTAAAAAACATCAGTGAGGAAAAAGAGTGCAGAGCCCGGAATGTCTTTAGGTGTCATAACCGAATGCGGTAATAAAAATAAAAGCAAAATCGACGATTACAACTCCTTTTTTCGAGCACGAAATCATGGGTAGAAGCAACGCAGGTTGCCTGCGTTCCAGGTGTGAGTTGATTCGGAGCCGTCTTCGGTCACGAGGGTGAAAACACCTGTCTTGATCATTCTTGCGATGACGTATGGCCCATACCATTGGGGCTGCAACTTGCCCTGCTTGTCTGGTTGCCTGATGAGCACCATGTCCCCTGGAGCAAAACTCCTCCTGAGGACCTTCTTGTCTCTCCAGCTTCTAGTTTCAGCGTGGTAGGCGACGAGGTTCTGCGCCGCCTGGCTCTTTCAGTTGTCGAAGACTTCAACTTCCACCATTCTCTAGATCAGATTCGTCGGGGAAATTTCGGTTCAGAATGAGCCGAGCTTCACCTCTTTAGGGATGATAGCTTCCTCACCAAATAGCAACCTGAACGGCGTGAATCCTGTTGCTCTGGTTCTGGAAATGTTGTGGCCCCAGACAACTGTCACCAGCTCCTGAGCCCATCGTCCTTTCTTTACGTCTTCCAGTGCTTTGGAGATGGTGCCGAAGATGTCGCCATTGGCCCTCTCGACCGCTCCATTTGATGCGGGGTGGTTCACCGACGCGAAGGACAGCTTGATTCCGAGTTCTTCACAGAATGTTCGGAACTGTGTTGAGTCGAACTGCTTGCCGTTGTCAACGGTGATATAGGCGGGTACGCCAAATCCGCAAACAATTCTCTGCCACACAAAATTGGTTAGTGTACCTAAGGTTATCTTAGCCAAGGGCTTGGCCTCAACCCACTTGGTGAAGTATTCGAGGGCCACCGTGGCGTATTTCAGATTCCCTGGAGCCGGTGGTAGAGCTCCCACTATGTCGACCCCCCACCGCTGTAGTGGCCAAGTGGGGTATACCGGCTTCGTGGGATTCGCCGGAGCGTTCTTGTTCTTCGCAAACATTTGACAGCCCCTGCACGACCTCTGTGTGCCCCGCACGAACCCGAATGTATCTCAGTTAACAGCTGAATTCCCTCGTTTCGTCCGATGCATTTGAGTAGCGGGGCGACTACCCCTTGCTTGTACAGTCTTTATCCGACGATGGAGAATTGCTTTGTTCTGGACGCCATGCGCTGCTCATCTTTTTTAGTCGCTGGCTCATGGGTTCCCTGAAGGTACGCACATATTTCAGACCTCCAATCATCGCTTGCGATAGCATGTATGGTGGCTGGGTTTTCCTCTTCTTCTTTGACTGCCTTAGCCGTTAAGACCTGATAGAATACATCCGGCAGCATCGGTGAAACCTGAGCCGCTGCCTTGGCCAGCTCATCTGCCTCTGTATTTTCTGACCTGGAAATGTATCTCAGGGTGAGACCAGTGAAGAATTTCTCCTTTCTCCTTACTGCGGATAGGTACTTAGCCAACTCAGGCTCCTTGGCCACATAGTCCTTCGGAAATGTGTCCTACGACCACCTGCGAATCTGATTTGATGATGCAACGACGAACCCCTAGGGCCCTCAGCTTTCTCAGCGCCAACAGGACTACCTCGTATTCCGCTGAATTGTTGGTGGATAGGAACTGTAGGCGCGCTGCATAGCGAATGACTGGGCTAGACGGCTGTGTTATGATCGCCGAAATGCCCGCTCCGGCGCTGCACCAGGAGCCATCATAGTGTGCGGTCCATTCGGGCTCAGAGAATTCCCTGGTGGGATCATCCCCGCTTGGGGTCCAGTCTGTGATAAAATCTGCGAGAACCTATGATTTGATTGCAGCTCTGTGCCCGAATCGAATTGCGTACTGGTTCAGCTCGGTGGCCCATTTCCCTATCCGGCCTACTGCTTCGTTATTCCAGAATAGGGCGTCCAGGGGCTGCGCGGACAGGACCCGAATGGTGTGGGGCTGAAAGTAGTGTTTCAGCTTTCTAATGCCATGACAACGGTGTAAGCAATTTTCTCCAGCTCAGAATAGTTGAGCTTTGCCCCAGACAGTGCTTCGGAGACGAAATATATTGGGAACTGATGCAACTTCCCTTCATGCTCCCTTTCCTGAACGAGCACCGCGCTGACTGCGGCTGGTGATGCTGCGAGGTACAGAATGAGCGTGGCATTCGGCTCAGGCTTCAAAATTGTGGTGAGCTTAATCAAGTATTAGTTTAGATCCTCAAACGCTTGCTGTTGTTCGGCGCCCTAGTCGAATGCGTCGGCTTCCCATAACACCCTGAAGAAAGGTAACCCTCTTTCGGCTGACCTGGAGATGAAACGGCTCAGAGCTGCGATACGGCCCGTGAGCTTCTGCACATCTTTCTTACTTGCTGGCGGCTTCATGTTCATGATGGCTGCGATCTTTTTGGGGTTGGCCTCGATGCCTCTTGCCGATACCAGACACCCTAACAGCTTTCCCTTATGTATGCCGAATATGCATTTCTCCGGGTTGAGCTTCAATCTGCTGGCGCGAAAGCTGGCGAATATTTCCTTAAGGTCTTCGATGTGTGATTGCTTTTCATCGCTCTTGACAACCAAGTCGTCCACGTAGGCCACGAGATTGTTTTTCTTTTTCTGCTCCCGAAAGGCTTCATCTGTCATGCGGGAGAAAGTAGGTCCAACATTTCGAAGTACCTCAGGCATTCAGCGGTAGCAAAACGTTCCGGCGGGCGTGATGAAGCTTGTCTTTTCTTCGTCTTTTGGGTCCATCCATATTTGGTGATATCCCGAAAAACAATCTAGGAGACTCATCATTTTGCACCCAGCCGCAATGTCTACCAGCTTCTCGATGCGGGGTAACGGGTACGGGTCCTTGGGGCAATGCTTGTTGAGATCCGTGAAATCCACGCACGTGCACCATTTCCCGCTTTTCTTCTTTACTAGTACTACGTTAGCCAACCATTCTGGTTACTGTACCTTTCGGATGACTCCGGCGTCCAACAGCCTCTGCACTTCTGCTTTGGCTGCCGCCGCTCTCTCATCTGACATTTTCCTTAGCTTCTGCTTCCTTGGCCTTGCTTGCTTATCGACATTCAGGCTGTGCTACGCCAATTCGTGATTTACTCCCTGCAGATCCCTTGTTGACCACGCGAACACGTCTTGATTCTTGAACAAGAACTTCAGCAATTCGGCTCTTTCTTTGCCATTTAGGCCGGATCCGATGTGCACACATTCGTCAGGTCTGCCGGTGCTGAGTGGCAAGTGGACTGTGTCTTCGCACGGTGCTGCCCTTGGTTCTTTTCTCTGATGATGCTGAAACTCGTGGTTTTCATCGGGTACAGTCTCCTTAACTTCATGAACCGCTCTGTACCCTGGGATTGGTTTGCCGTCAATGTTCCTGGTGGCTACCTGATCACGATGTACTGCGATGATTCCGCCTGGGGAAGGCATTTTCATGCATAGGTACCCCTGGTTGATAATGATGTCGAACTTGTTGATGATACCGCGATCGAATATGGCCGTGTAAGGGTATGGTATGTCGACCACATCGAAAGTGATCTCTTCAGCCCTGACCTTCTGACCTTCGCTGAAAGCTACAGTGAGGGTTTTCTTGCCGATGGCGTCAATTCTCTGACCGCCGAATCTGAACAAGGCATTGCCGACAGGCTCTAAATCTTTTCTGCTGAGCTTCATTCCGTCAAAGGCCTTGGTGAATAGAATATCAGCTGAACTGCCATTGTCAATGAGTATGTTGTGCAGTGTATGTCCAGCGACATAGGTAGTGGCGACGAAAGCGTCAAAATGCGGGTAATCCCGGACCTAGATGTCTTGCTCGCTGAAGGATATGGGTTCATTTTTCCATGCGGGCCTAGGGACTGGGCACTTGACGGAAGCCGAATGCACCCTTCTTACATAGTTCCGGCGGGCTCTCTTGTTTTCGTGATCCAGGTTGGTTCCTCCGGTGATTGCATAAATATGGCCGTTCGACGGCATTATATTCACCGGAGCCACCGAATTTACCAGCTGCAGCTCTCTTGAACTTTCAGGTGCTGGCTGCGCCTGCTGTTGCTGGGCTTGATTCTCCGGAGGGGTCGAAGGTTGAGCCGACGCCGGGGTGACCTGCTGTCGGTTCTGCTGGGCCTGCTGAAACTGCACGTAATTCGGGTGATACCAAGTATATGACGATTGGTAAGCCTGAAACGGCGGTTGGTGTTGTGGGAGCCGGAGCTGTGTGATACACATGCTTCGGCGCTTCTGCTGAGTTTGATGCTTCATCTTTCTCCCGCTGCTGCTTCGCTAACTGGGTGTACTTGCAATCTCTGGTGAAGTGACCTTTGTCTTCTCCACACACCGCGCAGTAATGGGTTCGGTTACCCTTCGCACGCCCTTTGCCACGGCCTCCGCCGCCACCCCCGCGACCACCACGGCCCTGACCTCCAGAGCCCCTGCCTTGCTGAGACCCTGGCTGCGCTGAATCATTAGGTTGTGTATCCGAATCCTGCTGTACATTATGAACCGGACTGCTCTGCTGGCTGGCCTTCGAGGGAGCCTGCGATGTGTTCTTCGGCGTGGCTTGCTTGAAACTGTGACGCGCAGCCTTTCTTTTGTTCAAGTCATCCTCTGATCTGGCGAACTTTCGCATTTGGTCGAAGAGTTGCTTCATGGTTGTTGGGTGTTCCCCAGACAGAGCTTTGGCGCACGGGCCGATTTTTAGACCCTTTATTGCGGCCGCAATTACGATGTCATCCGACACATTCGGCAGTTGTGCCTTTAGCTGAATGATTCTCTCTAGGTACTTGGATAGCAGTTCGTCATCCGGTTGGTACAGGTTCATCAGATCTGCAGTCGTTTGCTTGTCGGTCTGAAAACCCTGGAAGGTGGTTAGCAGGTCAGCCTTTGCCTGCTGCCATGAAGTGATGGACAATGGCTTCAGAGACATGTACCAATCATGCGCGACATCTTCGACCGCCATGATTAGGGACTTCGCGAGAATGGCATCGTTTCCTCCTGCCGAATGAACCGAAGCTTCATAGCTTGAAATGAACTTCCTTGGGTTGGATATGCCATTGTACTGTGCTATCTTTGGCTTGTAGCCCGTGGGCCAAGGGTGACACTGTATCACTATGGACAGAGGAGATGTCATGTCTATAGCTTCGGCGGTGCTGCTGCCGCGCTTTTCCCCGATGAAAATTACATCCTTGGTGTACCTCGGTGAGGTGGAACCGCTCTCCTGCAAGCTCTGAATCTCGTGCAGCAGCCTAGCTTCCTCTTCTGCTACCTGATCGATAGCTGCCTGGGTGGATGATGCCCGCTTTCTTGCGGCGACGATGCTGGCCAGGCGATTTCGCTCCGCTGTGAGCTCAGCTACCTTGGATGATCGCTCCTCAAGGACCCTGAGGAGCTTCGTGTTTTCGGTATCCTCAACCGCTGGCGGCTCCTCCTCTTCCTCGGCTTCGACTTCCTCATCATGGACTCCGCCGCCCGCCTCGGGATCAGGTGGATCTGCTGGCTGCAAAACCGGTGCCTCGGTACCGGCAGGCACTGCATTCACCGCTGGTGCCGAAGCGCCTGCTGACGGCTGGAGCTGAAACCCGGTGTCCGGCACGCCCGTAGACACGGAAGCCTCTCTGGTAGGACCTACCTTACCTTTTCCCTTCGGTGCCATGGCCGTTGCGAGCAACAACCACGGTGGGCGCCAATTTTGTTCTAGGCCGAAAGCCTAGAACCCCGAATACAAAATATGACGAAAGACACACGAATAACACACGATGGTAGAAAACCAATGTATTACTCAAGAATCAGTCCTCTTACACGGTTGCCGCCCGGGCATATTTATAGTCGCCCGTAGGCATTTACAAGACGATTTTGCCCTTAGGGTTTGCCCCCTAAGGCCCTACACAACTTCTGGCAAAGGGCTAAACAGTCAAGCTTGTAGCACCAAGCACTGTCTCCTGGGTGGCCGACTGCCTAAGCCCCACTTGTCATCAGGCGCTCACGCTGCTTTTCCCAGTGTTGCTCCTTTGGGGGGCGTGGACCAGCCCTCCATCTATACACAGCTAAGATAGAACGTTAGGAACCTGAAATACGGTGATTCGGCGGGTAGATTCGGCGTCACCGCCGAATCCAGCCCGCGCGCGCGCTCGCCGTTGTCCTGGCGGCGCGCCGAATGAGGCTTTCGCCGGGCTTAGCTGGTGATTCGGGCCACCTGCCGAATCACATGGACTCGGCTATCCCCCAACACTATGCTTAGGACGTCCGACCGCCAGTGTGACCCTTTTATCTACAGCATTACCAATAAAACAAGGGGAAAAGAGTTAATTTGTTGCAGCAGTGGTACTCATATGTTTTTATATGTTTTTTCTAACTTGGGAGGAGAGATAGTAATTTTAAAATGACAACAAATATGCTTGAGCGATCTCATAACATTCGAACAGCCCAAGCATTGCTCGGTCGGTTCACTTGGTCGTACTGATGAAGTTGCTGCAGTGGACTCTGCGTGCGAGGTAGCACCACTTCTTCTACAAGCAATATTGGCCTACCAGGGATATTCCCAAGTCGTGTTTCCAGTAGTGCAGAATCAGTCACAGCCGATGAGTCGGGGACTATGCTGCTACCGGATTGTGCCATGGACATGAGCACAGTACAACCGAAGACATTCAACGGCGGTGGTGTCTATATTCCTAATGCCTCTTATGCCATGATTTATGCATGCTTGACTAACTTTTGCTCGAGACATAGCATGACCTAACAAACAAGCACTCTTGCATGTGTGTCTGTTGTCCCTTGATTTTCAGAACACAATTACTCTTCATTTTTATAGCTCCAATGTGTGGTAGCCCTACTTCAAGTCTTTATTCACAATGCAACTAGAAAGTAGCGAGTACCCATGTCGTGCAGCAACAATGCATTAATGCATTATTATAACCTAACATGAGGCTTATGAACACCTCTATAAATTTGCTTCTATTTAAGAACAAGGCTGGCTTATTTTTGTAGTCAGTAGTAAATCATGATAACGTATACATTCGTCATTTTTGTTGCTTCAAAATTTTAAATCTATTCATTTATTCATGATAACGTTTTTCCTTGGGCACCAGGCAAAGGCAATCTTTGCAGGGAGCCAGACCCGGCGGCACCGGCAAAGGCTGGCCTCCGGCAAATCAGCCTGTGCCGGGAGCCAGGCACCTGACTACCCACCGGCAAGCATTAGTCTTTGCCAGGAGCCAGCACCCGGCAAAGTTCAACCTCCGGCAAACGTCATTCCGGCTCTCGGCAAAATATGGCCATCGACAAAGGTGGCCGGCGTGACGGCGGTCACCTGCCATCAGTCTTTGCCGGGAGCCATTGGCTCCCGGCAAAGTAATTTTTTTGTTTTTTGTTTTTTTGGGCCAATTTTTTCTGGGGCTTTGATAAAGTAATTACAACTTCATATAAAAAACGGGACAATTTTGAGTTTTTACACTATATTTCTTGAATTATCTACATTCACTTGAATGTTTTCAACTACTCAAAATTTGAACTGTAGGTTCGTGAAATAATAGAATTCGGTCATTCGAAAAATAATATTCATGATGTTTGGCATATGTTGACACCGTATGCAGGAACTCGCATTAAATTATGACCATCATGTTGTCGTAACATGACGAGGTAATAGCGAAAAAAGTGTATTTAAATTATATAAAATCCAAACAAAGTCCAAAAATCAAGAAACTTGGCGATGTATCAGGTCATGGCATGTGTAGACCATGGTAAAAAATTCAAAACATTTCGAGCAAGTTGCGACATTGGATGTCAAGTGTTGGTCTAAACGCTTGCCCCCCTACCTTCGCCGGGGTCCGGAGGAGGAGGGCGAAGGTTTCCCAAACAGGGTGTGGGATTCAAACAATTACCCAAGTGAGACAAGAGCTAGTGGACCCCCTTTGGGGTTTTTGCATTAATTGGGACCAAGAATGTTAAGGGTCGTCCCCCTTACACTTGCCATACCCTTGGTATTTATAGGCCATACCAAGGGTCAAATGGCTTTTTACAATAGGGTTTCAACTTTGATCACACTTACAAGTGGGCCTTAACAAGGGCAATTGTGTACTTTGCAAAACTAAAAACATATCCTCTTAGACCTATCCCAGGATGCCACGTGTCATGCCTTTCGAAGCTCCACGTGTCGCTCTTTGGTGCCGCCACGTGTCAGGCCTTCGGCGTTCCCCCGTCCTGATCCTGTGGGCGATCGTCCGGAGGTCTTCCGCCGCCTGTGATGCCAGGTGGCTAAGTTACCATCCTCGAAGGTCCTTGAGAACTCCGCCCAACGCGAAGGTCCTGGGAAGCTCCTCTGAACCCTCACGTACCTGTGCGACAAGAGAACTAGAGAGTCTAAACGCGGAGGTATGTCGTACCTTCGCCGCATCGCTAGGACGAGCCTAGCGACCTTCGCCATATCGGGACGCCCAGAGTGAAGGTTGTCCAAAGTTACCTATCCATTTTGCCTGTCTTGGCCCATGCTAGGGCCGCGGAGCTAAGTAGGGGGGTCCTAGCGGAGGTTGTTCCCCCCAACAGTAGCCCCACGATGGTTCGGCCCGGCTGGCGGGGTCGGAGCAACGCCCTTATGAAAACAGGGGGAATGGTCCGATGGTGTGTGGCCTGAGGTCCACCTCCGCAGCGACGCCCAACCGTTGCTCGCGGCCTGTTTTAGCTGGGCCCAGTTGCGCTTTGTTATTTTAATTGATTAATGGGCCGGAGTGGGCTTCGCTACTGCGGCGGTGACGGGACAGTTAGGGTTTGCGTGGCACATTCCCCATCGTTGGATCACCGGGTCCTCGAGATTTGTGCCGGCCTTTACCGCGGTGAAACCCTCCCGGCTTATAAATAGTCGGGGTGGGTGAAAGGGATGCTTTTTTACCTGCTCTCGCGTCTTCGCTTTCCACTGCGCGCTTGCTTTTCGCTCATTCATACCCGGAGGTTGTAGACTCATGCGGGGGTGAGAGGCATCAGGAAGTCGGGGGTTGTGAGTGGGAGCGGAGGTGATCAAGGAGAGGCGGAGGTAGTCATTTGATGGCGAGGGGATCTGAGGCGAAGGGGACTGACGCCATGGGCACTGTTAGCACCCTCCCCGTCTATGAGATCGGAGCTAGTTCGGTGGCAGCGGGGGATCCCGATAGGTTCGCTGCTAGAGGTTGGCTGGAGAGGGGCAGGGCAACTGCTCCCGGAGGTGTGCTGACGCCGCACCCAGACAACAGTCAGGTGGTGGTGTTTGAAGCTTTCTTTGAAGCGGGGTTGCGGTTTCCGCCTCACCCGTTGGTGCTGGGCGCACTGCGGAAGTTCAGCGTGCAGTTTCATCACCTGATGCCCAATAGCTTCCCAAAGCTTTGTGCGTTTGTGTGGGGATGTCACTCGCAGGGGGTGGAGCCGACTGTGGAGGGCTTCGCGAAGGTGCACAGCATGCATGTGCAAAGGAAGACGAAGACGGTGACCACCGGTGACAAGACGGTGACGGAGGACAGCCAATTTGGGGTTCTTACGTTCCGTCGACGGAACAACACGAAGGTGCCGGTGCAAGCTCAGAAGAACAAGTGGGAAGGTTGGCTGAACAAATGGTTCTATTACCGCTTGGATGATGCAGAGGGGCGTGACTTGGCGGGCGACCTTCGCCCGCTCCCGGACAAGGATACTCTAAAGGTGACCACCGCTTCCGACCAAGGGTCCCGGCTCTGCGAGGACGCGATGCGTGACCTCTCTCGGTGTATGGCGCAGCGGGATGTGTTCGCGGAGTATCACTGCGCGAAGGTCGTGCCTCTGAAAGCCGACCATGATTGGACAGGCCTGGTGAAGGAAGGGCCGTCATCTTATGCAGCTATGGGGTACGAGTTTCTGAAGGACCTACACTTGTCAAACCTCCGCGTTGCTTGGGGGGAGGAGTTCTCCTCCGCTTCGAGCGAAGCGGAGGCTTTGAAGAAGATTCGTTGTGTGGTGGAAGCGGAGGTGCTGGAGCTCGTCGGGAAAGTGGACGCCGAGGAGCAACGAAAGATGAAGGAGGAGATGGAGGGGGTCACCCGGGTGAACTGGGTTTATGACCTACTTGGCATCAAGTACCGGGGTGAGGTGGAAGCTGCTGCCCCAGCGAAGGAGAAGCAGAAACGGGCCAAGAAACGGCCGGCAACAGAAGCAGCCTTGGAGACCTCCGAGGTCTCGGCTAGCGATGATGTCCCCGCTCCGGCCGGCGGAGGTGGTCGTGGGGGTGGGAAGATCCGGAAGACGTCGGCTGGCGGGCGCGGAGGTGGGTTGGCGACGGCACTCGCTCTGGCGTGGCCTTCTCTTCTGCTGTGTCTACGGAGGAGCCGCTGAATGTTCTCCCTGTCGCCCAGCGACCTCCGCTGGCGCCTAGAGGTGGGCGGGGACGAGGGGGTGGGAGAGGACGCGTGCCCTCTTTGGCTTCACTGGCGGTGCCAAAACCCGCTCCGGTTCTGACCGTCAGCAGTGGCAGCAGTAGCAGTAGCAGCAGCAGCAGCGGGAACCAGTCTTCTGGCAGCTCGTCTCCTTCAGGTCGGTCGGGCAAGAAGGCTGACGAGGACGTGGACATCACTTCGGCCCATGTTCCTGAACAGCAGGTCCTTGCGGAGGTCCAGCAAAAGGCTGCGGACAGGAAGGCGGTGGAGGAGCCACGAGGAGGAGAAGACCAAGATATGGCGATGGTGGATGCTGAGACTTTCTCCGGCGCTCGCAACGAGCCGCTGGAGTGTGAGGGAATCCATATCTGGGTTGATGGAGAGGAAGCTGTACCTCCGCCCCATACCGAGCCTGGAAAGAAGGGTTTGGGTGAAGCATCATCGAGCTCGTTGCCCTACTTCGCCCAGTCGACGGGGGTCACAGACCCTAGAGCGCACCTGTACACTAGTGCCGACCTCCACGACTGCCGGCTGATCTGCAGTGAAGGGGAGCGGAGGTTCTTGGTCCCTGCCTTTGGACGCGTCAGTGTGCCCGAGGCGGAGCTGTTGCTGGCAGGCCAGAAGGTGGAGAATAACTTGATTGACATCGAGGTGAAGATGATTTAAGCTATTTTGCTTGCATGGGGCACACAGCAGCATTGCGCGAAGGATGAAGCTGAAGCGCAGAAGAGGATTGTGGAGCTCAAAAAGCAGAACCGTCAGCTTGAGCGGCGAGTTCAGGAGCTCCTCGCGGAGTAAGCTTCCCACGAGGCTGATGTGAATAAGCTTCGCGAGGCTAATAAGAAGGCTTATGAAGATTGCGATGCTGCTGTGTCACGGAGCGTGGACCTGAGGGCGGAGCTTTGGAATGCTAACAAAGACTTTGAAGATATGAGGAAGTGGGCAGAGGACGCTAAGGGCGAGAAGGAATGTTTTGAGAAGCGTGCTATTGATGCGGAGGAGAGGGAGACGGACTTGATGCGCACCCTTTTATCTCGAGTGTTGCATTATTATGTTGACCCTCAAGGTTGCCTGAGGAGGTGACTTGTAAAGGGAACTTTTAACTTGTTGTTGTTAATGAAAGTTGTGCTTGTTCGCGGGGGTAATGAAATGCCGTAGTGAAACGCAGTGGTGCCCAACTCTTCAAAAGCGAGGCTCGCGCAAGTTTTCGGAGGTAGTAATAGCGCAGCGACGCCCAACTTTTCAAAAGCGAGGCTCGCGCGAGTTTTCGGAGGTAGTAGTAGTGCGGCGACGCCCAACTTTTCAAAAGCGAGGCTCGCGTATGTTTTGCGGAGGTATAAGAGCGCAGCGACGCCCAACTTTTCAAAAGCGAGGCTCGCGTGAGTTTTCGGAGGTAGTAATAGCGCGGCGACGCCCAACTTTTCAAAAGCGAGGCTCGCGTATGTTTTGCGGAGGTATAAGAGCGCAGCGACGCCCAACTTTTCAAAAGTGAGGCTCGCGCGAGTTTTCGGAGGTAGTAATAGCGCAGTGACGCCCAACTTTTCAAAAGCGAGGCTCGCGTATGTTTTGCGGAGGTATAAGAGCGCAGCGACGCCCAACTTTTCAAAAGCGAGGCTCGCACAAGTTTTTGGAGGTAGTAATAGCGCAGCGACGCCCAACTTTTCAAAAGCGAGGCTCGCGTATATTTTGCGGAGGTATAAGAGCGCAACGACGCCCAACTTTTCAAAAGCGAGGCTCGCGCAAGTTTTCAGAGGTATAAGAGCGCAGCGACGCCCAACTTTTCAAAAGCGAGGCTCGCGCGAGTGTTCGGAGGTAGTAGTAGCGCGGCGACGCCCAACTTTTCAAAAGCGAGGCTCGCGTATGTTTTGCGAGAGGTATAAGAGCGCAGCGACGCCCAACTTTTCAAAAGCGAGGCTCGCGCGAGTTTTCAGAGGTAGTAGTAGCGCAGCGACGCCCAACTTTTCAAAAGCGAGGCTCGCGTATGTTTTGCGGAGGTATAAGAGCGCAGCGACGCCCAACTTTTCAAAAGCGAGGCTCGCGCGAGTTTTCGGACGTAGTAATAGCGCAGCGACGCCCAACTTTTCAAAAGCGAGGCTCGCGTATGTTTTGCGGAGGTATAAGAGTGCAGCGACTCCCAACTTTTCAAAAGCGAGGCTCGCGTATGTTTTGCGGAGGTATAAGAGCGCAGCGACGCCCAACTTTTCAAAAGCGAGGCTCGCACAAGTTTTCGGAGGTATAAGAGCGCAGCGACGCCCAACTTTTCAAAAGCGAGGCTCGCGCATGTTTTCAGAGGTAGTAATAGTTACAAAGACTTATATTTAGTTGATACAGGATCTTTTGCGTGAACTGTAAGCGGACCTTAGCCTACATGTGTTTACATGGCGCCAGTCTGGCCTTTGGAACAGCGGTTCAAAAGACTGAATTGTGTTCTTTGCCACGAAGGTTCTGGTTGATGATGAACCTTGGTTACCGAGTTCCGACGGTGAGCAGCTTCGCATTGTTGGAGCGAAGGTTGAGTTCAGCATTACGCGCTAGTTTGCTTAATTTCGCGTGTTCGGATTTTAGCTCAGGCACAGCTCTTCCTAGTTTCTCAGCGGTGGTTTGGGCTGCAGCAGATGTCAAGTTGTGGCCTTGCGCGTGACTGTATAAAGCTGCTAGGTTTTGTTGCTAAGGTGGCTGGCGGAGGGTGAGTGCAAGTGATGGCTTGGAAGGGCATTGCGCTTCATGCCCCTGACCTTCGGAGACTGTGGCTGCGGTGGTTGGGTTGGTGTGGGCTAAAGGCTAGCTAGAACTGTTCTAAAGTGACTGTGCTGCGGACTCGAGACCTTCGGCTCAAACACTGGCTTAGGCTCTCCTTCCTGATTCCTCACATTCCTAAGGGAGTTTGTTAATGGCCGGACATGGTTTGGGAATGCTTGGGTTTGGCTATTGGGTCTTGCTTAAATAAGCGTATTTTGGTGGTAGTGGGGTACAAACAGGTGTAATGTTTGGGATTTGTAAGGTACTAGGGTAGGTGTGGTGGTTAAGGCGAGGTACAGGGCTTTTAATATACAGTCTGGCTTGTACGGCGAGGGTTTGATGATTGAAGGCTATATATGGGAGTGTAAACTTAGAGCTGGATGTGGACATTTTTGAGGAACTGGGTGTAGGTTGATCGATGTCTCGGAGCTCTTTTTAGTTTGGTTGGCGAATCTCTCACCTGCGCTCCTCGCCCTCTGCGGGGGTCGAGGTGGAGTTTGCCTTCACCGCAGCCCCTGGCCCGACTGGCGGGGGTCTGCGGAATTTGATAGCTCCGCTCCTCGCCCACTGCGGGGGTCGAGGTGGAGTTTGCTTTCATCGCAGCCCCTAGTCCGACTGGCGGGGGTCTGCGGAACTTGATAGCTCCGCTTCTCGCCCTCTCGCGGGGTCGAGGTGGAGTTTGCTTTCATCGCAGCCCCTGGTCCGACTGGCGGGGGTCTGCGGAATTTGATAGCTCCGCTCCTCGCCTTCTGCGGGGGCCGAGGTGGAGTTTGCCTTCATCGCAGCCCCTGGCCCGACTGGCGGGGGTCTTCGGAATTTGATAGCTCCGCTCCTCTCCCTCTGCGGGGGTCGAGGTGGAGTTTTCTTTCATCGCAGCCCCCGGCCCGGCGGCGGGGGTCTCGCGGAATTTGATAGCTCCGCTCCTTGCCCTCTGCGGGGATCGAGGTGGAGTTTGCTTTCATCGCAGCCCCTGGTCCGACTGGCGGGGGTCTGCGGAATTTGATAGCTCCGCTCCTCGCCTTCTGCGGGGCCGAGGTGGAGTTTGCCTTCATCGCAGCCCCGGCCCGACCGCGGGGTCTTCGGAATTTGATAGCTCCGCTCCTCTCCTCTGCGGGGTCGAGGTGGAGTTTGCTCATCGCAGCCCCGGGCCCGACCGGGCGGGGGGTCTCGGGAATTTGATAGCTCCGCTCCTCTCCCTCTGCGGGGGTCGAGGTGGAGTTTGCTTTCATCGCAGCCCCCGGCCCGGGTGGGGGGGTTTGTGGATGGGCTTGCATCGGGGTGACCTTCGGCCGGGTCGATTGTCGGCCCGAGGCAACCCCCGCATTTATAGCGGCTGCGATGAGGGCGAGGCATAGCCTAGTCCGTTTCAGCGGTGGTTGACATGCAAATCTCAGGGAAATAAAACTTTTCTATATTACATAATTTTCTTGCCTCATTAAAAAACCTCATGCCCTGGACATAAGGAAAAAGAGTGCAAGGATAGTCTGTGTATGCGAAGGAGAGAAGGAAAAAACAATGCGAAGGTAATGATTACATAGTTCTTTGTGAGATGCTATGTGTAGTACTTGCGGAGGTCGTCGATGTTCCATGTGTGCGGTAGTTTGCGACCTTCGGCATCCTGGAGGTGGAACGAGCCTTGTCTTGCAGAGCTTGTGATAATGTAAGGGCCGAGCCACTTGTCTTGGAGCTTTCCTGCCATCTTCGCGTTCTGCTTCCTGATCAAAACTATGTCTCCTTGGCGGAGGTCACGTGGTGAGGCCTTCTTGTCTCTCCACTTCTGGGTTTCAGCCTGGTAGCTGCGGAGGTTGTTGACTGCTTTGCACCTTACTTCTTCGAGTAGGTCCTTGTCGAGCGCTTCATCTTGAGTGTTGGTGTCGGAGGTAGTTCTTGGTGACCCATGGCGGAGCTCTTCTGGGAGCACTGCTTCTTCTCCATAGAGCAGCTTAAATGGAGTGATGCCGGTGGCCCTGCCATCGGAGGTGTTGTGAGACCAAACGACAGTGGTGAGCTCCTCCGCCCATTTGCCCAGTGGCTTGTCTGTGAGGTTCTTTTTGATTCCTTGCAGGATGATTGCATTGACCCTTTCAACTAGTCCATCGGACTGCAGATGTCTGACTGAGGCGAAATGGATTTTGGTGCCGATTTGAAAACAGAACTCTTTGAAGGCGAAGCTGTCAAACTGGGTTCCATTGTCAACTGTGAGATCCCTTGGGACGCCGAAGCGACATACGATCTGTTGCCAGAAGAACTTTTGTACCGTAGCGGAGGTGATGGTGGCAAGCGCTCGAGCTTCGATCCATTTGGTAAAGTACTCCACTGCCACCACCGCGTAGCGGAGTCTTCCGGGAGCGGTCGGTAGGGGTCCAACCAAATCCATGGCCCAACGCTGCATTGGCCATGTCGGGCAGATCAAAGTGGTCGGAGCCCTGTGTCTCGCTTGAATGGTTGGCGGCCGCAACCTTTGCGATGTCGCACCGGCAAGGAGGCGTCGGACAAAGCGGTGGGCCAATAGAACCCTTGCCCGAATGCCTTTCCAACTAGAGCCCTTGGGCCATTGTGCGAGCCACAGATGCCCTGGTGGATTTCTTTGAGTATGGCGATACCTTCGCTTGTGGCGATGCATTTTAGCCAAGGAGCCGTGACCGAAGCCTTATACAGGTTCTGGCCTTCTATTTTGTACCCTCGCACTCTTTGAATCATTCTTTTTTCTTCTTCTTTCGATTCGGGTTCATGGAAGCCCTTGATGTTGACCATTCTCACTGGAGGTGTGATGCGAGCGATTCTGCGAGTCTTTGCGAAGGTCTCAAAGAGGACGTCCGGAGGTAGTGGAGTTAATTGAGCCGCGGCCTTCGCTATTTCGTCTGCCTCCCTGTTCTCGCTGCGAGGGATGGGCTTTGTGGTGATGCCCAAGAAGAAAGCTTCTGCTTTGCGGACAGTGTGAAGGTATTTCTGTAGCTCCGGATCCTTTGCCTTGAAAGTTTTCTCGATGTGGCCGGCGATCACCTGAGAGTCGGTCCGGATGATCGCCCGGCGCACAGAAAGGGCACGAAGCTTCGCGAGGGCTAAGAGGATGGCTTCATACTCGGCAGAGTTGTTGGTGCATTGAAATTCAAGTCTTGCGGCGTATCTGAGCTGGACTCCCAAAGGTGAAGTTAGGATTGCTGTGATTCCGGCCCCTTGGGCGCCCCACGCTCCGTCCACATGTACTGTCCACGGAGGTTCGATGTCTTCTGCCTTGTTGTGAGGGTCTGGGGTCCAGTCAGCGATGAAATCTGCTAGAGCTTGCTATTTAATCGTGTGTCTGCCAACGAAGGTTAACGTGTAATCGCTGAGTTGTGAAGCCCACTTGGCGATTCTGCCCACTGCCTCTGGGTTTCTGAAGATGTTATCCAAAGGGACATGCGAAGGTATTGTGATGGGATGAGACTGAAAATAGTGCTTGAGCTTCTTTGCAGCCATAACCACCGCATATGCGATCTTTTCGAGTTCTGAATAATGTTTCTTGGGACCTTCGAGGACCTCTGATACGTAGTACACGGGCATCTGTCGTCTTTGATGTTCCTCGAGGGTTTCTTTGACCATAATGGCACTGACTGCGTGAGGCGAAGCTGCGACGTATAGCAGTAGCGGTTCCGAAGGTTCCGGGCTCGCGAGGGTTGTTAACTTGAGTAAGTACTGCTTGAGACTATCGAAGGCAGCCTGCTGGGCGGGGCCCCACTTAAAAGGTTCACAGGTTTTGAGTACATCAAAGAAGGGCAACCCCCGCTCTGCAGACCGTGAGATGAATCTGCTAAGCGAAGCTAACCAACCGGTTAGACGCTGAGCAGACTTCCTTGACGTCGGAGGTGACATGGAAATGATTGCGTCTATTTTTGTTGGATTGGCTTCGATTCCTCTAGCTGAGACAAGACATCCCAGGAGCTTCCCTTTGCTGACTCCGAAGATGCACTTCTCGGGGTTGAGCTTGAGCTTCGCCTTTTTGAGCTTGTCAAAGGTTCGAGCCAGATCGGCTATATGATTGATTCTGAGTTTGCTTTGGATCACAATGTCATCAACATAAGCCGAGACTGTTGGATCATCTTTGAAGACCTCCGCCGTCATGCGGGCGAAGGTTGGGCCTGCGTTGCGGAGCCCCTCAGCCATTCTTCTGAAGCAGAAAGTGCCATCGGGGGTGATGAAGCTTGTCTTTTCTTCGTCGTCCTTGTTCATCCAAATTTGATGGTAGCCGGAGAAGCAATCGAGCAGAGACAAAAGCTCGCACCCCGCAGCAGCGTCCACCAGGGTGCTTATCCTAGGTAATGGAAAGCAGTCTTTTGAACATGCCTTGTTGAGACTTGTGAAATCGACACACATTCGCCACTTGAGGTTCTTCTTTTGTGCCAATACCATATTAGAGAGCCAGGTTGGATATTTGACCTGCGAATAACCTCCGCTTTTAGCGGCCGATCTAACTCCGCTTTGGCGGCTTGTTTCCTTTCTTCCGACATTTTGCGGAGCTTTTGCTTGATTGGAGGATGATCTTTGCTGACGTTTAGGTGATGCTCTATAAGTTTTCTGTCTACGCCGACGAGGTCCGAGGCCGACCATGCGAAGGCATCACTGTTATCACGGAGGAACTGGATGAGTTGAGCTTCAAATTCGGTATCTAACAGAGCTGATATAATGACTTTCTTTTCAGGATCGTCTGGGAATAGCTGAATCTTTTTTGTTTCTTCCTCCGGCTGCGCGCACGAAGGTAACCAAGCTACGTCGATTTTCGGCTCTGCTTCTCGTTGCTCTTTTCGTTCTTCTTCTTGCTGCTGTCTCTGTTCCCTCTCCTGCAGGCAATGGATGTTTTTCTGCCCCGGAGTGGCTGCTTGCTCCGCTATTCTGGCCGTGTTTTGGTCTCTGTAGACGGCTACGATACCTCAGGGTGCTGACATTTTCATGCAGAGGTAACCAGGATGAATTGCAGCATTGAACTAATTAATGGTGCCCCTCCCGAAGATGGCGTTGTAGTTGTATGGGATATCAACTACGTCGAAGGTGATGTGCCCTGTGCGGGCGATGGTTTTATTGCCGAAGGATACTGGTAGAGTGATTTTTCCGATTGCTCTAATCTGCGGCCTCCGAACCCGAATAGCGGATGTCCCGCGGTTGAAGTTTATTTCGTCGAGCTTCATGCCATCGAAGGTGGATGTGAATAAGATGTCGGCGGAGCTGCCATTGTCCACAAGGATTTTGGTCACTGTCCAGCCTGCGATGTTTGTTTCTATGACCATCGCATCAGTATGTGGGTATTGTTTGAGCTTGAGATCTGAGCTGTTGAAGGTCAAGGGAATGTGCGACCAGTGATCATTTCTGTGAGGACCTTTGCAGGCTACATGATTGACTCGGCGAAAGTGTTCTGTGCGCTGTCTTTTGTTGCCATAATCCTCCCCTGAACCTCCGGAAATTGCCATGATGACCCCGTAGGTAGCTGTGGGATTGTTGATCGCTGTCTGTGCTCCCTGTGCTTCACCCTCAACTTTAATTGGTTGTGGCGGAGGTAGTGCTGGTAGGGGTGGTGGCGGAGGTAAGGCTTGCGCTTGGGTTTGATGAGCGATTGGCTGAAGTTGCTAATACTGCTGTTGCGCTTGGCGATGGTAGTATTGCTGCTGTTGGTTGTGAGCATACTGACCCTGAGCGAAGGGCGGTTGAGGGTAGTAAATTGGTTGCTTGATACGGGGTTGTTGAGCTCGATGGCCGTGGTTGTATCCCCGGTTGCGGTTGCGGGGGTTCGGTCTTTCTGCGGGTATGGTTGATTGTTCCTACCGCGGAGCTGGTGGGGCTTGGCCGTCTCTGCACTCAAGCCCCTTGATGTACCATACGCACTGCTTGGTGTAGTGGTCGCTGGCTTTTCCACAGAAATGGCAGTAATGCAGCTGCGGAGGTTGCTGCCTCTGCTGATCTGAGTTGGCGGGTCTTCTATCGACTTGTGGCGGGGGTTGTCTGGGCTGACGAGGGTGCTGCCGAGCTTGCTGATCGTTACTGCCATCGATAGCATTGACGTTTCCCATGTCGATGCGGGGGTACTCATTGCGAGGGTTCGGGTTGCGCTCTCTTTGTTGACGTTGCGGAGGTTGGGATGACTGAGACTTGACACGTTCATTGTTGTCTGCTCTGATTTGCTTTTCCATGATGTCATATAACTCAGCGATGGTTCTCGGTTCCCTTCTTGACAGCTTCGATCAGCATGGTCCCGGCTGGATGCAACTTGTCACTGCTAAAATCATGACTTCATCCGTGATACCAGGAGTGCGATTCTTGGTGTTGAGGAACCTTTTCCACCAATCTTGTAATGGCTCATCAACTCTTTGTTTGCAATTGAGAAGAGCGGTGGCCTTGGCCGCAGACCGACTGACACCCTTGAAGTTTGTGCAGATTCTCTCACGAAGGTCGTCCCAACATCTGATGGATCCTGGCCGGAGGTTGCTGTACCAGGTTTGAGCAATGTCTCTCGCCACGATCACGAAGGCTTTGGCCATGATGTCCTCATCACCTCCGGCAGCTGAGACAGCAGCTTCGTAGGACATTAGATATTGACGTGGCTCGTAGGTGCCATCATACCGCGGTAGATGTTGCATGGCGAAGCCCTGGGGCCACTCGGTAATCTGAAGGTCGTATGACAGGGGGGATTTGGAGTCATAGTGCGGGACCCGTAGCGCTGCTCTTGGCTCTGGGACACCTCCGCCAGCGGCTGCCGGGTAAAGTATGTTGGCGCGGAGGTCCGGTTCGGGCGTGGTGGGTGGGGGTCTTGCTTGTTGCTCGATCGGAGGTGTTGCGGCGGCGCATGTCCCGGGGAGCCGGGTCTCCGTAGTTTCTCACCTCCGCGTCTCGCCTCGCCTGCTCGATACTTTGTTCGATGCGGCGAAGCTCGCTCGCTTCCTCGTTCGTGCCGGATGGTTGCTACTCTTGATTCCTTGTTGATTTGTTCCGGTGCCTTTTGCCGACGAGGATGCTTTCTTGAGCTGTTCTAGATGCCCGGCCAACTTTTCTTCTTCCGAAGCTTCGCTGCCGGTCGTAAATTCATTGGCGATGCCACCTCCGGAGGTATGGGGGTGCGGCTGGATGATAATGTCCCTGACCACCGACGCTCGCTGCCGACCTCCGGGTGCAACTTGGTCTAGGTTGGGATCAACTGCCAGGTTGGCCGACTGCTCGATCGGAGGCTGCTCTGAGAGAGGATTTGGCGGAACGACACCTCCGCCAGCGAGGGTTGGATCTGCGTTGGTCCCCTGTGCTGAGGAAAGTTCACTGATGTTTGGAGCCATGGCTTGCTTCTTTTGTTCGAACCCCACGGATGGCGCCAACTATTGGTCTAAACGCTTGCCCCCCTACCTTCGCCGGGGTCCGGAGGAGGAGGGCGAAGGTTTCCCAAACAGGGTGTGGGATTCAAACAATTACCCAAGTGAGACAAGAGCCAGTGGACCCCCTTTGGGGTTTTTGCATTAATTGGGACCAAAAATGTTAAGGGTCCTCCCCCTTACACTTGCCATACCCTTGGTATTTATAGGCCATACCAAGGGTCAAATGGCTTTTTACAATAGGGTTTCAACTTTGATCACACTTACAAGTGGGCCTTAACAAGGGCAATTGTGTACTTTGCAAAACTAAAAACATATCCTCTTAGACCTATCCCAGGACACCACGTGTCATGCCTTTCGAAGCTCCACGTGTCGCCCTTTGGTGCCGCCACGCGTCAGGCCTTCGGCGTTCCCCCGTCCTGATCCTGTGGGCGATCGTCCGGAGGTCTTCCGCCGCCTGTGATGCCAGGTGGCTAAGTTACCATCCTCGAAGGTCCTTCAGAACTCCGCCCAACGCGAAGGTCCTGGGAAGCTCCTCTGAACCCTCACGTACCTGCGCGACAAGAGAACTAGAGAGTCTGAACGCGGAGGTATGTCGTACCTTCGCCGCATCGCTAGGACGAGCCTAGCGACCTTCGCCGTATCGGGACGCCCAGAGCGAAGGTTGTCCAAAGTTACCTAGCCGTTTTGCCTGTCTTGGCCCATGCTAGGGCCGCGGAGCTAAGTAGGGGGGTCCTAGCAGAGGTTGTTCCCCCCAACATCAAGACATCTCCACATGCACTCACTTGTGATCACATTTGCTTCGGTTAGGATAGAATTATTGTAGGCCAATGCAACACACTAACATGGACACAACAGTAGTAGAACTCATAATGCAAGAAATGCAACATGTTGGGTGCTAAAATGTCAGAGCAAATGAACCCAGGACTAACCAATTTCAGTTCACTCATACCTCCGTTGATGGAGAAGCTCTGGTCCATCTTCTCAGTTTAGCACCAATGGCTCACTAGTAATGTCCATTAATTTGTTACATATATATTCTCAGGGAGTACGTAATATCACCTATTCTCAGTGGGTCCTCAAAGTTTACATCCAAGCATTCTAGTTTTGGCTGCAAGTGTATATCTGTATGTCCAAGACAACCATTGAATTGCTACAACAGTATATCTCTCACCGTCCTGTCTTCTGCAGCGGTGGGTGATGTGCTGGACGCCAACAAGCAAACGCTTCTTGACTCCCAGCAACGTGTGACTTATCAGATTTTCCATCACTTGCAGCTTCCACGCGATTGTGCTACTTCACTTCTGGGCATTTGCTGGACGGATGAAAAATCCCGATGCCTCTTGTGCCTATTTTAATCTCTATGTCACCCTGCACCTTTGTCCGATGTCAATCTTCGTAATTTGCCACACACTTGTTTTCAAGAAACCATACATAGCACGTTTGTTTTATAGAAGCAGGAATAGTATCGCCTCTTCAATTCACATTGATCAGCCAATGAGCAATTACCCATATCATGTGGACCTCAGACTATTATTTATTAGAGTACAGCTTTATTGCTGCTCGACTAGTTGAAACCCTACCTTACAAATTGTTAACACCCACTCACAATTTTGATGTGGGATTAGTATATATACCACAACGAAATGGTCCATCTTCAGTAAAAAAAAAAAAAAACGGAATATCACTATAAATCATGGTACACAACCCTACCACAGAATCTGTTGTACTCCAGTATTCATATATGTTTGACTTAAAACAACCACTCTCCAATAAATAATATTTTTATTAGTGACTGTTTCTTGTCCCAATCACTTCGTAAAATTGTTTTATTTCTAAACCAACCACACCTGAAAACGCTGGCGAGCAAAATAATCCACATCATGGTTTGTACGTACTTTTACTTTTGTGTGGTACTCCCTCCGTACTGGTATTGGAAGTCGTTTAGGACATGATTGTGCATACTAAGGAGTACCAAAGAGTGATTAATTAGAGGGGAGTTTTCCTTCTTTGCCCTCATTAAATAGGACTGCGGGTGTCTCATATACAACAATCACTTCGTAAAATTGTTTTATTTCTAAGCCAACCACACCTGAAAACGCTGGCGAGCAAAATAATCCACATCATGGTTTGTACGTACTTTTACTTTTGTGTGGTACTCCCTCCGTACTGGTATTGGAAGTCGTTTAGGACATGATTGTGCATACTAAGGAGTACTAAAGAGTGATTAATTAGAGGGGAGTTTTCCTTGTTTGCCCTCATTAAATAGGACTGCGGGTGTCTCATATAGAACAAATCTTTGTAGATCGAGTGGTAAGCAGTCCGCGGCCCCAGGCTGGTGATCCAGCCATCGAACCCCACTGCCGGATTAATTTTTTTGGACGGGGAGTTTGCATGGCGCTGTGCACGCCAGAACGACCTCTATTAGTGATATGGAGGGAGTATAATAATTTCTATACAACGGTTTCTTTGTCAAAATGGATTATTTTTGTGTACTAAGTGGGGTGATGCTCTACTCAGTGCTGGAGCTGATGAATTCATATCTAAGTGTCTAAATGGCCGAACCTTGAGTTACATGCTGATAGTTAACAAAAGTGAGAAGAATAAAGCACAAATCAGAAGATTTCTTAAATACAAACTTGTGCTCGGGAAAAAAAAAAAACACTATAATTTCAGGGACCATGTCATGTAAAACCGTATCTTATAAGTATGAGTGGAGAGAGTATGTTATAGGTTGATCACTTTGTAACCATTTTATAATCATTCTCTTTCTCATACAACTAAGTTTGATGCTCTGTTCTAAATTTCATTTCGCGATCACTAGGAAATTGAAATAATGTATGTGCCGGTGCAAACACACAGTACTGGATTAATCGTGAATGTTCATGCACATTTATGCTTGATAGCACTATATATGTACTGGATAGGATGAAGACAGAACAACCATATTGGCCGATAGGTCAACATGATGTTGGTAACTGAAATGAGCTTTGCGCCAAATATATATCGCAAAATACAACAGACAAAATCTTCTTCAATTGGTAGAAAGAGCATGAAGAAAATATCTCGCAATTAGCAAGAATTCACTTGCACATTGTTCGCCTGCAGCTTAGTACTTGATATAACTTAGCACACTTCTGCATGCTTCCTTTTCTCTGGCCGATGTGCAAGTTGGGGCCTCTATATTCATGTCCTTCCATTCATTGAAAGGCCCCGTAGCAAGAATGGCCAATAATCCTGACTCTTCTAATCCTATTTCTATCATTGCTCCCATCGAGCCTTGATATTTACCATGCTATTTTTTGAGGCATTCTGGTGCTCCCATTTTATAGTCCAACATGTGTTCTTTGTGTTCAGTTTTGTACTCCCATACTTAATAGCTAGCCAACTAGCAAGTCGACAGAGCACACATATTATGCAGACCCTCAACTATTTATACTGAAGAAGCATAATCCAATTCCCAAAAAGAAATCGCTGCAATACAAAACTGCAGACCACAAGCATATTGCGAGCCTGGACTTCATGCATGCAGTTTGACGCCGTCATGTGCATCAACGTGCTCTGGATTACGCTGGCGAGGAATTGAGGATCAAGCACGCCGCGCGCGTCCTGCCGGCAATGCCGCCGCCGGTGAAGGTTTCAATCCTTTGCATGGCAAGTATTAGTGGCATCCTCGGCTGGCTAGGGACGACGTACCCGTACTCGGTGTCCAAGTTCGACAGTGATGGTATTGTAAGGCCACCGCGGCCGAGCTCTCGCACCACGACATCTGTGTCAACTACATCTCGCCGTGCCCCACGCCGATGTTGGTGGACCAATTCTCAGCGATGCTTGGATGGATCCGCCGACGAGGGGCAGGGTGGCGATCGTCACCAGGGGGCTCGGGGAGCTCAACGGGGACTTGGGAGGCGGACAGACTGCCATGGCCGCTGTGTACCTGCCCTCCGATGACCCGAAGTATATGTCTGGGCACAACGTTGTCGTTGATGGCGAATCCACGAGATATAGGAACAACTTGTGGTTCAGGTGTTGCTGATTATTTATAGGAACAACTTGATGGCGAATCCACGAGATATAGGCGCAACATTGGGCTATCGCGAACTCCAAGGTTGGTTTGACTGAGAACAATCATCCTGAACATGGCTATATTTTTGGTGCCCTTTGTGTATGTACTCGCTCCGTCCGGAAATAAAATACACATTTGTCGGACGAAGGGAGTCTAAAATAGTTTTTTTTTTTGTATAAATAACATGTATGTCTGTCTTGGGCTTATTTTTTCTATTACAGGTAATATTCGATGCAAACTTGATGTAAATTGAAAGATTAGAGCTTGGACATAGGGTATAAAATCAGTGATTTGCAACGAGTGTCTGAGGTCCCAAGACATATAAGGTTTTTTATTCACATATCTCATCATAAACAATGTAACCGAAGTAATCAATTTTCATATTTTTTATGGAAAAGAGAGGCCATATCTACGAGTTATTTGTTAGTAAATACAATCACTTAGAAGTTAAATAACCTAGGAAGAAAGTACTTGGTTGATCTGTCCTAGAACAAATAATGCATGCAGAACATGTTGAATAATAATTTCTCTATCCAATGTCTTAAAGCCTTTCCTTTATCATCAGATCCCCTCATGCACGCGATAGACGGAAATAGCGGTCGGCAGAGTTGCCTTTCCTTGTAGATTGTGCGGCCTTTCCTCAGTAATGTTACAAAGTACAAAAAAAAAAAAAAATAATAACATCTGCACAACATGTATCACGGTTATTCACTTATTAAAAGTTCCGTTACAAATATAAAAAAATAATATCAATAGTTAACACTTTAATTGAGGCACGAACTTTAGAGATTTAAAATTTGTTATATGTTGGCACGTTACAATTCTAGTGTGTATATTATACTAACTCGAATCAAACTATATTTCATAGTTTAGAGGGGCCTTAGCTGTCACGTATATTTTTTTTCATGAAGCTGTCAGGTATATTGATCAAGCAAAGTGGCCATGCAAAATGGTCAAGTATATTCATGTAAGATCTTTATATCTTAACCGCTTCCTGATTTAGCATGCTTTCCAAAGTTAAAAATTAAATAAATATATATTTCATATATTACTTCTTAAGAGGTAATAGTTGATCGTGGCCGTCAGATCGAAATAAATGAACGGCTCACAATCATTTGGATGTACCACAGTAAAAGCCTTGACTGTTATAGCCATCTAATAGATTAAGATATACTTTGGTTCAACCAGAACGCGACATCTTGCTGGCATATATTTGGGCACTCAAAGTTGTAGAGAATCTCCCAATGCATCGCAAGCCTAATCACAAACATGAATATCACCATATGAAACATGTGTCGCATTGTTGGGCTGCACTAGCTAGCAGGACTACTGATTACTGCTACCCACGAGCTCTTGCTGACAGTGATGCAAACTGGAAACTTCCATTTGCGCAGCTCTGGTGACTAGGTGATATTATATATCACCAGCACTGTGCGATGCTCCAAATAACTCCTGATCCTTCTTGGAAGGCTGTAGTGATAAAGAGCTTGCTAGTTGCATGCTCGTTCAGTAGGCCACTTGGACGACCTGCAGTAGAGGACGTCTGAGGAGCACTTCAAATGGAGCACATGGTGGAATCCAGAGTTCTCCTGTTGTGGCAGATGTCATAGTTGGGGCCTCTACATTTACCTTCTTCCCTTCATTGAAAGCCCCCCTACCAAGGAGAGCGAATGATCCTGACTCCTAATCCTATTTCCATCCTTGTTCCTACCGAGCATGGACATTCACCATTCTGTTTTTTTTCTGGCATGATGGTGCTCCCATTTTATAGCCCCAGCATGTGCTCCTTCGTCTCCAGTTTTGTAATTGAGAGCCAACTACCAAGTAGACACAACACATATAGTCTGCATACTCTTAGCAACATATAAAACTGCAGAACATTCGTATGTAGTGTTACGTGCAGAAACATCTTACAATCCTTTAAGCAAAGCAACACAGCATGATTACCTTTCAGTTATTACGACCTAAGCACAGCAGGGTCCTTAGTGTTAGTTCATTTCATTAAGCCAAAGGACCTTTGTTTAGGCTAACCATTGTAGGGCGAACTGTCATTGTCCAGTGCCTGATGCAATGTAAGCAGCCTTGCTGATATCACGTGCTAAACATTCTGTGATAGCATTAACAAAGATTGGATCAGATCTGAACCACGTGCTAAACTGTTGTAAAGCTAGCATTGCAAGCTAAGCCAAGGATCCGGAAAAGGCTCTGCTCCTTCTATCTAGCGTCAGTTAGCCCATAGTCGTCACGAGTGGCGAGCAACCATTAGTAGCCATCAAGCTTGCGGCACTGGATTGATTTCCCACCGTGAGTCCGCCTTAGCACTTCAAACGTGATCTGAACCAATGGCATCGATCTACTGTCAGTCAAGCCCAGCTCATCCACGCGCGCGGGTATGAAGTGGTGAACGGATGGGTTGGGCAATTCCACCAATGCCAATCAGGTTCAGGAATCCGAGAAATTTCAATATTTAGGACTCAATTCGCATGCCCCGCAAGATTTAGGACTCAATTCGTCAGCCTCTCAAGAAATAGGATTGGACACGCGAATTCCTTCAAGATTTAGGATTTCATTTGATTCATTTTCTCTAACGCACGGACGTGTGTAACAAGGTCAAGCACTACTGGATCCATCGCTATGTCGTGCTGATGTGAGGTAACACCCACTTGTACTAGAGACACCATCCGGGACATTCCCATGCTTGGTTGCTAGAAGTGAGGGGACCGGTTGCTTCAATTAAGTAGAGAGTGTGCTACTACCAAGTTGTGCTGTGGACATGATCACAGTTGAACCGAAAATGCACAAGGGGTGTGGTGTTTATATTCCAACAAGCATTACCAGTGCTCCAATGATGGTACGGTAGCCCTTCATCAATTATATATTCACACTACAATGTAGCGAGTACATATGCAGTACCAGTGCATTAATGCATGCATTATTATAACCTGGCATGAGGTTCACAAACATCTCTACAAATTGCACCTCAATGTAAGAATAAGGCTTAGTTGTTTTTTAGTCAGTGGAAAATCATTATATCTATGCATTATTCTCAATTTTTTATGACAAAAATTGTAAAAGATATTCATTCATTTATTAATTAATAGGATTCTTACAGCAGCAAAATAACTGAAAACTTATACTCAAGAGGAGAAAGGTACAATGACAAAACAACGGCCAAGAATAACCATGCCAGTAATCTTTTTTTTTCTCATCTTATTTGTTCTTCCTGTAGCCATAGACTTAATTCGTGATAATCTATTTTTCGTATGGTTTTCTAAACATGGTGGAGAGAAAAAAGGTCCAAAATGATAACAGGTGCCCTTCAGCCATCCCACCCCAATGGAAAAGCCCAAGCACATCTTCGTCCCTTCACTCCGTCTTCCTGATGTGGTAGCTGCAGTGAACTCCGCGCCCAAGGCAACACTGCACAATTTCTAGCTGAAGAACATCACTAGTAGAGAATGGACCTTTGAATCGGAGCTTTAGTCCCGGCCAATTTTTGGTCCTGGACTAAAACCAGAATTAGTCCCGGTTGGGGACACCAACCGGGACTAAATCCCCTCTCAACGACTCGCCAACAGCTTTTGCAGGCTGGTGGCAGAGACCGGGAAGTTTAGTCCCGGTTGGTGGCTCCATTCGGGACTAAAGGTACCCTCTCTAGTCCCGGTTGGTGTTACAAACATAGACAAAAGGTGATTAAAGGGTGACCTTTTAGTCCCGGTTGGCGTTACGAAGTGGGACTAAAGGTCTTTCACCCGAGACTAATGGTCCTCTGTTGGTCAATTTAAAAGGACAGCGTATAGGACTCTGTCATATGTGGTATGCAACTGAGTTGGTAAAGGAATCTACGCGCGAGGCAAGGGGTCTTGGATTCGAATCTCACGTAGAGCAAGGGAGGTCTGTTGGATTTCATTATTTTTTCGTTCCAAGGATGGCCTTTAGTCCTGGTTGCGGAAACCGGGAATAAATGCTGGACCTTTAGTCCCGCTTGAGCAATTCCGGTTGGCTAACCGGGAATAAATGGGGGTAGAGAACCGGGACTAGTAGCCCATTCTCTACCAGTGAATGTGGACCATGACGGATGTTCCCAAATTGCCTTTCTAGTAATAAAGGGATCGGACGCTGAAACTGAGTAGATATTGTGCTGCTTCCAGATTGTGCTACGGACGTGAGCACAAACGAACGGAACTCGCACAATGGGTGTGGTGTCGATATTCCCATTGTAAATTAGGTTAACGTGATGCCCTTTGGGGCTCACGGCTTCGTGTTAAATAGGGATGGGAACAGCCCCCATCGTGGCATTACAACTTGGCTTACAAGAAAAGAAAGAATCTAAAGATTATAACAAACTATCTACTTTATATACAAGCCAAGAGATATACAACAGATTAACACGAAGCCTGGCGCTAGCATCTTAACCGAATCTATATTCTAACACCCCCCGTCAATCACAACGCAGATATCAAGTTGAGATTGTTTCTGAACTTTACAACAGCTCTTTCGGGGAGTGCTTTAGTGAAGCCATCAGCCAACTGATCTGCAGTACTGATGAATCTGATATCAAGCAACTTAGCTGCAACTCTTTCCCGCACAAAATGAAAGTCAATTTCAATGTGCTTTGTTCGAGCATGGAACACAGGATTAGCTGATAAATATGTGGCACCGATGTTATCACACCATAAGCGAGCTGCACGAGGATGCGGTATACCTAATTCTTCCAAGAGTTTTTGTATGCACATCACCTCTGCAGTAGCATTTGCCAGCGATTTATATTCTACCTCGGTACTCGATCGAGACACAGTCGCCTGTTTCCTTGCACACCAAGAGATTAAGTTGCTTCCAACGAACACTGCAAATCCTCCTGTTGACCTTCTATCATCAGGGCACCCAGCCCAATCTGCATCTGAAAAAGCACTCACAAGCATAGAGTTTGATTTTCGCACTTTAACACCTAGACCAATGGTACCTTGCACATATCTTAAAATTCTTTTGACTGCCTCCCAGTGAGTGGTAGACGGAGAGTGGAGAAACTGACAAACCTTGTTAACCGCAAATGACAGGTCTGGACGAGTAAGAGTCAAGTACTGAAGTGCAACGACTATACTCCTATAGTTTGTAGAGTCCTTAACTCCCAACTTTGTACCACTAGTTATTGACAACTTTTCACTTGTGCAAAGAGGTGTTTTCACAGGTTTACATAGCTGCATGTTAACCCTTTGTAGAATTTCAGAGGCATACCGTTCTTGAGGCATCAATAGTTCACCATTTTTCCTCTGGACTTGTATACCTAGGAAGAAGTGAAGATTCCCAAGATCCTTGATTGCAAACTCCTTTACTAAGTCACGGAGCAGGGCATCAACGGCTGCCTGTGAAGAACTAGCCACTATAATGTCATCAACATAGACTAACATAAAAATCACATGATTGTTCTTCTTATAAAAGAGAAGAGAAGTATCGGCCTTTGAGGGAACAAAACTGAGACTTAGCAACTTGTTGCATAAATGATGATACCAGGCTCGAGGAGCTTGCTTCAACCCATAGAGAGATTTATCAAGCTTACACAAATAATGAGGCTTGGTCTTGTCTTCATACCCGGGAGGTTGCTTCATGTATACCTCTTCTTCAAGAAAGCCATGAAGAAAAGCATTTGTGACATCCAACTGTCTTAAGCACCAATCATTTGAAACAGCAAGAGACAAAACCAATCGAATTGTAGAAGCTTTAACAACAGGACTAAAAGTATCTTTATAGTCAATTCCATACCTCTGTTTAAATCCTTTAGCTACCAACCGAGCCTTATATCTTTCTATCTTTCCATCCGATCTTCTCTTTATTTTATACACCCACTTGCTATCAATAATATTTTTCCCTTTCAATGGTGGAACTAGATGCCATGTTTTGTTCTTAAGCAAAGCTTCAAATTCAACATCCATAGCATGCTTCCAATTTTTATCAGCTAGGGCTTGTTTTAAGGTGGGTGACTCCTCAGGTTTGACAGCCAAATTACCATAGCGAACGGTGCCATCGCTGTATACCTTAGGTTTGCGAATCCCTTGTTGTAGCTGAGTCGTTGGGTGTTGAGGAAGAACTGCAATAGCTGGAGCCACAGAATCGGCCGGAGCAGACGATCCTTGATGCGGAGCAGGGGATCCCGGCGGTTGGGCCGAGGCTGATGCGCCTGCGTCGTCCTGTCCTCCCGTGCACCGAGGCAGAGAGGACACGGGAGGACCAGATGGCACGTCGTGGATGGCCGAGGCGTGTGCGGACGCGCCAGGCGGGGGATCTGAGGCTGATGTGCCTGCGCTGCCACCAGAACCTGCGATAGCGACAGGAGGATCGACTACGGGATTAGTGCGGATCCTTGCCGAAAAAGGAATGTGACCATGCGGTGTTATTTCATGTCCATTTTCCACCGGATTTGCATCATTTTGCGCCGGACATTAGGCCACAGGGAATCATTATCAAATCGATCAGAAGTTATGTCATTCCCAGAACTAATCGAGGGATTAAGGAGGGAGGATGGTAGAAGAAGAATTTCTGATCGAAGCCGGGCACCAGCGTTAGGATGCATGGTGGAAAAAGGAAACACCATTTCATCAAACACAACATCGCGAGATATGTAAACACGTCCATCTGTGACATCTAGACATTTAAATCCCTTGTGCATATTGCTGTAACCAAGAAATGCGCATTGCTTAGAACGGAACTGAAGCTTGCGAGTATTATAAGGACGAAGATTAGGCCAACATGCACAGCCAAAGGTTCGAAGATTTGTATAGTCTGGTGTCTGATGATGCAACCGATAGAGAGGTGTTTGACCATGAATAACACAACTAGGAAGTCTATTAATAAGGTAGACGGCGGTGAGGAACGATTCATCCCAGAACTTGAGCGGCATGGAGGCATGCGCAAGCAAGGACAGGCCAACTTCAACTATGTGGCGGTGTTTGCGCTCAGCTGAGCCATTATGCTGGTGTGCATAAGGACATGACACATGGTGGGAAATACCAATGCATTGAAAGAATGCATTTAGCTTATGGTATTCACCGCCCCAATCAGTTTGGACTGCAATGATCTTTTTATTGAATTGCCGTTCTACCATAGATTGGAAATCATGGAATTTTTGAAAGACTTTGGATTTGTGTTTTAGCAAATATATCCATGTAAATTTGCTATAGTCATCGATGAAGCTAACATAATAATCGTGTCTACCAACAGAAGTGGGTGCTGGACCCCATACATCGGAAAAAATAAGTTCAAAAGGACTTGATGATTCACTAGTCGACACAGGATATGGTAGCTGGTGACTCTTGCCTTTTAAACAAGCATCACAAACTTGTTCTTTATTGGACTCGGGAACAAAAGGAATTTGACTTTGACTAAGGACTTGACTGACTATTGAAGACGAAGCATGACCAAGACGACTATGCCACCGGGATGCAGGCAGCTTGGTGGCACCGAGCGTCGCTTTATTGGATGACAACCTACATGCAGCCGACTTCAAGGGGTAGAGTCCCCTCTCACATTCTCCTCTATGCAGAATGTTCTTCGTGTCATGATCCTTAATCAAAAAATTGGTAGGATGATATTCAATAAAGGTGTTGTTATCAGTAGTGAGACAATGAACGGAGGCTAGATTTTTATTGGCTTGAGGAACGTATAAAACGTTTTTAAGAACAAGATCACATTCTGGGGTACGAACAAAACTCTGACCAATCTGATTGATTCTCATACCTTCGCCGGAGGCGGTGTGGACTTGATCGTTGCCGTTGTACTTGTCCCTCGTGGTGGGCTTCTCAAGCTCACTGGTGATGTGATCTGTAGCGCCTGTGTTAGTATACCAATTGGTATCTACACCATAGCCAGCAGTGGCGGATGATGCCTGACGTTTCTCCTGAGCAGCCCCTTGGAACGTTGCGTCAAAACGCTTAAAACAGCGTATGACCGTGTGGCCTTCGATGCCACACAACTGACAGATGTCATCGCTCTTCTGGCGAGGACGGCCACCGTTGCCGCCATTGCCACGGCCACGGCCACCGCCGCAACCACGACTGCCGCCTCCGCGCTTGAAGCCGCCACGGCCTCCATGGGCCGCAGTGTTGACGGAGGAGGAGCTGGAGTTGTCGTTGCCTCCGTTGGCGAGGTTGATTCGCTGTTCCCAGCTTACAAGCTGGGTGTAGAGGTTGCCGAGCGACACTGGTTCGTCGTGGTTGGACACGCCAGACTCGACGAGATCATATTCCCTGTCGAGTCCAGTGAGGATGTACGAGGCGATCTCCTCGTCATCGAGCCTCTTGCCGGTCGCCGCCATATCATCAGCGAGACCCTTTGTCTTGCTGAAGAACTCAGCGATCGTGGACGATCCCTTCTGCGTTGCAGCCATGGCCATGCGCGTGTTGATCACGCGTCCCCGAGATTGGGACGCCGCCATTTCAAGGATGGCCTTCCAGATCTCGGCAGCAGTGGTGCACGATGCGATCTGAATCTGCACATCCCTGGACACTGAGGAAATAAGATAATTGAAGATCTGTTGATCTTTAGCAACCCACTTGGAGTACTTAGGGTTGGGGACGAGCTCATCCGGAGTTTCCGTCGACTTGGGGATGAATTTCGACGGTGTAGCCGCCGTCGCTGCGTCGAGGAAGTGTGCAACCTCTGCTCCTTGGATGGCCAAGAGGACTTGCGCTCTCCAGAGGGGGAAATTGTTCTTTCCCAGCTTCTCGGTCTCCGGACACCCAATCAGGGCATACGACGCAGGAGGCACGAAGGAAGACGCCATCGAGTAGCTTGAGGAATAGAGACCTAGCTCTGATTACCATGTAAATTAGGTTAACGTGATGCCCTTTGGGGCTCACGGCTTCGTGTTAAATAGGGATGGGAACAGTCCCCATCGTGGCATTACAACTTGGCTTACAAGAAAAGAAAGAATCTAAAGATTACAACAAACTATCTACTTCATATACAAGCCAAGAGATATACAACAGATTAACACGAAGCCTGGCGCTAGCATCTTAACCGAATCTATATTCTAACACCCATGCCTCTTAAGCCTAGGTTTATCATGCTTGAAATGCTTTTGCTCGAGACCTGTTGCGTGTGTGCGCACACACGTGCCTGTTGTGTCTTTTATTTTCCAAAACAAGCACAGTTGCTATTCAGCTTTATAGCTTCAATGTGAAAGGGTCTCTAGCCTAGTGGTTAGAGCACCTGAGTAGCACCCAATAGACCTGGGTTTGACTTCCAATGGGAGCGAATCCCGTCGGAGCGAATTTAAATAGGTCTACATTATCAGAAAATTTAAAAAATAGGCTAGGGTTTCCCTTGCTGACTTCGCTCAGTTTTATAGCTCCAATATGTGGTAGCGTAGCCCTTCATAAATTCTTTATTCACACTGCAACCAGAAGGTAGCGAGTACAAATATATGCAGCACTACCAGTGCCTTAATGCATTGTTATGACCTAGCATGAGGTTCACTAGCACCTCTATAAATTTCACCTGAATACAAGAACATGGCTTAGTTATTTTTGTAGTCAGTGGTAAATCATGATAGCTATGCATTATTGTCATTTTTTTCTGGTCAAAATGGTAAAACCTATTCATTCGTTAATAGGATTCTTTCAGCAGGAAAGTAGCTGGGAATTTATACTCAAAAGCAGAATCCTACAATGACAAAACAACGACCAAGAATAACCATGCCAGTAAATTGATGAAAGAATTGAAGCAACAGTTCAAACGCCCTATGCAAGCAAGAAATATTCGGTTCTAATCTGAACTGGGCCAGTTCATGTGGGTTGGTCCAGATTTTAGTCTTTCCAATGAATACCATGTATATGTAGCCGATTATACTTCACAAGAAGTTTAGCCTAGCCCAATCAGAATGTAGCCTTGTATTTTTTGGCATCCTAGCAGTAGCCGAAGGACTAGAACCAAGGAATTGTGGATCCAATCGTGTGGTTCTCCTGCATCGTGGGGCTGATCCCCAATTGGTGGCACAGTGGCTCAGTCTTTGTAGCGGACCTCGAGATCAGTGTTGCAGCTCACGAGTGATGAGACCATTGCATGTATTGGGTGATCCCAATCCGGCCACCAAATCCTTCTGCCACCGTGTATTGACAGATTTCATTAATGCGTATAAAGGTATATGCCATGATGGCGGCGCAGCGCAGTAGAGTGAGTGCATGCATGCGTGCACGGGCACGGCTCGTGAGAGAGATACCGAACATTTCCATGCTCCCGACAAATATATTTCTCGTACACGTGGATCACCCTGGTTTGAGTGGTGAGACATGCCGTTACACGGGCAGCCAAATGCACTTCCACGCCGAGCGTCGGAGGCAACCCCGACGTGGGCTGAATTACAAAGGTGTCGTGGATCCAACCTTAATCCATGCTAATCCACGTACACCCAAAGGAGGCCTCAAGTAGAAGCACTGCTCGACCATCAGGGCTATTCCCATGCTTCGTTTCTTGTAGTGAAGGGAGTCGTCGCTGCAATTGTGTACATAGTGTGCTGCTACCGGATTGTGCAGTGGACATGAGCACAATGGAACGCTACACTGCCAAATGCTGTGGTCTCTATATTCCCAATGCCTCATAAGCCTAGAATTTTGCTTGACTAGCTTTTGCTCGAGACACAGGAGAACCTTAGAACTTACCACATGTCCTTGTGTTCCTGTTCTCTTTTTTACTTTCCAAGCAGAATTGCTCTTCACTTTTATAGCCCAATGTGGTACGTAGCCCTTCTTCAATTATTCGTTATTCATTAGTGCATGTTAATAACTTGAAAGTGTTCACATGTTATTCTACAGAGTAAACTGATCAATTCTCAACTGACGTGGATGTTCCAAAAGATATAATACCACGGTGCCGTTGAATAGCTGCTAGAAGCACAGGACTCCCAGAGACACATGGCACCACACTCCTTTCTACGACCTCTACTCCTCTAGTATTAGACAAACAATGAAGATAGCGATGACAACCAGTGGAAAAAAAATTCAGGTAGAAGATGGTGGCCCAATAGGAGCAAGTGCTATTGTGATTGTGGATCCCCCAAACAAGTCAGAACTGCAGAGGTTCCAAACTGACAATGAAGCCGAAGGCTATGATCGCCTAGGAGCAGCCAAAGGCAAACCAAACGACATAATACTCTGATGAAGAACATGAAGAAGACTTGAAGGAACTAACAAAACAATCAGCGATGAGCTAATAAGAGAAACGTGCTACTGCATTTCATTTGGACTTCATTTAATGTACGAATCCACCAGTTATCTGAGCCCGTCAGCAGTTTGCTCACAGCCAGCCATCAAGCCTCGGAAAGTAAAAGTGGGCTGTGGCCTCCCCAGCGGATTCGGTCAAAAAAGCCTCACAAACTAGGTTCAGAATGTGACCACTTGATTTTTCCACACAGAAATAGCTTTTGGAAAGTTACGGAGGGACTAGAGGAACAGAACACACAGATAAACTAGGACACCATCAGGGGAGGCTGAACAGAGCTGATGCAGCCAAAAAAAAAAAAAAAATCTAGATTGGCCGCCACCACATCTAAAGAGACCAGCAAAGGACGTACACTTAACAAGTTTAACTGACAGCAGATAGTATCAGGAACGTGAGGGCCAAAGAACAATGGCCAGAGACCCTTAACAGAACCACAACATTATATAAACAGAGTATCTACTGGATTTTTGCAACAACAGTTTGATCCAGTGAAAGTCCTCCATTTCAAAGCTTTGCTGATAAAGTGTTTCCTCAGACAATTCGCCGTCTCGGAGAAGAAGCTGGTTCACCTGTCTTCTGGTTTGAGCTCCTAATATATCCTTGGCAACCGTCAACATTGTATTAGCTCCTTCCAACCAGCTGCTCTTTGTCTAAGTCTGCATAAAGCCTGACCAATATACCATGAGTGCCACTACTGGAAACGGTGTCTTTGCCGACTGCTGAAGGCAGTCGGCTAAACGCCAAATGCAGTCGGCAAATCTCTTTGCCGCCTGCTTTCCAAGTGCCAGTCGGCAAAGAGCAGGCGGCAAAGGCTGGGGCGGCAAAGGCCCTCTTTGCCGACTGCCACGTGTCGGCAGGCGGCAAAGGACTTTGCCGACCGCCTACGTGGCAGGCGGCAAAGGAAACGCGCCGACCGTCAACTGACGTCAGCCGTTTCCTTTGCCGACTGCCGAGTTGGCAGGCGGCAAAGATTTTTTTTTGCCATATTGACAGGCCATATCCGGCATAAAGAAGGCAGTCGGCAAAGGGCTTTGCCGATCGCGCTTGCTCCGGCGATCGGCAAAGCTGGGAAAATTTGCAAAGATGATACCCGGCTTTTGCCGACGCGTGCGTCGGGCAAAGCCGGGTAACCTGTTTTTTTTTTTTGTGGTTTTTGCCGCATTACCTCATGTATCGCACTCTCCAAAGCACATATACGAATATACAACAGAAATACACATAGATATCGCACAAATCCACATTTATATCACGAAATCCACATATATGTCTCATAAATCCACACATAATCCATAACCACGTCGATCATCCATCTAGTCCTCAAACGAATCCACACAAAATAGCAAAGTGGCATCCATGCACTAACCGCCAACCTAACATGAAGTCACGGAGCCACTCACTCACTCGCCTCGCACCCGCCCGTCTCCACCCGAGCCGTGGTGGTGTGAGGAGCTCCCCTGTCGGCCATGTACCCCAACCGCTCGGTCCACTTCGTGTCGCGCCATACCCCCACGCATCGAGCTGTGGTGAAACGCCCGGACTCGGACTTGGGTGGTGTGGAGAATGTCCATCTGCCGGAGTCGGGTTCGAACCCGCCGACTGCAGCTGCACAGAGAAGCGATCTCATTAGTACCTAAGGGATGGCCGCACAAGAGAAATCAATGGAGAGGCCGCTAGAAACTCACCGGGGTCCGTACAGGGTACAGTGGAGGGAGTGCAGGGAGAACAACCGGCGGCGGTTGAGGGATGCTCACTTGCAGCGGCGGTGGTCTGTAGTTCGGGATGTCCATGCTCGCAAGTAGCTGGAAAACGACTTGGTGAACTCGGACCATTGCAATTGGGACCGCTGCTGCAAAGTTGCAATCACTTGCCGATGGGCCTCCCGCCCCCGCCGCTCGGCCGCGATGGGCCGCTCGCATGGCCGCCTCTCTCTCCTCTCGCGGCCACCCCGTCGGCCTCACGTTGCCTCTCAGATCTCTTCCAAACTGGGCCTCGCAACAATCCACAAGCGATGCTTAGACAATGCATATAAGGCTTCGGCAACATATGTGAAATCAATGAACGACTGCTAGTTACCTGAACCGACGCCATCATCTTTGTGGAGCTTGCCCGTCGAGGTTGTATGGGGACGGCGGAGGAGGAACCTGTAGGGGTGGCCTTACGAACCTCACGAAGGGAGGGGACGCTGGTCGGGTCGGTGACGCTGTGGGCAATGAGGTAGCGGCCGTGCTGCTTCCCTCCTCCCGTCCTCATCAGCGTGTCCGTATCCAGGGGCGCGGTCGAAGGGTCGTAGGTGTCACCATGGCGCACGCGAACCACCTGGGTGTACTGGACCAGGTTTTCGGCGATGTTCGAGTTGGTGATCGCCTCGGTCCCCGCGCCGGTCGTAGACGTTCTCCGGATCTCGCCGCCCGCCCCGGTGAGCCCGGCCCGGAAGCCCGCGAACTCGTTGATGACCTCGGCCATCATGCGAATCGCTCGCGAGGAAAACACAAGGACGATTACACGTAATGAGAATGAATGACTCGGTAAATGAATAAACAAACAAATTAATGCGAATGGTACCCATGCGTCCATGAACCCTCCGAGGCCGCGGCTCCCGGTGGTGTGACGGCCCCGCCTTCGACTTGGCATATCCGGATTTCTTCCCGTGCTCCTCGTACGCCGCCGGCGTTCTCCACCCGGCCACAATCGCCTCCCGGCGGTCACGTGCGATTTGCACCAATCGGAGGAAACCGCATTACAACGTGCATTTAGGTAAGTAACAAGATGAATCAAAATGGAATCGAATTATTGTTTCCTACTTACGAGCAGGTAGTGCTCATAGGGCATGTCGGTTTCGGGCGGCGATCGCATCATCTCGTCCGCGTCCTTCTTGTCAAGCTTCTCATGGCGGACTTCGGCATAGTAGTCGATCATGCACTGGATGTGTGCCTCGTAGAACATGTTCTTCAGCACGGAGGCGCAAACCTTGTCCTGGTGGATCGACGCCCCGCCTCATGCCCCGGCTCGCACGTGAACCATTCCCGCAATAATCGATATCACGTATCGCTTCATTATTTGAAGGACATTTGTTGAATGCGTAGTATTGGCAAAGCGGAGGGATGAAGACTCACCCGAACTCCCTCTTGATCTTCTCGGCCGGGGTGATAGTAACTCCTCCATCAAGCTCCGAACCACCTTGGAGTAGTCCGCCAAGTCTTTGGGGCACCTTTTGCACACCGTCTACCCGCATAAGGCCAGGGAAGTTCTTCTTAATGATGAGGCCCCGCATGCTATTAGGATGACAACTTTGCAAGCCTTTATCCACACGCTTCCAAATACCGCTGCACAAGCCAACAAGAAGAAATGTTAGTCCGAAGTTCAATTTTCAACATGGAATATGAAAAAGAAACCGAAAACATGAATGGTTACTTACCTATCTCCCTCGGGTCGAAGCACCGGACGGAAGGCTAACGTGGGCTTGTCGCGCGGAGGCGCGTGATCCCGCGCTTGTAGGGCTTCCTCGCCCGCCGCCCTCCCCGCCCCGTCCTCCCCGCCCCCGTCCTCCCCGCCTCCGTCCTCCCCGCCCGTGTCCCGGGTCGCCAACCTCCTCGTCAAACAGGCGTCCGGTAGCGGGAGGTCTACCCCCGCCCGTGTCCGGCCCACCGTCACATGCTCGTCGACCTCCCCGCTCGTCGACCTCCCTCGCTCGACCTCCCGCTGCACGGCCTCCGCTCTCCTCGACCCGTACGCCGACTTGACGTTTCTCACCGGTCTCTTCGACCGGTTCCCGCTCCGCCCGGCATTTTGCCCAACACCTCGCAATGACAAACATTAAACCAATTAGCATAAATAATCGATAAGTAATTGTGAAGAGATGCAAAATTAACGAAACATAAATGCAAAGTAATAATAATAAGAATAATATTGTATTACATGAACTAGAAACCGAAGTACTCATCGTCACTATCGCATTGTCATCACCATTGTCTTCACCATTGTCTTCACCATTGTCGCATCACCGCGTTGTCACCACTATCAATATTGTCGAAACCATCCTCGTCTCTCCCTGTTGTCTCCTCACCACCTCCAACATCCTCAACACCTTGTTCGCGAAGAGCCCTCCATCGCTCAAGCATCATTAGGTCTTTAGCATCTTGCACCACTTCTCCCTCGTCGTCATCCTCATCGATGTCCTTGTCTTCGTCCATGGCCATCAGCGAAAGAATGTCTATCTCCAAACGCCCATCTAGCCCCTCGGTTGATAGAACTCTCCGCTATCTCGCCTTTGGGTCGAAGTCGTAGTCATCATCGTTTGGGGCAGGCGTTTTGCCATGTGGCGATACCAATTGCGCAATATACCAACCCACAAGCCTCTTGTCTTTTTGGCACGCCCATGGGAGATAATAAACTTGTGTTTTTGCCAGCTGAGCCACAATATAGTGATCATCTCCTTTATAGATGGAATCCTGTCGAATTTCGACTATGCCGATGTCATCGGCTCTTCTCGTCACATGAGGATCAAACCATTGGCATTTGAACACCACAGGCTTCAGAGCTTTGGGGCCCGGGAAGTCGAGCTGGTATATTTCTTCGACTATGCCATAGTACTCGAGCTTATCATTGCCAGTCGTTCGGACTCCTGTGTTCTTGGTCTTTAGGCCGGGCCTTTTCTCCTCGTAGCTTCTTGTGCAAAAGCGATACCCATTAACATCAAATACTGTGAATTCAGTGACCCTAGTACTGAAGCCATTAGCAACCTGTTTCAATTCAGCAGGCATTTCCCCATCCGTGCGTGCCTGCAAGGTGAGGCCACTTAGATAGTTACATTAATCGCTCCTAGGAGCAACTCAAAGATGGAACGAGGTAAGTTGGATGTTACCTTTGTATGCATCCACCCAATAAAATCGGGCCTGGCGGTTTTAAGGAAAGCTTCTTCCTCTTGTAACGAGGTAGGAGGCGTATTCCTTTTCTAGAATTTACGAATGAACTCCCTGAAAAAAAGACATGAAGGGGGTCGGACCGATAGGTGGAGGATATTGACAACGTATGTAACAAGTGCTTTGAGAACTTACACTCGATAAGGAATCACTTCTTCAAGGCTCGGGAACAAGTAGAGCATGAGGGCACGCCACTCGAATATTGCAACGTCTTTGGGTTACCTCGCGCCGCCCCTTCCGAGTTGCCCTCCGAAAAGGCTCGGGTCGATAAGTTCTCGTCCTCATTGTAACGAGGAGTGGATGCATGTAGTGAAGGTTCTCGGTATAGTACGCCTTTGTGAAGTTCGACACCTCCTCCACTCTTGCCGCTCCGCCACGGAAGCCTCACTTTCGGCTTTATTTCTACACTTTTTCCGAAGAATCTTGAGACACCTCTCGATTGGATAGCACCAACGGGCCTGTACAGGACCCCCCAGCCGTGCCTCACGTGGTAGGTGCAGGATCAGATGCTGCATCGGCAAGAAGAAGCCGGGTGGAAAGATCATCTCCAACTTGCAGATCAGCAGGGGTGCTTTGTCTTCCATGTCACGAATCACTTCAAGAGATAACTCCCTGGCACAAAGCTGGCGGAAGAAATAGCTCAACTCCGCCAGAACGCGCCACACCGGCTCGGGGAGGTATCCACGTGATCGCAGGAAGGAGTCTCTCAATCCATATGTGGAAGTCATGACTCTTCATCCCTAATTTTTTTCCATATGTGGAAGTCATGACATCCGACGTCGCAACTTGCTCCAAAATTTTTTAAATTTTAATCATAGGCTGCACATGCGATAACACGACACCTGGACAAGTTTCATGATTTTCCGACTTTGTTTGGATTTTATATAATTAAAAAACACCTCCAACACGTCGAAAGTCCCGTTCCGTGGACAAGGACTTCAAACTTTTGGGTGAGCTTCGCACATGGCCTCAAAATACACTCTTCAACATGAATATCATTTTTCGAATGGCTACGTTCCGATATTTCATGCACCTGCAGTTCAAACTTGAATTATGGCGGGATAATGCAAGGAAACAAAATAAATCAACGGAATATAGCAAAACTATTCAGAAAATCACGAAACTTCTCGAGGTATCACGTTATCACATGTGGAGGCTAGGAAAAAATTTTGATGAAGTTTGAAGCTAGTGGCCATGTAAAATGTACAACACTCGACTTGTAACCAAAAAAAATAAAAAAAAAAAAAAATAAATCTTTGCCGATCGCCTCACGGCGTGCAAATAAGCAAAGAAGACGGCGTGGCAGGGCGGCTAACCTAATCTGTTAGGTTTGCCGCCTGCTTGTCCTGGCAGTCGGCAAATACCTTCTTTGCCGATCGCCCGATTTGCCGCCGCTCGGCACCATGGGGCGTCGGCAAAGGATGCCCTTTGCCGACCGCCTAACTCCGCTACTGCCGCAGCCTTTGGCAGTCGGCAAAGGGCACTCTTTGCCGACGCCCAATCTCGCCGACTGCCGGGGCCAAGGGAGGCGGTAAATCGCCTCTTTGCCGACCGCCATGGCCTTGGCAGTCGGCCAAATGCCCCGACAGTCGGCAAAGATCGGGTTTCCCGTAGTGTGCACAGCCATGGCAGAATGACTACATGCTATGGATGGATTTTAATATCTAGGATCAGATTCAACATTAGCACCACTCTGGACACAATTGGTTTTTGAAAATGTCCCAATATCTCACACGCCTAGATAGGACCATGAATATTGCCTTATGGTTGACATAATCACTGCGTGAGCAGAGCTGCCTATCTTACATAACATTTTCAAAAGCTATATTCATACAAATATTGCGTGAGCAGAGCTCTATTTACATCACCCGCGTGCAACAAAACCTCTACTTATTAACGAGTTGTTGCTCTGGAGTTTTTTTTTTCTCCCTATTCACACTAAGTACTGTAATTCAAGTTAATGTGCACCTACCTTTGTAGTACACAAAGCCTGCAGTACGACTTTATAATATATTAGACTATATATGATTGTCAAGGGCGTCGAGTTTCACCTGCAAGAACAGTAGGAGCACATAATATATATGAAACTGAGCATAATTTGTTTATACACAGAAGCATTGGAAATCAGATTTCATTGTTTTATACACACTGAAACCATGTATCAAATTTGGACATTGCTTTGTACAACAATGGATATCAGTAGGTACTTCCTTCGCTTGACACAATAGAAACATGGCCAATTAAGTAATAATTTGTCAATAGGAGCGACACAATATGGTGTTGGATCACACTATTAACATAAAGAGCATATTTTGGGAATTTACATCACTGGATTATCCAGCAATCGAACTAAGACATCACCGGATATTGAAAGAAGGTGGTGATGGAGAAAGAAAGGAAAATAACTTCACACTGTACCAGTGTAATTTTACAGAGTAAACTGTAAATTGTCATCCGCTGTGGTTGTAGGCAAAAGATCTAATCCCGTGGCGCCTCTGAAAGTCTACACAGGACTCTCTCAGACACACAGCTCCACAATTTGACCCTAAACTAGTCAGAATTTGACCAAGCCGAAGACATGATCAACGAGCAGCAGCCAAAGGACATGAAGAAGTCATTTCTTTTTAGATAAAAGATAAAAATCCAGCCTATACATCCTTAGATGTACACAGCCAATTATTACAAAGTCGTGGATCACGAAAATAAAAAAGCCAGAGTCTTAAACATAGACCAGGAACCAAAGCAAATGGTATAAATGCTTCCACCCTTTTTTTGAAATCTCTGAAACAATCATCTCTAATTTCTTGCTTATCATCAAAAGGGCGTCCTTAGCATTCTTTTCACGCTGCATCTGAGCCCAGAAGCGTAACCAATATGCTCCCCCGAAAATAACCTGCACAATAGAGTTAGTTTTTATTTTGTTAAAAATAACATTATTCTAGTATCGCCAGATAGCCCAGCAATAGGCGACCACCCCAACCTAGATCAAGCTTTTGACCATCTTATGCTGATTCATAAGTCAAGTACCAAACATGAACAAGCACAATTTTGACCCACCGAAAAATAGAACATGAGCTCCCATACTAACTTCATATGACCAAGCACAGTTTTCTAATATTTTTCTATTGACAACATTTTTCATTTGAAACCATTTTTATATCTTAGAATATCATACTTTTCTATTAGCAAAAGAAAAGAAAAAAAGAAAACAATATTGGGCCTTATAAGTGGCCTGTTAATCCAGGCCCAATTTGGGAGTCACCTATATATTACAAACTTAGGGTTTCCATCCCTCTCTCTCAGCCGCCCCCTCGCACATCTTTCTCTCGGTCTTTTGACCAACCACGCATCTAGGTAGGAGAGAAACGACGGATGGCAGTGGCGGCTCCCACCGCGCAGCGCGACCCGAGCACACGCGACCATGGGCGCGGGCGACGCCAGCCCTTAGGCGCGAGGCGCCGGCGGGAGTGGAGAGGAGGAGCGGCGGCGGGAGTGGAGAGGAGGAGCGGCGGCGGTGCGTGAGCTGCGCTCACGGCTGTCCAGCGCTCTGTGGTGTCCTGCCAGCGAGGGAAGGGGATGACGACGCGACGCCAGTGCTCGGGGAGGTGTAGATCGGTGGCACACCTTGGTAGGCACGTGGCCGACGGCGCACCCGGGGCACGTGGCCGGCAGCCCTAGCACCGCCGCCCATCGCTCGGCCCTGCGCTGTGACGAGCACCAAGCTTGTATGCCTGCTCCTTCTCTTTCTTTGCTGTTGTGAAAAAGGCCAGGATCGAAACCCAAACTGAAGCCATTAGGCCATGTTCGGTTCGGCCGGATTGTATCCAATCCTCTGTACGTCACACGGGCTGGATAGAATCCAGGTCCTTCTTGAAATGTATGTTCATTTAAGCCTACGTGAGCATTTTTCTCTGGTCAATTCTTGCTGAAACCACTGGAATAGATCCACACCTCCAGAGTCCCGGAATGAATCCGCACGTTGAGTCCTCGCGGCACCTGGATTAAAACCTGCTTGCCGACATCTGCGCTGCTAGCTGGAGTCCTCGGCATGGAATGAATCCCAGTACCTGCATGCCGAAATCACAAGACCAGCTGGATTAAATCCGTCCGAACCGAACATGGCCTTAGGCTATTTGCATCTCGATCTGATCTGATTACTTTTATATACATAGTACACGCCTAATATTGTTTAAATAAACACCCTGTATGGATATGGTTTTATCTTGTTTATACTAACCACTAGATCTATCTTGTTTATATATCTATCCGGACATATCTGTGAAAGCTTAGACTTAACGCTACTTGTCTGTAATATTTGTTTACAGAAGAAACATTTCTATTATAGCTTCAAGCTGTAAAATGGTTAGTGCTTTGATAATGATAAACAGGATGCTGGATTCACTTAAGCAGTTGTTCAGTTGGTGGAGTTCGACTATAAACAAAACAATTGAACAATCATTTATAAACATTTAGGTGGATAATGTATATCACAATGATGTGCTTTTCAGGTTTTATTTTGCCACTGCTCCTGTTAGGATGGGTTGAGGTGCAGCTGTTGAGAGGTAATGGTTTTTTTTTTAGATCAAAGGCATTGCCCGGCTTTATTAGAAAGCGTAACGGCACCAACATTTGCTGGGAGCACCAGCTTTACATGACGCGCTTTAACAAGAGTTCCACCTCGATTAACTCAACCCTTCTAACCAAAGTTGCCAGAACTCAACACCAAAACCCAGAAAAGCAAAAGCGCAACGATGCCACGAGCTATTAACATCTTCACTTTCACAAATACAGCCAGGACAACAGAGAGCTCGCCCATTCATTCAACGGCGTTGGCGGATAGAAGATGCAGTAGCTCATTCGCTGCGGGCTTCATTTTTGTCTTCAGTAGAGGATGCCACGTCTTCACCAGAGCAGCGCTCTTGTTCACCAGCGCCTGAGGAGCAGCCACCACCTTTTTGTCGAACACCGCCGCGTTCCTGGATTTCCACAAAGTCCACAGGACACCTGCACAAAGTTGTATGGTTACAGTCTGAAGGTTACCTCTAACTTTGTCTACTATCTCTACAAACAGATTTTCACAGCTCGTGGGGGATAAATTCCATCCAAGACTATCTCTCACAAAATCCCAGATGAACACCGCCAGTGGGCATTGAAAGAATATATGATTTGAGGATTCAAAATTATCACAGAAAACACATTTATCTGGTCCAGTCCACTTTTTTTTCTTTAGTTGGACCCCACACTGGATTCTATCATGCGCCACCATCCATATGAAGTTCTTGACCTTCAAAGGGACAGGGCTTTTCCACAATAGAGACATATGTCTGTCTATTGTACCTCTAAAGGTTAGCATATTGTACAAAGATTTAGTAGAATACTTATATGATTTCTCCAGCAACCACACCAACTCATCTCTGCCTGTACCCAATTCCACTTCATCAAGCCTCATTTTCAGTTCATCCAGTTCCTCCATCTGTATTGTATTCAATTGTCTTATGAACTCTAGCTTCCAAACCCCATCGTTCTCCAAACTTCCACAGAGGCATCAGGACATCTGACTATCTTGAATAGGTTGGCATACCTGATACTTAGTGGACACTGGTCTAGCCAGCAATCAAGCCAAAATCTAGTTTGGATACCTGATTTAACCCTAAGACCTCTACCTTTTTGATAGCTCTCTCTGATGTCTAACAAGGATTTCCAGAACTGAGACCCTCTTCTGCTTTTAGAGGTATAAGCTAAACTAATTGACAGTGTAGATGCATTGCTTCTAATGCTGGATTTCCGCCCATTGTGTAATGAAATGTTGGTTAGGTTGGCGGATCTAAATTATATATAAGATTGTTAGTTGTCAGATCCAGCTGTGTATCTTTGCTCAGCCACATATATCATACTTTACAAAAAATACAATATGTAATGTCTTTTGCCTTTGTAGCATGCTGGTGATCTATATAATTTAACACTCCAAGATGTTTTTCTATCTCCATTAAGGAAAAAAGCTGATATGTGCTTTGTCACCATGATTTCATTTTGACTATTTGTAGTGCTTTTTTGTTTCTAAAAATATATCTTTGGTTCACAGGCAGAGGTGGAGTGCTTGGTGAAGCTGTTTTACTATTGGTTGAACAAGAAAAATAGTTTGGTTTCTTTTCCATATCCACATTTGTGAATTTATTGTAGTATATTCATTCTCAACATGTAGATGACTACATGTCATATCTGTATGTTGATTCCATTTTTTACATAAGTGTTGACTCCATGATGGACTACTGACTCCATTTGTTGTATGGACATTATATATTAATACATAGTTGCTACTTTTCAAAAATATTATTTTTTTTGCCAGTTCATTTCAATTTTTCTGTGGGTTTTGCTATACCGACAGAAAAATGTGTATTTTTCTGTGTGTTTCTTGTTTTTTTCCGTGAGGATTAACACATAGTAAAAACTTCTTTTGATGGCGGAAACCAATTTTTTTGTGAGTGCTTGCCCCACGAAAATATGTTTTTCCGACGGTGAACCCACAGAAAAATTGAATTTTTACCCACGGAGCTAGCATGACAGGAGAATTGAATTTTTGCAAGGGTTCAACGTCGGAAAAACATATTTCCGTGAGTATACGCATTTTTCCATGGGTTTTTTCACCCATGGAAAACTCCGTGTTTCCAGTAGTGATGTATGTATTCACTTGCCAACTATATTCTCTAACCCTTTACACTGCACCCATATGTTCCTGCATTTCTTGCAACACTTGCAAAAACGTAGTGTACTTTTTTTTAAGGGAATTCGGGGGGTGTTGGCGGTCCTTAACTCAGATTTTTACCCACCAACTATAGGTCATTATGGGAGAAATAAATATTTTATTTCACATATATCTTTACTATTGACCTAGTTCCACATGTGCTTGGAGAAAATAACGTTTTGCAGAATATACACCAAGTGCAGGAATTTTCAGAATAAAAAGGCGCTTTTCGGAAGGCGTAAAAAGGCAAAGGAAATAAGACAGCCCACCTCGGGGTCGAAGCGGGCCAAAACACCAGCAGAAGCGCGGCCCAAAGGACGGCCCAGGCCCACACGCCAAAGGCGGTCAGGGGGCGGCGCCACCCAGGCACGGGCGCGCCTGGGGGGCGCGCGCGCCAGCCCTGCCGCCAGGTGGGCCCGGCCAAGGCGGTTTGCCTCCTTCCATCCGGGGCATGACGGTTTCACTGGTTATTTTACCTCAATGCCCCTGAACCGCCTCTAGCGCCCTATAAATGAAGAGGAGAGGCCCCCTACCTTCACACACACCATTTGGAGCCATCTCACTTCCTCACAATTGTTCTTTGGTCTTAGCATTAGTCCATTGGAGCTAGGCAAAGCTACTTGGAGAGCTTGTCTCCAGGAAGAAAAGCTACACTCTTGGTATAAATCTATGGAGCGTTCTTCCTTAGTCAAGTTCTCATTACATTTATATAGTCTTGCATATGAACTAGAGTATAGTCTAGTACATGATATATTCGATGATCAAGAACTAGGCCATAGTTCTTGTGAGAGTTGTTCATCATGTTCTACATCATTCTTCATCGTTCATATGTTTTACTTGTTTAGATTAGATTGTAGGAGAGGAATAGTGGTTCGATGTGCATTCGGGTTTGCCTATGTCCTAGCTTGTCCATCCGTAGGGTGGGAGTCCTGGGGGGATGTAGGAAGCTCCTTAGTATGCGGGCATGGTGCCCGGGTGCAAGGAAACCTTCGGATATGTCGGCATGCCACGGTTGAGGTGGTAGGCGGCAGGTGGTGACAGCCCTGTCCGTCCCTTGTAATCCCCTACATTCGCATGTCGAGTAGGAGTTCGTAAATGCCGCTATCGACTGGCAGACCAGTTGCCGCGTCTCCCCATATTCCTAGTCTATAGTCGAGTCTTGACTTGTATAACATGTGGAATTAGCTGTTCTAGCATTGACTATATAGGACCCGCCGCTCCGCGTAGATTATTCTTTATTCTTTATTTTACCTTTATTCCTTTGAGGTTGCTCTAAGTGTGTGTCCAAAAGATCCAAATTACCGTATGCTTACCCCCGTATAGTACATTGGTCGGTTTCTCCTCATGCTAGATACTTTGTATTCATACCCATGCTAGATTACTTAACTAACCCATGCCTTCCTTTGGGAAATTATAAATAATGATACCCCGAATACTTCCGGGTGAAATGCTTTTAACGATAGATCCGTGCTCTTGCGGATATTTATTCTAATAGGATGTGATCTATCTCTTGGCAACACTCACATAGTTGCTAGAACCAGTTTCTAGTAATTATACCGAGTGAAGCCATTTAGCATTTCTGGCACTGTTATCAGGATTAGGCTCTAAGTCTAGTTTTGGTAATCGTGCTAAGAAATGCCAACAAGCATTTCTGGCGCTGTTGCCGGGGAAGGCATGGAAGTTAATGATCTAGCAGTATGGATATGCATATGATATATAAAATGAGAAACGACAATGTCTATACAGGCTAACTTTTATGTTTTCTCCTGTTGTGGATGAAAACAGGATAGTGCATGACCAGTTTCTCTCTGCCGAAAAATTTCAACTCAAATCTGGAGGAACTCCTAAGGAGGAAGAGGACTCGTGCCCTTTCCTCTTCTGCTACTCCGCCAACAGGTAAACCAATCACCACCGCACCTACTACGCCGCACTCCATGGCCAAGTCCCTGCGCGAGTTCTCTGTCCCCAATGTTGCCAACGTGCCCACTGGGCCCGCTGTCAACCTGGGAGATAAGAACTTCAAGCTCAAGACTGGGCTCATTACCATGGTGCAGGCAAGTTCATTCTGTGGACTGCCTAGTGAGGACGCCAACGCCCATCTTCAGCGTTTCTTGGAGATATGTGAGACCATCGTCATCAAGGATGTTGTACCTGATGCAATCAGGCTCAGGCTCTTCCCTTTCTCCCTTGTGGAAAAGGCGAAGACCTGGTTCTACAAGGACAAGGCCACTGTTGACACATGGAGCAAGTGCTCCACCGCGTTCCTCGCTAAGTTCTTCCCCATGGGAAAACCAATGCCCTGCGGGGAAGGATCACCAACTTCCAGCAGAATTCGCTGGAACCCATCCCTGAGGCATGGGAGAGGCTCCAGGAGTACATCCAGGAATGCCCTCACCATGGGATGGAACGTTGGCTGGTGCTCCAGAACTTCTACAATGGGTTAACACCCATGTCGAAGGGGCACCTGGACGCCGCAGCTGGCGGCGCCTTTCTATCATTGACTATTGACAGTGCCACGGCACTGATCAATAAAATGGTAGAAAACCAAGCTTGGGGGGAGGACCGCGCTTCCACCAAGGGACAAAAAGGCATGCATACCGTGAAGGAGACGGATATGCTTGCCGCAAAAATAGACCTACTCCTGAAGAAGATTGACGGTGGTGCCATCAATGATGCATCCGGCACCGTCAACGCCATGGACGCTCACTTGACATGCGAGGTCTGTGGTGACGCTGGACACTCGGAGAATGACTGCCCCGAGACCCGTGAAGAGGCCACCTACCTCAACAATGGGTTCCGCCAGCAGCAGGGAGGAGGAAATGGCTAGAATAACTAGTCTCGTCCTCCATTCCAAGGTAATTCGAATTACGCCTCCGGGTTTAATTTGAATCAACCTTCATTGAAGGACCTGGTTTACGGCCAAGCCAAGATCAACGAAAATCTCACCAAAAAGATGATCCAAAATGACAAGATCTTGGAAAATATGAATAACAAGATAGAGGGCCTATCATCCACTGTCAAGAATCAGCTGAGTTTCAACAAGATGATAGAAAACCAGCTCGCCCAGATTGCCGCTGCGATCCCGACGAACGCTGACACGAGCAAAATCCCGGGGCAACCCGAGGTCCTGCCCGAGTCGGTAAACATGATCGCAACAGGGTTTGGTCACCCCCTGTTAAAGCCAAGCAAGCTTGGGGGAGAAATAAGAGCACCGACAAAAGCAGGTCGGTAAGTACTTTCTTGCTACTCGAAAAAAAGATAGAGAAAAAGAGAGAGAGTAGATGAAAAAAAGGGAATAAAACTTCTTCTCTGAAAAAAGGAGAAGATTTATTTTCAAAAAAATAGATTTTGAACGACCGGGGCAGAATCACCAACGGCTAGCGCCAAGGGCTAGCCGTTGGCGCCCAACGGCCAAGGCAGGGCGTCAGCGGGGCCCACCTAGGCGCGCGCGCCCGAGGCGCGGCCACGCCAGGCCTGCCGAGGTGGGGCCCGGGCCGGCGGCCAACGGCTCCTAGCCGTTGCCCCGCTCCCCTTTGGCTAGTGATTCGGCTATAAAAGGAGGGGGGGTGGCCGGGGTGCTCAAACCACCTCCCATTCTCAATCTCTCTCTCTCTTCCACCCCCACTTCCTATGCCACAAGCTTCCACTAGCAAGTTTTGAGCAAGAGAGCAAGAGCTAGAGCTAGTCTCGGGTGTGGAAAATCAGCTTCCACTAGTTCTTTCGCACCCGAGAGCTAGCCACCTGTGTAGTCCACCATGAGCGACTACAGTTCATGGGGGTACGGTGTGGCCTCGAGCTCTTACCAAGGTGCCCCCTATGAGCCAGAAGTGGCCGAGGAGGCGGCACCTGCGACCCCCGAGCTCGAGGGAATTGTTGACAGTCGATAAGTGTCAATTTTTACCATCAACTAGACATGAAAAAGGACCTAAACATAATTACCTTCTAGATATAGGGCTTACACTAATGGAATTCCACGAGTTTTGGTGAATGTCCGTTTCGGGGTGTCGGCTGAAAATACCCAAGGAAGGCCCACATGTCAGGTTTACATAGAGATAATCGGGAACCGGTGAAAATTCTGCAATCTGGAAGGTTCGAGAAGGCTCTGGACCAAACGGGAGCCCGAACGGGCTTGGTGGGGAGTCGGCCGACTCCCTTCCTTGGTCGGCCGACTCACCAGGTCAACCAATCAGAATCAGCCTCGCGGATCCCTGTTCCACCGCCTTTGAGGATGAATAATAATCGTCCGTTTAGGTCGGTTTGATCCGAGGGCTGCGGTGCATCCTAGGGGGCTATATAAGCAGGGCCCCTGGCCCCTGGAGGAGGCAATCCCTTAAACCCTAATTCATTATCTCCCAGCGGGATCAGAGTTGTAGAGGCGTCCCTTGAATGGATGACTTCTCTTCTCTAGAGAATTAGAGCTAGACATTCCAATGTAGTAGATTAGATCTAGATGAGAGTTAGGGAGAGAGGAGCTGCGCTCGTTTCCGAGAAGTCTTCGAGAGATTTGGTATGTCTTTGTATCTACTCTTTGTAAGACTTATGCTTCAATATATTTATCTTCTCTATTTACTTTTATGCCTATCTTGTGATTGTTAGTATAGTAGTTATGCTTTAGTATGGGATCTTCGCTCGCATCGATTGCTCTAGTTATCTTAAGTAATTAGAGTAGTAATTGATAGTGTAGACATGGTGTCTAGACTAGAGGTTACCTTGAGATTGCACCCAATCCCACGGATTGTTGTGGTAGCCCCGGGATCGTGGAGTCTGACGGCCGTCGTATTCCACCTCGTTCGGGTTGGTGTTTGTAGGACCGTAGTCGGACCTTCCTAGCCCCTTCTCATCCATGTCTCGTGGCTAGTGCTCCGATGTCCCGAAGTGCTATTGTATGATTGCTATATCTATCCATCCCCGTTATTATAGAACCAAAGTAGTAGAAAAGTATATAGGAACCTTGATCTCTCCCGTTGTCCTCTCGCTCTAGCTAGCTACTCATTTATCATAGAATTCTCATGTGTGCTTTATTATATTACCTTATAGATATCATTTACCCCTCGCTTTAGTCTAGTTGGTTTACTAAGTTAGTAGATACATGATGGTGAGTTATCGATTCTTTAACCCTTGCTTCCCGTGGTAAAATATAAATAACGATACCTGGTTTACTCCCGGTAAAATGCTACAATGGTATGTTACGTGCGCTTGCGGAATCCTTTATATTTTAGTTGCACTTAATTTATACCAACAAGCATTTTTTGGCGCCGTTGCCGGGAAGCAATCGGTGTTAAGTTTTTGATAATGATCTTGATGTCTCCATAGTTTAGTGTACCACTAGCTTTAGTAGGATTACCCCTTGTTCATTAAGTGTGGAATAGACAGGGACAAAAGAAGCCGTTTTGACCTTCCGGCAAGTTTCCACAAGAAAAGAAGAGACATTGAAGAGCCCGGGGTCCCCCAACATTCAACATTCATCAACATTGGAACCCCGCCACCTCACAGGAATGTACAAAAGGTCGTCGTCACAAGAATTTCAAATCACTTCACAAGTGACGAACATAGATGTTGCACCACTCACAAATTTCATCATGTGAGTCATGGTAAGTATGATCAAGAAAGGTGAGATAGTCTTGCTCATGGACTTTAAAATTGATGAGTAGTTATCTTTTTGAACTCTTGCACCCCACTGCATGTTTACTTTTAAGAATTCATGCATCCACTCCACTCTTTGATATTTGCTCAACCCATTGCATGTTTTGTTTCTTGCATTCATCCATGCCATTTGCATTAAAAAAAAAATTCTCACCATGATCATACTCTTTCTTCTCCACTTGAGTAAATCTCTACAGTGCTTTTCATGCTACCGTTGTTACTATAGTATGCTTTGGTTTGGAAGTACTACAATTGAGTACTTCTATGGGCTTTTAATGTAAGCGTGGTGCTTAGGTTAAATGGTCCTCCGTAATCCAATTAGACATGGAGTCTAGTTTGGTTATTGAACTAAATTGTGCTTTAGTAGATATTGGTTATTTTGGTGGACTAACCCCTGCAGAAAACTCTCAAATCCAATTTGGGTAAGTCAAGAGATGATCTCATATCGGAGATGAAGCAAGGCATATGATGAACTTCCAACAGCTTTGTGCAAAGATAACACTCATCCATCGTCCAAGGAAGAATTGTAAGTATCAAATATCATTCACATTGTCTTTTGTTGCAAGTTACCTAAGCCTTGAACCATGTTAAAGTGCCATAAAAACATGATAAATAAATCCTATGCTAAAGTAACTCGAAAACCATCTCTTTATTAGCATAGATGAAATTCAAAAAGATAGTAGATGCTAGCCCATAGTTTGAAATTGTTGCAATCCTTCGGGTATATGTCCACTAACATTTTGCAGGAAAGAATTTATGATCTGCCTATTCATGGATCGGCATCACCTGCGAATTTGCCACTTCATTAATGGAACAAAGAGAAAGACAAGAGTACCACAAGAAGCATCAACATCTTGAACCCACTCAAAGAAGTGGATTAAGGTGACAAGCTATGAGCAACTCCGAAGACACCATCTTGCATGTCGGCAGCAAGGACAAGGATGGAATGGCATGCATCCTTGTGTCAACCAATCATCATCAAGGGTTGACTATCGCCCAAGCCCAAGAAGACCATGAACAACTACAAGATGATGTCCCTAAGCCATTGGAGATGAAGCACGCATATACTAAAGAAGCTCCTTCCTTGATCATCAAGACGGATGGCGTACAACTCTTCGCCATGCTTTGCTAGAAGACAAAGACCATCAAGGAAGAACTCGAGTCAACATCTCCAACGAACATCAATGCGTCAACCAAGACTCAATGAAAATCAAGAATGGTTGACGAAAGAAGATCATGCAACGTACGTACGCTCATCCCGGATTGGACAAGTACAAACGAAGCGGATGCAAGGGAGAGATCTTTGCTCAATGGACCTATAATCAAAAATCCCTCTCGAGACAAATGAAGGCTTAAGAACGAGGGACAAACAGTGTTTAAGGACATAGGAGTACAACACACTCGAGGGATAACTCAACACTCATATTTGGTTTCATGTGGCGAGCGACAACAAGGTCAAGCTTGGGGGAGGAAGGCCGATGACTCTTCAAACAATGATCCAGCAATGCTCTTCCTCTTTTCAAGCCTCCGTCGCTCTGGCACGTTGAGAAGAAACAATGAGTGGAGCACAAGGTCTATGCATAAAAAAAAGAGTGAAATTTTAGAAGACAAGATGCTCAAGGAGAGAGGTCAATCAAGCAAGGCAAACTCCAAGAAGAAGTAAAGGACCACTAGAAGCATCTACTCTTCATCACAAGGTATTCCGGTGATAAAGACTCGCTGGACAAGAAAGAACATGGGTGACTCCTTTCCTAGAGTTACCATCTCAAGAGGTGCGATTCTCAAGGTCTCTACCTTTGGGATCAAATGATGCACCGAAGGAGTGAACATGACAAGAAGTCCTGTCGGAGGACTTAAATCACTAAACCCTCGCCAAGGAGGTAACTTGGTATTTATCAAAGCATTTCCTTTCACAAGCATTGCATTTTCCTTTAAGCATATTTATTTTCCCTACATGCATCTTAATTGCATCTTCACTTTACTATCTCTACACTAGAAAAAGAAAGTAAAGATGTTGTGCATTTGCATCCAGAAAACTACTAAGCCCCATGTGAATAATTATTTACTTGTGGTGGCATAAAAATATTTTTTTTAGCATATCTATTTTTTGTCTGCATCCCTTGATTATAAAAAGAAAAAAAATATATATTTCTTGTGATCCCGTTAGAAGACATTTGAGTTAAGGCGAGTTCTAGACAACCAAGGCCTAGAGGTTTTTATCACTAACGCTTAATTAGTTCCACAAGCTTTGTTGTCTATTTGAGCTTCACAGAACATCAAGGATCAAGAAGAGCTAACGGCGGAGGACATCCGGTTCCTCGTCGGAGTGCTGCCCGCAACATTCAAGTCTTTGTCTCCAACAAACTATCTACGACACTCCGGGAGGACTAGAACGTCTTCATTGCACATCGGCAACATCGCAGACTATGTCAACATCCGGCTTGGGGGAGAGCATCCCCGTGTACCAAGCTAAGTGTTTCCAACTCATCTATTTATGCTTTGTTAGAGTGTGCTTTGTTAAAACAACTAAAAAGATGCATAACTATAGAAACCCAGAAAGATTTCTTTTCTACTTTTGGAGAGCTCTTGCAATCTGTCTTAAAAGTGATCCCTAGAATAAACTCTACATGGAGATGATGAATAGTTGCTCTGCCGTAATTCCTTTCAAGTACCTAGTTTTCAACCTTGCACTCTCCCCGAGTTTTGGACACAACTTGTTTAGATTTGAGATTTGCTCTGAACCTGAAACTTGTGGGTAGCAAACACTTGATCTAAGTCTAGGTAGTTGACGGATATGATATGGGACGGTTTGAGCTGCTTGTCCATCTTGTTCCTAGAGATGCTAGAGTTCGGAGAATTTATTTACGAAAATATTAAATTCCTGCATGATGAGTTCCTTTATGATGAGAGTTCAAATTCCTACCACAGACCATATATTCATGCTTACTAGATTAGGAAAGACCCATCTGTTTATATAGACCATATTGTAGGCTTGAGTGTAGTCTTTTTAGGCATTGAGTGTGGTTATCTTTGTGGACCCATAAGGAATCGATCATGCGATTAAAATCAATACTATGTGCTCTCCATCCATTGATCTATGCTACTTCGTCCTCGAAGCATGCACCCATTTTATAAATGTTACATTCATTCTCGTGCTACTTCGTCCCTAGAGGTACCACCCACATATAGATCCACATCCACCACATATTATGCTGCTCTCTACCCTAGGAGTACGCATTTCCCCACATACTGTGCTATCTTTACCCTGGAGATTCGCACCTATGCTGCTCCTACTCTGGGAGTACGCATCCATCCATCCATCCATCCATCCATCCACATATACATACGCCATTCATTTCACTTCATCCAGAAAAGGTTCTACTCCTATCCCGGGAGTGAACATCTAGAAATAATCATCGTCGTTCCAATTGCCTACATAAAAGCTCCAAATCATTATCATTTCAAATTATATACTCCCCGTTGCTAAAGTTTTGTTTTCGGAGGATTGGTTGCTATGTAAAAAAAGAAAAAGAAAAAAAAAAGAAAAAAAAAAAAAAAAAAAGAGAAAAAAAAAAAGAGAAAAGAGATAGCAACCAAGTCCTTCCTTTCAAGAAGTTTCAAGGTTTCCGAATAAAGGGAGTCATGTTATCCCCAAAGGAGCAAGTGTAGAAGTAGATGTTCACCAAGTGATCACCCTCATAATCATTTCCTAATCATCATCATCTTATCATCCATTCCATTTCCTCATTCACATGCACATATGACTTTATTATTATTTTAGTTCCTATTGGATCCATGTCTTAAGCGTGCAATATATGCAAGTGAGTTTGAGTGTCTCTCCACCTATGAGCTCCACATAAGCCTATTAGAAAGTAGGGTAAGAGAGAGAAGGCACTTTCCATTATGCCTTAGTTCCATAAATACCACATATTTTGAGAGAAGAGAGAAGGCATACGCTACACACATGCCTTGGAGAGGATCCAAAAATACCACAAATGAGAGACCTGAAAGGTTCATACAAGGAACTCTGAGTTTTTATTGAAAATCTTGCAAAAACTCCAGAATAATAGTTGATCAAAGAGCGAGAAACATAGCGCTTGACTTGACCGTTCTGTCTTTCAACTGCTCAAGACCCAAGTGACGGTTACAAGCCCCATGGTGAAAGGTAATATGAGTGAGTTTTGAGTCAGAATAGTTCACTCTAATCCGAAGGAGAGTTCTTTTTTGAACGCATGTATACTTTTGAGGCGTGACAGCATTGTAGCAACTCCTGATCCATCACTGAGTTTATCTTTGCTCAGGGACGAGCAAAAGGTAAGCTTGGGGGAGTTGTTGACAGTCGATAAGTGTCAATTTTTACCATCAACTAGACATGAAAAAGGACCTAAACATAATTACCTTCTAGATATAGGGCTTACACTAATGGAATTCCACGAGTTTTGGTGAATGTCTGTTTCGCGGGTGTCGGTGAAAATACCCAAGGAAGGCCCACATGTCGGGTTTACATAGAGATAATCGGGAACCGGTGAAAATTCTGCAATCTGGAAGGTTCGAGAAGGCTCGGACCAAACGGGAGCCCGAACGGGCTTGGTGGGGGAGTCGGCCGACTCCTTCCTTGGTCGGCCGACTCACCGAGTCAACCAATCGGGAATCGGCCTCGCGGATCCCTGTTCCACCGCCTTTGAGGATGAATAATAATCGTCCGTTTAGGTCGGTTTGATCCGAGGGCTGCGGTGCATCCTAGGGGGCTATATAAGCGGGGCCCCGGCCCCCGGAGGAGGCAATCCCTTAAACCCTAATTCATTATCTCCCGACGGGATCGAGTTGTAGAGGCGTCCCTTGAATGGATGACTTCTCTTCTCTAGAGAATTAGAGCTAGACATTCCAATGTAGTAGATTAGATCTAGATGAGAGTTAGGGAGAGAGGAGCTGCGCTCCTGTTGCAGAGAAGTCTTCGAGAGATTTGGTATGTCTTTGTATCTACTCTTTGTAAGACTTATGCTTCAATATATTTATCTTCTCTATTTACTTTTATGCCTATCTTGTGATTGTTAGTATAGTAGTTATGCTTTAGTATGGGATCTTCGCTCGCATCGAGTGCTCTAGTTATCTTAAGTAATTAGAGTAGTAATTGATAGTGTAGACATGGTGTCTAGACTAGAGGTTACCTGAGATTGCACCCAATCCCACGGATTGTTGTGGTAGCCCAAGGATCGTGACAGTCCTGACGGCCGTCGTATTCCACTTCGTTCGGGTTGGTGTTTGTAGGACCGTAGTCGGACCTTCCTAGCCCCCTTCTCATCCATGTCTGTGGCTAGTGCTCCGATGTCCCGAAGTGCTATTGTATGATTGCTATATCTATCCATCCCCTGTTATTATAGAACCAAAGTAGTAGAAAAGTATATAGGAACCTTGATCTCTCCCGTTGTCCTCTCGCTCTAGCTAGCTACTCATTTATCATAGAATTCTCATGTGTGCTTTATTATATTACCTTATAGATATCATTTACCCCTGCTTTAGTCTAGTTGGTTTACTAAGTTAGTAGATACATGATGGTGAGTTATCAGATTCTTTAACCCTTGCTTCCCTGTGGTAAAATATAAATAACGATACCTGGTTTACTCCTGGTAAAATGCTACAATGGTATGTTCTGTGCGCTTGCGGAATCCTTTATATTTTAGTTGCACTTAATTTATACCAACAGGAATCTACGCGGTCGACGCCCCACACCTCGACCTGGAGGGAGAGCAGGGAGCTGTAGAGGTACCATCGCCTCAAGGATCGGCTCTTCAACCACACGACGGTCTACGACGCCAACCTCATCGAGAAAATAGGTATGAACACCGACTTCGAAACCATTTGGAGGGCGGTTGGTTGGGAAAACATTGAGCCCATCGATGAGCAAGGTTCGCGTCTCTTGACCATCCAGTTTCTTTGGACACTTGATTATGATGATGAGTGTATTTACTTCTGTTCGTTTGGCACGGAGTATTATCTTACTTGGGGGGAACTCGCTCATCATCTAGGCTTTCACTATAAGTGTGCACTTAAACTAGATGCATCTATCCCTGGATTTGATCGCAATTCTTTTTGGGAGAATATTTTGGGTAGGGTAGAAGATGGACCTTTCAAACCCCTGAACACGCAGATCCAACACCCTACCCTTAGACTCATGCATCGTTGGATTTCTATGACTTTGTTTCCTGCTGGCAAGACAACATGGATGCATTCTGTAGAACTTAAGCTTCTCTATGCCATGGTTCACAAGTTCAAGGTCGCTCCTGATATGGTTAAGAAGTCTTATGCTATTGATTGCACCTCTCTTGGTACTCGCATTGCCAACGCCGTAGGAGCACTAGATGGTAACGATGTTGAGTACATTCCTCTTGATCGGCCGATTTGTGATTTGCGTGCCCTAACCCAAGGACACACTTTGAAGGCCGATGGGAAAGATCATATTTGTTTCTTCTTTGTCGGTTATGTAAATAAGATTCGGTTACCTAACCCGGATCTCTATTTATATAACTGTGATGCGCTCACCTTTAATTTGAAGACCACAGAAGACGCACGCAGGGAAGAACAGACTCCGAGAGCCACTAGAGGAGGGGCTGAGGCTTATGCACAGCCTGACTCCCCTGCTCAACCAGATGCCCCTGTACAACCTCCCCAGCAGTATGGTTATGGTGGATGGGAGGCCTACCAGGGCTACTCAGGCTACTCAAGATGGGAGCAGTACCCTCAGCCGGCACAGACCACTGAGAGGGCATGGTCCGATGCAGGGACCGACGCGTGGGAGCGACAGAGGCGGTACACTGTCGACTCACCACCACCAGAGCAGGAGCCGATGCTGGCCTCAGTCAATGCACGCATTGGACAGCTGCAGATCCAGACGAACAACATCAGGAACACCCTGGGCGGCTTCATGCATGCGACGACCCAGTGGCCGCAGCAGCACGGGCAGCAGTTCGATGCTCTTGCAGAGAGCCTCCGCATTCAGCAGGAGGAGCAGAGGGCCTACTAGAGGTCCCAGGGATACAACCCTGGGCCATGAGCTACAGGATAGCTTGGGGGAGGACCCCCACTTGAGGTACCCCCATTTTAGCATGTTTAAATTCAAGTTTCTTGCATAAAAAAAATTCCATTCCATATATGTGCTATGAAATGTTTAGTTCTACCCATGTTGAAATGATTGGTTGCTATGTTTTATGTCTCGTTTGTACTTGTCTAAAATAGAGTTTTCTCTAATACTTGGGTTTATCGGCTTTTACATTATCATGCTCTAGAAACTTGATTTAGTGGGTTGCATACAATTACTCTCATCTAGGTTATTGCGCGATATGATATAGTGACTTAGACCACAACAATGACTTTGTCCCTTTAAGAAAACCTGATGTACGCAGTCTTTGTTCCAAAAATTTTCAAAAACAATAGTTCCTCAATGGTCGCAAAATACCCACCAGAGCCATATGATTTATTTGTAGAATAAGAACCTTCATACGCTGCTTGTTCGTACATTGAGTTCGGTCGGATTGTTACCGACGTGAGATTATGACTCTACACCCATGATTGAAATTCACTTGCACCCACCAAATAAACGCCAACTATTACACTGAGAGTTGCGCACAACATGCACCCTTCACCATCCGCCGACTCTTACCGAGAGTTGCGCACCATTTTTCCACCAAATAAAAATGCCGACCCTTACCCTTAGGATCACGCACCCCTCTCTTACAGTTTGCAAAATTCTCCATGCATTGTTCATCATGACATCTCTCTCCACCTCGTCCTTTCCATCAATAAAGTTTTGGGCTATGTTCTTAGTCGAAAAAAAAGAAGTGAGAGAAAAGAAAAAAAAATGAGAACAATATATAGTTAGAAGATTTATCACTCTTATAGGCAAGCGGGAAAAATCTTAGATCCCCCTTCAAAAAAAATGAGAGGATAGTTTTAAGTTGTTCTTTGATAGCCCATCAATTCTTCATCTCATTCATCAATAAAAGAGAGAGTATGTCATGATGCATGGAGACCCAAAAATACCACAAAAATTAGGAATCATCTTTTTATTCCATCCACACACTTGCACATCTCAATCAAGGTGTATAGCTTAATCTCCGTAAGGTTCAGTCCTTGACCTTACAACATATGTGATACAAGTATGTCCACTTACATACCTACCCAGAACTCCACTCTCAGCTTTTAGTGGTAGAAAGAAGGCAAAAAAATCTGAAAATGCCTTTGGTGAGGTTACTATACACAATTGAGCGATCGAGTGGGTCATTTGAGGAACTTGGTTTATTTATAAAAACTTACAAAACCTCCGGACTGAAAGTTGATCTTGGGACGAATGAAAAGCACTGGTCTTTGAAAGCTGTTCTATTTTGCAATCGCCCAAGACTTGAGACAGTTAGAAGCCCCACTCCATCAGGAATCATAGAGTAGATACAATTGCCGATTTAACGCTCTCTTTTAGCTTGTACACTTGAAGATATAATCGGCATCATAGCAACCCCTAATCAACAACCCAAAGCAAAGACTTGCTCGAGACGAGCAGGGGGTAAGCTTGGGGGATCTTGTTGGCGGTCCTTAACTCAGATTTTTACCCGCCAACTATAGGTCATTATGGGGGAAATAAATATTTTATTTCACATATATCTTTACTATTGACCTAGTTCCACCTGTGCTTGGAGAAAATAATGTTTTGCAGAATATACACCAAATGCAGGAATTTTCAGAATAAAAAGGTGCTTTTTGGAAGGCGTAAAAAGGCAAAGGAAACAAGGCAGCCCCCCTCGGGGTCGAAGTGGGCCAAAACACCAGCAGAAGCGTGGCCCAGAGGATGGCCCAGGCCCACACGCCAAAGGCGATCAGGGGGCGGCGCCACCCAGGCGCAGGCGCGCCAGCCCTGCCGCCAGGTGGGCCCGGCCAAGGCGGTTTGCCTCCTTCCATCTGGGGCATGACGGTTTCGCTGGTTATTTTACCTCAATGCCCCTAAACTGCCTCCAGCGCCCTATAAATGAAGAGGAGAGGCCCCCCACCTTCACACACACCATTTGGAGCCATCTCACTTCCTCACACTTGTTCTTTAGTCTTAGCATTAGTCCATTGGAGCTAGGCAAAGCTACTTGGAGAGCTTGTCTCCAAGAAGAAAAGCTACACTCTTGGTATAAATCTATGGAGCGTTCTTCCTTTGTCAAGTTCTCATTACATTTATAAAGTCTTGCATATGAACTAGAGTATAGTCTAGTACACGATATATTCGATGATCAAGAACTAGGCCATAGTTCTTGTGAGAGTTGTTCATCATGTTCTACATCGTTCTTCATCGTTCATATGTTTTACTTGTTTAGATTAGATTGTAGGAGAGGAATAGTGGTTCGATGTGCCTTCGGGTTTGCCTATGTCCTAGCTCGTCCATCCGTAGGGTGGGAGTCCTGGGGGGATGTAGGTAGCTCCTTAGTATGCGGGCATGGTTCCCGGGTGCAAGGGAACCTTCGGATATGTCGGCATGCCACGGTTGAGGTGGTAGGCGGCAGGTGGTGACAGCCCTGTCCGTCCCTTGTAATCCCCCACGTTCACATGTCGAGTAGGAGTTCGTAAATGCCGCCATCGACTGGCAGACCAGTTGCCGCGGTCTCCCCATATTCCTAGTCTATAGTCGAGTCTTGACTTGTATAACATGTGGAATTAGCTGTTCTAGCATTGACTATATAGGACCTGCCTGCTCCGCATAGATTATTCTTTATTCTTTATTTTACCATTATTCCTTTGAGGTTGCTCTAAGTGTGTGTCCACTATCCAAATTACCGTATGCTTACCCCTGTATACATTGGTCGGTTTCTCCTCATGCTAGATGTTGGGGGCAGGAGTGGAATTGGCCACCCCGTCCCCCCTGATTGTGTGCGCCTCATGTGTTTGATGTACGCAGGCACGGCCGATAGCGCGGGAAGACGCGCATCCGGCGTCAACGCAGGGCGGAAACCCCGATAGCGCGGGAAGATGCGCATTCGTCATCGCCGGGCGCCAGGCGGAAACCCCGATAGCGCGGGAGGACGCGCATTCAGCATCGCCGAGCGCCAGGCGGAAACCCCGATAGCGCGGGAGGACGCGCATTCGGCATCGCCGAGCGCCAGGCGGAAACCCCGATAGCGCGAGAAGGCGCGCATTCGGCATCGTCGGGTGCCAGGAGGAAACCCCAATAGCGCGAGAAGGCGCGCATTCGGCATGAGTCTGGACGCATTCGGCGGCCAGGCAGAAAGAAGAGTCCGGATGTGTGCTGGTCGGTGGTTAACCGGCAAAAGTGGGCCCTTGGGCCATTTACTAGCCTACCCTGTGTTGGCTGCTCCTGTACGTTGAAATTAGGGTTGCCAGGGGCATTCTTGTACAAAATGCAACACGACTTCCTATAAGTAGACCCCTCAGGGGACGTTGTTAGGGACTTCTGGACTCCGTGCATTTTAGCCGGAGGACTTGGTATATAAGGTTTGTGTTGTTTATTTCGTATTGTAATTCCATGTTTTCCAGTTCTTTCCGGTTTCGGTCCTTTAGGGGGTGCAACCCCAAAGGGCTGAAACAACATTGGCGCCCACCGTGGTTGTCGCCCGGACTTGTCATGCCACCCAAGGGAAAAGCTAGAAGTTCAAGAAGGCAAATGCCGACCAATGATGAAATCATTCCTTCAGGCCGAGAACCGCTCGGATCCGGTACTCCCGAAGCCAACGTATCGGGGCGGCGCCTCCGCCACCGAATCCGACGCCTCCGCAGCCAGATCCGGCCGTCGAAGAAAATGCCGTTAGAGCAGCAGACGGAGCGCCGATCCCATCCGATGTGGAAGCCGTAGTCGTCGAGGGGGCGGTGGAAGACGCGGAGGCTGACCCGAACCCAGAAGCCCCGAATGCGGTGGACGCACTGATGCTGCAGAATTCCAAGCTGTTAAAGCTGCTGGATGAGCACACAACCAGAATTGAGGAGCTAAAGGCATACCGTGATCAGTTGCAAGGAGACATCGAAGCAAGAAACAGGATAACAGCGACCCAGGTAGCGGTTGTTGACATTTCTAACGCCACTCAGTGTTAGGTTGTCATCCCCAACATGGCGCCAAAAATGCTGGTACTAAATAATGCAATTGCTACTAGAAATAAATATGGGATCCGCAAGCGCACAGATAATACCGATGTAGCATTTTAACCAGGAGTATCCAGGTATCGTTATTTATAATTTTACCACTTGGAAGGGAAGGCACTGGATAATGAGTGATGAGCAATGTACATGCGATAATGGAGAGCTTAACCTTGTCTGTATCGATCATCTCATACGGGGTAAGTGTCACATAAAATATAGAAATGAATGATAAATGACATAAGATAAATGAGAGCAATTAGCCACATAAAATAATAGTAATAAGCCATCTCAACTTAGCACTCTAAGCTTATAACACTAGCATGGACTTGGACGATCTAGGGTATAATCCTATGTTATTCTAACTACAAAGTCAAAGCATACAATGATTAGTGCAAGAACATCTAGCAATCATGGCGGGAAAAGGTTACATCTATGCATAGTGATATTACCGAGAAGACAAGAGACATAGCAATGACTTCAATGTAATAGGTTGTTCTACTAAGACCTACCAATGGGGGATGGAATACAAAGGACTCAACGGCTGTCACTTCCGCGATCTACCACACGACCCGGCCAATAGGGTGTAATCACGAGATAAATACGGTCTAGGCACCATGCCTACACAATATTTACCACTCACCCATCGATCTAATGAGTAAGCACTATACGATCCTATGCATAAACATAATTCTAGTCCAACTATGCTAAACATATAATCAAAGTAAACTAAGAACAATATAATTGAGAACATAATCAAATAGAGCAAAGTCAAGTCGATATAATAGAATAGAATAAAGTACTACTCATAGTATCACGAACAATGATGAATATTACAAGAATGTAGAGGGGAATTACCAAGAACTCCGACAGATCCGGACTCCAAGCTAGGCTCGATTCCCTCTAGATCTATCCCTATGTAGTTATGCTACTAAACTATGGAGCTCTAATTGAGATGGTGGCTCTGGCTTCTCTGAATTCTGATGAGAGAATGAACTAGGGTTTCAAAAGAATTGCTTCTCCAGGGGCCAGGGGCTCTGAATATATAGCCCCCTAGGATGAACCACAGCCCTCGGATCAAACCGACCTAAATGGACGATAATTATTCATCCTCAAAGGCGGTGGAGGCAGGATCCACGAGACTCAACCGGATTGGTTGAGGTGGGGAGTCGGCCGACTCCCCCCTGGGTCGGCCGACTGGCCAACCTGCCAGGTGGGCCCCCGCTTCTAGGTGTTGCCTTTTGGAGTCTTCTAGATTATACAATTTTACCCGTTCGGTCTTTATCTCTATGTAATCATGACATGTGGGCCTCCTTTGGTTCTCTTTCTGATAACCCCCTACAGAAATAGACAATCACCAAAACTCGTGGAATTCTGTCAGTGTAACCCCTATATCTAACAGATGAACTCATATTAGTCCTTTCTCTTGCTGCGTTGACGGTATAAAATTGATACTTAACAACCATCAACAAACTCCCCCAAGCTTACCTTTTGCTCGTCCCTGAGCAAAGATAGACTCAGTGATGGATCAGGAGTTGCTACAATGCTTTCACTCTTCACAAGTACACATGCGTTCAAACAAGAACTCTCCTCCGGATTAGAGTGAACTATTCTGACTCAAAACTCACTCATATTACCTTTAACCATGGGGCTTGTAACCGTCACTTGGGTCTTGAGTAGTTGAAAGATAGAACGGTCAAGTCAAGCGCCATGTTTCTCATTCTTTGATCAACTATTATCCCGGAGTTTTTGCAAAGTTTTGAAATAAAACTCAGAGTTCCTTGTATGAACCTCTCAGGTCTCTCATTTGTGGTATTTCTGGATCCTCTCTAAGCATGAGTAGTGTATGCCTTCTCTCTTCTCTCAAAATATGTGGTATTTATGGAACTAAGGCATAGTGGAAAGTGTCTTCTCTCTCTCACCCTACTTTCTAATAGGCTTATGTGGAGCTCATAGGTGGGGAGACACTCAAACTCACTTGCATATATTGCACAGTTAAGACATGGATCCAATAGGAACTAGAATAATAATAAAGTCATATGTGCATGTGAATGAGGAAATGGAATGGATGATAGGATGATGATAGGATGATGATAAGGAAATGATTATTAGGGGTACTCAACTGGTGAACATCTACTTCTACACTTGCTCCTTAGGGATAACATGACTCCCTTTACTTGGAAATCTTGAAACTTCTTGAACTTCTGGAGAACTTCTTGAAAGGAAGGACTTGGCTACTCTTTTCTTCTTTTTCTTTTTTTCTCTTTTTTTTCTCTCTTTTTTTTTAGAGCAACCAATCCTCTGGAAATGAAACTTTAACAACGGGGAGTGTATAACTTGAAATGATAATGACTGGAGCTTTTATGTAGGCAAATGGAACGGCGATGATTATTTCTAGATGTTCACTCCCAGGATAGGAATAGTACCTTTCTGGATGAAGTGAAATGGATGGCGTATGAATATGTGGATGGATAGATGGATGGATGGATGTGTACTCCCAGGGTAGAAGCAGCATAGGTGCGTATCTCTATGGTAGAGATAGCACGATACGTGGTGGATATGGATCTATATGTGGGTGGTACTTCTAGGAACAGAAGTAGCACAGAATGAATGTAATATTTATAAAATGGGTGCATGCTTCTGAGGACAGAAGTAGCATAGATCAATGGATGGAGAGCACATAGTATTGACTTTAATTGCATGACTAATTCCTTATGGGTCCACAGCATAACCACACTCAATGCCTAAAAAGTCTATACTCAATCCTACAATATGCTCTATATAAACAGATGGGTTTTCCTAATCTAGTAAGCATGAATATATGGCCGTGGTAGAAATTTAAACTCTCATCATAAAGGAACTCATCATGCAAGAATTTAATATTTTCAAAGATAAAATTCTCCTAACTCTAGTATCTCTAGGAACAAGATGGACAAAGACTCAAAACCTTCCCATATCATACCCGTCAACCACCTAGACTTAGTTCAAGTATTCGCTACCCACAAGTTTCAGGTTCAGAGCAAATCTCAAATCTAAACAGTTGTGTCCAAAAACTCGGGAGAGTGCAAGGTTAAAAACTAGGTACTTGAAAGGAATTACGCGAGCAACTATTCATCATCTCCATGTAGAGTTTATTCTAGGGATCACTTTTAAGACAGATTGTAAGAGCTCTCCGAAATAAATAAAGAAATCTTTCTGGGTTTCTATGGTTATGCATCTTTTTTAGTTATTTTAACAAAGCTCACTCTAACAAGGTATAAATAGATAAGTTCGAAACACTTAGCTTGGTACACGGGGATGCTCTCCCCCAAGCTTGGTTGTTGACATAGTCTCGCGATGTTGCGACGATGTGCGAAGACATTCTAGTCCTCCAGGAGTGTTGTAGGTAGTTGCTGTTGGAGACAGCGTTCAATTGTCGCGGGCAGCACTCCGACGGGGAACTGGATGTCCTTCTGCCTGTTAGCTCCTTCTTGATCCTTGATGTTCTGTGAAGCTCAAATAGACAACAAAGCTTGTGGAACTGATTAAGCGTTAGTGATAAAACCTCTTGGCCTTGTTTGTCTAGAACTTTCCTAACTTAGACTTGTTCTAACAGGATCACAAGAAATATTTTTATCTTTTTTTTAAGGAATGCAGATAGGGAAAGATAAATATGCTGAGAAATTATTATTTTTTTTGTGCCACCACAGTGAATGATTATCCACATGGGGCTTAAAGTTTTTCTTGATGCGAATGCACAACATATTTATTTTCTTTTCTAATGCGAGAGATAAAAAGTAAAGATGCAACTAAGATGCAAGTAGGAAAATAAATATGCTAAGGTAAAAATGCAATCTTTGAAAAGAAATAGCGATAAATACCAAGTTACCTCTTGGCGCGGCGTTCGGTGGTTTTAAGTCCTCCGAACGGGACTTGTCATGTTCGCTCATTTTTCAAGGGGCGCATTGGTAGGCGCCTCCGATGACGTCGCTTCTTGTGTAGGAATTGATTCGATTTAGCTTTCACCTTCCACACCTTCTTTGTTGGAGAGGGTGACCTTGAGGAGGAAGCTTCTTGGACCACTTGTTTCTCTTACTCGTTGGTAGTACCTCTTCTCGTTCTTCTACAATGTTCTTCTCTTACGGGTACCGATCTTCATATCTTGACACTTCTCCCTCATAGTCAGCCCATTCATCTGTAGTGATGTTCTTCTTGTTCTGGCGAAGGGTACGCTGCCTTCTCCTTGTTCTGTTCTTCTTGGGCTCCTCAGTAATTATATAGTTATTGTTGAAGTAGCGGCGTACCTTCTCAGTGGGAAAGTGGAAGTGAATCTCTCCTATCCTAATATAGATGATAGCTCTGGTGGTGTTCAGGAATGGTCTTCCTAGGATGATTGGAGGATCGTAGTCATCTCCCATATCGACGACTAGGAAGTCAGTAGGGACATAATGGTCATCTATCTGGATGAGGACATCCTTCACTTCTCCTTCAATGAAGCGGAATGTCTGATCTGCCATCTGCAGCTGTGCATAGGTAGGCTCCAAAGGCATAGTACCATATAGGTACTCATAGGTTACCTTGGCCATAATGTTGACGCCCGATCCGGTGTCACGAGATAGCTTTATTGAAAGAGCTTCGTTGATGGAGCATTGAATGGTTGGGACACACGGGTCATCCTTCTTGATCGACGTGGGGACTGAGTAAGTGGTCATGCTCTCTATGGACTGCAAAGTGACCATCCTCACGTCTCCGTCTTCTTGGTCTTCTTATCTTTGTTCTTGCTCTTCTTAGCCGGATTCTTCTTCTTCTCACCGTTTGTTACGTTGATGAGGGTGTCTTTGAACCGCAGCACTCTGTTCTTGAAGAAGAAGGTTTCTCTCTTGCCCTTGATGTTGAAGATGATCTTAGCAGTGTTGGCGTACATGATGGCTCCAGCAGTGTTCAAGAATGGTCATCCTAGAATGACAGGGGACCTTTCGTCACTGCCTGTATCTACTACCACGAAGTCTGCAGGAACATACGAGTTGCCCACTCGTACACATATATCTTCTAGTACTCCCAAAGGAACACGGAGTGACTGATCTGCAAGCTTTAAGCACATAGATGTGTATGTTAAGGGGCATCTGAATAGCTTCTCATATATCACTCTTGGCATGATGTTGATGCTTGCACCGAAATCACATATTGCCTCATTGAAGTTGATACTTCCAATTGAGATCGGAATAACTGGTCTCCCTGGATCGCCCTTCTTGATTGGAAGAGTTGAGTCAATCCATGACCCTTTTGATGGATCACTCCGGCTATCTTCTACATTGAATATATCAACAAGATTTGCGCCTCGAGCTCTTCGGGTTGTCCCGCCCGGTTACCTTGACCGGCGGAGGGAGCAAGGTTAACAAGCCATTGTACGTGACTCAAGTATCTTGTTGAAGCTGAATGACTCTTGATGGCATTGGAAAAGCCATCCATTCTATTGCCGAGTGTCTCTAGGACCTTGTCGTTTGATGTCGGCTTCTTGGATAGATTGTCCATCATCTTGCCTTGATTCAAAGACTAACTCTCTCAAAGGCGGCCGTTGTAATTATTGTAGGAGGAGTTGTTGCCTTGATAGTTGCCTGAATAATTGCTTGAGTAGTTAGGCCTTTGCTGTTGATTCCAACCTTGATTCTGCTGAGGACGATAGTAATTGTTGTTGTTGTTGTTGAGGTAGTTCACGTCCTCCTTCGCTACGGGCGCTTAGCACCCGTATGCCCGAGTCTCTCCACACTCTTCACATGTCATGCGAGCATCATGTATATGCATGACTTCTTTCTTCTCTCTCGGGGGCTCTCTCATCGAGCCTCTTCATTAGCAAATCCATTTTGGCGAGACGGCATGTCTACCTCTTTCGGTGCATTCCTCCTCCTCTCTTGCGGGTCCGAGTTCTTTCTTCACTCCAACCTTGGTTGGATGCCATCTTCTCCACAAGAGCGGTGGCACGAGGAATAGTGAGTGATAAGAATGCACCTCCGGCCCGCGGCATCCATCGTCTCACGTGTGCTTTGTTCTTGAGCCCATGGTAGAATGTCTCGCATAAGCGGCCAATTCTCCATGCCATGATGAGGACACTCGAGGATGTAATCATGAAAGCGCTCCCAAGCTTCGGGACGGTCTCATCATGGTGTTGCTGAAAGCTTGATATCTTCCCACGAAGAGCATTTGTCTTGCCCATGGGGAAGAACTTCGCCAAGAAATTGGTGGAACATAGTGCCCACGTTGTATTCTTATCCTTATTGGCGTAGAACCACTGCTTCGCTCTCCCTAAGAGTGAGAATGGGAAGAGGCGAAGTAGTATAGCATCTCTGGGGACGTCCTTGATAGTGAATGTGCTACAAATCTCCGGAAGTGTTGGAGATGAGCACTAGCATCTTCATGGGCCTTCCCACGAACCGCGCGCTTGCTTGCACCATGTTGATCGAGCGCGGGCTTGAGCTCAAAAGCTCCTTCGATGTCCGCAGGTGGTCCAGACGAATGTTGTCCGTAGTTGGAGCTGAGAACTCGCGGAGTGACTTGTTTGCCATGGCTTCAAACGCAGGTGTCAAGTCTCGCACGAAAGGTCGAATTTCTATTTCCGACAAACTTCCAAGTTGAGTTGATGATGATGATGATTGATTGGTCTTCTTCAACCTGCTTTCGGCCTTCCCCGAATAAAGCTTCGGATCGTCAATATAATTATCGGGAACAATTGCCTTTTTCATACATTACCCCGCATAAGATATAAAAATAGACGAAAGACAAGGGTAAAGCTTTGTATGAGTAGAGAATGATGACGAGTGCTCAATCTCATTATGTAATGCAATGCTGCTTATTATCCATTGGCTTTCAACCTTCCCCAGCAACGGCGCCAAAAATGCTTGTTGACATTTCTAACGCCACTCAGTGTTAGGTTGTCATCCCCAACATGGCGCCAAAAATGCTGGTACTAAATAATGCAACTGCTACTAGAAATAAATATGGGATCCGCAAGCGCACAGATAATACCGATGTAGCATTTTAACCAGGAGTATCCAGGTATCGTTATTTATAATTTTACCACTGGGAAGGGAAGGCACTGGATAATGAGTGATGAGCAATGCACATGCGATAATGGAGAGCTTAACCTTGTCGTATCGATCATCTCATACGGGGTAAGTGTCACATAAAATATAGAAATGAATGATAAATGACATAAGATAAATGAGAGCACTTAGCCACATAAAATAATAGTAATAAGCCATCTCAACTTAGCACTCTAAGCTTATAACACTAGCATGGACTAGGATGATCTAGGGTATAATCCTATGTTATTCTAACTACAAAGTCAAAGCATACAATGATTAGTGCAAGAACATCTAGCAATCATGGCGGGAAAAGGTTACATCTATGCATAGTGATATTACCAGAGAAGACAAGAGACATAGCAATGACTTCAATGTAATAGGTTGTTCTACTAAGACCTACCAACGGGGGATGGAATACAAAGGACTCAACGGAACTGTCACTTCCGTGATCTACCACACGACCCGGCCAATAGGGTGTAATCGCAGATAAATACAGTCTAGGCACCACGCCTACACAATATTTACCACTCACCCATCGATCTAATGAGTAAGCGCTATACGATCCTATGCATAAACATAATTCTAGTCCAACCATGCTAAACATATAATCAAAGTAAACTAAGAACAATATAATTGAGAACATAATCAAATAGAGCAAAGTCAAGTTTGATATAATAGAATAGAATAAAGTACTACTCATAGTATCACGAACAATGATGAATATTACAAGAATGTAGAGGGGAATTACCAAGAACTCCGACAGTCCGGACTCCAAGCTAGGCTTGATTCCCTCTAGATCTATTCCTATGTAGCTATGCTACTAAACTATGGAGCTCTAATTGAGATGGTGGCTCACGGCTTCTACGAATCGATGAGAGAATGAACTAGGGTTTCAAAAGAATTGCTTCTCCGGGGGCCGGGGCTCTGAATATATAGCCCCCTAGGATGAACCACAGGCCCTCGGATCAAACCGACCTAAATGGACGATAATTATTCATCCTCAAAGGCGGTGGAGCGGATTCACGAGACTCAACCCGATTGGTTGAGGTGGGGAGTCGGCCGACTCCCCCGGGTCGGCCGGCCGCCCAACTTTGCCAGTGGGCCCCCGCTTCAGTGTTGCCTTACGGAGTCTTCTAGATTATACAATTTTACCCGTTCGGTCTTTATCTCTATGTAATCGGGACATGTGGGCCTCCTTTGGTTCTCTTTACGATAACCCCCGCGAGAAATAGACAATCACCAAAACTCGTGGAATTACGTCGGTGTAACCCCTATATCTAACAGATGAACTCATATTAGTCCTTTCTCTTGCTGCGTTGACGGTATAAAATTGATACTTAACAACCGTCAACAGCGGTCGATCACGCAGCAAGAGAAGCAAAAAGGTTACAGCGGGAGATTCAGGCACTTGGAGCAAGAACCGAAACTGAGAGCGAGGTCAGATATTTGGGTTCGGCCTCGTGCAAGGGGGCCCTGGATATGGTTGACATGGCATCCCCTTTGTCCCATGAGCTGCAAAAATACCCATGGCCACCGGGGTACAAGCCCAAAATCCCGCACTTTAATGGTAAATCCAATCCCAGAAGGTTCATATCAAGTTACGAGGCTGCAATATATTCGGCAGGAGGCAACGAATCCTTACTGGCCAAGACTTTGATTCTGGCAATGCAAGATGTGGCACATGATTGGTACATGTCCCTGCGTCCATTATCCATTCGGTCATGGATGCAGGCGAAAGAGGAGCTGCTGGCAACATTTCAGGGGCTTCAAGCCGACAAGAAAACCATTATGGATCTGCTCACTTTGTATCAACCGGATGACGGGCCAATGGCCAAGTACAGGAACGCATCATCCGGATGCGGGCACAAGTCCCGAATGTGTCTAACGACACGATCATCGCTTCGGCCATCGAGGCCTCAAAATTGGGCCGTGCGCCGAAGTGTTGACCGGGAGGTACCCAAAGCATGCCATGGTTGTTCGATGAGATGAGAAAATTCGCCATTTCAGAGGAAGACCTGCAGAAGCGCAAGGTATCAAGAAACAGCCTCAAACAAAACACCCCGAAGCAGAATCAACAGAATCAGCAGAAGTGGGGACAGAATCAAGGTTATGTCAACAACCTTCAGGAGGAGTCATCCAACCCTGCACCCCCGAAGCAAAACGATAGCCAGTTTCATGAAACCCGGGGAGGAGGACAGCAGAACCGGAGGGGCCATGCTAACAGAGGCGGATGAGGTCGAGGGCGCAATGGTGACGCCCCGAAAACGCCATATTGTTGCGTGTGTGGCGAAAACAAGGGCCACTTCACCAGAGACTGCAAATACACACAGCAGGCCAAAGAGCAGAAGGAAAGAGATGACGCTATAGGGAAATCCGAACCCACAAAGCACGTATTCCACACGGCACCGTCACAACACTACGCTTTCCCCATCAAATGGCTGCTTTCCGGTCGGGCAGCCGGGGAATCCGTACCTCGCCCCACATGTTCATGCACATTGGGGGGTCGCCAAGCATGCGGTACTAACAATACCGGCGGCCGATGATTGCGCAACCGATGCCGGTATCGAGGCGTGGCTTCTTCCTCGCCGCGCCTACCGAGAATAGACAGCGGCGGCAAACGAGCAGCAAAGCAAGAAACTTTCAAGGAGTTGTAGATCGTACACACTGTAGCACCCGCGAATGCGATGCCATCCAACGGGCACATATACGCCATCATTGGAGGTTCCAATATAGAGCACGACAGCAAGAGACCGCGAAGAGAATATCAGAGGCCCGTGTTGGCAGTATCATCAACCGCTCCGACGAATCGGGCCGCGTGGAAGCTTCAGCCCATCACCTTCACTGAAGAAGATAATCAGGTCCAGGATTACCTGCACTATGACGCTTTCGTTGCAACTACTTTCGTAGCCGGGTACACCTTGCACAACATTCTGATTGACAACGGGAGTTCGGCGGACATCTTGTTCACCAAAGCGTACGATAGCATGAAACTCGACAGGCGGTCGCTTGATCAGGCGGGCAATGCCCTATTCGGTTTTGGTGGAAAGAAAATAGATGCACTTGGGAAGAAGACACTCACGGTAGCGTTTAGCGAAGGAGAGAAAGTGCGGGCGGAAGAGATATCATTTGATGTGGTACAAATGGAATACCCATATACGGCAATCTTGAAGAGGAATCATAAACAAGTTTGACATCATAATCAAGCGAGCTACACATTGCATGAAGCTGCCCTCCCCTTCGGGGTAATCACGGTGCATGGTGATCAAATCACAGCCCGGAAAGATAGATGGCAAACCTATACCGGGATACGGCATGGTGCACGAAGTAAAAAAGCCTGCAAGAAAAGAGGATGCTAATGAAGCCGCAGAGCGGAAAGAGCGGAGAGCGAGCCGACGAGGGCACGAGAAGAGTGCCTTTATCGGTGAACCGCCCCGGATCGGTGTGTACATATCGGGGCAAGTCTCGTCGAACGGGGCGCTTCGGGAGCTGCTAGCATTTCTGGCTGAGAACAAGGACGTATTCGCGTGGACCACTAAAGACCTCAAGGGGGTTGACAGGGAATTGGCACAGCACAATCTCAACATTAGCAAAACAGCAAAGCCAAGGAAGCAAAAGTTGAGGAAGATGTCATCCGAAAGAAGCCGACGCGGCCTTGAAGTGCAAAGGCTCTTGGGCCCGAACGTGATCGGGCTGTGCGGTATCCGGAATGGCTAGCCAATGTGGTAATGGTCAAGAAGAAAAGCGGCAAATGGCACATGTGCATGGATTTCACGAGATCTAAACAAACATTGCCCTAAAGACCCATACCCATTGCCGCGGATCGACAAGGCGGTCGATATCGTATTGGGTTGCGAGCATTAAGTTCTTGGATTATTTCTCGGGGTACCATCGGATATGGCTGAATGAAGAGGATCAAGAGAAAACAAGTTTTATCACTCTCGGGGGACCTTTTGCTACAAGCGCATGCCCAAGGGACTGCGCAATGCGGCCCTACTTTCTCCCGAATGACGAGATGAGGTCTTTAGGGAAGCGAAAAAAAGAGGAAAAACCTAGTCGCATACGTGGACGATATAGTGGTAAAGAGCGATAAAAAAAGCACACACATCGAGGATCTAAAGGAAACTTTTGTGAACCTTCGAGCAAGCGGCTGAAGCTAAACCCGGAAAAATGCATATTCGGGGTTAGTAAGGGCAAGATGTTGGGATGTCAGTATCGGCCGGAGGCATAGAAGCTAACCCGGACAAGATTGCCGCTATTGTAAACATGAGACCGCCGAGACAAAGAAGCCGGGTGCGAAGCTCACTTGCGGGATCGCCGCTCTAGGGAGATTCATATCCGAGAGCACGGAGCGGGGACTTCTGTTTTTTCACATCCTAAAGAATTCGAAGGTTTCGGATGGGGCCGGAGCGGCAAGCATTCGATGACCTAAAAGCTTACTGTCAAAGGCCACAACATTATCAAGCCCATCGCCCGAGATCTGACCTTGCTATACGTAGCGGCATCCACGCCGCGGTGACGCGGTCCCAGTGGAAGAAAAAGAGAACGAGGGAAGTTACAACGGTTCCCAATCTTCTTCGTATCGAAGCGTTGACATCGGCGAAGGCAAACTATTCCGAGTGGAGAAAATCACATATGCGGTGGTCATGGCATCGCGGAAGCTCAAGCACTATTTTCGGGCTCATCACATTCGGGTCTTGTCGCTCGGCCCTAGATGCCTGTCGAAACGAGGCGGTAGGGTGGATAGGCAAGTGGGCGGCCGTGGCTGAATGAATATGTCATTGACTTCGAGCACGAGATCGGCCATCAAATCGCGAGGTCATAGCGGACTTTATCGCGGATTGGACCCCATGCGGGGACTACACCACCCTCAGCTTCGAGGAACCAGAATGGACAGTGCACACGGATGGAGCGTGGTGCTCAGCTAGAGCAGGCATATCCGCGGTATTGACACCTCCAACCGGCCCAAAGCTGCGATACGCCGCAAGGTTATAGTATCGCACCACCAACAACACAGCCGAATACGAGGCAGTTCTGCTGGGTCTCAGGAAACTCCGAGCGCTAGGAGTCCGCGAGATGCGTCATCAAGTCGATTCGCAAGTAATTGTGGGGCACATCCGGAAGGAATACACGGCAAAGGAACCGGCTCGGCCGGGTATGCGGAAGCCGTTCGACGAATGGAGAAATATTTACGTGGTTTCACTTTGCAATACATTCCAAGGGCGGACAACACAGGCGAGATGCTTGCAAAACCTGCGGCCAGAACACTCCCTTGCCCGCCGATGTTTTCTACCAAGTCTTGACAGCCTTGTGGTCGGTGCGGGAAGAGGAGCGGCGGCAGCGGTAATCCACGCTATCGCGAGTGACGACTGGAGAGCACCGATATGGGCATTCATTTCTGGAACTTATGAGCCCGGAGACAGGAAGCAACAACAAAGGATGGAGTCCGAACCAAGCAATACTCCATAATTGGAGAGAATTTGTACAAGGAGGGAGTTGTAGCGCCCTTCTGAAGTGCATTAGCCGGCACGAGGGGTCCGGCTTTTGCACGATATACACTCGGGTACATGTGGAGCGCCGAGAGGTCCGCATGAAATCGCTCACGAGCAATGAGACAAGGCTTTTATTGGCTGACCGCCATCGAGGATGCCAAGCAATTGGTGAAATCGTGCCGGGGCTGCCAAAAGTTTGCAAAATATCAGAAGGCCCCGGCGCACCCAACCTCCCCGATATGTCCAACTTGGCCGGCTGCGAGATGGGGCATCGACATAGTGGGGCCACTTCCGCCGGCACCGGAAATCTGAAATTCACGGTGGCACTTGAATACTTCACCAAATGGGTCGAAGCAAAGGCGGCGGCAACAATATCATCGGCACTCTAGGTAACTTTGTGTGGCGGCCAATCATCTGCAGGTCGGGGTCCCATCCTACATAACGGTGGACAACGGAAAGCGGTTCGATAGTACCAAGTTCGGGACTTTACGTGAAGACCTCGGGATCAAACGACATTCGCCTCGGTAAACCACCCGAATGAATGGCGCAGTGGAACGGGTCAACGGCGACATTTTCACCGCCATATCAAAGACTCTCGAAAGCACCGAGAAGAAAGGCAGATGGGCTCAGGAGCAAACAGCCACGGTTTAGGGGCACAATATATCCAAGTCGCGAGCAACTGGCTTCACGCCTTTCAGACTCCTTTTTGGGGAAGAGGCCATTACCCCAGAAGAGGTGCAGCTAGGATCTTTCCGAACTAAAATCATGGCTACTGCGCTAGAACAGCGATACACTCAGCTTGAAGCAGTTGACTCGCTAAGGCAACAGGCGGCGGAAAATCTTGACAAGTACCATCAGGAAACAAAGGCTTGGAGAGATAAAAAAGTGCTGAGGCAAGTCATCAACCCCGGAGATATGGTGCTTATTCGGCAGCCCGACAAGCAAGGCAAACTGCAGTCGCCATGGTACGGACCGTACATTGTCGCGAGAATGGTAAAAGTAGGTGTCTACACGTTGGTGAATGAAAATGGCGAGTCCAGCCACACTGAATGCGACAATTTACGCCGCTTTTATCCGTGAAATTGACCCACGGGGGTTGTAATTTTCCTTTTTAATTCTTAAGCATACATTTTACAATTCGGGCGCGCACTTTTTCCTCACGGGGAAGCCTTTTCGGAGCGTGAGGTTTTTTAATGATGCGTCCCTATGTACCCTTTTCAATGCTTTTTAAGCCGCGTTTTCCCCAAAAGCGAGGATGCGTACTAATCTCTTCAAGCCAAAAAAGACAATGGCAAATATGCCACTTGTCCCTATTCGGATCGTTTTGTCGGGTTGCAAGCAACCGGAAGCCAAAAACGGCTAGTGAACGCAAAGAAAAACGCCGGAGTGTCACGAACAAACATCTAAATTGCGCGAAAAGAAAACGCTGCGAGACGAACTCGGCAAAAAACGCTGAAGTGTCGTGAAAATGGCAAAAAGCCGAATGCATGCAATCAACGTTTCGGTGAAGCGAGCCGGGGATAAAAACCCGAATGTAACAATCCCGCAAACCATCAACAAGCAATTTTCACCCGCAAAGCCAAACTTCTTATTCATCATATTCTGATGGTATAATTACACCGAAAGTGCTTGTGGTGTTTAATCTCACAATCAAGAGCAACACACCCTCTATATCGAGCAATGCCTCGAGAATACGCACGAATAGAACCTCTCGGACTCTCGAAAGGAGCGGCATCACCATTATCGGCGTGCTCCACCCGAATATGGCATACACGCGGTAAAAGGGCCAAAAGCCTACACCCAATGCGGTTAGTGACGACGAGTAGCGGAAGCCACATTTGGTCCGACGATACCGGTTATCCTGAAACCTCCACTCCAACATACTACAAACAATATGAGCGGTCGGTAGAACCAAAGCTAAGGTTCTGGCGGCATGATAAAAACCAACGGGTTTGACTGGATTATATAATCCGGCTACATGGCCTCGAAGACGTGTAAAATTTATGATCCACCTAATAAAAGTACAACCAGGTTGTTACATAAAAAGGTGTTTCATGGCAACATGATCCAAACAGTATTATATATACATAACGTCCCCAATCACGCAAAGCCATGGCGGTCAAAACAAACCTATCCTGTTTCAAACCAAGGATAATAGGAATGAGAGGAGTCAGGAACGGAGCCAGCACTCATCCTCCCGTTTCGGTTGTGAGCGCCGGGTAATCGGGCGCGGCCGGGAGCTTAACTCGGGAGGAGTCGGAAAGGGGAGTCGCGCTAGTCCTCCGTTTCGGTTGAGAGCACCGGACAAGCGGGTGCGGCCGGAGCTCAACTCGACTGCCTAAGCAAAAGCAGCAAGCGCACAATAGCAGAGATGCGCAGAATCACGTGCCTCCCTATTCCCAAGAATGACTGGAAGTTCTAGCTCCTGCACGGCGACTAGTCGATATTCGGGAATCCGGCCCACAGCAAGTGTGGGGCAAACATAAGGCCTGGGATCTAGTCAATGGATGAGGTTTAGTGCTCTACCCGCCCATAAATGAGAAAGGGCACAGGCGCGCCCATTCGGGTGTTGGAAGCCGAGTTTTACCACTTCGAGATAGGACTCAACCAGTTTCAGCCAATAGGGCCATACAGAGTTCCATTCAGCGGCTGTGCAGAGCGCATATGCACTTTGTAACAACCATGACAAACTCTATGTGAAAACAAATGCTAGAGGGCTTAACTGAAAAAATTCACGAATGCGCTACCCGCCCATAAATGAGAAAGGGCACAGGCGCGCCCATTCGGGTGTTGGAAGCCGAGTTTTACCACTTCGAGATAGGACTCAACCAGTTTCAGCCAATAGGGCCATACAGAGTTCCATTCAGCGGCTGTGCAGAGCGCATATGCACTTTGTAACAACCATGACAAACTCTATGTGAAAACAAACGCTGGAGGGCTTAACTCAAAAAATTCACGAATGCGCCCTCCACCGCTCAAATTCGGGGGGCGCTCTAAGACTCCATACAACGCTGAGAGGGCTTAGCGAGAATTTTCCCAAATGCGCCCTCCACGCTTACATTCGGGGCGGCACTCTCGGACTCCACACAATCTTTGGAGGGCTTAACGAAAAATTTTCCCCGAATGCGCCCTCCACCGCTCGGGGCGGGGCGGCGCTCGGACTCCACAACGCCGGAGGGCTTAACGAGAAATCTTTCTGAAGGCGCCCTCCACCGCTCAGATTCGGGGGGGGGGGCACTCTCAGACTCCACACAACGCTGAAGGGCTTAGCGAGAATTTTCCCGAATGCGCCCTCCACAGCTCAGATTGGGGGGGGCGGCGCTCTAAAACTTCACACAACGAAGGAGGCGCTGCTCCAATTCGTAGGTTTCGGCGCTCTAAGTCTTCGTAATCAGGCTGGTCTACGAAATCGCAAGAAACGACAAAAAACGACTTATAAAAAACGCAGTGCCGAATGCACCGCCGCGGCGAAAGTGGCAACATAAGCCCTCAGGAAAACAACCGGATAGTCAAGCTACGGCCGGATTCGGCACTGGTGCCACAAAATGTGTCCAAACGGTACAAGGGTTCCCCGAACCCCGGCCACGCGGGGCCTCAAACACGGCCATGCGGGGCCAATTACGCAAGTCTTAAGTCGATCTGAGAGGAAGAATGAATAGATTAAGAATCGGCCGTAGTTTCGTTGGCGGGAGATTGAGGTTGAGCGCGGCGGCTCCGGTGGACGCCGCCGTCGAAGGGTTGACGGCACCGGAAGGATCGCCTTGCGCGGCACCATCGGGCGCAAGAGCCATCTCCGGGGGACCGCGGCACGTTGGAAGATGGCGTGCTGCCCGCCGCGGCCGCCTCGTGCTCGTCCTGTCCCGAATATAGGCCATAACCCGATCACGGATAATGGCCTCTTCGCCTCATCCCCTAAAATAATGAAACACGAAAGTGGTCAACTAAAAGATTCCTAACCATATCCGTCATAAAGGATAAACGCATTAAGCAGTTCTTACCTCCGCTACGCTCAGTGCCGCCCGCATCAGGCTGATATTGCGTCCGCCACAGCTCCTGAAATCGCAGAAGAACTTCACGGCGGCCTCGTGCGCGTCCTTATCCGGGATCTAGAAACAATCCACATCATCAGGAGCCGGAAGGGCCGCCGCATGTGGACAACCTATGTCCTTTAGCGCCTTGCACAGTGCACGGGCAGTCTCGAGGGCAGCCCAGCGACGTCCGAGCTCCATCTGGCCCTCCAACGTAGCGAGCCCGGTACGGAGGAACCTGGAGAAGTCAAAGACCGTGGTGTCCTCCTCGATGGCGGGCACCACCACTTCGTCGCCGACTCCAGCCACCAGGCGCGCGAATATGGCATCATCCTGGTTGAGTTCATCGAGCTGCTTGCGCCGGGCGGACCTCTGCAGCTGGTTCTGGGTATTCCTTTCGGTCCTGGCGGTGCGGGCGTCAGCTTCGGCCTCCTCGCACGCAGTTTTCTCCCGATTAAGCTCGGTGTGCGCTTGCGCCAGCTCTTCCTTCAGCCTACGCACCTCGGCCTCACTTTTGGTGAGCTTTGACTCAACGAAAGTGACCGCGGCGCAGTCCTGCTTTGCAAGCGCAGCACTTATAACAGATTGCTGCGCGAGAAAAAGGAGTGAGAATCCAAACAACCCGAAATCGAAAAGACTTTGATTATTTGGGTTCGACAACTCATAGAAATAGCGTGGAAGTTGATGGCTGAGAGGAGCTCCAGACGATCCACCTGGGTCAAGTCCCTTTCGGTGGTGGTGGTGTCAAAAGAAGTGCTTTGCAGTCCTTGGCCGCAGCGGCCCGCACCGCGACGGCACGCCACTTGCGCGGCGATCCACCCCGCGATTAAGCGGCGTCCGGCCGCCCCTAGAGCACGAGCAAGTTGGTAAGTCCTTTCACGGTCTGCGCTCGTCTCTTCGGGAGATGAGCACCCCGAATACACGTGCATGTGATCACACTCGCCCGGGGCTCGCTCCAAGGAGAGCTTGCCATGGCCAAATAGGGCACACGCGGCGGTTCCGGGGGTCATGCGGCTCATCTCGCGGTGGAATCGGGACTTACCAGACTTCCGGGCCGGATGGGACGAATGCACGCGAGAGGTTTCGGGCGCGGTAGGCGGCGGCATGGAGACGGGTGCATTCGTGCTCGTTGGCGTGCCCGCGGCTTTCTGCCTCTTGGACATCTCAAACACACCTCCGGGGGCATCAGCCGGCCTTTTGAAGCTGAGGCCAAGGGTGCTCAGCGTTGGCTGTGGTTTCAGCGGCAGGCGGCACGGGTCTGAAACTTTCTTGGGGCGCGTCCCAGCCATCGAACTCGATCCGCCGGTATTGTCCTGCAAAACACAGGCCAAAATTGTCATGTTAGCATACGCTGCCCAAAATGTGAATTCAGCAGCTATGCCCTAATGTGCAATGCATTTCCCGTTCTACCATTTTGGCATGCAAAGGTTCCGGGACCCCCAGGAAGTCCAAGGCGAACTTGGCGCTGCGTTTTAGAGGTTTGGTCCACAGCCGTCCAGCCATTTCGCGGCATACCTGAACATCGCGAGCCTCGGGATCCGGTCGCTCCCGGTTTTGCTTCGCGCGCTTTCTCTTCTCGGCAGTGGCCGTTGTAGTAGCGCGAGTCGGCGTGGAAGGAGGAGGGCACCGGACGAGGATCGGTTTGGGCACCCCCGATACTGAGCCGCTTGGCACGCTGGCCTCCGGCTCGTCGGCACTATCGGTGGCCTTGGCCTTGGACGCTTTCAGAACTAGCGGCGGCCTCTCCGAATAGGCGATACCCATGCAGTCCAGGGCACGGTTTCTCTTAGGAGAGTTTCCAAGTCGGAGCATTTTCTTCTTGTGCTCCCTTTCTCCATACGGCCCGCACAATCGGGTAGACTTCTTCTCTAGCGCAGCCAGGTACGCAGCATCAGACTCAAAGTAATCCGGGCGCTCGAGGAGGAAGTCGGGACCTCGATAGCCATTGACATCCCAGATTGGCTCGAATTTCACCGATTCACATAGGGGCCATTCGTCAATAGCAATCATTTCCTCGGCCAAGTCACGGCTGGTCTGCCGGCTGGCGGTCAGAGCATACGCTTCCGTGGCAGCGTGATCAGCCGGACCGAAGGTGTCGTGTGGCGGTTGCTTCTCTCCAATCATCACGGTCATCAAGGACACCAAGGGGTTTGCCCGGCGGCGCCTTACTCTCCTAGCAGCTTCCACCTCTTCATCCGAGGCAACCCGAATGTAGAACCAGTACTTGTTACAATCCTCCCATTTTTCTTTGAAAGTGGGCACCAAACAGTTCTGTTCTTGCCCCGGTGCCGGCACGAAGTTGTAGGATCCGTATTCGGTGCGAATATTGGGCCGTCCATCTACCTTCCCCACTTTTGAGTGGAAGTGGGTGCAATGGAGGTTCACGAAATGGGCGACGCTGGGTTCGTGGCCCATCATCTTCATGGCCATGGCATATATGCTGAGCCGCACGATCATTCGGCGTAAGATGATGAATCTGCAGGTGGTAATTTTGCAGAACGGCTCCGAAAAACAGAACCAAGGGAAACCTCAACCCAGCTATGAAGAAATCGTGGAACACCACTGCCTCATTCGGTTCCGGTTTCGGGGTTACTTCGTCCCCTAGAGCTCGGCTCCTTTCGCGCTCGAATGCGCTGAGAAGGCCGCTGCGCTGGTATGAGTTAAGTCGCTCCTCGTCAACTTTAGATCGGCAAATAATGCCGGTGTGCCCCTCGATTCTGACCGGCGGTTTACGCGAGTCGGGCCGGGTTCGACGCCTTCACCTCCATCCGGTCCAGCGGCCGCTGCACTCCCTTCTGCCCCATCATACTCCACAGAATCGGCACCATCTTCACCAGCCACTCCAGCGCTCCCTTGGCCACTATTGGTTTCATCAACAGACGAATCAATCACGGGCGCCGCTATCGCGGGTGCCACAGCACGAATGGGTTCAACTATTTCGGCTCCCCCAAGCTTGCCCCGGAATTCCGTGACATGTTTTGTTCTAGATTGGCTAAGGCGGGGCTGCCGGTTCAGCGCAAAAAGTGGAGAGTCCGGATGCGGCCGTGGGCTGTTCCGGCCGAATCCCCGACGAGGAGCTTTCGGACATAGGCGATCGCTCCAAGAGGGTGCCCAGGCTTCTGAGCTGTGAAGAGAAACAAAATTGTGTTCAATAAGGCCGAAAGAGACACCTGTAACTAACCTAAGCCTCCCTCACCAAATCCCGAATGCTAAACTAACATAAAAGAAATGAAAGTGCAAATTTACATCTTACCGAATGAGAAGGAGAACACCGGATGCGGAGAACGGAAGCGATCCGCGAATGCATCAGAGGCGAGCGCGCAGGGGCTAAGTGCCTGCCCCCTCCTATTCCTTTGCCTTTTATAGGCAGGGGGCGGCCGTGGGGGGAGCCGACGCGTCGCTTCACGTGAATCGAGGAAAAAAACGTCTCCTCATCCTGTGGGCGGCGCTGGCACATTCGGCGCGGGCACATTCGGTGCAACGAAATATTGTCGGCCATGCCCGGATGGGACCACCCTTTCGGACAAGGCCAGAAGGCTACTGTTGGGGGCAGGAGTGGAATTGGCCACCCCGTCCCCCCTGATTGTGTGCGCCTCATGTGCACGGCCGATAGCGCGGGAAGATGCGCATCCGGCGTCAACGCAGGGCGGAAACCCCGATTGCGCTGGAAGATGCGCATTCGGCATCGCCGGGCGCCAGGCAGAAACCCCGATAGCGCGGGAGGACGCGCATTCGGCATCGCCGGGTGCCAGGCGGAAACCCCGATAGCGCGAGAAGGCGCGCATTCGGCGTCGACATCCGGCCCCGGGACGGAAAGCCCCGATAGCGCGGGAAGACGCGCATTCGGCATCGCCGGGCGCCAGGCGGAAACCCCGATAGCGCGGGAAGGCGCGCATTCGGCGTCGTTGGGTGCCAGGAGGAAACCCCAATAGCGCGAGAAGGCGCGCATTCGGCAAGAGTCCAGATGTGTGCTGGTCGGTGGTTAACCGGCAAAAGTGGGCCCTTGGGCCATTTACTTGTCTGCCCTGTGTCGGCTGCTCCTGTACGTTGAAATTAGGGTTGCCAGGGGCATTCTTGTACAAAATGCAACACGACTTCCAATAAGTAGACCCCTCAGGGGACGTTGTAAGGGACTTCTGGACTCCGTGCGTTTAGCCGGAGGACTTGGTATATAAGGTTTGCGTTGTTTATTTCGTACTGTAATTCCGTGTTTTCTAGTTCTTTCCGGTTTCGGTCCTTTAGGGGGTGCAACCCCAAAGGGCTGAAACAACACTAGATATTGTATTCATACCCATGCTAGATTACTTAACTATCCCATGCCTTCCTTTGGGAAATTATAAATAACGATACCCTGAATACTTCCGGGTGAAATGCTGCAACGATAGATCCGTGCGCTTGCAGATATTTATTCTAATAGGATGTGATCTATCTCTTGGCAACACTCACATAGTTGCTAGAACCAGTTTCTAGTAAATATGCCGAGTGAAGCCATTTAGCGTTTCTGGCACTGTTATCAGGATTAGGCTCTAAGTCTAGTTTTGGTAATAGCGCTAAGAAATGCCAACAGGGGGAATCAAAACGATTCCCACCAAGTTTTCATTTCACAGGTGCTCGGCAAGCCGAGCGGTGAAAGGGCGCAAGCGTAATCCTTGTACAAATTTCGAGAGGTATAAAGGGGACGAGCGAGAAAACAATAAAATAACAACACCAACAACAAACTAGCGGAAGAGGAGAAACAATAAGATAACCCTAGGGTAAGTCTAGACACCAGCCGAGAGCCGCTAACCGGACGCCGATTTACGCCACCACCGAGCAACATACTCACCGTCTTCACCGGAGCCTTTGTGACCCTCACCGCTCCTCTGATAGCGTTTTCTGGCACAGTGTTTTTGTCTCATAAGGAAATTAATAATACCAGTCAAATTCTAGGTTTGATAATCCTATTCATACACATGGCCTCCAAAGAGACGACGTCTCATGCATCATGTAAGAGCCATGTGTGAATGAGGAATCCTAATCACCCTTTGCTGGGTATTGATGAGGAGGAGCAGCCATGTGACTGAGCAATGCACGAGCTCATCATGGTATTGATCGGATGCCGGTGTTGAGTAGGTCGCTGTGATGCTGCCAAATTGTGCTATGGATACGTGGACAATGGGAAGAAGGCACACGAGGGGCGAACTGTCACATTCCATGCCTGGATCCATGCTAATCCCTGGTCTGCCAAAAGACATATTAGGTATGTATATTCCCAATGCATCTCAAGCCTGGATTTATGCCCGGCGCAACCTAAGAATACCACTCATGCCTGTGTGTCTGTATCTCTTTTATTTTCCTAGAACAAATGCTCTTTCTCTTTATAGATCCAATGTTTGCATAGGATAAGAGCCATTCATTGGCAAGATCTGATGGTAAACAAATTTAAAGAACCCGTGTTCCACTATCTCTAACATTTCGGTGGGATCTAGACAGCAGACTTCAAAAAATCGTATCTCCTAAATCATTTGGCCTAAAATCTTGAACGTGAACTTCGTGGAAAGATCTATGAATGCTCTACAACTTCTTAGTTCAGCTCAATACATAATTCGGCTTCTACGGTATCCGCTATAGTACTTTTTTTTCCCTTTATTTCATTTTCTTTATTTCTTTTTTTTTTGAGGCATTACAGCCGTCTACAAGGTCACTCGCCGTGACTCCTGGGACTTCCTGCTGTGGGTGCACCAGCACGAGATGTACTGGTCCCTCGTACTCTCCCACCTCCGCCGTGACTCGGCGCGCGCCACGGCACCGCGCGACGCTGGTGGCGGACGGGGTCACGCGTGAGGACTTGTGCCCGGCGAACAACTCCGCGGTGTTCGGCGCCTCCCTGGCGGCGGCGATGTCGATCTAGGGCCTTGTGGTGTCCGGCGTCGGGCAGGGCGGCGGGGAGTACTTCTCCAGCGTGGGCATCGGGAGCCCCGCGCGGGAGCTCTACATGGTGCTGGACACAGGGAGCGACATGACCTGGGTGCAGTGTCAGCCATGCGCGGACTGCTACCAGCAGACGGGTGAGGGCAGGCCGGCGGCGGTTCAGACCTGTATGTTTTTATATTTTTGCAATAAATTCCAGTAGGGGAAACCCTTCCTGCTGAGAAAAAAAATGAAGTTATCTAATGAAATTAATTAAATTATCTGTTTGAAAAAAGTGATAATAATGCAAACAAATTTCTTAATATTGCTAAAAATGGAAAATAAGTGACTTTCAGTATAGTTGATTGTAATATGGTAATTATTTAAATTAATCAGTATGGCTGATACATCTGCCTACAATTAATCAGTATGCCTACGATTGTTATCTTCCTTTGGGTTGGGAGCGAGCTCCGAGCAGGAGTGTCTCATCTCTAGGCTATATGTGTCGAAGCCCACCGAGTTTTTGTCGATGGTGCAGCTGCCACGTGTACATACGGGTACAGCTCTTGTGATGGAGATAAGACGACATATTACACCACAGTAGCAAATTAGTCCCCAGGCTCTGGTACAGACGACGCATGAGGGGCATTTTACGTGGAGCTAATTTGCTTCATTGCTTCTCTAGCGCTGCCTCATCCAAGCTCATGAAGCCCTGGACCAGTAATCCCAACGTTTCATTAGCACATATGTGCTAGCTGGGCCTCGGCTACGACGTTTCAGCCAATCGCTTCCTTGAAAGCGCTCATAATAAGGGTGAATAATCCTGACTCCTCCTAAGCCTAATTCTTTCATTATTTCTCTAGCTTATGCAAATGAGCTGTAGTCAATCCTTGGCATTTTTCGGACATGCTGGTTCATTCTCCCACCTTATATATAACTCACGCTTGAGTTTCTCCTATGCGACTTCAATTTTATATTTATGAGCCAACTAGCAAGAACCGACCATATATACGGGCAGACCATGAACTTCATGTAGTGCGCATACACAAGGGCCGCAATCCAACTTGCATCTTTTGGTCATTTTTAATCATGCACCTGGCTCATTTGTTCACTTGTCTTCACTTCAAGCAATTCCGGGGGTGTAGCTCGGTCCCATTGGATTCAGGGAGATCTTCAGTTCCAACAAACCAACAAGTTCTTTGTAACAAGACGATCGACGGACCAGCGGAATTGAAAGAAAATTGGGCCAACTGGGCTCAGAAGCAGGCCACATGCGCGCAGGATGAGGCCGCGGGCAAGCCCACGGCGCCGCCGCCGGAGCCGGAAAGGGACACGTCATCTAGATGGATTAGGAAAATAGAGACAAATAAAATAGAAAGCAACGTATATCGATGATCAGAGGAATTAAAACAACATTGGTACAAGGAAAGCCAACGTGTCCAGTTGGGAGAGAATGAAAAGATTTGTTCTACTAGAAGGTAAGCCACGGTGGGTTATTGAGATGGAAAAAGGGAATATTTAGCTGCTCGCTTCAAAGATTATTATGCCATCAAGTCAAGAAAAGAGAAAGAAATGATTGCAAAATAACAGAACATATAGGAGATGGAGAGCAAGGCTGGGCCTTCGGCCAAAACGAAAGTGGAGAGGATTTTCTATAACTAGTACATCAACCCGTGCTCTCCCACGGGTTAGAATCTTATTAAGAGATACAAACTAATTAAAAATATTTATATTCAAATATTTTCTCGTAACTAATTTTTAAAATAATAGCCATAATAGTTACTCTATAGTCAATATACCTAGTTATGATAATTTGTCAATTATAATATGTATTTTTTATCGATCTACATTGTGTATATCCAATATGTATTTAGTTGATAATTTGCTTAAAATTATGGCATTAGCTGCATCCTTTATTTTGAAGACAAAAACCTAAATTTTGTTTTTTTCCTAAATTTTAAGCTTATATGTAGAATGATTATTATTTACAATGGCGACTATAGTGCATTGATTTGAGGGCACAAAATGTTTTATATTTTTTGTAATAATCTTAGGATCCATCTTTTTTCTAGCATAATATGTATTTGGTTGAGACATAAATATAGCATATGTAAAATCCATTTTCTTTCTTTTATGTAATATATCATGAAAATCTATATTTTAACTTCCAACTTTTGGTGTAATTGGTCTAACAATACATAGGTTAATTTGAAACTCTAATGCTTACAGTATCATTTATTCAAAATTTTAATTTTTTATTTTATTAGTTCTTGCAATATATGGCATAAATAGTTGTTTTGATATGCACCATGGAACTCTAGATGTTGAATTTATTATATCATATTTGTATTTTTTACTAGAAAGAAATTATTTTTCAATCGAAATGTTTTAATGGACTTCCAAAATTGATTATCATGAGTATTAATAATTTTTTCACGCTTGATAATCTTGTGAGATAACTATTTATTCTAACGTATATATGTTTCCTTGGTCTACGCGGTAGAACAAAGCTATGTGTATAGTTTTAACTTAATAGTGGCTGAACTTAATCATGTCATGTTTGGGAAATTTGATGCAAACCGAAAGCGTAACTTTCATAATGATAGGGGTGGATAATTTATAAAAATATTATGGGATAAGTTCAATTATCTTGTTAGTTGTAGAGGCTTGATTTTTTTATATAAACTTTATTGATAAGTCCTTGATAATTGCCACCTAGTTTTTAGTATCTATTATTCAAACTTGATTTAATAAGACACTATTATTAAATTGAACACACAATTACTCAATGATGGTCAGTAAGGATTATACCAAGACTTATTTCTTCAGATAATCCAAAGGACATTAAAACTTAAAAGGAAAGTGTAGCTAATAGTGAATAAGGATCCTATCATGACTTTCCCATACTCTAGTGACTCTTGCTTTGGTTTTTCACAATTCTTTTCTAGAAGGGAACCTTGTTTATGTTTTACTAATGATGACAAAATAGTATAACCCGATGATATTAATTTTTAAGCAGAATGTTGTACCTGATGGTCAATAAGGATTACATCAGGAGACTTACTTGTTTGAACAAATTCTAGGACATTAAATTAAAATAAAAAATACTACCAAATGGTCAATAAGGATTGTATCATGATTTATTTGTTCGTCTCAAACTATTGCAGTCCGTACTCTAGTCACTCTTTCTTTAATTTTTTTACAATTCTTTCCCTGGTCCCATCTCACTTATAGTTTTACTCTAAATTTAGAATGTCATAACAGACGAATCAAATTTTAATTATGGGATCTAGGAAGATGACCATACCTTTATAAGTGTGTTCGATGCCAACATTGACGTAGATGACGTGGATGCCGAACGTTGTGCCATCATGGCACCAGTGGCCCGCGTGTCCATGCCAGCCATCTCTTTTTCTTGCTTCACATAAATGAGCTGCTTCTGTCACTGTATTGAGCTGGCCTCCTCATCAAACTCCACTGGAGATGGATGAAGTAGATTGTGGCGGCGTTGATAAACATCCACTCACTCTAGTTCTTTCATCCCCAAGATGCTAGACAAAACCTAGGTAGAGGGCAGATATTGGTGGTCGGTGCACAGCTAGATGTTGCGTCCTTCAGGCGTGCGCTCATGTGTTTCATGGAAATTGTCACCTTGTTTAGTAGTTTTTTGTTTGCGGCCATGCAATTGGGTGAACGATCCCAAGCCCCAACCCCAAGGCTTGAAAATTTATTTAATATAATGGCATAGGTGGGTAATTTTTTATAAATAGATCTAATGGTTGTTGATGGGTAAGTCTTTTGATTTGATGGCGAGATATTTCTGATTAACGTGGGATTTTCTTGTATTTATCTTTTTTCTAGCATGTTTGGTGAGGATTAATGTGGAAGCCCCGTTGGAGCCTCCAATTAGTAATAGTAAGATTTTATTTCAAAACCTTTACAAAATAATTTGAAATCATTTTGTTTTTGATCAAAGTCACTCATCCAAATAAATCAAAAAGGCATGTATGCTCAAATATGTTTCTAATTCCTATGTTAAATTTTAGTCTTTTAAAAATATATTATTTTCCTATATGTCATGAGCACAAATTCAAAATTAAATCATTTTTACTTTATTATCCAAAAGTGCAAAATTTTGGGTGTTACAAGCGAGAAGTGATTTTGCATCCATAATTAATCCATTATATTCATCCAGTGAGGGAGCAGTTGAGGGATTGCTGAGTGCTTAGGCTTGTACGTGGCATAATTTGTTTTAAATTTCCATCATTTTCTAATTTTCTAATTTTTTTATTATCAATATATTTATCTAAACATGTTAGGTGATCCCTAAGAAATATTATTGTTCTTCTTAATGATGTTCTTGAATATTAATATTAAAAAAACTAGGAGAATAACCCGCGTTGCTGCGGGAATTCCAATTAATTTTAAAAATAAACTATTTATATTTATAGTTATAAAATCAAAATAATCTTAAATGGGATGTGAACAACTAAATGCATGTTAGTGGGTGAACAACTAAATTACATGTGCTAGTTGGCTATAATTGCAAGCTTAGTGAATTGCTTATGTGGATAGCTTGCATGTTGAGAGAATTCTTTAGTGGGGTTTGTTTATATATGATGTATCTTGCTTGTCCAAGGGCCCTTGAAATCATTGGGATGGCACTGAGTACAACATTGCTATATATTAGAAGATAAAATGCATAGAAATATGAATTTTTATTCTATGTATTTGTCTGTTCTGATCTAATTGCTATGACCCTTTGAGATCCATGGAATTGCAAAACAAAAGATGAGATAATTATTAAGAGGCATTTTGGATGTGCACAAAGGCACCTTATACTAGTTAACGTCTCCAAGTCGTCTTCATTTTCCTTTTTACTCAAGGAGTCAAAGGCTCAGCTGATTTATAGATATCAGTGGGTCTGATAATGTCACACAAAGTCCTTAGTTGTGCTTTTCATACCTTCAAAACTTGTGAATCCCTAATACCAAGCTCGAAACAATATTGATAAACCTAGTGATAAAGAACAGGACAGCATTACTATATTCAGGCAAGATTTATGACTACATTGGCCACGCAAGAACCAAGAAAATTCAAAGGGCAAGGCTATAATAGCGTAGAGGTGATACTGCCAACATTTGAGCAAGTCAGTATTTAAACTTTTGGACAACAGATCCTGATGCTTCTCAGTCTGACGTACTGATCCTGCATATAAATGGACTTAATTCGGAGATCGAGTATCAAAATATAAGCAAGCTAAGACAAAACCGATAAAGGACGGCATCGTCCCTCCTTTCCTCACAAACACCATGTTCATGTCTGTCCTGGGCCATTCCGCATGCCCACCTATATATAGACAGAGCCCTGGCTTGTTGTATCTTTATTTATCATTATGACAACGGCAAGCTTGGAGTTGGAGGCACTCAACGTAGACAGGACCAACACTAAAGTTGAGGAAGACCTAGGGTCATGATTGCATAATCTTGCACAGTTGTACTATTATAGACAAACGTTCACGGAAGTTCGACTGATTTGGGTTTTTTTACAAAGTATTAATTATAATGACAACTAAGTTGGATTCAAATTTGTTTTGCAAAAATGATTCAACATCCATAAGAACAATATATGTATAAAGCAATTTGAAACATACACTTCTATCAATAATAAGTTGAAATCATGCATAAAGCTAACGTAAACTGCATGGACCAAGGAAACATGTGAATAATATTTTTTACAAGGCTATTATGCGGGGAAAATATCATTAGGAAATCATATAGTTATGACACACTTCACTTTTATACCAATACTCATGATAATAGATCTTGCAAGTTGGTTTTTCATAAAAGGCTAATTTAAATTATTACAAGGATCATTTGTTTAATAAAATAATATTAATACAATATAATAAATACAACATCATGAGTACCTTGATGTATGGTGAAATAACTATTTAAGATATTGTTGTAACTAAGAGGATATCCTAAGACCCATAATATTCATTTAATAGAAAATGATGATCAAAAGTTGTTAAAATATGGATTTTATAATATCACATAATGTGATAAGAATTCATATACTTTGAGTTTATGTTTCAACTAGACAAATATCTAGCTAGAAAAAAATAATCCTAAAAATTATTACTCATGAAACCACTAGAAATAGAAAAGAGAGATCATAAAATTCTTAAAAAATCATAAAGCATTTATAATCATCATTGTAATAATAGTTGTTGTATCTAAGCAATTAAAATGCTCAAAATTTGAAAAAAGAATCAAAATTTATATTGCAGATAGGTGCTTTACAAAGAAAAAGGCCGACGGATATGGATGAAAAGTCAACCTGTGAATGGTTAGGACCAAAACCGGATTTCAAGATTGGTTTTTTTATTTGGGCCTGTATGGTTTGGGGGGAATGGGCTATAGAGTTTTATGGGCCGGTTTGGTTTGGACTGTTTCTAATAATGGTTTTGAACGGTTCGAGAGCCCACGGCTAAACCGCACCGCTGTCGGGGCTTGCACTTGCGTCCTCCGCCCCGCCGTAGCAAATCGAACGCCATGGCATGTGCTCGCCGGGCCTTAGCGTCTGCAGCGCCAGCCTGATGGCAGCAGATCGACGACTTAATGATCTGGACAAGTTTGGTTTGGTTTCTTATGCGGTGACGGAAGTGATAGTTCAGGCCAATTTAGCTTCTGCCAAAGAATGGGCGGACTGGATTGGGTCAATTAAACATGACGAGGACGTTTGAGTTGGTGTAGATTCAATGCGGATTCCAGCCCTTTCCCAGGTTGAATGAAAATGAAAAGTACCTAAAAATCTATAATTGATAGATTTTCAAAACTGATTATAGACTATTGAGTAGAATTAAAACATTAGACAAGGTAATCTTTTTAATATAAGTAATTTTTATTAGTTAGTGTCCGCTAAGGTTTTAACCCATTCCACAGCACGGGTCGATGAACTAGTAATAAAAAAAGGGAATTCATACACAAGTAACACTCATTGCCAGGAGCTGACTAGATCCACGTGAATTCCTTGGAACTGCTTTGGTGCACGGAACACGCGGATTTATGTAAGACCGTGTTGCGTACGAGCATGCTTGACAGCTTCGTTACAAATAGCCCCAACACAGGAAACTCTGCACATGGTGCCTCGATGGATTCACAGGACCCATGTCACAGTCAGACTGCTGATATATGGTCCCAACTTGAGCCATGCCTTGCGGCACACATTGCCAGGAGCTGACTAGATGCACTTTATGTGCATCTAACAAGACACAAGTAGCACTAATAATCTGATTTAAATTTTCAATCTACTGATATATATATCATTCCACTATTCTGCTTTCATTGCACATCTACCAAGAGGGATAGATATCAATCCTCTAGGAATGTCTCTTGGAACACACAACTGCTATACAAAGAGCAACAACATGTAAACTGAAGATAAACATGATCCCCTCACTACTACAGATTCGCACATCACGTACCAGTATCGTATCACCGCCGAAAATGACGAAACCGGCGGTGATGACTCATCACGGCCGGTGCCAAGCTCGACGGAGCGACTCGCGTCGAGCGGCGAAGGCACCGGCAATGATGAGGATATTACTGCCGGCTCGTGTCTAGAGCCGCGGTGATGAGTATATTACTACCCGGCCCGTGTCTAGAGCCGGCAGTGATTAGGTGGGCGATATCACCGCCGGCTCCGGCCCGAGAGACCGGCGAGCATGGGACTCATCGCCGCCGGTGTACGCGGGAGCCGGCAACGGCCGCCCGACAAAGACACCGCTGCTTCTCCTTCCTCCTCCCCATGAACAGAGGGCAACTTGCTCAAATTCATTATATAATTCAACTTGCTCATAATAATAATAAAATAAATAAAACAAAACTCTTTTGGAATAGAAATTCATTATGTTGATAATATGATAAGCTTTTCATTACATAATTAAAATTTCTTGTAAAAAAAACTAATAAAAAAATGGAGGCGGCGTTCGACGTCCGCTCGCCGTCCTCGCCGCCGCACCCTCGCCGCCGCCCTAACGGGGGCCCGCCACCTCGAGCTGGCTGCGAGCGGCCTCCTCCTCCGCCTCGGCAGCGGCCGCGCGGGCCGTACGCTCGGCCGCCGCCGCATCGCGGAGGATGGCGGCCTCCTCCTCGGCCGCCGCGCGGGCCGCACGCTCCACCTGCAGCGCCTCCTCGGCCGTCCTGCGCCAGCTCCGCTCTTGGGCAAGCTGCGCGCGCATGGCGAGGACTTGGTTCTCCGGCGCGCGGACTTGGCGGCCGGGGGAGGAGGTCGACAGGTGCAGAAAACGCCGTCCCCGGCGTCCGGCTCCGTCACCACTGCTGCGGCCACCACCGACGCCACGGCCGCCGAACTCTATGACGATGGCGAAGGAGAGAAGAGAATGGAAGGAGAGAAAGGTGGGAGGCGGAGAATGCAGCCGAGGAGGCCGATTTATAAAGGCCACTGGCGGGGGACTCAAAGGCCACCGTCGCCGGTGGCCTATCAGTTCACACCGCCATCAATGCGCGGCAAGGAAGACGAAGCAGGTATTTGGCCGTTCGTCCCCGCCAACTTAGCACTGCCGGTTCTTGTTACGACCCGGCAGTGATGATAGAGACCGCTATGTGCGGTTAAGTAACCTATACTGCTCCACTCTTTCGATCTCCCCTCTTTGTCCCAGCGGTTAAGGCCGCGCGCTCTGGAACCTGCGACCCGCGCTCGAGTCCAGGCTGCCTCAAAATTTTTGAATTTTTTTTTGTATTTTTATACATATCACTGCCGGGTCTTCTTACAAGCCGGCAGTGATGTGTATTTCAAGATGCCTATTTAAACCGCCGGCCAGGGGGAAATCCGGCGCCTCCTCATTCTCCCTTCATCCTATTCTTTCACACTCGTGTTCATGGCGTCTGACGGCGGCGATCCCAAGGACGGCAGTTAGGGCGGAGCATCCGGCGAGAGGGCCCGCCAATTCTTTGCCAGGATCTCGGCCACCGGAGCCCCCCCACCGGCGGAGCCAATCGCCGGCCTACGCGCCCAAGTCGCCGATGAGCGGCATAGGCGCCGCTCTGCCGAGGTGGAGGCCCTCAATCTGCGGCAGAGGCTGCATGCCGAGCATGCGGCCCGAGCCGCTGCCGAGGAAGAGTCGGTGGAGCTGCGCCGCATGCTCGCCAACGCTAACGACCATGTGGCGGCGCTGGAGGCAGCACTGAAGGACCTTGGTGTGGATCCTTGATCCTCACGGCGGTGGACCGCGCGGCGCGGTGGTGGAGCGGGGCGTCGACACCGTCGCTATTTTTTTATTATATAATATAATTTAGAATAATATTATATATGTAATTTCTACTAATTTTTAGATCAAGATATGTAATATCTACTTATCTTAATATTATTATATAATATAATGAATTATGGTTATATCTACTTTTTTATTTTTTATACATTTATATAGTAAACTCTATGCTTGAGTACATATATGTTTTGTTAACGACAACAAAATATTTATTTAGATAGAGGACAAGAGTACAAGATAAAACAAATAAAAAAAATTACATATACGATAACAAAGTCCTTAAAACAAAATTACATATACGATAACAAATACCTATTTTCATACAGATCAAAGCTACCATCCATGAGTATCAACACATTATAATTTAACCACCTCAGTAGTATTCTTCTAGCATCCTTGCTAGCATAGATAATGCGAGGTGGTTAGAGCAATGCTTGTCGGAGGCAATCAGGGAATGCCGCAATCCTTCCCTTCTTGCTCTTGGTTCGAGGCTTTCGGCGGGATACATGACTTGTATGGCCCCTTCCGGCTTGAAGAGACAATACCGCGCGCGGGCGTCGAATGCAAGAACATAAGTGCAAGCACTTCTCATGAGCCTCGTCGGAAACCCCAACATCCGGCATTGCTATATCGATAGAATTCTTCTAGCACCTATTGTGTGCACCATTGTGGTGCGGTACAACGTGTAAAAATATCTCGTATGTGAAAGGCTTTCTCCCACGGAGAGAGGCCATGTTCACAAAAACTAGCAAACTAGCCTAGAGAACTAGCCAAGATGGAGAGAGGAAGAAATGAACACAAGAAGGCGAGGCATATGCCCTGGATGTTTGCCATGAATTTATAGGCGTGGACATCACTGCCGGCTTGTAACAACAAATGGCGAAGTGATATATATAAAACTAAAAAAATTAAAAAAAAAACGCCCGGACTCGATCGTGGTCACGGGTTCGGTTTCTGTTTTTTGTTACAAATCTTTATGTTATTTTGCTCCCATTTTTTATTTTAAGAAATGATGCTCGTCGGGTTCAAATCCAACGCTGGCGGGTACTGTCGTTGATCAGACCACTGCGGCAGGCCGGAAGTGATGTGAGCCTGTGGCTGCAGTGGGCTCGCCTTTTAAAAAATGCCGTTGTATTGATCACTGTCGACTCCTTCCACAAACCGGCAGCAATGGCATGGGCGCGCCTGTTAAAAAATATCGTTGGATCTATCACTGCCGGCTTGTGTAAGGCGCCGGCGGAGATGAACTGAGCGCGCCTTTTAAAAAATGTCGTTGGACCTATCACTGCCGGCTTGTGGAAGGCGCCGGTGGGGATGGATTGGGCGCTTTTTCAAAAAATGCCGTTAGCCCATCGCCGCCGGCTCCATCCGAGCGCCGGTGATATAAAGTAGAGATTGTTTTTTAAAAAATTTATCTCTTCCCCTCTCGATCAATACAAAGAACAAGACCTTTGCTCCACCTACCACGACAACACGGGGCTATAAAATGGCCATCGTGTTTGCAACCTCTACCTGAGTTTGTGATCCTTTTCCCCCTCTTTCTCTATTTGTTTGCTAGTTTTCCAAATACATGGGTTCCCTTTGGGAGAAAGCCCTCCACATACAGATATCGGCATGTGTTATAGTAGTCCACCAAAATAGTGCACACAAGTGGTGCTAGAAGAATGCTACTGAAGATGAGCTGCGCCGCATGTTGGGGTGCCCGGTGAGATTGACAGAGCCGTCCCACGAACTAGATTCTCTGGGTCTCTGTGAATCGTGTGCGTTGTAGACAGTACATTCATTCCTTGAAGTGTACCTCTGCAGTGGCATGCGTTCATTTGAGTGGCTATGAGATTGACGGGCTTTGTGCAATTTTCTCCTAGGGTGGTGTTAGTACTCGAAGGCGGCGCCAGAAGTTTATGCACGAGATGGTCGCGCATTTCTCTGGGTCGCGGTACGACTGCCCCATCGTGGAGTACCTGCCGGTGCGGTTCGAGATGCATCCGACCCTTGCCGCTGCCTGCATCCGACCCTTGCCGCTGCGCTAAAGATGGCAAGTAGGCCACAACCGAGGACGAAAGCAAGTGGTCAAATTATAATGTGTTGATACACATGGATGATAACATTGACGGTGAAGAAAAATATGTTTTTGTTATTGTATATGTAATTTTATAATTTTTATTTATTTTGTATTGTATCCATGTACTCTCTCTAAATAAATATTTTATAAAGCCGAACAGAATAGTTCATGTCAAAGTGGATTTGGTCTTTGTATGAAATTTGTAAAATAATTAAAAACCCGAAAACTGGATACAAGGTGCCAAAATTCAAAAATTCAAAGTTTTAATGGTACAAGCTCACAAATGTAGAGTCGACCATTACACCAAATGTTTATCATGATGAGTGTGACAGACCTTGTGTTCATCACTTTTGCATTTGAGGCCATCTAGGGTTGGGTCAAAGTGGATTATCACAAAAATCCAAGATTTGACCAAGTCAAACATGGTCAAACCATGTCAAATCTCTAGAAAAAAAACTAAGATCATGTGTGGGGACTTAGTTTACTGTTTATGTGCTTAGAAAAAAATTTGAAGCCAATTTGACATGGGAATACACAGTTTTCTATTTATTACTAATATATCTAGTATTTTCAATAAATAATAATCACCAGGTGCCACATTGGACACCGGCGGTGATGTTATTTTGAAAACTAAGAATTTTCAAAAAATTTGACACCACCGCGACTCGAATGCGGGTCCAAATACAGATCAAACATTTATGCCTTAACCACTGCGCTCACGAGAGGATAACTACTTTATTCACTACTTCATATGTTTAACAGTTTTTCTTTGAAATTTCTAAAATAATTAAAATCCGAAAAATTAGCGAGAGATTAGGACTCGAGCGCGGGCCTCACAGTCACGGGCGCGGCCTTAACCGTGGTAAAAATGTCTCGTTCGTACGAAACAGGAAATTATTCTAATTAACCGGTGGGCGCCACATGTAATCACTGCCAGGGCACGTTTAGCCCCGGCAGTGATATGATTATCACTGCCGGATCTACGTAGGAGCCGGCAGTGATATACTTGCCAGTTCAAACATGGTCAAATTGAGGCACCAAACGACCTCAGATGGAAAACATCTGAATACAAGGGTGATATAACTCATCAAGATACACTTTTGATAGATAGGCCACTTTTGCATTTGAGACAGTGCTACCCAACATCAGTCACAAATTCTTGAATCACATGGAGTTTATGGAAGTGTATGTGGCACGTGTGGATTTGGAGCTACACTTTCCTAACACTTTGTTAGATGCAAAAATGGCCTTTGTATGAAATGTAGTTCATGATGAGTGGGCCAAAGTTGGTATTAAAGACACTTCAGTTTGAGACCATCTAGGGTTTCAAATACTGGATACGAGGTGCCAAAATTCAAAAATTCAATGTTTTAGTGGTACAAGCTTTGTCAAATGAAGAGTTGACCATTACACCAAATGTTTATCATGATGAGTGTGACAGACCTTGTGTTCATCACTTTTGCATTTGAGGCCATCTAGGGCTGGGTCAAAGTGGATTATCACAAAAATCTCAGATTTGACCAAGTCAAACATGGTCAAATTGAGGCACCAAACGACCTCGATGGAAAACATCGAATACAAGGGTGATATAACTCATCAAGATACACAATTGATAGATAGGCCACTTTTGCATTTGAGACAGTGCTACCCAACACCAGTCACAAATTCTTGAATCTCATATGGACTTTATGGAAGTGTATGCGTGTGGATTTGAAGCTACACTTTTCTAACACCTTGTCAGATGCAAAAATAGCCTTTGTATGAAATATAGTTCATGATGAGTGGACCAAAGTTGGTATTCAAGACACTTCAGTTTGAGACCATCTAGGGTTTCAAATACTGGATACGAGGTGCCAAAATTCAAAAATTCAAAGTTTTAGTGGTACAAACTATGTCAAATGAAGAGTTGACCATTACACCAAATGTTTATCATGATGAGTGTGATAGACCTTGTGTTCATCACTTTTGCGTTTGAGGCCATCTAGGGTTGGGTCAAAGTGGATTATCAAAAAAATCCAAGATTTGACCAAGTCAAATATGGTCAAACCATGTCAAATCTTTAGAAAAAAAACTAAGATCATATGTACGGGGACTTAGTTTACTGTTTACGTGCTTAGAAAAAAAATTTGAAGCCAATTTGATATGGGAATACACAGTTTTCTATTTATTACTAATATATCTAGTATTTTCAATAAATAATAACCACTGCGACTTGAACGCGGGTCTAGCAGATCAAACATTTATGCCTTAACCACTGCGCCCAGAGAGGATAACTGCTTTATTCACTACTTCTTATGTTTAACAGTTTTTCTTTGAAATTTGTAAAATAATTAAAAACCCGAAAAATTTGCAGAGATTAGGACTCGAGCGCGGGCCTCACAGGTCAGAGGACGCGGCCGTAACCGCTGTGGTAAAGACGAATGTTCGTACGAAACAGGAAATTATTCTGATTAAGGCTTGACAAGTAATCACTTTCGGGGCGCGTTTAGCACCGGCAGTGATGTACTTATCACTGCCGGTTATGCATTGGAGCCGGCAGTGATATGTATATCACTGCTGGTGCTTTTTAGGAACCGGCAGTGATAACTCCTGGGTATATAAGCGGGCGCGCACGCTACTGAAAATTTCGCAAGTCTTCTGAACCACGCGCCCTTTCCCAACTATGCAGAGCAGCCTCGACGCCGTCCGCCGCCCCCAACGATGCCGTCCGCCGCCTCCTACGACGCCGTCCGCCGCCCCCGACGACGCCGTCCTCCGTCACCGACGTCGCCGTCTGCCGCCCCGCTCCTCCGCTGACGGCCACGCGACCCGCCGCCACGTTCAGCACCGGCGCCAGTGGCACCACCGGCAGCCAGCGCCACCACCGGCGCCGCCGCCACCACACCAGAGCTCGCGTGCCCCTGCCCCGCGTCCAGCAATCTCCAGAGCATCGTCCACCCTCAGAGGCATCTAGGAGCGCGTGGAAGCGGTCACCATCTGTTCACGCGGTTTGCTCCTCTCTTCCTGCCCCCTACCTGTTCGACAGAATGCCTGTATAGGCTTCTGTTGCTGCAATGATCTCTGAACTTTGGTCAATTTGACCTTGTTAACTTGTTAACCTGCTGATGCTCAGAACCAGTTCATGTTGTAAGATTTTGGAGATGCTTTAGAGGGTGCTAGTAGCTAGTATAAGCAAATAAATTCACCATCTTAATTCTACTTAGGATTTGAGCTTGATAAATTTTGTGTGATATTTCTATGCTGAATTGTTGATAGTTAGCCATAATTGGAGGCTCAAATCTGTTATTGGACATGTTTCATAGTCCAAAGTAATTTAGGCCTGTTTAATGTGGGTTTAATGTTGCTAGCTTGTGGATTTTGTGTAGCTTTAACCATAAGTCCAAATGGGCTGAAATTTGGTCAGCAAGCTAGTGTGGAGATGATTTGTAGGCACTTGTAGGTCATAGATATATATCCTATTTGTAGGTCAAATATGTACATCATTTTTGTAGGCAATTTTGGATTGTCTTGTTATTACTTGATCGACCACGGTCAATTCACATCCATGGTTCATCACCCATTCCTCGTAGCCGTAGAGTCGAGATGGAGCATGAAGCAGCTAGTGTTGTCGGTGACAACGAGGCCGCTACTCACGGGCAGGGTGAAGAGAGCCCGAGCACTTATTTGAACCTTCATGATGAGCAAGAAGAGCAGGCTAACCAGGTAACTTAGGTGTCATTTGATGACGTAGGCACACCCACTACTGCATTGACAGGGTATTAAGTTACACGTTCTATCCAGTAGCTTCCTTCGCTGGTCACCGACCCACCGCATACCGGTGAGCCGCAGTGCAAGCAGGGTATCCAGCAGTTCCTTCGGCTGTCACCGACCCACCGCATACCGGTGAGCCGCAGGCAAGCAGTGGTAATACTAGAGTCGAACCAAGCGAGGGCCGACACAACTTCCTAAAGGCAAGTTGCCGATCACCACATTCGATGATGGACGCGGTCTCCCTTCGCACTGAGAGAAATCGTGAAGAAGTACTCGGGGTCATCGGCAACCTTGTAAGGCAATTTGTCCCCTTGAAGTACTACAACCGCGGGGGAAAGATACGGACCCGTCCGTGGTTCCCGAAAATATCAAGTTGCAAATATGGAACGAGGAGCTCCCAAAGTATTTCACATTCCTACAGGAAGATCAGTTTGACAAACCCTTAGCCCAGAAAAGAGCCTATGAAATAATGTCCTCATGCTTCAAGACTTTTAGGGTGAGTGTTACAGGAAGTATATCATTGGTGGTGCAGAACCAAATTTTGGTGGTAACTCAAAGTTGGCCTATCAGGGGCCCTACTGGGAGGAGTTCATGACTCACTGCGATTCCGAGGAGTTCCAAACCCTTAGCACACAGAATAAGGAGAACTCGATGAAAAACAAACTTCCTCATCATTGCGGCTCTCGTGGATATGCCAAGCTTCTTGATGTTTTTCAAAAAGAACTTGAGAAGCAGTCAGAGCTTATTGAAGCTGGCGTTGAGGTTGTGACCGCCCATTGGCAGGCTAGATCTATAATGTTTTGTATCGCGAGGAACTGTCGTCATGGTAATGATGGGAGCTTTAGCGTCTTAAATCATCCAAAGAGTGAAGGCATAGATGATCCGGACATGAGTGCCCTCGTCTCGAGGATCTCCGAGATAACCGAGGAGGTGATTCAAGGGTCATGCACTTCTGACAGGGAGAACGACGTGCTCATCCAAGCACTCGGGAACAAGGAGCATGGTGGCCGCACCAGAGGAGCCGGGGTTGTTAGTTGGTTGCTAGGTTTCCCGGATGATGCGGAAACTTATCGGAGCCACAAAAGGAGTAAGAAGGCAAGAGAGGAGGAGACAATCAAGATGCTTAAGGATGTGGAAGATAGATGGAACTCCAAACTAGATCAACTAGTTCAAGAGAAGGTCGAACGAGAACTTGCGTCCCAACAATCTCAAGGACCATAAGCACGGGGTTGCAGCAGTTGTGGGTCCGCCCCCTTTTGGTGAACCAGATGTGGATGTGCCTCACCCGGTCGATAGCATCACTGACCGTGTGAATGTCAAGCTGTACATCAAGCAACAATGGATGAAAGACAAGGTGGTGCTCGGCCAAGCCTTACCCATGTTAGATGGGACCATTAAAGGCACCCCAATTCCGCCGGGGTACGCCAAAGTCACCATTGACAAGGTACTCAAGAAGAAGTACGGAAGGATACCCATTGACCACCCTGCATCGGAGGACATGCCAAAACTTGAGCAGAACATAGAATTTGTTGTGGCGTGGAGCAAGCACCTCATTAAGCTTGAGCACGAGATGTCCTCGATGAAGAGGACGAATGCGAACCCTCGCCCCACAACTCAAAGATCTCCAAGCGGGGACATCCTCAATTGCCATCAACCCCGTCTTCTTGTCCTCGTCCTCATCGGGAGTCTCCTCTGCGTCGGCCGCCAGAATCCTCTTCCTTCTCCTCCACGCCAAACCTCGCTCCTTTGCCTCCTCCTCCTTCTCCACCTCGTCGCGAGACTCCACCACGTGAGCGGACTCCTCCCCCTCCTCCTCCTCCTCCTCCGCCTCGCGAGACTCCACCATGTCACGAGACTCCTCCCCTCCTCCTCCTCCTCCTCCTCCGCCGTCGCCAGACTCCTCCCCGCTCCTTCGCCTTCTCCACCTCGTCACCAGAATCCTCCTCCTCCTCAGGTGACCGTCCCTCCTCTTACAGTGGGTTCTTCAGGAACCCGAGCGAGAAAAGCGAATCCCGGTCGCTCTACATTCAGGACTAGAGGACATGCTTCTCGTCGTCCTCAGACGCAGGCAACAACAACATCCTCGCAGTCAAGGAAAAGGTCCTCGGCATTGGTTTCTAATGCTGCCCATGGCGATCAAGGGCAAAACAAAAGGCCGTTTAGTGGTAGCACTTCAAACCCGATGGACGAACTGTGGACAGCCAGAATACCCAAGTCCCAGTATGTACCTTTTTTCAATCTTATTGCTGATTTTCCTCTGGCTTTGAAGAGGAACGAATATGAAAGGCACACACAGAACAAATACAATAATGAAAAGGCCGACGATGATTTCAAAGTGCATATAAGAAAGATAGATGAATTGTGCCAAGATTGTCCGGAGTTGACCAGGGAAGAAGCCGAGGAGATGTATTGGGATTCAGTTGGGACGGCACCATTGCCGCATAAGTTTGAATATGGAGCACCTTTGGTCTCCGATGAAGAGTACGAAAATCTTCCCACGCCGATGCGTAAGTTGCACGAATATTACATGGCCGTAAGCTCAGAGCACCAGGATTTTGCATTTATGGCTATTATCCCTATGAAGCTAGTCTACTACTATGAAGAAGAAGAGAGGGTGGACATCGAGTACGAGGCTCTTTTTCAGCTATATCATGTAAAAAACCTCGACGTACAACACATGACATTGTGGACTATGTAAGTACCGTAAACACATGAAATCCTAAGTAATGCTCTTTCGAGTCACCAACTGTTAATTGTTTTCAACTTTGAATGTTTTTATGCAGGTTAATTTGGTGCTATGCTTCAATAAAGCAGAAATGGAAACACTTAGGCTTCATTGACCCCATCAGAGTCAACCAAGGGCTTATCATCAGTAATCCGGACGAGGTGCTAAATCTCTTAGTCCCAATTTTTGAAGAGTTCATGAAGAATGGGAAAACCACGATACTTCTGTCCTACAACTTCGCGTATGAGTTCTCCACCTTTGTTTTTATACTTCTCTTTTCTGTTAAGATTATTTATTAATTTAGATCATGTGATTGCAGAGGTCATTGGGCTTTCATCACCGTCGATCTTGACATCAATCCGATCGAGGTGTGGGATTTAAAGAAGATTCCACTTAAGGACTTGATCCACTATTGCAACTATTCAATAATTAAGTGATACTAATAACATATTATTATCTGATTACACATGTGTCTTTCTAATGTTCCCCCTATTTTTACACAGTCTTCGAACAAGATATAGAGGCCCGACGCAAAGAGCATTCAAGATTCAAATAATGAAGAAGATCGTGTACTTGAAGCAGCCTAAGGGCAACGCCTATGCGGTTTCTATGTGATGTGGGCCATGTTTCGATTCCTCGGCTACACCGCGAGCGAGCTTGATGAACTTATAAGTATAATCCTCTTTTCTATGTCTCGTTAATAATTTAAATAAATTATGATTGTACCGATTCCTTGTTTCCGTTTTAGAATGACAATGGAAGAAACAAAAGCAACAAATGTTGTTAGACTTCGAAGTCGCCGCATTTCAAGCGGAGTTGGCGGACTTCATCAACACCATGGTGCTTTCGAAGAATGGATTATTTTCAATTGCTCGAGCCGAAGGGAAGTACAAGGAAGAGTTGGCAAACCAAGTTAATCATCTCATGTAATTTTTATTTCATTGAACTATAAGTTACATTTTGAGGGTTGTACGCAACATGCTAGAAGGAACCCGATGTTGTATTATAATTGTAATTAATATAATTATAATTATTGTAAGTGTAATTAATATAATTATAATTATAAGTACATTATTTTAAACAATAAAGCATTATAAAATAAAAACTAAAATATATAATTTATTTAAAATTTAAAAAAATAAATTGAAAAAAACCACCATCACTTTGCCGGCCGCAACGAGCCGAAGCGTCTTGCTCCGAACAACACGTCGGCTCGTTGCACAAGCAGTTCGTGTTGTCAGAGCCAACACGGCCGGCTAATTCTACGAGCCGGCAGTGTCGTGTTTTACAACACTGACGGCTCGACGAACCAGCCGGCAGTGTTGGCCCTGGAATGAACCGGCAGTGTTCGCGCTTACAACACTGTCGGCTCCTAAGAAGAGCCGGCAGTGTTGTCATCGAATAACACTACCGGGGCTTTCTACGCACTGGCAGTGTTGTGTGCTCATCGCAGCCGGGGTGAAAATTCCGGCTGTGATGCACCACCCACAACACGCCGCTTGCTCACCGCCGGTTCGTTTCCGTCGGTGATGAGGGTTGCGAACCGGCTGTTATATGAAAATCTGTAGTAGTGCCTTATTATCTTTCTAATGACAGGGCCACAGTTCTTGTACGTACAAGTTGACAATCTGTTTCGTCCGCCAGTGTTCCTGATGCCTCACAGGCCTACTAATCGATGCGAAAGAGCAAGCGTGGTAACCATCGAGACTCATGTCTGCACTTGATGCTTCATTCCCACAAGAGCTCTATAGTGTGTATATATTCATAGTGTGCCCCACCGGTCTGGGATTAGGTGTGATGAAGGAAAATTAAAAAGGTACAATGAATCCCTGTCCATGACCGCCAATACAAGCACGTGTAAATACTTAAGATAGAATACTCATAATCTCTAACAGGATTTCAAAGATATTACATACTCTATATATATTTTCATCAGTCAGACTAAACCTGAGTTATATTTTGGGATGGAGGGAGTAGCTGCCTTGCACAGCCAATTGCCCAAATTATCTTAGTTCATATAGTATCATAATAATTATTATAACCTACCGTAACACGCTACATCTTGAGGATTTGACATATCTATCTATCTATCTATCTATCTATCTATCTATCTATCTATTCTATACTATAAAAGAGCGAACGAATTAGAAAATATATTTTTTTTGAAATAATACTGGAGAGATTTACACCCCTACAGTTTTTTTGGTGCAGCACCCAGATTTGAGCCCCGGGCGGGATCTCCCCCAGGAATTGGAAAATCATTATCACCCAAAAAAATTGCTTACCCTCCTTATCCAACACTCTTAGATTTTGTAATGACATGTGGCCCTATTAAAAACTGACGTCGGGAACATATGATACACTTGTGTTTCCAATTACCGACTCCTCCTCCTCCCTATGTATTTTCACACACGAAATGTATACCCGCCCGCGTATACCTGCCAAGTCCCTTCAGTCTCTGCACCGCACCGGCATGCAGCCAACCGCTCCCGGTACCCACATGCGACGATCCCCTCTCCGATTCAAGTGTCCTGTGTCCCCACACATGCGATTCAGATCCACGATCCCGTCCCTTCCGTCATCCGTCGTCAAGCCGCCTGCCATGGACGATGTCGCATCCATCAAGGCCAAGGGCAGAGGAGAAGAGCAGACGGGGACGAGAGCAGGATCGGAAGGGCAACAGGAGCACACCAAGATCTGCAGCGGAGGAGTGGCAGAGGGCCACATCAGCGGCGTCCAATCGTGAAACGGAGGCGTCGTAGGGATTGTTTTTTAAGTGAATGCTGATTTTAGCCTTTTTTTGAAGGAAAAAACTGTGGGGAGATCCCACAGCGCTTCATTTTCTATTTATAATAAACAAGAGTAAAAAACATACTTACCAAAGTTAACTAAAAGCATCTAGCCAAAAACAGAAACCAGACCTCAGGTCAGGCTTAAAGCGGAGGGACCGTAACAGACACTGGGATTTAAAATTACTAAACCCAGATGTTGACATGAGCACGGCCATTACGAAAAATCTTATCATTTCTGACCTTCCAGATCTCCCAAGCTGCAATGGTGACGATCTCCATGAAGAAAGGCACGTTCTGTTGTAGCATACAGTGAGCAATTCTTGCATGTAAGCTGAGGTTCATATCCCATTGGATTCCAATTCTCCCCCAAAGACCTTCTAGCGAATGAGCAATCAAACAGGAGATGATCAATATCCTCATCAATTCCAACTGCACATAGAACACAATGTGCATTCGGCTCATTAAACAAATTCCTTCTTCGCAACATAACTTTGGTGTTCAGCACATCGACAAGTACCTACCAGGCAAAGAATTTAATCCTAGGGGTAACCTTGGATTTCCACATCCATGAGTAGACCGGGTGTGCTAGGATATTCTAGAATACTAGTTTGTAAAACTTTTTAGATGAATAATTATTGTTGCCCCATATATATGTCCAGCTTTCACAGTGTTCCAAATCAAATTCTTGGTCTTGCAACTCTTGCCTAAGATCTTGGAGTTCACCACATGCTTCCTGTGTTAAAGGCAACATGAAGAGGTTGTCCAGATCAGGAGCCGAGATGATCTCATTGACACTGATGCCTTTATCGTGGGCATGAGAATAGAGCCTCGGGTATCTGAAAGATAGGATTCCAACTGACCAGAGATCTTCCTAGAAAGATACTGAAGTGCCATTTCCTATTGTGCAGTGAGCTATCCCTCTGAACAAGGTGCTCAATCTTTGTATATCTTTCCACCAAAAATACCCCACTTCCCTAGTGGCATGAGGCACCTTTTCTTCATAATAAGCACTCCACACTAATTTTACCCATTGAACATCTTCTATATTGTAGAATTTGTGGAGATGCTTGATGACTAAGGCATCATTCTGAACATATAGATTGATGGCATTTAGTCCACCCTTATTCTTTGGTTTTGTGACCATGGGCCAAGCAGCAAGGTTGCCATATTTTTTTTTTTGTGGAGATGCTTCCTGGCCCTGTCTATATTGTCTATCACACCTTTAGAAAGTTTGAGAGTGCACATTGCATATGTGGCAGTAGAGATGATGACTGACTAGACCAACTGCAGTCTACCAGATGAAGAGAGAAGGGATGAGCAAGCTGTCAATTTTCTCTCAATTCTATCCATCAAAGGGGAATAATCATCTACTCTTGGCTTTGTTGTTCCCATGGGCAAGCCTAGATAAGTGAATGGAAATGATCCAATTTGGCACCCAAATGTATTAGCAAGTATTTCCATCCTCTCGTGATGACATTTATTGGTAGCATCGGGGATTTGGAGTGATTAACTTTCAGTCCCGTGTATTGAGTTGCATGCACCAATCAATTCAACCCAAAAGCTTAAGCCGATGGGGAGAGGCCGTGTATTGAGTTGCATGCACCAACCAATTCAACCCAAAAGCTTAAGCCGATGGGGAGAGGTGGGCAATTCACTTATATTCCAACACTCCCCCTCATGTTAAGGCTCCGGCGAGAGATCTCAGCGACGGTCAAGCCTCAGACGTGGAATAGGAGCGAGCAGCAATTATTTTATTTTAATTGTGCTAACCAAGATTCGAACTCGAGACCTCTGGCTCTGATACCATATTGAGTTGCATGCACCAACCAATTCAACCCAAAAGCTTAAGCTGATGGGAAGAGGTGGGCAATTCACTTATATTCCAACACCGTGGACTCTGAGAAGCTATTTGCCTAGCATCTGCTTGCATGATAAGAAGTTTATCATCAGCGTACTGTACAATAGGGAAATCACCATCCTGATGTGGGATTGGCGGTTGGAGTAATCCTTGAGAGGCTGCTTTGTTTCACCAATGATCGAACCAGTCTATTTTCGAAACTGAAGTTTCCCTATGTTGAGCAGGTCCCTTCACGGTGATGTGAGTCTCATCTATTCATACAACATGCAGCACTAGCAAATGTGGAGATCGATGGCTCGAGAGTACGTAATGCACCTGTAACCAGAGGTTGGCTACTGCATGGCAAATTGGCACTTCACAAGCGTACTATTGAGTTCTGCAGACAGTTTTAGCATCTCTATCCCTGGTTTATATTATCTGCAGATCCGATGACTATTCAATTCGGCAGTTTAGTAGACACTCTTCCATAATAAGCATTTTTGTGTTGTATTTGTTCAGGGTTTGGAGATATTTCGTGGACCTCTCTCTGATTTTTGGAGTTGCCAACTGCTAATCTATATTTTAGCTGTGAATGTGTTTTTCTGTAGTTGTAGTGCATATGGTCTATTTCATTTAGAGAAGATAGAAAATTGGATGCAACAAGTAGCATATTGCCATTTTAATTATTGCTTGAAGTTTTTCCACGGCAAGATGCATGTCTACACTATGAAATACAATTGGATTTTATAAATGGTGTTCATTTCCTCATGTCGAATTCAGAGTTTGGAGCAATGCAAGGACGCAGTTGGTAGTTAAGAACAAGTCATAATAAATGTTCCAGAATCAAGTCTTTTCATTTAACTAAAGTTCTTTGGGAATTGCACTTTGCTTGATGCCCTGTGCTTTAGTTTTTTTTTATGATGATAAGCTGTCTCATAAATAGTCATTTATCTGTATATTGCTCTAAAGCTAACAAGCCATATCACCGTATTAAGATAAACCATTGTTGACAACCAATGTTTTGACTTCTGCAATAAGTCACACCCTAATTTCTTTTTTATCTTGAGAGGGACGCCATAGGGAAAATACCATAATTTACTCTTATGGATATCTACAAAGGAATGTGTATGTTTACACAAGAGAAAACTAATTTGACTGTATCCTGATGAAAACTGCATCAGTGATTACATAAACTGCTTTTTGGGGCCTGTTGGTGTGTTGGTATATCTGCGAAACATACAAGATTGTACTATAACTGTACCATTGAAACAAACAAATGAGTAGATAGAATTTACAGTTTGATCTGTGTGCTCTATGCCAACATAAAGAACCATGAGCTGGTAGAATTGTAGAGCAGTCAGTGCTATGCATGGTGCATAGCGAGATCCTAATTAGAGGAGACCATTGCCAGCTAGAGGGACATTGCACATACTATACATCATAAGGAGCTTGACCTGCAAACTAGGCTCATTGTAAGTGTCACTTGAAGTTGTCCTGACCAGTGTGTTCTTTGAAACAGAACCATCACTTCTGCTTTTAGGCACCTGGACCTGGATCAATTTTACTTGAACGTTGCAAGATAAGTCGCACGGGCGGGTTGAAGACACAAGCAAACTGTTAATTAAATATTGTAATATTTCTATAGTTCTATGCAATAAGAGTGGTCAAAGTAAGGTTTTAATTCATACAACATCTACTGGTGTCAACTATTAACTATTGCATCTATCGGATGATGATTTTTAATGAATTGTTTCAGTATTGTGGAATAAGGATGTTCAACTCGATGAGAGCGACCAACTAAAGATTTAATGACAACATATGGATGACCTCATGAAATATTTATCCTACCGTATAGACGTATGTGTAAATTTTAAACTAAGATTTGTGCAATGTAATTATGTTGAGTTTCCCATTTCCCATCACACTTGTTATATAATATTTTGGTACACATTGATCTTCAAATACTTACATTATAGACGCCCAAAATACTACATAAGAACAAACAAAGAGGAGCCCGTGGTCTCTAGGTGCCCGAGGAGCCCGTGGTCTCTAATTTGTCATCTTATATTATGTGTATTCCATGAGTGTCAACATTTGATTGTTGATGTCTCGTTAACAACTGATGAAATTGCAAATTAGTATCTTTATTTATTATAAAGTTTTTCATTAGTCACAACCATACACGTGTAGGTCGGACGTGCATGTCTGCTAGTAGAAAAGATATATGTGTTGTAGTATGGTTTTACAAAACATGGAGTACTTAAAAAACAAATTTTCAATATTTATATAATAAATTATGTTTGATATGAGTTTCCGCAAGAATGTACATAGTTTCTAGTGTTTTCATGGTGCATCATATTAGTTAATGTAAATTGTCACTACCACTGGTATGTGGTTTGGTAAGAAAATATCTACCAATGAACCACAAATTCAAATAATTCTTCTAGGATGGTAGATGTGATTATATAGTGTAATGTCTAGTTATTGTTTTGTTTTACAGTGACTGGCACATGCATTTAGCATTAATGAATACTTTACTTCAGAACTAGTAAATATATGTGTAATTACAAATATATTTAGTGCAATTTCTTGTTACCAAATAGTTTCAATAATAGCAAACTATATTGAAAACATAGACAGAGATTTCAACATAATTTTAGTATTTTTTGACTGGCAGAGGTTGTTCACTTCAATTTTTCAGATTTATCAAACACAATCTAATTTAGAGGGTTATTTGAAATCTTTGTGCATAATCGCATCAAGTGTAGTTCTGGAAAAAAATTAGGGATTACATTAAAATATCAAGCATAATACAGATCCAATTTAGGCAGTCACTTTACATAAGTTCAATGAATGGGTGCCCGCTAATTAAACACGTCAATGAGTGTGACTTAAGTTCACAAACTTTGCGAATACATTTCTTGCACACTAAATTTTCTCAATTTCATGGCATGCTTACATAGTATCTGGTATGCATTTAAAGTTTCATTACGTGTGCTGAAAAAAGAAAAAGAAAAGTTTGTACAAGCCAACCTATAACTGTCACAAATAAATGGAAACTTTGTTTTAATATACTTTGTATGAGTGGTTCACAAAGGTCAGTGAGGTATAACGATGGATGTTCTAGACTGATTTGCATGACATTTTCTGTAAGGAAATCACCCAGTGTCGATTGAAGCAGCATGCGCACAGATTTTTTTGAGCTGCTGTCTCAGTCCTCTTCAATCTCGATACATTGCTAATGAAGTCCGCATCTTCTTTGCTATGCTATGGATAGATACCACGTAACCATTCCTTTCATAAAATTGATCTTCGTTTGACTAGATGTACCTCTATGCTATTCATCTGCCTTTACTCCTCGTCGTGCGCTAGCTAGTAGTCCATTGCCTTGACTCTGTCTCTGCATGATTTCATAGCCGTTCAGTTGTGAATCTATGAAAAATACGGGAGAGCTCATGCATAATTCAAGCAGGTCTACTTCTTACCTTAAAAAAGTCTACTGTGCAGGGGGCTATGACAACCCATCAAAGTGATGAAGTAGTAGATACTTCCGTTAGTGATCACTAACATTCGGTTTGACCTGGTTGGACTGCAGATACAAGAGTGGGAGGATTGGATATTTGCCGATGGCATCGGTTCTCGTTCTCTACTAAATTTGTAATGGTCTAATTAGATTTAATGATATAACAGACATAACTACACAAGTAACAATAATCTGATATAGTTTTTGTAGCTTCACCTTTTGTGATGATTGAGAGGGGTGAAAGACAAGCCCCGTTCCAAATTTGTGAATGGGCGTGCAAGAGGACATGACATGGCATAATGCAAGAACATTGTTTTGTAGCTTCACAATATCACTTGACTGCTCGACTCTTTTTCCAAATGATTAGCACTGTAGTATGATTACATGCTCTCTTCATATTTTAACGCAGTATTGTTCGTTTCAGCACTAGCTATGCCCTCGGTTTCACTTGTTGTCTAGCAATTACATTGGCTAGTGTTCCTGAAGCCTCACAGGCGGCAGGCCTACTAATGACAAGGCAATTTTTTGGTGTGACCCTACTCCATGATGTGAATTAGCAACCACAGGGACTCATGTCTGCACTTGAACTTTATTCCCATAGAGCTCTATATATGGTCCAATGACACTTGAAGGCAGACAATAAAGGTCCAATGAATCCCAATCTGTGCCTGTCCATACAAGCACAACACGTAAATACTCCGACCAGCAAGACACCAGTGCAGGGAATCAATGTGAAGTCTCATCATGAACCTTTGCATAAGACCAAGCCTAATAGGCTTGGCCGCCACGTCATCTTTAGCCGCTCCTCACACAGCCTGAAATTTAATTTTTTGTTAAATGAACCCACGTGCTGCAGGGGAAAGAAGCAAACAGCAAGCATACGATTCATCATGGAGTCAACTTGCATGCTGCATGGAGAAGAGTTATGTGATCGGCGCCATGTCAGATGCCTATTTATGAATACTTTAGAAGTGGTACATATATATAACTAAAAACAAATTTATTGCAATTTCTTATTACCGAATTATTTTCTGTAATTTTAACTTATGTTTGCAAATGGGACACAGATTTTTAACATACTTTGACAATCCAGAACGGCTGTTAGTGTGATTCAATTTTTCAGGGACAGCACATGATGTGCTTCAATTTTTGAGAAACTGAACCTGTTGTGCTCACCAGACAGAGCACCAGCAGGAAAACGAAGCCTGAGCTAGTTAGACCTCATGTTTGTGCTATAGGACATAGGAGTGGTTCAAAAAGGTCAGAGAGAGAGAGAGCGCATGAGGGATGTTCCAGTCGGATTTGCAGGACCTATTCTATAAGGAAATCACCCAGGGTGGAGTGAAACACGCACATGTCCAGCAATAGATACTGCTAGGCACGATCTTAATCAAAGGAGAAAAACTCAGAATTGTATGTCAGAAACATTTGAAAAAGCAGGCCATCGACAATGGATTTATGCCACATCAGCAGTCACATGGCCTTGGGTGGAGATGGCCCACAAACTTAGATGATTTTGAGCACCCCGGTATTTATTTCCTTCATGAATGATATATATTAGTCACCTTTAGGCTACGAAGTATCTTTTTACATAGTGACTGGATTATATATGTTAGGCAATGCATAGCGAAATAGAGGTGAAAAGGCCATGTTATGTCATATGCAAGACAATAGGATTGAGAGGCACCAGGAGGAATTGTGCAACAGTAACACAACTTCAGGCAGGCGCCCATTTGATACCACCTCCACCCAACCCATACACACCATATGCATGTGAGGTAGCCCGCACTTGGCCACAGCATGGGTAATGCATCGCACAACAACCATCTTTTCGGGGATGGTGGTCCACTGTCCTCTCGGAGAAAGCTTGTAGGAGATGATGCACTGCCAGGGCTAGGCATGGACACCGGAGCTGCCAAAGCCGACAAGATGGCCTAGCCAGGCAAGATAGCCCGCCAACGTATCCTGCACCACATCTAAACTTTAGTTTTATTTAGTCACAAAAAAAACTTCAGTTTTATTTCTGGTGAGAAATATCTATATATGTTGGTTCAGAAATAGGTAGTTAATTTTACAGATCCAAAATTATAGAAAAAAAACATTATATGACGTGCCACTAGGTTTTGGCTTAATCAACTATCTGTCCATCTAGCTTAATAACATGTGGGAAATAATCAGTCTAGACATATTGGAAGGAACCAGAAGACAAGAGCGTGTTGTTCCAACCTGTACGTGCAGGAGGACATCAACAGGATCCGATGATTGATTTTCCTTTTTTTTTTTTTTTTTTTTTTGAAAGAAACAGCAGGGGAGTCCCCTACCTGTATTTTTTTTCATTTTCTTTAAAGAGACAAAAGGAAAAACAGTTACAACAACAGCCGCAGGAAGACCTGACAGAGGCAAGAAAACTAACCTAAAAGATCTAGCACTACGGGGGGAAAGACTGGAGCAAAACAAAACTAAGCTAGGAAGGCAGAGACTACAGAGAGCTAAAACTAATTCTACAGAAGAGGAGCCGGGGAGGAAGGAGAGGTTACAACAAAGGGAGTTACAAAGACCATAAGGTCTAAAACAAGAAAAAAAGAAGCTACTGAAGCTATCGAAGCCATGAAACAAGTTGGTCTTTTCTTCTGCCATTGGCCTTGATACACACCAGGTCCAACTCTGCCTTGAATAAAATCTTCCATCTCTGCATGCTGCAACTTTGTTGATCAAAAATAATGCTATTCCTCATCTTCCAAATACACCAAGACGCCGTGATGATAATTTCTCTGAAGATGCCATGTCGAAAAAGTCTTCTTGCTTCCAGCACCATGTCTAACGGAGGAAGGTTAACATCCCAAAAAATATGGAGAAATCCCCAGCAATCTTGACTGAATGAGCATCCAAAGAACAGGTGGAAAAGGTCTTCCACTGTTCCAGTCGAGCAGAGCACACAGGAGTGATCAGGTACATTCAGGTTCTTCCTTCTCAGCATGTCACTTGTGTTCAACCTGTCCCTGAGTAAAAGCCAAAAGAAAAATTTGTGTTTGCCTAAACTACAGGAAGACCAGAGCCATCTAAATAAGGGTAAAGCTGGTGTCCTCTCTCTCAAAAGTTTGTAGCCTCTATTAGAAATGAAGTGCTCCCCCACGGGTATTTCCAGATGTCAACCTGATGAGGAATAAGATTGAGAGATGAAAGAAAGATTTGGAGATCAAAAAGCTCATCAACAGCAATGGGAGAAAGAGGGAGGTTGAGAATTCTGGCAGGTTCTTGGTCTCGAGGGAGATTATGGAAGCTTTAGGTTTTCGACAACAGAGAATAAGTGAGGAAACCGGAATTTAAGAATGCTACCACTCCAATTTTCAAGCCAAAAGAGAGCAGTGATTCCTTTTCTTGGAGAGCAGATGGAGATCTTCTTGAAACTGCCAAAGAGTTTAAGGATGTCTTTCCATCAGAAAGAGCCAGAAGGAGATCTTGCCTGTGGTGGTGTCTGCTGATTTGCATAAAGTTTGTCCCATGTTAGGGTGACCCAAGGGATATCAACTGAGTTATAAAACTTATCCAGATGGTTTTGAGATCAATGATGCCTAGTCCTCCCTCCTCTTTGGGTTTGCAGGCATCTTCCCATGCTACCAAGCATTTTCCTTTCCTGTTAATCTCACCACCACTCCAGAGGCAGGCTTTTCTGTAGGTGTCAATTTGTTTGATGATCTGAGGGATTTTCCTGTATTTATACATTTTGTTTAAAATTCAATCTATTGTTGATATGGTATATATTATGTTTCAATAGCATATTTAGAAAATTATCTAAAGTAATGACGAGAAAATTGATTGTCATGGAGCATTAATAATAAGGGATTTGCTATATCCCAGTCATCTGGGATTTAGGAAAAATCCCAGGTGACGTCCAGAGCCCTTGGATGCAGATCTAAGGGTTGGATCTGTCCTCTGTTGTTTATGTGAATCAGGCAGTTAGAACGGGTCCGAAAATACCCGATAGACATCGAACCAGACAACTATCGGGCCCGCCAAGCCTTAATGGGTGCATGATCCAATATCCGCTAACTGAGGTTGCTACTCATTTGGCCCAAAATGAAACTATCGGCCCATTAAACATATGTAGAAGCATACAGAAAATTGCAACTCTATCACTACACAGTCCAGCCGACCCGTTACGCACATATTAGTGCCCAAGCCCAAATGACATGTTGATTCCTTCCCAGTAGCAAGGTGATCACCTGAGGGGGGAAAATCGAGTTAGCTAGTATACAGTACAGTGGTTCAGTAGCACTAGTCAAATATGCAATTAAAACATGTTACAAATTACAGAAAATAATGAAAAAAATGCACATTTCCACTAGTGTAATTTCTAGTATTGAAAAATGCAATCTATATAGGTTTCTAAGGAAAAAAAAAGAAACTAGGTACCATCCTGCATCTCACTAACACACTACACATCAAAAAGCAACAACTACTGCATCTCACTAACACACACAAAGGCAGAGAAACACCAGCAAATATATAAGGGAGAGAGATACACACAAAGAGAAACATAGAGTGAGAGAGAATACTATTTATACTGAATTTTAAAATTTTTAGACAGAGGGAAACCCTTACACATGACGACAGAGACACACACATAGCACAAAAAGGAGGATTCAAGGAGATCAATCAACATTATTCTTTCTAGAAAAAAGGTCCAGAACTATGTGACTCACTGGTAACATGGGGACTGGGATATTTACCTTTCTTCTTTTCATGGGTACTGGAATTGTGCTCCATGTTAGTACGAACAGCTCTTGCAACACCCTCGATCTCTTCCTTTGCTCGCTCAAGCAGATCTGGACCCCTTCACCTTTTCCACACGTCTTCTCAGTTATTCACATGCAGAACCAACTTGTTGTCAGGTGATGGGGTTAGTGAACACATCAAGAGCATCATATATACAGTAAAAAATGAAAAATATAAGCATGATTCCAGGGGAATAACTCAATGACACTACACTAGGTTCATTAGAGTATGAAACACATGGAGGTGAGTTAAGATAATCAAACTAACCTGTGCTACTATTCCTGAAATCAAGTGCCCTTACTAGAATCTTCTCTGTTGCAAAAGGCATCGTTATTGAGCATCTTGTATGTTGCAGAAATATTCAGAGAGTGAGAGTAGATTCCAAGGTACAATGAAAAGCTTAATTGTACCACTATTCAAAGAGAACACTTTCAAATTCTAAAACTGAAATTAGGATTGTCGTACAAGTATACTTACTTTCATAAAGAGCTAATTCCCACAAAAAATCCACTAGGCCTCAGGACACAGCTTATTTCAGCTACCTGGCAATTATCCAAGCTGTCAGAAATTGAAGCTCAACATAAAAAGACAAATGTTTACCTAAATGCTTCCCTGAACAACTGTAGATATTATATAATAATAATTGAAGGAGGACTCACTTGCCACAAATGCTTCCCTGAACAAGAAGAATGAGAGTATTATTACGAATAAAATGGTAAATTTGGTGTGGTCTGGCACAATAATAAAGGTTACCTAAATCATTCACTGCTATACCTAGAACAAGATGTTCTCAAAACCCAAAAGACAGAAAAAATCTCCCTAGATCGAAACAAACACAATGACAAAGGACAATCTTTTTTATGCAAAGGACAATGTGGATTTCTTGCTGTCCTGCAAGAGAAGTTAAGGACAAGTGAAGATTAAGTGAGAAACAACACAGAAAAACTGAACAAAATGATAGATGAAAAACAACAGGTTCTTTGCAGGACCCATTTCTTTGCAAATTTAGATAATTCAGATTCAAATGTTAGCAGCAAGAAACAACTTAAGTCGAAACAAGCACAATTGTGATGGACAATAGAAAGCACAATAACAAAAGGACAATCTTTTTTCTATGGAAGGACAATAGACAGAAATTTTGACCGATCGAAATAACCACAATTACAGAGGGACAATTTTTTTTCTATGTAATGACAATAGACAAAATTATCCCCCCAGATCAAAACAAGCACAATAACAGGACACAACTGAAAAAAAATAGAAAATTTGAGACAACCAGAAAACAAGAGATGGAATGCTAATAGCAAAATAATTTATGTAATGTATTAGTAATAGAGAAAATTCATTACTACTATATATTTAGACCTACAATGAAATGTATAGATTGCATTGGCTCAGAACTAGAATTGCAGTGCCCTACACTTGCACTTAATATTAAATCACACTGCAATTATGTCACTGATCTTCAAGTTGTTTGGTTTCCATATGCAATGCCCACACATTCTACTGCTATAGAGAAGTTGGTCTAGGCATACATACATGCCACACTACAACCATCCTTTGCCTTGTATGTCTATTTTGATTTTTGTTGCAAGGGGGCAAATCAAATTTCACAATAGTTGAAAAGGAGACAAAAAAAAGTTAAATGTTTTATATATAGAGATCTTTCACTTGTGCCAAACAAAAAAATAACTGAATCCTAGTGACATGAAATGACCTTGGACAGCTGCACCTCAACATCGATTGAAGTAGTAGAGTGCGCTGGTCATAAACCTCATCACTGTCCGGCTCAGCCTATCAAAAAGGTACAGAAAATGTACAGAGCTCCGCATTTAAAACACTTATCAAATATCCAATCACATGAACTTTGCAGTAGAAAACAACTCAACAAAAAACAATGACTTCATTAGTTTCTATTAGAATACCTCTTGTTTTTTGCAGACCTCCAAAGCTTAGGTACCGCTTATGATCAGCTAGCATCAATATCAACTTGGTAAATGCCTTTTGGGAAAACGTGATCCAGTAAACAATCAGGTTACAATGGCTGCAATGATCCATACCCAAAAAGCCAATTAAAAAAGCCAACCAAGAAAGGAACATAAACGATTTTACACTTCCTGACTGTTCCTAGTTTCCTAATTAAGTAAACCAATACGAACTTAAACCAACTCTGTAATGAACCACTGTCTCAGGCAACGAAATGGCAGAAGCACATTTTGCAACAAGTAATCCTTGTGCCCAGGACAAGTGTTTGAGATTTCAAAATTTGCATTCGCAATAGAGAACAGGAAGTTGTAATTAGGATTTAACAAGCGAAAACAACAGATCCTGAACGCTACACTACTACTGCTAGACTTATTTTGTCGAGTACTTGAAAAGATATGTATATCTGTGTGGCCCATCTGTTACCAAAAAACACAAAGTCTCCTAGTGTAGACACAAGTTTAGCTTGTCATTTCCACTAGTACTTGCTAGAAGTGCTGAATGGCTTGTAAGCATTATAGATCACAATTGCATGACCAAGTGGCTAACCTAAGAAGAACCTAGTTACTACTTAGAGCATCTCCAACAGTTCCCTATTTGGATTGGCATCCATTGGAATTTGGCAAAACAATGAAATTTTCATCTCCAACAGTTCTCCAAATGGCTTGCCAAATTATACCAAGTTGCCAAACTTCCTGGCCGCGCGCGCATAGATGCGCACGCGAACTCGAGTGCGCATCGCGGCCTCTCTGCTCGCGACCAGTTCCCGCGATCGTGGAATTTTCCGAGCCCGTTCCCGCGTCGCGCCTCCAGTCGAGTCCGCTCCAGTCCCGTCCCTTTGCGTATATATGCCTCGATCGGCCTTCCTTCAACTCATCGCGCCGCCAGAATTGACGTGCATGCTGCTGTCGATTGGCCGGCAAAGCTAGCTGCTCCAGGGACAGTGCTGCTATCTCATGATGTTGTCGCTGGACAGAGAAGATCGCCATAAAGTGCTACTGTTCAGCGTCGCCTGCCACCAAAGTGAAGCTCATCGATTTGACAGAAGAGATTTGCCGTGCTGCTACTCATTGCTTTGTGCACCAGCAGCAGGACTGCTACAGTACCATGATCAATGAATGAAACCACTAATGAAAATGTTTATCACACTTGACTGAAAATACTAATAAAAATGTTTATTACACTTGAGTATAAAATATATATATATGGTTCAATGCGTACACTTGACAAAATATAAATGTATATATAATGCAAATGAGTGCCAAATACATTATATGAAAAATGTAATCATATATTGTACGAGTATAAATCTGGATGGTTGTTCCACAAGTGTTCGATGAGGTCTTCCTTCAACTGCCCATGGGTGCCCTTGTCTCTGATCTGTGTTTGTGCTTCAATATATTCTTCAAGTGTGCGATGAGCTCGACCATGTTGAGGCTCGACATTGTCACCACCGTAATCAAAACGCTCCTGAGGGTCGACTACGTATCCTTCATCTTCTACAATCATGTTGTGCATGATGATACAAGCCCTCATGATAAGTGCCAAAGTCTCATTGTCCCAAGGGCGTCCGGGTCCTCGAATAATTGCCCACCTTGATTGGAGAACCCCGAAAGCTCTCTCGACCATCTTCCTCGCTGCTTCTTGTGCTTTGGCAAAATATTGCTTCTTGTTCCCCATAGGTAGAGTGATGGACTTGATCAGAGTAGCCCATGAGGGGTATATACCATCTGCAAGGTAATAACGGGGTCGCGAGAAGGGAATAGACGGGGTCGCGCGATGGAGATCAGGCGTACGGGAACATACCGGTCAACAAACTCACCAGGTGGGCCTGCTCTTTTTTTTGATTTGGCAAGGAAAAATAGGGAACCGTTGGAGATGGGCTTTTTTCAACTTGGTAAATCATTATACCAACTTGCTAAAACTCGCAATTTGGCAAGTGAAAAGTAGGGAACTGTTGGAGATGCTCTTATTAGCCTATAGTAGAACCTAGTTACTACTTATTAGCCTTGAAATAAAAATACTGGATTCAGTGCAGCAGCAACTAATTTGACACAAATACATGACAAATTGTTGAGGCGTAAATTAGCAAAAATAGACATAAAGACGCAGAGAGAGTGTGTGGTGTGTATTGGCACAAAAACACAATAGAGATGTTCTAACTGCATCAATGCACAATAGTCAGCCCACTATGTCTTTGTTACTCCATGTAGTTAGCACAAAGCACAATCACAAATCAGAATGACTGATATCATTTTGAACTAATTGCATTATAAAGGCCGACACAAATACAAAGCTATGATGGGATGCAACATCACAAACAATAGCCAATTTTTTTCTCTATGATAGGACAAAATCTCTCTCCCAAGTGCAGCACAATTAAAAACCTAGGATGAGATATATCAAAACAAGCACAAAGACAATAGACAAATTTTTTTTTCAAAGAAATGACTTTTGGATGTGATGATAGTGCACTAGAGCTTACTCGATTGTGTGAGATAACAACTAACATAGATTGTCAACAGGTTTGCAAAAAAAAAAAAAAAGATTTGAGTCCATTTGATGAAATTTATGTTTTTGCTTTGTGCCATTGAATATTCAAAGAAAATAGCCAGTTCTTTGATAATCAATTTATCTATGTATATGCAGGGTGCTTTGGCAAGAGATTTAGAAGAAGATATTGAAAGTTACTAACACCAATTATACGCATGAGGTAAATAGAAATTACAGTTATTGCAATTTAAGAAAACAGCTATTGCAGTGCTACAGACTTGCAATTTACACTTTTCATAATTGCAACTACCAATATTTGAGTTCCTTTTTGATTGTTTCTAATGAACAGGCTACTTCAACAACACTAGTGCAAGACAACTACTATGGACAAGACTAACAAATAAAAGAAATGAATTTGAGTCTCCAAAATTTCAATAGTGCTTCAAAAAAGGATTTCGAATTGAATCCTGCAAGCTTCTACAATTTCGGTCAAACATTGAAAATGACACCACCCCGTGCCTCCTTCACACACAAACACACAAACAACCAAGCAAATAAACCAAAATATTCATAAGTGGAGCCTATGACAACTCAGTGGATCTTATGCTTCCCAGTTAGCACCCAAGCCTCTCATATCACTCCCAGAATATCCTACATATACAACTACCACGATCAAGTAGTTATTGAAGAGAAACCTTGGAGCACTTACTTGAAAATTTGAATGTTTGTCAATTGAGTTGTTTTTTCAGAAGTAGCCTCTGTACATTTGGTTCAGGTAGTGGCACATATATCCTTTTTACCTGTTCATGGGATAAGAAAAATAGTGGCTTTCAATATCTAGAAAAGCGAGACAGCATAATATGATATTAATGACAAAAATAAGTGCACAACACTTCAACAATCATCCTAAGGCCCAACTCCTAACTCACTACAAATATCGAAGAGGTGTGTGTTAACTCGAATCACAAATAACAGATTTGAAAATGTTTTTAGCACACATCACAAGAGACATTTTTTTTGTTGGTATGACAGAACACAATTTTTTCCACCTACTGAAGTACAAACACAAATCACAAAGTTATGGTATGTGCTAGCTAAGAGAGAGGAACAGAGTAGGATATCATGTCACATGCGGATTCTCAAAAGAGCAAACACAAGTCAGTCAACACTTCAAGTCTGACCTACATTTAAGAGTAGGATGCTGCATCATGAGCCATTGCAGGTAAAATGCTACTGGTATAAAGGAAGGGAAATGGCATAACCCACATACAAGAGAATATTTTTAGGGAGGAACCAAGATTGTGGAGTCTATGATGCTAAGTGTGACATAATATTAGAGTCTAGATCAAGCACTACAGTGTGAGGTAAAATATCCATCCATAACAGTAGTAGTTCAGAACAATAGAACAAGACAATGACAGAGGGACAAAGGACAAAAATTTCTCACTAGATCAAAACAAGCACAATGACAGAGGAACAATCACAATGACAGAGGGACAATCTTTTTTCTATGGAAAGACAATAGACAAAAATTTCTCCCTAGATCACAATTCCCTATCTAGATCGACACAAGCACAATGACAAAGACAAAAAATTTCTATGAAAAGACAATAGACAAAGATTTCTCACTAGATCGAAACAAGCACAATGACAGAGGTACAATCACAATGATAGAGGGACAATTAGCCTAAAAATACTATTAGTTCTTAGTGAAGGTGGAAACCTAGACAGAGAGAGTGTCACTTGTCTACATGCAGCAGCCTAAAAAGCTCAACAGAAACAAGGAAATGGATGTAAGCTTAAATGACATATGTGCACCACTAGTAGCAATACTAAGAAGCTGCTAATCACACTTTGTTCAGTAGCGCTTTACAAAGTTCAAAAATTTATTAGTTCATTCATACCTTTTAAAACATCTCTAGTTCTATTCTATTCTTGGATCATCTCTCTACCTCCAACTCTCTAGATTGCTACATATGCTCTACTACGAAACATCTCTCCACTTCACTACAGATTCCTGATGGTTTTGTTTCCTAATGTGTTGAATCCTGACGGTCACGATGTCAAGACTAAAAGTTGACAGCCAATTTCTTAGCTCACCGTTTTCATCATAGAAAATGGCTGATTAGAAAAATACAAGAGCCATTATGCTCACCTAGAGCATAATTTCCATATAGAACTTTATCTCAGGTAGTAACCTGTCACACATCAGATTTTACGAAAACAAGCACAACTTTGTTCTAAAATTGTTAGTCTAGCCTACAAATTTAATAGTATGGTTTTTTCAAAAAGAAAAAACTAATAGTCTGGTTCTCTGCAAGGTTCTGGGATTCGACCGAAATATTCCGAATCTCGGCGAAATTCGTCCATTTTGGTGAGCTCCGAGTTGAATTATCTCATTCATATTCTGAAAATTCACTGAATTGACTCCGAATTTGTCCCGAATTTTCCCGAATTTCGTCCATTTCGGTTGGGACCGAATTTTTTTCCAAAATGAATCCCAAAACCTTGGTTCTCTGTTGCTTGATATTGAACCAATGAAACTAAAATTTATTTTCATTGGTAAATTTCTGAAATATTCAGAGTTGCACTAATTACTGAGTGTTAGATAATTTCAATAACAAAACAAGCAGCATTGAATTACCTTAGTTGGAACTGAGCCACATCCGGATCCTATTGAGACTAGACAATACAATCACGTATCTGGATACTAGTTCTTCTTCATCAGTTGATTTTAGTACAGCTTCAATAGGCTTCATAAGGTCACACTTAATCAACTGCATTGCTAAAGAAATATCAGATGCCAGTGATGAAATAGCAAGGCATGCCTGCTCAACCTGCAAAAGCAATTAGAAAATTTAAAAGGAATAAGGAAATATTTAATGCTTCAACATGACTGACTACAGAAAGATAGTTGGGGTATGTAGTGTGTACGCCATCAGAGTGGTTAATCTAATTAGAATTTGGATACATAAATCGATACAAACAAATTCCAATCCACTCAAGATCGTGCAGGATCTAGAAGAACAGAAATAGAGGAAATCCCCATCACCAAACCCAACTAAACATGCCCAAAAGGACTAAGACAATTATATACTAATCAGTTATATACTAGTAGAGAGTAGTGACAAAATATCTTACATTAAAAAAATAGGTCACAAAGTTGAGCAAAACATGATTATAAGGCATAGGGGATTAACTTAACTAACACATTTTCATTCATAGGTCGTAGCTCTCTCACTCATGAAAACACATACAAACAAGCAATCACAAAAAATTGTTGTATATGGACACATAGATAATAAACAATTAACAATTAAACAATAAGGAGCAACTGAATCTTGGATCACTGAACTGTACTATATGACGAAGACGAACTGCAGTAGCTGAACACTGAACTAATTAATTAAATGCTGCAGTAGATGAATTACTGAACTGAACAACTCTGAATACTTGCATAAAAAACGAGATGAAAATCTAGATGCACTGACAAACAACATATCCAACGAATATGATCTATTGTTGTCAGTCAATTCATAGAGAAACCCATAGCAATTAAGGCTTCATTTAAGAATTAGATGAGAATAGTGAAAAGAAGACGAGCTGTGATTTTGTTTTTACAACCCTACAGACCTGCCATTTACATCCTTGACATGTCAGAGAAAAACCCTAAAGCATGCCGTGCCGCCTAATCCAAACTAGACAGACTATAAATCAAAATCAAACTCAGTCTGAGAGCCCTGAAGCTCGGTAACTGAACATCTCAAACTCCGCATTCAGTATAAAAAAAAAGAGAGGAATGGCAGCGCCAAAACGTGAGGTCTGATTCAGCGCCAAAAATAGAACATCTAAATTAAAGCTCTGCAATCCGGTTGCCTCATCCACACAAATCCATGCCCCAAATAGCAGCGCTACATCTCAGCGCAACAGCGGGTCGCTAGTCATCCCCCACAGCTGATAACAAGCGACTGCATCCATCAGTTCACCCGGGGGCGTGGCAAGCCAACTACATGCGCAAACAACGCTACAGATCACCCGCCGATCTACCCTACTCATACCCGTAGCAACACTCACCATTCCCCCATTCCGGCAAAGCAGATCTAGAGCTCAAATCGAGGGAGAGCGAGTCGTACCTTACAAGCGAACTCCAAATCGAGGGAGAGGACCTCCAGCGCAGCAAGGGAACACCAAATCCCGAAGGGAGAACCTCTGATGCGCCGGGATGGAGACGAACACGGAGAGGAGAAGCCGAATCGCCCCCTCCGCCGCGACAGCACCGAGACCTTTCCTCTCTCAGTCTCTCAGCGTGCACAAAGAGAATGCAAGCAGTGCCCTCTCGGTGTCCTCTTCGGATCGGACAACAAAGTGATTAGCGGGTAGCGGGTAGCGCACAGAACCGACAAACGCCACCGAGCCCGTGACGAGTAGCGCTCGCGTCGGCCCCGTGCGTGCCGCGTGTCGCCTGGACAATGGTCACAATCCCAGGCGACCATCAGTTAGTAAAAGTGTAATAATAATCAAGGAGGTGCTCATAAGGGTAGAGTTTGCATACGTATATTAATTGGGGATGTGGATGAGTGTGCGTGCGTGTTGTCGGCCTCTGTTTGTACTTGTGTAATTCCAAAAAAAAAAAAAAAGGTAAAATGAAACTACCATTGGTATGTGGATCATTAAGGAAATATCATCGAATTACTTATAAGCTATCCAAATAAATATTCCAAAGAGGTAGAAGTTTGTAATTTTGAAACATATAGTGTAGTTCCTGGTTATTGTATTTTTTACAAGGATTCGCAAATGAATCTACCATTTATGAATACTTTGGTTTGAAAGAGGTAAATGTGTGTGATTGAGAAACATATGCAGTTGAATATCTGTTAGTTGGATTTTTTTCATATAATAGCAAATTATATTTGCACTTTGTATATTTATAGACTGGTAGATGTGGATAGTTTTTATAGACTGGTAGATGTGGATAGTTTTTATAGACTGGTTGATGTGGATAGTTTTTATATCTCCCCAAATAAAAAGAGTAAAACAAGGACACTCTTACCGTGCGGTAAAAGAAGGCTCCGTCGTCCAGGCCCCGTCCGCTCCTCGCTTTACTTTCCCTCTAACACTTGTATTGCATGCTTACAGTTAGATCCACCGAAGACCTGCTTTCCAGCTGCCGTCCGATTTATTTGGATGCACACGCGTCAATAGATAAGGATAGTTCTGCACATGGCTGCAGCCAGGCTGCATGCATTTTTTTTCCGTGCGATCGCTCCCCTGCGTCTAGAAAATTTCACCGCCAGGTGGACATGTCTTCCCGATAGCTGCCATATCTATCCACCAAGCCGCCTCCTGCAATATACCTCCTCCGTGCGCTCGATCCTAGATGCACCCATCACGCTCGCGAGATCACTTCCACCAATCACGCCGACGCCGCAACATCTCTCCCCTACCGCCCTACGCACCCTCGATCTCTCCCACAGCCGTCGCGACTCCAGTCCTCTCCATCGTTGGCTCGCCCACTGACGATCCGCCAGATCACCAGGCGACGGAGCCGACCACAATGCCACGGGCCGGGGCCACGGCCACGGCCACCAGGAGGCAGGCGAGTCTCCTCCATGGACCAGGCTAGGGAGACACCCACCAGGCGAGGGTGACGTCCAAGGACGCGACCACACCATGTTTGCAGACGGCGGCGCGCGGCACGTGTGGGAGCCATTGCTGCACGCTGCCACACTCTGTCGGCGCGCGGGTGGACGCGCGGTCACCCCCGGCGCTGCACAGTAGCGCACCCCAGCAACATGTGGGAGGTCGGGGCCAGTCCCCAGCCGTTCTAGGAGGCGAGCAGCTAGGCCCTGACTGCGTGCAAGATAGTCTCTACGGCCCGATGGTAATTGATAACTTACCTTCTTTTAGCTTAGTGCGTGGTTAAGATCTTAATAGAATTTACTCAAATCATCAACGGCAGGACTCCTGATGTTCCTGTGAATTTGAGGGTGCCAGTGCGATCGGAGTGTGCTGTTATCAATCGGATGACATGTCGTGCTTCTGATTGGAGATTAGGTTTCGGGTAAGGGCTGAATCGTTTGTGTGTGGCAGTGGCAGGCTGGCAGCAGATTTTTTACATGGTCATTTTAGTTTACTTGCTGATCTATGGTAGGTTAGTTTCATATGTGCTCAGACTGTTCGATCAAGTATTTTTTTGGGTGCTTCATCAACGATTGGACTCCATTAAGGATGGTTCTAAATTGTTAATAACCACAATTGTGGTGTATATGACTATTCATTTTCCACCGTAATAGCATCCATCACTTGTGCAAAGTAAGTTTGACCAAACTATAAATGCTGATTGGTACAGACATAGCGGTTCATGTTATATTGTGGTTCATTGTTGATTGTTGATTTACTTCTAGACCAAACGTTCTGCATCTATATATCTTAGTACAGAAAGACTTGAATAATGGTTCTGAATATTACGGATGATTCCAGATCATCAAAAATCTGCAGTAGTACTGGTGGATTGCTCCATCGAAGCATGGCTAATTGTATAGTTGAGTTGCCCTCACTCCCCTAAAAAGAGATATCTGTATGTGTTCATGTTCTATTATGCAGCTGACGCTGTGTGCAGGTTTTTCTCTCTGCTGCCTTTACTGGATCGAGAAGGTGAAGTGCTCGCCCTTTCTGACAGGTGTGGCAATGTCTGCATCACATGATTTGACTCCCATACTATTTCTCTATACAACTTCACAATTTTATTAGTAATAATCACTGATTTTCCTATACCATTTTTATATTGCTGGACTCTGTTAACAGATAGTACTACCATGGCAGTGATGAGATGAAGGTTTAGTTGGTGAGACGTGATGACGGATCTCTGTGGGCTGTAAACGACTGAGATTGTGTGTCAACATTCGGTCTTTGGTGGGGTTCTCTTTGCGGGTTGGATGCTAAGGCAAGATGGAAAAATAACACACAAGTAACAGATATTTCAAGTTCTTTATGTATTGATGACGTTTGGTACTTGCAGGTATACAACTTGAGCGTCCTCTCACCTTCAGTAATATCTTGTTATTGTACTTTTTTATATAGTTAGTGCTTTATCCCCATCGGTATTTCTGATTCACTCTCAGATCAATCCTGGTGATCAGGTATTTGAGCCGTGCACTCAGATCATTAAAAGTTTCAAATTCACTTTAGTTTTAGGCAGGATGGTTTTTGTTTCAGTCCATTGTACCTGTATTAAATTTCCCTCTCTTATTTTTAGGCTTTCAGGATAGGAATAAATGAATGTTCCTGCATACCAGGCCTTCAGTTTTGCGCCATGCAAATTGATTTGGTCAAAATAACTTGCATATAGGAGCAATTACTGTTTTTTTGGCAAAGTAACCTAATCTGAGATAATTATTGGACCCACTTCAATTGTTTCCTTGTGTTACACTATGCTCTGTTGTTGTCTTCAGCAGATAACTTTTTAGTTCAGGTGGTGATATGTACTGCGAGTAATGCTGAAAGTTTCTGTTCTAGGCTTCTTGCAGCCAGAGCACTCTTCTCTTTTGTGTCAGTGAACAAGAATTCAGTTGTACTTTCAAAATAATTTTCTAGCATAATATCTGTTGGCTACTATGTTTCTGGTGCTCTTTGACTGAAAACGACAGGATCCATTTCTGATTCCAAAGTTATATTCAAATTCAGTAGCCTGCTTTCCCTTTGAATTTGCAATTCTCTGTTTCAAAAGTTGGTGCTCGATGGCCATCAATATTTATTTTATTGTGCATGATTTTGTTTAATACTTGGTTTAGTAGTTTTTTGTCAGTGCTCTATATCTCTGCTGGTTTTGAACGTTTTAGTGTTTAGCAGCAGTATCTGTCTTACAATATTGCTTTTATATGTCCATTTCTCATGAACTTTGCTGTTTTAGGATTAAATGTCACTTTAATCCTATTATTTAATTTTATAAGATTGTGATCTTATTGTGTGATCCATATATTATTAGTACAAAAGTTTATTTTTCTCAGTAGCAACGCACGGACACGATGCTAGTATAATAAAGGGGTTACATGTATTACATTTCAATTGCCGCAAACAAACATGAGCCAATATAGAAAATTATTTTGAATTTTAGTTCATAATCGTATTCGGGGGTTGCTGTAAATTATCAAACATATATAACCACTGAGGGATAATTTAGATGAAAAGTTAGGTGGATACTTAATTTGTGCAAGGCTGCCAAATATCTGCAAGGCTGCTAAATACAGCATGTCCAGCAATTGATACTACTTCTAGGCACGATCTTAATGACTGGAGAAAATCTCAGAATTGCATGGCAGAAACTATTAAAAAAAGCAGGCTTCTACCATTAATAATGAAAACAATGCCAGCCATCAGCACACAGCTTCAGTCCTTAGGTAGAGATGGCCCACATACATAGATGATTTCAGCACGGCGGTATTCATTTCCATCAAGAATACTGAGTGACTATTAGCTACAAAGTATCTTTTCTTTAGCGATAAAATTATACATATGGTAGGGGATAGGTTGCGAAATGGAAGTGAAAAAGGCATGTACGCTGTGTGTCACATGCATGATGATGGAGTCTACTTCGATAGAAATATATGATTGTGAGGAAGCCAGGAGGAATGGTACAACAAAATTACAACTTCTAGCAGGCACCCATTTAATACCAGCTCCATCCAAATCCTACACACCACATTTGTTGAGCCCTCCGGCATGCCTGGTACCTGGGGGCTGGACGAGCTGACGCTTGCCGCCTGCCACGTTGCCGTTGTGCCATGCTGCTGGACTCAGCCCCTGCACAATTTCATTCGCCGCTCAGTTCCCAATCTATGGGTGACATCACACGAAATGCAAGCAGCTCTACTCCTTGCCTTTAAAAATCTCAGCTGCCGAGGATACTTTCCAGCCATCAAAGTGATGCATTAGTCAATACTTTCCAGTCACCACTTTCAGAGCAGGTAGACCTGCTAATTGTTAGCTAAATAGATGCACAATGTAGTCTTCGTTTCATTGAGTTGTGTAATAGTCGATTAGGATCGGTTCATGAGCGTAGCCATGCGCGACATGGGCCGGACTGAGTTGAGCTAGCTCGCGCTAGGCATGCCGAGCGCATGTAGTGTGCACCACAAGAAAGCGTGCCACGTTCTCTGTGTGTCGTGGCGCGGGAAGATTCTAATCTGGGTGTGACAAATAAAGACTCAAATGCTGCGGTTGCTGGCTGCGACAAAATATATTGTCTTCCACGTTTTACATCTCATCTGTATTCTCACCGTGATTACCACGATCACAACCGGCGATCCTGGGCACGCTAGGAACTTTCGGCTCCAACATGTGGTATCAGAGCTGAGGAGTGTTCGTCCATCGGGAGGAGCAGGCGAGATCGTCAGGCGGTGCTGATTGTTGGGAAGAAGAAGGAGAAGACGCGAACCCTAGACCGTCGCAATGGGAACAAGCGGCAAGGAGCAGGAGACTATGGAACGCGCCTGGAATCAGGTGGCAGGTAATCTCGTGTGGCCTATGCTTTCCAAAACAAATTACCAGGAGTGGTCTGCGCATATCAAGTGCAATCTAGAAGCCATGTATTTGTGGAACGCAATCGAGTCGGACAAAGTCGAGCGGCGTCATGATTGGCTCGCCCTGGGTGCCATGCTGCGTGGTGTACCGCAGGAGATGCACGCTATGCTTCTAAACAAGAAATCGGCCAAGGAAGCATGGGAAGCCATCAAGTCGATGAGGTTGGGTGCAGAACGGGTGAAGGAGGTCAATGCACAGAAGTTACTAGTAGAGTTTGAGTCGATCGCGTTCAAGCCGAACGAGTCGATCGATGACTTTGCGGTGCGGATCAGCAAGCTGGCAACCGATCTGAAAGGATTGGGAGATAAAACTGTCGATGACAAGAGGATCGTGAAGAAGTTTCTGAGAGTTGTCCCACCATGCTACAACCAGGTGGCTGTGACAATTGAGATGTTCTGCGATCTGAAGGAGCTATCCGTGGAGGAACTATTTGGTCATCTGAGAGCGGCTGAAGAAAAAGGACAATGTCATCGACAAAGCTGGTCACCTTCTTCTTACGTAGGATGAATGGGCCGCCAGAACATGAGCCGATGGTGTCACAGGATTCATCGTCATCGGTGGAAGGAGCGGTGGGCACCATGGCATGTAGGACAAATCTAGCGCACGAGGTGGAAATAATGGCAAGGAAGGTTGTGACACGTGTGATGAGGCTGGATCTAAGTGCGGTGTGCTCGGACATTGCTCAAGGAAGTGCCCGAACAAGAAGGCCATATGGGATGAGACGGAGGATGTGGCACATCATGTCAATGCTGACGCGGACACGAAGCCGTCGCTTTTGGTAGCTCAAGCCAATATTGCGCGCACCCCGGGTTAGATGTGTTATATGTATATTTGCGGTTGAAGAACCATCTAACGATACCTGTTCTGTGAAACTATTATGCGATGTGTTTTGTAAATATGTGAACTAGGTATCTGATTAGTAGGTATAATTTTGTAATGACATTTAATATAACAACTACGTGTATCTGCAGTTTAATTGCCTATGTCAAGATATGACCAACAATATATGTTGAGATTTAACCCTTTCTTCCAGTGTTGAACTAACTTAACTCTAATGTTTACCGTTAAAAAAAAAAAAAAAAAAACCCTCCAATGTTCACCACGTAGCATGAATGGGCACAGGGGCTAGGCTGAATAACAACGTTATCTGCATCACTGCATGCCGGCTCACGTGCACAGCGCTGTACAATTTAGTGAAACCTGATGGGTCACTGCTGGTCTCTACAACATTAGTTGCTCCTCAACCCCGACCCGAGCTACACTAGAATACTATACTCCTAGAGAGATATTTGTTCCAATTCATGTTGTAGCAATGCGGATGTCTCCTTATGAAGGCAATTCGCCGATCTCCCATGAGCAGTTGATCATTGAGCTCTAGAAACATGAACAGATGGGGATCCTCTTCCCTCGCACTCTTTATGCTCATAACATTTGACTATCTTGGAACGTCTCTGCAATGCAAAGTGCGGTTGCTATGCAGCTGCACCGACAAGATGACCACAAGTGCAACATTGTGCCAACATACGTGGACAACAAAACACGACTATGATATGACATTAGAGACATGTCCCTAAAATGTTGTGTAATCTTGAAAACAGGGCTTTTGATGGCACACAGTCGCACCGTACAATGGAGATGAATCATGTGACCACACTTAAAGGCGCATGTGCTCCCAGCTGCAGGACAGCTGGAACAAGTGGGTGTGTGATATTCTGAAGTAAAAAAATTTTGTCATCGTTATGATTATATAATACCCTGCATCATTTGGAAAAAGTTTGTTATCTGAACAAAAGCGCTGTGGTATGATGTTATCTCAAGTGCTTACTATTATAACGACTTCAAGAAGAAAACCTATATAAGCTACACTAATCTTTCAAATACTCTGCTACTTTATTAACTTTGGGAAAACTAGTTCATGTATCTTCGACTGAACCACTTGAGGCAATGCATGGTGATATCACAGCACGTCCTTCCGCCACTCTGGCCTCCAGGACATTTACTGATCACATTTAAACATTTCGTCTACACATATACAACAGCGACACAGTTTTTCTGGGACCTCCATGGTGGTGCACCCAGTCAGTGAGGTGATAGATGCAATTTGGAGCGAGGAGAGCTTCCACATGGGGTACGGGTAGAAATCTGAACCAAAAAAAAAAAGCTAGAATATCACCACTTGAGCAAACATGGCCATTGTGGACATGGTCTCCTCTGTGTATCCCAATGCCTTGCAAGCCGAGCATGCAGTGGGCCTATTTGTTGCCACTACAGTGGTTCTAGCTACAAGTCACAGATGATTCTAGTTGCTGTATAACCTTGTACCTATTTGTTTCTAGTTGCTGTATAACCCTGTTTTAGTTCGTCCAGCTATGTTGCCCCATGTTTGATATAGACATTTGATTGTGTTGTTTCTGAGATGCTAACAAACTGGGTTAAGGTTTATTTTCTCAGGTGTCGTGGTATCTGATGAATCATGTACAGTATATCTTACGCGACAACACAAAGAGTAAGGATAAAATGCAGCTTAACCAAGAATATTATGACCAGGACACTACGACAAAATTGATTTACCGCAGCGCCTCACTTTTGGCCTCCGCAGTGGACACTTTCCATTTAGCGCAGCGGGCATCCTAACAGGTCTGCTGCAGTAAATAGGGTATTTAGCGTAGCGGACGTGTTAGGATGCCCGCTGCGGTTATTCAATTTACCACAGCGGGCATTATATCAGGCCCGCCACGGTAAATTTTCGGCCCAGTTTGGAGCCCAAACGCAGCCCACTACGGACTGTTATATAAATACCAAAGTTAGGGTTTCATTCCTCCTCACCCGCACCTACCGAGCAGCCGCCGCACTCTGCTCCACCGAACCATACCGCACGCCGCACTCCTCCGGCTTCTCCCAGACACCGAACGCACCTCCCTCACTTTCTCCTCCGGCTTCTCCAAGTCCACCTCAACAAACCCACCGCCGCGCCGCCCCGCACAGCCTCCGCCTCGCGGGCTCCGCCCTCCACCTCGGCCTCGGCCTCGCCTCCCCGACGCCGGCGCGGGGTCCCCACCGATGGGCTTTTGGTGTTGGTTTCGGGAGCGGTGCGGGAGAAGAGCGGATCCGGAGGGCTCCTCCACCACGGATCCGGCGGCGGCGGCGCCGCCCACCACAGATCCGGGCGAGCGCGCTCCTCCACCATGGATCCGCGGTGGCGCTCCTCCACCACGAATCCAACAGCGTGCTCCTCCTCCACGGGCCCGGCGGTGCTCTCCTCCTGCACGGGCCCGCAATGCAGATCGAGGAATGGCGCCGTGCGGGTCAAGGAGGCGGTGTAGATCGAGCAACAGTGGTGTAGATCGAGTAACGGTGGCGGCACAGCTCGAGCAACAGCGGCGGATGGGCTCGTAACACTGATGGGCTCGTCGGGCCCGGATGGGCTCAGCGGGCCTTTCTAGGGTTTGCTCCTTTTTTAAAAAAAAAACATTTACCACAGTGGACATGTTAATAATAGGTCCGCTCTGGTAAATCGATTTACCGCAGCAGACCTGTTAAGATGTCCACTACGGTAAATGATTTTCTGCAGCACACGTCAGTGCCCGTTGCGGTGACGCCTGGATTTACCGTGGCGTGGCACCGCAAGCGGACGCCGATGCCAAAATTGTCCGCTGCGGAAATTCATTGCTGTAGTAGTGGGACGCGGTGAAGGCAGAAACCAGGGCATTTGCCGTTGCACTTGCCACAGGACCACACAAACACCTTTGTAAGGTAGATTCCGTTTAAGTTGTATTGCCTTCGAAAACCATCGTAAAATATAGTTTCTTAGTGATTCATTCGTCCATCATCGCCAGAAAGTTGCTAGATGCGCACATTTCTTTGTGTTCAGATAGTGCGTGTCTTTAAGGTTTCTTAATTATAGCTTGGTTGGTATGTCAATATTTCTGACAAGGTTCCTTTGTGCATGAAATTGGTTAAGCGAAGGCAACTTGATGGCTCTAAATCCTTCTATGCTTAAGCTGAATTTAGTTCATAGGTTAAGTTATTAATAAAATATGCATGGTGTGGAAAAAAGAACAAAAAGGACACATGACGTGTCCTTTCAACATGAACATATTATAGTGCAGGCTTATTATATATTTATGGTCAATAACGTACTGGGGTAACCAATAGATAAACACATAGCCGGCATAGAAGCTGGTGGAGTAGAAGCAACAGTCAATTTTTATGCATTCTTATGAAAAATTGCTTAAACTTCTAGATATACAGAGCATGTTCGATAAACCTTAATTATACTTTACTAACTGAGCTTGGAAAGTAACCTAATGGAAAATTGCTATTAGGATAGAGAAATTACAATATAAAAAATATTTTCTATCTCTATTTCGTATTCTGATAAATAATTTAATCTGTTCGGGATATGTGGAATCAATAGACATAAGGTGACACTTATTTGATAATAAAGTGACCTTTTAAAATGCACAAAGAAACCTTTTGCTGCTCATCTCAATAAATTGGTTGTCCAAATGACTCTAAGTGGTGTCAAAGTTTTTAAGCTGAATTTATTTACATCCTTATAGTTATGATACGCTGCAGCATTTCAATAAACAAAATGCACCTGAGCCTACGCTGTACGAAAAAATAATATTAAACTAAGTTCGATCAAATTTCAGATATAGAAACTAGCAATATATAAATTGTGATGCGCCCACCATCAAAAAATAAACAATGTTCCGTTGAGGCAAATCTATTTACAATATTCGATAGGGGCACTTTAGCCTGGATTCCTCAACCTCTAGATAGATAATGTCACAACAGATAGTGAGGCTACATGTCGTGGATGAGGATGTTCAAACTACATGTGAGGCTGTAACCTCGGCCAGATCAACTTTGCCGGATGCAGTTCCTCCGCAGGTGGTCCTGTCGAAATGTGATCTAATGGACCAAGATGCAAACAACATCCCCACTCAACGGAATTTTGGACAATTGCGGCCGCAGTTCTGCTGTGTGTCTCCCGATGCCTCGCAAGCCTAGCAAGCATTTGGCCTATTAGTTGGCACTACAAGGGGTGTGTAGCCACAGATACAGATGTTTCTAGATGCTGCATTACCTTGTACTTATAAGGGGCGCCGGACAGTTGCTCATTATAACACTTTTAGTCAGAACTCTGAATAATCACACATTGAGCAGCTCAATTTATGCTCACTATAATACTTTTTGACAGAACTCTGAATAACACATTAATTAGCAGCTCAGTTTATGTGGTTTTTTATTTCATGGTAAAGTAGAATACAAAATTTATGCTGACGTGCATTATTTTAGGTTCACCTTATGTATTCTATCATCAATTTTGTAGCTAATAAATTCTCGTACAACTGGCCTAGCTGAGATATTGTTTCGTTTAAAATAACATTGAATACATCAACTTACTATTTTTTCTCCCAAAAGAAAATCCTCTTCAGAGATTAATTTGCTAGTGCAGCATTTGTTAATCTTTTGATTTTTGTTCCATTAGCACATTGATCAACTGCCAGTTACAACCTAATTAATTTCACTTGACCTTGTCCTATCTATGATTTTTCTATACCCAAATATCATGTGCTCTAGGTTGCATGTACCGTCTTTTAAACCATGGCTAGGTTACCATATGAAATTCTTGTTTGCAAGGTCTCCTAATGATGCACCCTGAGACAGAACTCTTCCAGCCTATGGATGTTGACGTTGTAGCGTATACTGACGCAGTCATCCTTGAGGACACAGCGCGTGTCATTTGGCAACCTAATTAATTTCACTTGACCTTGTCCTATCTATGAGTTTTCTATACCCAAATATCATGTGCTCTAGGTTGCATGTACCGTCTTTTAAACCATGGCTAGGTTACCATATGAAATTCTTGTTTGCAAGGTCTCCTAATGATGCACCCTGAGACTAAATTCTTCCAGCCTATGGATGTTGACGTTGTAGCGTATACTGACGCAGTCATCCTTGAGGACACAGCGCGTGTCATTTGGAAACTCCACCAAGGCCTACAGGACTCCAATTCAGATGCCCCCGACACAGCATGCAGACTTTGTAATAATTTAGCGATGCAGGAATACATTGCGGCTGGATGCTCAAATTCTGTGTGATAGTAGCCTTAGCTTGTCTTGCCATCATATAGTTCTTAGTTGGACTCTTGACGATGCTACAGCAACTGGTCGCTGAGTTCATATAGGCGCCGTAGGCTATATAGAGATGTGAACTAATGCATGCAAATTTGTAGAACATCCCCACTTATCCAAAATGGACCATAGTGACCACTAATCTCCTAGGTGTATACTGATGCCTCGCCAGGCTAGCTTGCAATTGGCCCAGTAGTTGCCACTAAATTGGGAGTAGCTACAGGTGAAAGATGTTCCTACCTGCTAGATTATCAGCATTGCATATACTTATAAGAGCACCCGGGTGGGGGCACAGGGGGCTGGATTTGTGGTTTGATGTTTATTAGTTTTGTCTGAACTCTGAATCACACATATAAGCAAGCTGATTGCATCCTGCGTTTTTCTGGTGATAATGGAAAATAAGAAATTCATTATCCACACATGCATTAATTTAAGTGTGCTAACTTTATGCATACGGACATTATCTACGTACCTCGTACTACTGTTACATTTTATTTTTTTTTTCACTTATCACTGCATGGTCGAAACACAGTGATAGGACACTTTTTCACTTATCACTGCCAGATACACTTGCAATTCTGACTGTGGAGAGGGGTGTCAGACCTGAGAATGATTACCCTCTGCCGGATACAAATGCAAGCAAACATGTCGCGGGCGATGAGCATACATGGTCGCCTGGGTCCCATCCATGGTACCTGACATGGATGCCTAAAGAGAGAATGAATGCTGCCGCCATTCATGTCATGTACCTTGCTAGCGTACGTCTTAGTGGAAATAGCCTCAACAAAAACATCAAAAGTCTGTCTTTTACAGTTCCAAAAAATTAAGTCTGTCGTTTACATAACCGCTAATGCCCGCGATCCCACAGTTATACACCATTGATAAACTACTCTGAACCACGACCGGACAAGACTACATATTCCTGGAGCCTCCTAGACCCATGGATACGGGAGCTGCCAATGCTGACAAGATGGCCTGGCCAGGCAAGGAAACCCGCGAACTTATCCTGCAACACCTCTGAACTTTAGTTTTATTTCTGTTGAGAAATATCAGTGTTGGTTCCGAATTATAGGTGGTTAATTTTGTAGATCCAAAGTTATAGAAAAACTATATATGACGTTCCACTAGTTTTTGGCTTAATGCAACTATCTACCGGTCCATCTAGCTTAATAACATGTGGGAATTAATCAATCTAGACATAATGGAAGGAACCAGAAGACAAGAGCCTGCTTTTCCATCCTGTACGTGCAGGAGGACATCGCACTGGATCTGATGATTGATACTCCAGTATTTATACTGTTTTTTAAACATTGTGTTTAAAACTCAATTTTTATTGTTGAATGTTTAGAGAATTATATAAACTAATGACGTAGAAAAATTGGTTGTTTTTGGTATGCGGATCGCTAAGGAAATAACATCCAATTACTGATAACCTATTCAAGTTAATATTCCAAAGTGGTAGAAGCGTGTAATGTTGAAACATATAGTGTAATTTGTAGTTACTGTAATTCTTTACAAGGATTCGCACATGAATCTAGGATTTACGAGTATTTTAGTTTGAGAGAGGTAAATGTGTGTGATTGAGAAACATGTGCAGTGCAATATCTGTTAGTTGAATTTTTTTCATATAATATAGCAAATTATATTTGCATTTTGACATAGTCATATAGATGTTCACATTTTTTCCTCAAAACAAATAGATTTGTATATTTATAGACTGGTAGATGTGGATAGTTTACATATATAATAATGGGATTACACGTATTACATTTCAATTGGCGCAAATATACATGAGCCAAATGATGGTGGATACATAAAGTGTAAATTACCAGAGGTTAGTGTAAATATACATGAGCCAAATGATGGTGAATACATAAAGTCATTTTGAGTTTTGGTTCATAATCGTATTCAGAGGTTAGTGTAAATTATCAAACATACATAAAGTTAGGTGGATACTTTATATGTGCAAGGCTGGAATATGTTCAAGGCTGCTAAATACAGAATGTCCAGCAATTGATGCTGCTAGGCATGATCTTAATGAATGGAGAAAAACTCTGAACTGCACATCATAAACAATTATAAAAAGCAGTTCATTTGCCATTAATAATTCATCAGGTATTCATTTCCATCAAGAACACTGAGTCACTTTTAGCTTGGAAGTATCTTTTCCATCAGGATATGACTACATGCAAGCTGATGGAGTCTACTTTGATAGGAATATAGGATTGTGAGGCGCCAGGAGGAATGGAGCAACAAAACGACACCTTCTAGCAGGCACCCATTTGATACCACCTCCATCTAAATCTCACACACACTACGTGAAAAAAGCACTAAGGAAGCGCTTCCCCTTTCACTGTAAGGGCGGCCGGTGATTGAGCCGCCCTTACGGTCGTGTCACCGTAAGGGCGGCTCAATCACCAGCCGCCCTACGGTGACCACCGTAAGGGCGGCCGGTGATTGAGCCGCCCCCCAAAGGGTCTCGTAGGTGTATAAACAGTTTAAAAAATTTCAAATTTTGTAAACGATGTCGGATGGAAAAACTTTGTATATGAAGTTTGTACATCTCAAAAAGTTATAAAACTTTGTAGTTGACAACTTTTTGATTTGACTTCATCTTGTCATGCGAAAACTACGTTTTAGTTTCTCAAATTTAAAATTTAAATTTTATAAACGATGTCGGATGGAAAAACTTTCTACATAAAGTTTGTACATCTCAAAAAGTTATGAAACTTTGTAGTTGAAAACTTTTTATTTGACTTTATCTAGTCATGTGAAACCTACGTTTTAGTTTCTCAAATTTGAAATTCAAATTTTATAAACAATGTCGGATGGAAAAACTTTCTATATGAAGTTTGTACATCTCAAAAAGTTATGAAACTTTGTAGTTGAAAACTTTTTTTATTTGACTTCATCTAGTCATGCGAAACCTACATTTTAGTTTCTCAAATTTGAAATTCAAATTTTATAAATGACCTCGTATGAAAAAACTTTCTAAACAGAAAGTGTAAATCTCGAAAAGATATGAAAGTTTGTAGTTGACGACTTTTTGATTTGATATCATTTGGAGCCTTAAATAAGCAAATTACTTTCGGTTGGGTACAATATATGGGGAACCAAAACTATATAGACACACATGTGATGGTGTAGTGCAGTGGTAAAGGGAGGAACCGCGTGAGCGTGAGGTTGTGGGTTCGAATCCTGTAGAGTGGCATGGTGGTTGACTGGTGGGGGCCCTTCCCGGGTTTAAAAAAATTTTTGCTATTATTTTCGGATTTTTTCGGATTTTTTTAAAAAAAACGCACTGTAAGGGCGGCTCATATTGAACCGCCCTTACAGTGCTGTGCACTGTAAGTGCGGGGGCATAGGGACGGCTGGCCCAACCGCCCCTACAGAGCCCAGCCAGCCGCCCCTATTGACCTTTAGTTACGTAGTGACACTACCTTCACTCACTCGTCGCGCAGGCGTAGCACCTGGGGGCTGCCGCTGCACGATGTGGGCCCTCCTGCCTGTCATGCCGCTGCTGCCCGCCAACCGCTATCAGACATCGCTAGGTCCTGTGGAAGCTACCCACACTGCGAATGCTAGGGGTGGGACTCAACTTGTACCAGGCGCCAAGAGTGACCCCGTCGGTGGCTGTAGTGCGGATGCGCCCCCGAACTATGAAACCGGACGTTTTACCCACTGAACTATCCAAAACCGTTCAAAATACCCCCTGGAGCGGTTTTCGGCGGCGGTTTTGCTACAGTTATACATGATCCAATGAGTTATACATGATCCAATGAGTATAAAATTTTTACTATAGTTCAATCATATAATAATAACCTCACCATAAAAATTTCACCACAATTGGACCATAGAAGCTACAGACTATGAATTATTCCAATTAATTACACATAAAATTTAATTTTCTAACTAATTTAAAGCTACAAAAAAAATTTATACTAAAGTATACCATATTATATATTCATTGTGTACATCTACTCATGTGGAGTTCAACAAAATTAGATTTTCTATTTTATGATTTTTCTGTGATTTACTATGATTTTTCAAAGATTCAGCGAAAATAAATAGAAAAAGAAAAAGGCAAACCCGCGGTTACTGTAGCAATCCTGCGGTTACTGTAGCAAACCGCCGCCGAAAACCGCTACAGGGGGTATTTTGAACGGTTTTGGATAGTTCAGTGGGTAAAACGTCCGGTTTCATAGTTCGGGGGCTTAAGTGGACACTGCCCCATAGTTGGGGGGTCATGTAGACTTTTTCCTCAAAAGATAGGAAGGCCTAGTACTGGGCCCTTTTTCTTAGTCACGCACCAGGATGGCAAAAAAGCAACATGGTTGTTATTTCGCATTACATACAGCATGGTTTCGAGTATCGACCCCACATCAGGTTCATCCAATCAGCTTGGTCAGCTTCCAAAATTGTTTGCCCGCATCCAGCCAAGCCCGAACAGTGGCTTGTTTGGTCATTGAGTGGATCGAAATTCTCGGCAGTCCACTCCGCTGATGGCGCAATGCGGTCACGAGATATCAGCCGCTCCCTGCGGATCCAACGCAGCCGCACGAAAGTCCCATAGCAGGCCGATTTTAGCGGCCCATTCCAGCCCATAGCACCCATAAAATGCAACGACATCTCTTTTCCATGTGTCATCATCCCCATCGTGCGCTCCGCTCTGTCCTCGCCGTCGCCGAGCCGCCGCGCCATGGCCCTCGCGCTGCGCCTACGGCGGTCCCTCGCCACGGCGTCCACCTCGGGCCCCCTTCTCCTCCCATCCGCCTCTGTCGCCCGGCCGGCACCCTCCCCGCTCGCGGCCTACCCTGTTGCGCCGCGGGCGGCGTGGCGGCTCCTTCCTCCCGGCGCCGCCGCGGCCGCGCGGGGCGGCGGCGGCGGGTCCGACTACGGGGTTCACTGGAACCACGTGGCTGCTGCTCGTCGTCTTGCCGTGCTCGGGCCGTGCTCGCTGGTGAGATGTCAACGCTCCCCTCCATCGCAGACAAGGTGGAGCCCCTTTAGCGCATGAGCTCTGGCGAGGAGATCGACCTGAGAAGCACGTAGCTGCTTGCTGCTGAGAAGCACGACCCATGTAGCTGCTTGTTGAGAAGCACCCATGTTAGAGTATTGCACTTTGTGTTTGTAATCCACAGCTATGTATAGCTTTGGCGTTCTGTATTGGAAGCATACAGGAAAAGATAGCAATTTTGTGTAGGAGCTAGCAATTTTTGTGCAACAACTAGCAATTCTGGAATGAATTATGCTAGCAAGTTCAGAGACATGTTCAGAACTAGAATGAGTTCTGAAAAAAAAATAAGCAAGCTAGAAATTTTGAATGAATTATGCTCCTTTTTGCAAGTTCAGAGACATGTTCAGAACTGAGAATATAGTACTGACATTTACAAGTTCAGATTTCAGACCCTTAACAAAATATAGTACTGACTTTTACAAGTTCAGACTTCAGGCATCAGTTACAATTATATAGGCTCAACTTTACACTTCAACTAAAATACCAAAAGCTATTCTCCAGAGCTTACTTTAATTCTAGAAATCAACATTAAGATCAACATTATATGGGCAAGTTGATGTCTCCTTCAATCTTCCATCTAAAATAAGGAATTTATTTTCGTACAGGAGGTACAAGATAAAAGCAACCAAATTAGAACCCAACCCTAGCAATCTGGAGAAGATTAGTGAGAAGCGAAAAGAGCAACGCACGCAATCTAACGCACAAGAACAAATTAAAATCAAGAGTGACACACCTGCCATCGGAGAGGACCGCTCCGGCTCAGACCATCGCCCTTGGCGCCGTCCCGCCAAAAGCACGCTGCAGTGCCACGACCTCACGCCAAAAGAGTCGCTGCAGTGCTAGAAAGCCGAGCAGCCTCAGGCTCTTGTTGGGCCGAGGCCCAGTGCAGCTGACGAATCGTGGCATGGAAGCTTCGTTGGAGTCCGTAGCTGTTGGATCCGCAGGAACGGCTGATATCTCGTGACTGCACTGCGCCATCAGCGGAGTCGACTGCCGAGGATTTCGAACCCATTGAGCACATTGTCGTCTTGAGCTCCTAAAACATGTATTGTAGTACAGTTCTATAAAACATTGAGTGCTTCCAAATAGCTAGATCTCCAATATTTCTAATCATGATTGAATACAAGTTTTAGAAACTTATCCATAGCAAGAGCTTACATATTTTCCAGTGTTGTCATGGAATATGAATATTCGTTAAGGTAAATTGTCACTACCATTGGTATATGGTTTGGTACGGAAATATTTTCCAATGATTGATAAAGTCGAATAAAAAATTAAAGGCTAGTAGATGTGATTATATAGTGTAATTTCTAGTAATTGCTTTATTTCACGGTGAAAGGAACATGAATCCAGCATTAACGAATAGTTTACCATACAAGTGGTACATATATGTAAATCAAAATTGATTTACTGAATTATTTCCATAATAATAGCAAAGTATGTAGGAAATTTGGACTGAGATTTCATCATAATTTTAGTATATAATAGACCGGTAGAGGTTGGTAGCTTCATATATAAATTAAATGATTTGCACTTCAATTTTACTAAACATAAGCTAATTTAGAGGGCTATTTCAAATTTGTTTTTATAATTGCATCCATGTGCAATTCAGGAAAACAATTAAGGATTACTTTAAATTATCTCACATAATTCCTGAGTGGGATAATTCAGAACCAATTTGAGGAGGTCACTTTACATAAGTTAGATGAATGGGTGCCCCCGAAACTTGTCGACAGGTGTGACTAGGTTCATGAACTTTGCAGATACATTTCTTGCTCACTAAATTTCGTCAATTTCATGCCATGCCTACCTAGTACCTGGTATAAATTTAAAGCGGTCACTAAGTATTTTCATTCCATGGCTATCATTTCATATAGGAGGAATTTGATTGCACAAATTCAGGATGATCACGAAGTATCTTTGGTAATGCATGAAGACAAGGCTAATCACCTATGGTGCTCTTTTAACAATAGAATGGGGCAATCTAGCAATTTATCTTTGGCCTTTGACCTTAATGTTCTGTTTCCATGTCCTCAAGTTGATCTCAGCTTCTTGGTGGCCCCTTTTCAACATCGGGAGATCATTGACATCATCGAAATATGCCTTCGATAAAGCCCCGGACCTGATGGGTTCAATGGGGTTTTTATTAATAAATGTTGGCCCATTATTAGGGATGACATTTTCAGACTCTTTGCTGATTTCTATGGTGGCGAGTTAACATGTCACCTCTCAATGGATCTCATATTGTGCTCATTCCTAAAATTCTAAATCCTATGACAGCTTCCCGACTATAGGTCAATCTCACTCCTTAATTGTTGTATTAAAATGATGGCTAATAGATTACAAGGGGTTATTCTTTAGTTAGTTCACAAGAACCAAGTATGGGTTCATCGAGATAAAGATCAATCCAAGATTGTTTAGGTTGGAGTTTTGAATTCATTCACCAATGTCACCTCTCTAATAAGCAGATTGTCATTCTTAAGTTGGATTTTGCTAAAGCCTTTGACACCGTTGAGCACTCCACGATTTTCCACATGATGGCTGCCCTTAATTTCCCTGCTAAATGGATCAGTTGGGTACAGCCTATCCTTTCCTCAGGTCATTGTTCTGTCCTGCTCAATGGGCTTCCTGAAAAAGTTTTCAACTACCTTAGGGGGGGTCAGGCAGGGTGATCCCCTTTCCCCATTATTATTTGTCCTTGCAGCTGAACTTCTTCAATACAACCATCAAATGATTTTCCTATAGTTCAATATGCTGATGACACTATCCTCATCCTTGAAGCTAATGCAAAGCAGTTGTTCTATCTGAAAGTTATACTTAATACCTTTGCTGCCTCTGCACTGGCCTTGTTGTTAACTTCTCCAAGTCTTTTATAGTTCCTATCAATGTGCCTGATGATAAGATGAGGATCCTTGCTGACACTTTCGGATGTCAAATTGGTTCTATGCCATTCACTTAGTTGGGCCTACCCCTTGGCACCACCAAACCCAAGATTGAGGATTTTGCCCCTCTTCTTGATAGAGTTGAAAGGAAACTCACTGCTTGTTCTACTTTCCTTTCATACTCGGGTAGGCTGGAATATGTTAATATTGTCATTACGTACTCCTACTGTTTCCTATGCTATGAGCACCTTGAAGCTCCATAAGGGAGTAATAGAGCAGGTTGACAGAGTAAGGAAGCAGTGTCTTTGGAGAGGCAATTCTAATAGAAAAGGGGAGGCAATCTGATGGCTTGGCCCCTGGTGCAAAGGCCCAAGAAAGCTAGTGGAGTGGGGATAAAAAATCTTTATGTGCAAAATGATGCTCTCCTGATGAAGCAACTCCACAAATTCTATTCCAAAGAAGACAATCCTTGGGTTCAACAAATTTGGTTCAAATATTATAAGGGAAGGGTGCCCCATTCCCACGGGCTGTTGGATCCTTCTAGTGGAAGGATATTATGAAGCTTTCTAATTTATATTGTGAAATTACCAAGTTGTCATCTTGGAGATGGTTCTTCGTGCTATTCTGGAAAGACAATTGGGCTGGAAACATCTTAATGGATAGCTTTGCTGCTTTGTTCCAATTTGCCTTCGTCACCGACATCTCTGTCAGAGATGCTGTCCAAGCCAACAGCCTTGATGACTATTTCAAATCCCTATTTCTCAACAAAGGCTGCTGATGAATTGGAGGAGTTATCTAACATCATTCAAAACTTTGAGCTAACTGATGGCTGCGATCAGAGGATCTTCTGCTGGGGTTCAAGTTTTTTTCGACAGCCAAACTTTACAAGTTAGCCTTCTCGCACCTTGATACCCCTGTTGTTTTTAGTTGGATCTGGAAGTCGAGAGTAATTCCAAGGATTAAGTTTTTCAGCTGGTTGATCCGTATGGATAGACTGAACACTAAGAACATGCGCTCCAGGAGAAACTTTAATGTCCAACCCAACTCTTTGTGTGTCATGTGCTCAGCCAACCAGGAGGAAAAATTGAACATCTCTTCTTCAGCTGTTCTTTTGCCAAAAGATGCTTGGGATAAGCTATCCATTGCCTGGACGTCTAATGTTGTCATCCACGTAAAGATTGAACGTACAAAGAATCAAAGCTCACTTCCATTCTTCATGGAAATTTTTCAAATTGCTGCCTGGGAACTGTGGAAGGTCAGGAATAGGTTTGTCTTTTATGGAGTCCAACCTTCTTTTCAGAGATTGCTGCAAAACTTCAAGGATGAAGCTAGACTTGAAGCCATTAGGATTAAAGAAACCACTAGGCCTGTAGTATGGATCAATGCCGTGTAATTTTGGTTTTGCTTTGTTTTGTGGGCAAGGAAGAGGTTGGGGTTGGGGGGGGGGGCGATGTTGTTCCCAACTTCTCTCGATCTATGTGATGTAAGTTTTCCTTTGTACTTTTTCGTCCGTGGTTTAAATAAAAGTTTTTGCACCGTGGGGACCACCCCACGGTCTGTTTTGTCAAAAAATGTACATTATATGAAGGGTAATAAGGTCGTTGTGTCTACTCTCATGTACACAATTAAAAACAGGTATATTTTCATTTTAAGGAATGTTGTAAACTCCAAGCTGGAATCCAATGAAAATGATGTGATTTCAAAGAGAACAAAATCAACTCACGAGCTCACTGTTGTGATACAGAACACAGGTTATTATTATTGCATAATCATATTTTATCTATCCCTACATGATATGATCTTAATTCCGAAACCTCTTGTACCATATTCTCTAAAGGCATTTTGTCAATGGGCTGAGATTTCAACATAATTTTAGTACATTTTAGTATATTATAGACCGGCAGAGGTTGGTAGCTTTATATATAAATTAAATGAGGTACATTTGAATTTTACCAAACAGAAGCTAATTTAGAGGGATATTTTTCAAATTTTTATTCATAAATGACTGTGACAAATAAATGAAAACGTTGTTTTTAATGTACTTTATATGATGTGCAATATGGTCGTTGTGTCTCTCATGTACACCACTAAAAACATGTATATTTTTATTTTAAAGAATGTTGTAATCTCCAAGGTTGAATCCATTGTAAATGATGTGGTCTCAAAAAGGACAAAATCAACTCACGAGCTTGCTGTTGTGACACATAACACTAGTTATTATTCTTGCATAATCGTATTTATCTGTCATTAGATGATACGATCTTAATTCCGAAATCTCTTTGTATCTTATTCTCTAAAGGCGTTAAGTCATTTGAAAAGCACATGTCCAGCAATTGAAACTGCTAGGCACAATTGAAAAAACCTCATAATTGCATGTCAGAAATAATTCGAAAGCATGTAATCTGCCATTAGTAACTCATACATGGCCAGCCGTCAGCACACAATTGCAGCCCTCTTGTACAGATGGCCCACATAAATAGAGGATTTAAGCACAGCAGTATTTCATTTCCATCAATAATACTGTGTCACCTTTAGCTCGGACGTATCCTTTCCATAGCCATAAGATTATATATGGTAGGGGATGCATAGCGAATTGGAAGTGAAAAAAATGCAAGTTGTGCCCAGTGCAAGTTGATGGAGTCTACTTAGAGAGAAATATAGGATTGAGAGGCGCCAGGAAGAATGGCATAACAAATCCAAATGCTCACGCAGGCACCAATTCGATACCACCTGAATCCGAATCTAACACACCATCTTTGTTCCGCTGTTGGGTAGGCCTCCCACCTTGGGGCTGGAGGACCTTACACCTGCTTCCTGGCATGTTGCCGTCGTGCCATGCTGCTGCTGCCCCCCAATGGATAACGGTGATCTCTCTGTCCAGTTTTAGATGCCAACACTGCTAGTGCTAGGCGTGGGACTGCACTGGTGCTAGGTCCCCTTGCTGGAGGAAAGGGACTCGAAGTGGTTGTAGTGCGGACGCGCTCTGCTAGTCTTGAGACCGAATGGCACCAACAGATAGGCTCGAGATTCTCTCCTGGTTCTAGTCACGCACCTGGATTGCAGGATGGCAGCAGGTCGTCTTGTACACCTCCAGCCGAGCAAGTTTAGCCCTTATTCTCAAAGCATCCATGGATAGAACTCTGAGGGGCTCAGCGGTGGTCAGAGAATCTCGAGCACCCCCCTCCCCTGAATGAGGCCACCCCATTGCTAGTGTATAATTAACACCGAAATATTCTACAGCACACATGCTTTTCTTAAAATGCCTGTAGTTCGTGCCATGCATGCTTATACTTTTCTCGGTTTATCCATCAGCAATTCAGCCTCTCGTCTCCACATAATTTTGTAACTACTACAACTAAGCAGTATAAAAAATAGTATACCATACAACCTGGAACCGGCTGTTAGTGTACTTCAATTTTTCAGAGACGGCACACACATGCTGTTCTTAAAATTTTTAGAGACAGCACATGTGGTTCTCAGTGGAGTGAGCAGCAGAAGAAGCAGTGGCGGGACTGGAAGCCAGAGAGCACGGTTTGTGCCATAGGAGTGGTTCAGAAAGGTCAGAGATATCATAGATGAAATGACCCAGGGTGGATTGAAGCTGGATGCATGCAGACACGCGAGAATCTGCTAGAGTGGACGAAGCAGACACGCTATCTTACTCTTGTCGATACGTTGCTAATTAGGACAGGATGTCACTGGTTGTCGTTGTGTACTGAAATTGTAAACTATGATTATTTGTGCATATTCCCTCTGCCCTCCAATCCTATTGGCGTGTAAAACAATGTTTTTGCGTGGTCCCGTAATGCTATCCTGGGTCATGAGAAGCTTACTACTATCCTGGGTCATTTTTTTTTTTTTTTTTTTTTTTTTTTTTTTTTCTCTTGAGAAGTTTACTGCTATGAACAACTAAACTATATACAACTGTGTCTGCATCTTTGGCCTCTTTTTTTTCATCTTTAGCCTCACCTCAGACATATATATCATAGGTCTCAAAGCTGTACTTGTGTGTGTATATATGGATATATATATATGTAATTAATCGGTATGACATATTCAAGCAATGATATATATTATTCGTTTTCTATACACCTAGGTATATGTGTGTGTAGGAAAATCATAAATTCATTTTGAACTTTGCTAAGTAAATTATTCATACACGGCTAGAAACTATAACTTTTCCTCTACAAATCGTTTTGTACGGGTAGCGGACAGGAGCGGCATGAACCTCGAGGACGAGGAGGAAAAAGCATCCGCGGGCGGTCGTAGGCCCAGAGGTGCATGCGGGGTATAGGAAAAGGCATCGGCACCAGGATGTACAGCGCTCCACCGCTAGCATCGCAGATTTCGTGTTCGAGACGTGTTTTCTTTCTAAGTCATTAAAATCGGTGTCTCATTTAAGCTGTTTTGGCATACTGTAAATCGAATGAAGTCTCATTTATCATCATTAATGCTCAAGAATGCATTATTTTTACAACAGGAATTGACTCGACTTAACTAATATTTAATATTTGCACTTCTGATGCACCATTTGTGATGATTGAGCTCGTATTTTATTTCCCAACATCAGTTGCTTTCCTTTATACGCATCAGAAATGTGGGTTTACATTCCTGGCTTGAAGCATTTTCATACATGATATTTTCCCAGTTTTCCTCCTTGTACAAGCAGTGGTACAACAGAACTAGAAGAAAATTTTTCTGCTGTTGTTTGAGCTCCAACAAACAGATCTCTGCTTCTGGTAAACCACAAGGATTAGACCTGTACGGTTTGTCCTTCTCCGGCGTATGCAAGTGTTCCTGACCACAGGGCATTTTTGTGGTGTGACCCTACTCGATGTGACCGAGAAAGCATAGTAACGATAGGAATTCATGTTTCCACTGGATGCTATGCATTCCTCAAGAGCTCTATATAAGGTCCAAAACACTTGATGTGTTTATTCATATTGTACCCCACTGGTCAGACATCTAGTAGGTTGAAGGCAGACAATAAAGCTCAATATCTAATCTGGGTTGATGGCAGATAGCAATACTAGAACCAATTTTAATCTGTACCCTTCCAGACGTAAGCACAATATCTAAATATACTTTTTTTTTGAGGAAACAATATCTAAGAGCAACTCCAACAGTTTGCTAAAACTCACTTGGCAAATCTATAGTTTTGTCAAGTCTCAAAACCAAATGCCAATTGAAAAAAGAGGCATTCTCCAATAGTTTGCTATTTGGACTTTGCAAAAAAACTTGGCACACGTGATGCCAAATAATGGAGGACTTGGCATATTTGCAAGTGAAGGGGGAATTTTGCCAAGCTCACAAAATTGACATGTAGTTTTGCCAACTTGTTGGAGGCAATTTTTTATGGTTTTGGCAAAAATCCTAGCATACCAAGTGCTTTTAGCAAACAGTGGAAGTTGCTCTAAATAAACTTTGCTCAGCAAAGCTACACTAGTTGTTACATTCATGCTCGTATTTGTAGGGAAACAATCACTACCGCACAGATCATCATCCGAGGCGGTCAAAACTGGTTTCCCTAGCCAGGGGTAACACGTCCCCCTCGGTAGAAAGTCCTGTGTTAATCACAGTTAATGTGTGCGGTCTTGCTGCCCACCCAGGTTAATCACGGTCAACATAGGTGGTCCTAAGGCTAGTCTCAATGGGGATTTCATGGGCGTGTCATGCACATTAAATAGGGTGCCACATCAGACAAAAGGGAATCTTTGCATGAAATGGAGAGGAGAGAGAAGGAAAACGTTTCATCCCGGTAAACGCGTGAGCGTTGTTTCCAACCACGCGAAAACTGTGTGAAACTCGTGAAACTCCAATTGAGACGCATAAATTGTTTAATGGGCTAAAAATAGAGAAGTGAAATCATAGAGAAGGGAGAAGGTGGGACCCATACAACTAAAAATAGCAAGTGAAACCGTGCAATGAAACGGTGCATTGAGAGAGATACTTGTTTCATTTACAGTTTCATATTTTTGGAAACTGAGAGATGAAACGTCGCATTGAGACTAGCCTAATGCCCACCTGCGTTGATCAATTTTAAAAAGAAAAAAAGCTTGCCACCATGCTTCAGCCTGCTGCCACCGCGACCGCCATGTTCCAAGGCTGCTGCTGCCACGTCTGTGCCGGGCCACCATGCTCCGAAACCACTTTGAAACAAATCGCATCACTCTCCACTGGATGGCAGCCCTCCATCTGATCCGGCTGCCCTCCAGCGGATTTGGCCGAAGGAGGAGGAGGTGCCTCGTCCACCAATGCCCGCCATAGGATCTGGCCCAAGGAGCAGCGTGGGCCATCGCTTATGAGGCCGACCTCTATAAGTCGATTTTCCCTTTTCGGAGGTGGCTAATTTTGACTATCGTCTAAACAATGCAGGCCAAAATCTATTACTACATTGCCAAGTTTGAGTACAGGCAGTTGGACAAGCAGTCCATTACAAGGAGGTGGCAAAGCTTATCCTTCAGCAATCTGCGATTTTTACTGTTCGACGAGAGATCCTGATGCCTCTCAATTCTATCGTGCCAATAAACATAATTCTGTAGATGGAGTAAGAGATCATAATTCTGCTTGGAGGATTCGTGTGTAGCCCTGGCTTGCAGTATTTATATTCTGGGTTATTGTGCACCAATATATAGACCACGAGCATGGAGTTGAAGCCATTCAGAACAAGTTGGGCCTACAGTAATGTTCATGCAGAACTAGGGGCATGTTGCATAAACTTGTAGATAGACACTTGTGCTTAACACAAAATTATGAGTCTAGTTACTAATGTAGTGTAACTATAGGACCAAGGATGTGAAGGGACTGTAAATATTTTCTCTCTATCTCCAGATATCATCTTATGAGTTTTGAGGAACCGAAAGACATAAGTAGAGGGATAGTATTGTCAATATAACTTTTTGGATTGCATGCATAGTCACCGTGTACTACATTTCATTTTCATTTTTAGTTAGATAGTCTGTCCAAATGGCATACAAGTAATGTTTCATTAGAAGTACAATAATTCTTTAAAAGCAGTCAAGAGCATAGTTAATGTTTCATTAGAACGTACTAATAAAGATGGTCTACGCATGAAAAAACAAATTACATATTGTAGTAATCTTTCTAGCAAACATTTAGTAGAAAGGCCTGTCTAGCTAGTTTATGTATATCATATCATCGAAGGAACCATGGTCTTCTTCTCATACCTCTAGAAGGTGAATCTGATGTGCCATCTTGCTTGCCTCCTAGGTATCAGCTGGGTCTCCTTAACTTGGAAATAATATTTGTGAAAGGGATAGCGTCCTTTAGACAATGCTGACCAAGATTCATAAGTACATTGTCCGTAGGACAATGAACACGCATTCAGTTACATAGAGGTGTGAAAGCTCAGTAATGTGGGCTTTTAACCTTTGGACGAGAGATCCAGATGCCTCTCAATCCAACCGTGTCCTTGAACTTCATTGTTGCACATCGAGTAACACAACACGAATGCAAGGGGGTCCATATAAATGATTGTGTGCCTCCTACTTCAGTGCTGCTTATTGTATTTGTATTGTCTGTGTCATTCTTTTGGCTGATTCGCTGTGGACCAATATCTAGACCACAAGCATGGAGCTGGGACCATTAAAAATAAAAGTTCAACCATAAAACTTTAAATGTACCCGCGCATGTGCTATTCAAAAGGAGAATATTTCAGAAAACATTGAACAAAGATTTCTACTAAAGATGTATAAAAAAATAAGAATGACAACCGGAACATAATTATCCTCGTTACGTGCACAGGTAAAAAATAATTTCCTAATGACGCATCTAGTACAAGCTTTGCCTACTTTAACAGCTTTATCAAATCTAATCTAGAAACCTTCGAAGCAACCACCTGAGCTTGGACTCCTTCTCCGACCTCTGCACCGTGAGGTCGCACCGGACGACGAGGCTGTCGTCATTAAGGCGACCGAGGGCCTCTTTGGTCTTCTCCGCAACGGCCTTCTCCGGGACGTCCATCCAGACGCTACGGTAGCCCCATGATCTGTCGTGGAGACTGTAATGCTCTGGCGGCGCAAACCGATCGCACAGCAGGTTGCCATCGCGGTCGAGGACGCTCACCCTGTACCCAGCCGTGGTGTCCGCTGCCTTGCCGAAGAAGCGGTTCTCCATCAGGCTGAGCTCCACGCTGGGGCAGCCGGTCTTGGAGTCCATGTAGCCGGTGGGGTAGAACGTTAGCTTCCACCGGTGGCCGCCGGCACGGAACGTATTGGAATCGATGCCCTTGCCGTGCCTGTACACAGTGCTCACGGTGGAGTAGCCGCCGATGTGGATGTCGTGCGTGCTCGTCTCCTCCCTCCCGCGGACCGATGTGAAGGAGAGCGATTGGCGAGCGTGGCGCCAAGCCTCTCGTAGCGAGGCCACCGGATTCGGAGACGAAGACATGCTAGCTGGTTCGAAGAGATCGAGGCTCAGATCGATGACGGTGAAGCGCGATTGTGATTTTCTTGTGGTTGATGATGTAACGCCGATAGATACAGACTTGTATATATGTGTGTATGTTAAATTTATATTCCGGACATGATGTTGCTGACTTGATCAGCAAGAATCTACGTATTGGCCGACGCAATTATGTCTTTTTGCACAAGACTACAAAGATCGATTGTGACGTTGTCGTGTCTCGTCGTGACTCAAAGTCATGATCCGGGCCCTCAAAAAAAAAGGGACTCAAATTATGTTTCGTGCAAGACAACAACTATTAAGTTGTACCGTTTATATATAAGTTCTCTGACATGCCTATGTCCGTGTCAAAAGTCATACTTCTCGCCGGCTCCAACGCGTGCAATCGATCTCTTGGGCCGCCGACCATGTCATCTCCGTCGGGGTCCTCGTCCTCCTCCTCGTCGATGGCGCCATGGCTTCTCAACGCCTGCCGCAGCTTCACATCTCTCCGGGCCCATCAGCTGACGGACACGCATCTGCTGCGCATCGAGGGCTACTCCACCGCCGACCGGATGGCGCAGCAAGGCGAGAGCATCGAGTCCGGCACCTTCAAGGCCGCTGGCCACAAGTGGCGGCTGCGCTTCTTCCCCCACGCCTCGCCTGGAGCGGCCACCGTCGTCGAGCTCGAGCTCATGAAGCACCGCTACAACGAGGATGTCGTGGCTGCGTACGAGCTCAGCGTCATCGACCGCTGCGGCAACCCTGGGTTAAGCTACACTGTGGGGCCGCAGTGGTTCAACAAAGATTCTGACTACAAGCACCGTGTGGATGGTCCTGACCACGCCGGAGGCGCGGGAGGCGGCACTGCGCCTCTCAGAGGGCGGCCAAGTCCTCGCCGTCCGGTGCAATCTCACTGTGACGAGGTTCGACAAGGAGTCCCGCCTCAAGTGGTATCTTAGGAAACTGCTAGATTAAGTAATATAAATCTAACTGCACATCAAAATCGTAGGCATCTGTTACAGATTCTCAGGTTGTCAAAAAACGCATGCAAACGTGCATGTATTATCCGTGTGCTCTGCAAACTTTTGGATACGTTAATTTTATCAGCATGCACGGTGTTACAGTCAATATGTTTGTTATGATTGGTCAATTAAGTGTTTCATGGGACAAATTTACTACATGAGAATTAGTATGTCAAAATAGTTGAGGGTGCCAGATGGAAGAGTATATTCCTTTGATATTTGAGGCAAAAGGAGCATTGTACGGATCTGCAGGTTGACATAAGTATGTTTACGTACTACATATATTCTTCTTTTTCAATATATGTGCGTAAAATCAATCACATATGAGCACCTTCAAAGAACTGCATTGGCCCCATATGAGCCATGTGTCGAGATTCCTTGACAAGAAACTTAACCACCATGTTATGCTAAATTCGCTACGTACATCATATATTTGTGTATGCTGGCTTCAAAACAGGGCAAACTGTCATTAGCTTAAGAACCCATAGTGTAATGGGATGCATTGTCAACAATGGCCCGGATGGAACAGGGTGAGCATGTTAGAAGAGACATGCACGACATAGGCTACTAATAGAAGACATGCAGCCTATAGGCGACTAAGCAACTTGTATCTTTGTAGTCGGATCAATGATCCTAGCTTGTACCATCTGAATGTAAGGACTACCAACTCTTGTAAACTGCATGTAAAGGGCCACGCCGGGGTCTATTCTCCCGTGCAAATATAACACGCCGAGAGCTAGATAAGACATCTCGTTCACCCAATTTTACAGATCCTACTTTTTGTTGCAATTGGATTGATACTTTGACAAAGACATTCATTGGACTGCTCTATTATTTGCAGTAATTTTTTCAGGAGCGTCCCTGTCGCTGCATCCAAAGGTAACCATGAGCCCATGACAGCAGAAGCTGTCTAGTTATACTTGCTCAATAGAAACCCTGGTTTAACTGTCGATCGTAACCGAGGGAAACTCACGGAGTCGTTACGTGATGGGTACGTGGTCACCAAGCAATAATTTGGATGAAATATATATACAATACAAATTTAGATAGAAACGTGCATTCTATCTATGTATATAAACAAAACACGCTACCTTGTTAATAACCATACCTCGTGCCCGATGCAAACATGTCGTCCCCTTCTTCCGTCCAACAAAACACGCTACCTTGTTAGGACTATCGCATGGGCATACATAGAAAAGATTATAATGAAATAAACTATGCCTGTTGGACGTCCCATAGTTAAGGATAATGAATTTAGGAATTTTAATATTCCAAGAATTAATATGAAATAGATTAAGTACCATATGCTTCAACTGTTGGAAGCTTAAAGAATGCACAAGTACGATATTACCCTGACGTAGTATCTGGATTGTTTTGGCAGAGACGAGTTCAGATATAGATCACTGGAGTGGAGTTAAGGATGTCAACCCCATGCTAAATAAGAAAGAATAACTACTCTCAAATGGTTGTGGGTACAAAATGTTAGATTTTGGCGAGATGTGTAGAAATCCACATTTTAACACTCGCAGTTGGAGTTTTATGGTGGAAAAACTTCACCGAAACTGTCTTAGTATCATCAGTGATACAAAATTATAGAATATCATGTTATGAGGCTACGAGACAGGCAAAATGGTTAAGACAAGATAATGGTTGACAACAGTAATAACCATTATCTATTCCGGTTATAGCATGTTATGAGGCTATGGGACAGGCAAAATGGTATAGCAGTAATATGAGGCTACGGGACAGGCAAAATGGTTATGAGGCTAGGTAGTCTACTCCTATGACAACGAGTCAAATATGCTACCAAACACATTGACATCAAGGTATAAGCTGTAAAGGAGAAAGTCCGGAATCATATTCAAGATATTGAACATAAAAAGTAACAAGCAAGTGCTTGCCGGTCCGCATACCAAAGACTTACCCAATGTGTTCAGAAAACACACAATCGACATGGGTTTATGGTATAGCCCATGTTTTCCAAGCAATAAAGGTCACAAAGTTAAAAAAAACTGTTCCATAACAGGCATGCGTAGCTGTTAAATCTATCAGCATTTGACCATGACGATGAGGCACGCTCTATGCACTAATCTGTGACGGAATGTTAAAACAAATAAGTATAAAGTTTAAATGTAAAGTTTAAATGATGAGTTGAGATCAAGGGGGAAGAATGTTAGATTGATCTCCACGAGGTAAGCCCAACAGCTTAACTGGGCCCTGATCCACGCCCTGATCAGGGGTATCCAGCCCAATATATGGCTAGTGGGCCCGTCACAGAGTGCCTATAAGAGGAGGTGGGAGCCACTGGCTATAGTCACGAGGTTCGTCAGAGCCACCATAATCCCCACCTAGAAACCCTACCGATCGGGAAGTGTTGAAGCAACAGGAAGTGCCACCGCCTTCACTGTCGTCCACTGCTCTGAATCCTCTTCCCCAACCGTCGCTGGCAGTGCCTAACCTTCATCAACGATCCAGCGAAGGCAAACTCCCTCGTTCTATATCTGATCCGTGCACCATGATGGTGGACGACGATGTTCTGCTATTGTTTATCACAAATACTAAGAAATCACCCACGGATCTACTACTAGTCCATTCTAAGAACCTATCACCTACACCAAAAGAAAATTGTACAAAATACGTATACTATCTGACCAAATACGTACACTATCTTGCCAACGTTCATCTGCACCACGAATCCATGGTCGTACATTATCCGGCCACACCGAGTGTAAAATCTAATATCATGTGTAGTTCAACGGAGTCCGTGTCAAAGCCAACTCCTACATACTGTTCGTGACTTCACATCTGAAACGGTCGTACTCAGGAAATGATCGGCAACCCGTGCAACGCACGGGCACAACCATGCCATGTCTAACGTTCTTCTGCATAAAAGAAGAAGAAAATTATATTGGAGTTCTGATTTGGCACAACTACGTACACATATTGTGACACGACTCTTATTGAGGCGTCGTGATATGTACGTGATCAGCAAGCAATGATATGGATTGAATACAATGTACAGATATATATATATCCCTTACTGCACCTAGATAGAAACATGTGTATTCTATATCCACGCTAGCTAGCAAATAATCATCGTGATCGCATCATGTCATCGTCGACTTCCTCCGTCCAGCAGCTGCCGTCGCTGGGCGAGTCCTGGCGCCGGTTCCGCAACGCAATGTCCATCTCCTCCGTCCGCGTGCAGGAGGACACCGGCACACACGTCTTCCACGTCGGCCGCTACTCGTGCGTCGACGGCAAGGTGCGTCCCGGCGAGTGCATCGAGTCCGATTTCCGCGCCGGCGGCCGCAAGTGGAAGCTCCTCTACTACCCCAACGGCAACAACGACGCCACGGCTGGCAAGGTCGCCGTCAAGCTCATGTTCATGGGCAGGTGGGACAAGAGGGCCACCGCCGAGTACCGCGTGAGCATCCTTGACCGCGACGGGAAGCCGGCGCACAGCCACGCCGTGGGTCCACGGAGTTACAGAGGCGAAGGGTTCTTAGAGGGAGATAAGGGATTTGAGGTGCTGGCCACGTCCAAGGATCAGACCTCACGGCTGCGTCGGCTCGATGATGACAGCCTCGTCGTCCGATGTGACGTCACGGTGCTCAATGTCAACCAGGAGTCCAGGGTCAAATTCTTCCGTCGTCAGCTTACTATGGGTTTAATAAAAAAATTATTAGATGCGTAGGAACACAGCGAAAATTGCATGTCGTCCTTCTTACTTCCTTGGACAATTGTGGTGAAACATGTTTCACACTTCTTTTATATTTCAGAATATTTTCGCACAAACAACTAGTGAACTAGTACAAGTATACAATGTTACTTTTCTGATTTGTTTACGCGGCATAGGCTCCCCTCCTATTTTTATTGATTGCTCAAGCGGTCAAGCCTGTCAGGACACTAAATGGCTCACGGTTTATATATTGAACATTGTTTGAGTGGGTTGTCATCAGCCAGTTATTGTACTCATCGGTTTGGCCACCATGCGTGTTTCATTACTCGATCGACCTGCGATACAAATTCAGTGTTGGTGTTCGCTCCAATGACCGAACACCAGCAGAAGTAAACCGAAAGCCAGAACGAAAGTAAAGGACGAATGCTTACAGCGAAATGAAACAAACTGCTTTATTCCATCCCAGAGTCCGTCCCTTTACAAAATGCCCCTGGGGGTCTATTTATAGTAGTCCGTGGACTTTTACATGACTAAAATGCCCCTGAGCCTAGTCCTCTATCCTCTGCCATGTGAAGGGCAAAACTGTCTTTTCTTCCTCCAAACCGACCTTCGAGGCCGCTTCTAATGCTTGGTCCTCCTCAGCCCAACTCGGCCCACGAAGCTCGGCCTGTCATCCACCTGCAACAAACCAAATATCTGCACAAGGCAAAATGGCCGAATTGGAAATCTAAACTCCAGTTCGCCTCAGCTTTCGACCCAAATGTGAAAGCTGCGACGCACCCTGCTCTCGACTGGAGCACGACTTGAGCCGAAAGGCTTTGCCTCTCGGCTTTTGGCTAAGGCTTTCGACTGCCGGAACTTTGGAACCTCTATCTCGGCGAAAGTGTTCGCCTCTCATCTTTCGCCCAAGACGTCCAATCGTCATCACGGGGAGCGCTGTCACGGCGAAAGTCTTTGCCTCTCGCCTTTCGCCCAAGACATCCGATCGTCATCATAGGGAGCGCGCTGTCACAGCGAAAGTCTTTGCCTCTCGCTTTCGCCCAAGACATCCGATCGTCATCACGGGAACGCGTCACGGGCGAAAACCTTTGCCTCTCGCTTTCGCCCAAGACATCCGATCGTCATCACAGGGAACACTGTCACAGGCGAAAGCCTTTGCCTCTCATCTTTCGGCGGCGAACTGGCGAAAAGGGGGTGGACCACTTCCGACCTACCCCCAACAGTAGCCCCTTAGCGTTATCCTGGCTCAACTCGTTTGGCCAAGATGCGCTAACCAATCTTTCGCCAACGCCGCCCCCAGAATTTGTTTGAAAATTCAGTGATCTCAACTTTCGAAATTATATTTTTGAATTTTCGACCAAATTTTGAATTTCCCGCCGGTTTCCTTCATTAATGCTGGAATTTTTCATTTTCTTGATTTATTTTTAATCTTCATTATCTTCTCGGGATTCGTGCCCGGCGGAGCGGGCACGTCGGCTCGCGAATCGAGGCGACCGTTGCCGACCGCACCTATATAAGCCACATCCCCCCAGCGCGTCTCACTCATTTGCTCGCTGCTGCTTTCACGCTCTCGTCAAGTTCCTTTCGCTTGACGCTTTCGCTTGAAGCTTTCGCTTTGGGCTTTCGTCACAAGAGCCCGCGGTGCTTTCGCTCTAGGAGTGAAGCCTGGTCCGACTTGTTCTCGGTAAGTTTTGTCTTCCGCTTTCCCCTTGTGTTTTTAGTTTTTCTTTCGCGTGTTTTTTATTTCAGTTTTTCGCGTTTTTAGATGGCGAGTGAATCCTCTTCCGCGAATTCTTCTCGCTCTAATTCTTCAGAGCATTCGTCTTCTTCTAATGATGAGGAAAACAAGCAAGCTCCCACTAGCTCTAGTTCAGAGGACAGCTCGGAAAGTGAAGAGCAAGCTGCTCCCCCAATCGCTGCTATTCCGCTGCGTGCTTTCGATGCGGCGGATGAGGATGTAGAAATTGATGATACTTTCGAAATCCCTTCATTCCCTCCTGCTGATGGAATTGATCTTTCTCCTCATCTGGAGGACCAGCCGGAGGCAGATCTAGATGGAGCCCCAGCGAATGGCTCTGATGTTGCTAGCGATAATGAGTCAGAAGATTTAGAGGCGGAAGTTACCGCGACTTCTCGGGCCAATCTTAAACCGAAAGACTATCCTCGTATTCCAGTTTATGAGTTGAAAGAGTCGAAAGTTGACGAGGATGAGTTGGATAGTTATGTGTTGAAAGGGTACATGACTCAGGCAGTTCGCGACAGATGCAGAGCTCCAGAAGATGAAACCATCCCTGAGCCCAAGGAATATGAGGCTATCGTTTTTCGTGATTATTTTAGAGCTGGACTGACCATCCCATGTGAACCGTTTGTTGTGGAAGTTCTTGGGAAATTTGGGCTGCAACTTCACCATCTTACTCCTAATGGTGTCAGCCGTCTCAGTATTTTCACTATGGGACTGAAGTTCATCGGTTGCCCGCTTAATTCCGAATCCTTTGTGCGGAATTACGGTGGTTATGGGAGATTGGACACCGGATCCGATAAGAAAAGGCAAATTCGGTACACTTCCGAGTATGGTGGTTACAATTTTACTTGCTCGCCTTCATGAACGCATCCGAACCCTGGTTCCATTTTATAAGGGCAAATGGCCAAGCTGGAAAGATTATTGGTTCTATATTCGCGTCTGCGAACCAGCGGATGTTGATTCTGCGAAAGCTGAAGGTTTGGAGAAAGCTCATCCCTTAGTGTCTCAGCTTTCGCCAATGGTGGAAGGAGCGAAAGCTGAGTTTGTTCCGAGCCAGGATGAGGAAGAGGTTAGCAAGTTCTTCTGGCGAACCACCTCCAAACAGACTAGCCGTGACTTGGCAGAAGAATGGATGGTGCTGGGTCGGTGCCTCTCGATCCTGAAGTTGTCTTTAAGGATTTTGTCACGACTCCTTCAGGGTGTGCTGCTCCTGATACTACTTTCGATCATCTGACGGAAGATGACAAGCTAGAATATGCGGAGCATATCGAAAGTTGTGTTTCTGAGATATTTGGTCCTTATAGCGAAAAAGAACATAAGTTATGCATCCAACTTGGATTGGCTGGCGCACGATTGAATCGAATGTTCGATTTGATTGGTGCTCCGTATTCAAACAGGATCGATCCACAATCTGTTAAAGAAGCGGAAGGTGCCCCGACGAAACGTGGACGACGGGGGCGTCCACGGTCGGCCTAGGGACGTGGTGGACGTTCGACGAGGACCCAAGTCCTCGAGCAGAAAAAGCGAAAGTTGAACTCTTGGGAGGTTCGTCGTTCTGAACCTGCTGATGTTAAATTTGGAAGAGAAATTGCGAAAGCCGTTAAGTCAAGTTGCGGTGTGACTTTTGGTAGAACTCGGGCTTGGGGAATGTCTCTTTATGAAATGGTTGGATTTGTTTATTTCGATAGTTCTTTGGATTTTGATCCTGTTTTCCAAGTTTGTGTTTAACTGACGACCTTTCGTCTTATTTCTGTCTTTTTCAGGTTGAAGAGGAAAAAGATACCATGGCTGGACGTGCCAAGATCCCTGATCCTCGAATGCTGGAGGATGATGACACTGTGTCATTCTTGAACCTTGGGTCTAGTCTTGGCGAAAAGCGCCCGGCCGCATTCGATCGGGATTCGAAAAGGCGGAAGACCGCGCTTTGAAAGCCGCCGAAGTTGCGAGGCTTCTAAGGAAGCTCCGAAGGAAATTTCGAAAGATCTTTCGAAAACAACCGGCCATTCGCCGAAAGTTGGTAAGTCTCGATTCTTCGGAGAGTCTATGGTTGAAAACATCTTCCGGGGTCACCTGTTCGGGCATGGTGAATTGGATTTGGACTCATGTTCCGATGATTACGGCGAAATGGTGGTATATTCTCGGGACCGGTTCTTCTTCCGAAGAGCGTGACCCCGGTCGAGAGAGGGCTTATAAGATCTCAAACTCTCTTGGGTTTCCCGCAGACACCCGCCTGATGGCGAAAGTTAGGCATGACGAGATGGGCATTTTTCCGAATGCCAAGGCGCTGCAGGCCACTGATGAAGCGGCCAAGTCCTTTGGTATGCCGCAAGTTGAAAATGGTCTGCTTCGGTTCAACCGAGAAGGCCTTCATGAGGCTGCCACCTCTCACCTTATCCGGTGAATTGCATGTCTTCCTATCCTTAGCTTTCGATATTATGTTGAGGTTTTGATATTGTGTCTAAACTTTCGATTGCATTTCTCTCTATGTGAAGGCGGTGATTCTCGAGCCGCTCTCTTTCAAGAAAGATGAAGCTAAAATTGCTTCTCTTCGGAAGACAATCGAGAAAGATGAACGGATTAATGAATTGGAGAAAGCTATGCGTAAGCTCAAGAAAAATTTTGAGGAGGAGAAAGAGAAGTCTGCTCTTAAAAGGTTTCGCTTGTGGCGAAAATTGATGAGCTCAATAAGACTGTTAATGAGCTGCGAAAGCGTGAGGAGGATTTTCTGATGGGCCTTGACGCCGAAGGGCAGAAAGTCTTCCTAGCTTATAAGAATCTTGTTGAGGGGATTGGTTCGGAAGTTGAGCTGCCCTGAACACACCGCCTATGGAGTATTTGACTTGGCTGGCTGATGAGCTTCCAAGTTATGAAGACTTGCAGAACACGGGTCGTGACTTTGCCGCCCTTGAAGCAATCAATGCTTTCGCTCAAGCTCTTCGGGACCACGGATGCTCTCGCGCGTCCGAGATGGCGATTAAGGCGCCCAATGAGTATTACAAGCGCCACGCCGATGCGAAAACCGATGCAAATCACTTTTATGATGAGTTTTGGGTGAAGGGCGGCCGTGACCTTGCGCTTTTCGCGGCGCCGTTTCGCGTGGCCGTGTGGCATATTGTTACTTTTGACTTTTGGTTACTCCTTGTTATTTTTCTTAAATTATCGACATCTTTCTTCCCTTTTGTAGACTTCGGATGAGAAGAAGTCTATTAGGGCGAAAGTTCAAGAATTCATCGACGCTAGGAATGCCCGACAACGCACCGCACGCGGAAGCCCAGCTGCTGAGACGATTGGTGATGCACAACCAACGCCTTCCGTCGCAGCCCCAGCTACCGAAGAGAATGCGAATGCTGAAAACACTCCACCTGGCGGCGTCGACTCTTCCGCCCAGAATGATCCACCGGTAGCTCAGAATTAGGACTTATGCTTTTGAAAAAACAATGTGAATTGTGAAGGCGCGACGTTGCGCGGATGTTGTAGAACTCTTGAAATGCTTTTGTTGTATCTTAAGTATTTTTCGCTTTTTCTTGCGTGTTTTGACAAAGTTGATGAGGCCGACTTAACCGATGCGGTTGAGATTTTCCCTCTTGCTATTGCGAAAGGTGACTTTCATGTCTCTCGGTGAATCATGGAATCGTTATCGCCGCCGACATCCTCGCGATCTTTAGGTGTTTTCCTGCGTTCACGCTTGAGGAGAAGTCTTCGGACTGCCGAACAAATTGCGAATTTTTGGAGTCATCGCGACACTAGCTCTGGTGAAGGACCTTCCGGAACCAAGTTTTCTGGAAGTCATCCCAAATTTCCGAAAGATGAGCCTTGTGAAGATGTTCCCATAGAATGCGCTCGTTATAGTTTTATTCCTGTGACCCCTACTATCGATGAGGGGTCCTTGAAAGTGCCTAAAGATGAGCCCTTTTGATTGTAAATGATGATTGTAAGTTGCAGTTCTGTGTGTTGTGAATAAAAGAGAGCTGGTTTCGATAAATGCATCGAAAGTGCTGTCTTTAATATGTCCTTTCGATCGAGCCCCTTTACTCATAGATCTGAAAAACGCCGCCCCCCCCCCATCTTTGAGTTAGGGGCGAGTAAGCTTGCCATCTTTCGGTTAAATTTGTAAGGAAAAATCCCTCAGCTTTAAATTTGTTGACAACGCCGCCCCCCATTTTTATAGCTGAGGGGTTGTACGGAGTGACTGATCCATGTTTTATTTTTTACTACACCAATCCGTCGAATGATGAAGTGATGACTTTATTGATTTCGAAAGTCAACATTACAATTTTTCCGTTAGCACTTCCGCTAACATTGCAACAGTATTCCTAATGCTCCTACAATTAGGCTCGTTACTCCAAATAGGAAAGTTGAGGGCCCTAAAATCGAAATATGCTGCTCTTGATGACGCAAATAATGAAGAGAGCTAACGCTATAAAATAGATGGAGAAAGCTCTCGAAATTGCACCAAAAGGATGAAGATACTCCGATACGGATTTGCTTAAATGGTTTATAGCAAGTTAGAGTTATCTCGGAGGCTCGAGTTTGGTTTTGCGACCGTATTTCGAATTGAAGTTTCGGGCGCTTTTTCCTCAGACCTCTCGTTCCTAGGTTTAGCGAAAGCGGATTGCCTTTTTTCCCGAAGAATGGCTAGTCATTGTTCTAAATGTGTACCTCATGATTCTAGTGATTACCTCTAGTTGCCTAGCTTTTATAGACTCCCGAAGCGTTGATCAATGCATTGTTTGTGCTAAAAAGGTGATGTGCCTTTGACAAAGTCTGAAGTTGATTATTGATTTACATGTAACGTAGAAACTTATTCTATGGTACTATCGTATCTTTCGAATTGAATACTATTGCTTCTGATTGAATGAAGTCTGATGCATTGTCAGAATTAATTGGTCTTGATTGCTGTAAAGCTATCTGCGCTTTGATCCACTGTACTTTTGTATCTTTTGTATTGAATTTAAAGTTCTGACCTTTTGTCAGAATTTATGATGTCTAAATGTAAAAAGTTGGCTTGTCAGGGGTACCATATCTTTCATCTTAAAAGCGTTGATTGCCTCTGTTACTGCTGTATGGACATTGTAGTGCTATAAATAGCGTACATGGTTCCCTTCATTTGCATGTCTCATTGTCTTATAGTTGCAGTGTTTCTGTAGTGAAATTGCAGTTGTTCTTCTGGTTTCTTGGCGGGGGCCTTCTTCCTCACCATTTTGCTTGAAAGAAGACCACCTTCAAGAAACCCGAAGCTCAACTTCAGAAAAACATGGTCTTTTCTCTTCAACTTTAGCTGAAGTGATCTTTTGGTTTCTGACTTTTTGTCATCCTCCCCGCTTGTTTTGCAGTGGGGAGGATGGAAAGATTCAGAAACCAAACGGTTAGCTTCTCGAATGCTGATTTTGTAGTAGTGTCGGGGTAGATTCAGCTTTCCTTTTTAGATTCGAATGAATTGATTTTTTGGTTTTTTGTGTCCTTTCATTCTTTCCTGTCTATTTCGTGGTGGTGAGGATGAAAGTGCTCAAAAAACTGAATGATCAGCTTCAGATTCTTTAGCTAATGCTTTGCATAGATTGAACGAACTTGTGATCCAGAATTATTGTTGGAATTTCGAAGGTCAGTGATGTTTGAGCTCAAGGTGGCATATATTTTGCTTATTGAACCCAAGCATGACTGGCTTCGAAATTTTAACATTACACATTCTGAAGTTCCGACCTTTTTAGTATTTCCGCAATTTCCAGATTGATTGTTGAGGTTTCTTAGGTCAGTGATGCTTGAGATCGAAGTAGCTGATCATTCGCTTACTGAACTCAAGCATTTCTGACTTAGAAATCTTAACATGACCATCTGTCATACGGACTGCTGAGCTTTGGTGATTGTTTCGTGAGTTAAATTTTCGGCTTTGGCTCTTTCGAGCGGTTAGAGTTGCTCGATTTTTCGGAAGCCGAGCCCCTCTCGGCCATCTTGGGCTTTGTAGCCATTTTCGGCTTTAGCTCTTTCGAGGCCGTTAGACTTGCTCGATTTTTTTCGAAGCTAAGCCCCTCGGCCATTTTCGATCGTGTAGCCATTTTCGGCTTTAGCACTTTCGAGCTGTTAGACTTGCTCTCGATTTTTTCGAAGCTAAGCCCTCAGCCATTTTCGGCTGTAGCCATTTTCGGCTTTAGCTCTTTCTGAGCCGTTAGACTTGCTCTGATTTTTTCAGAAGCTAAGCCCTCAGCCATTTTCGGCTGTAGCCATTTTCGGCTTTAGCTCTTTCTGAGCCGTTAGACTTGCTCTGATTTTTTCAGAAGCTAAGCCCCTCGGCCATTTTCTACGTAGCCATTTTTGGCTTTAGCTCTTCTCGAGCCGTTAGACTTGCTCGATTTTTTCGAAGCTAAGCCCCTCGGCCATTTTCTAAGGCCATTAGGACTTTGTAGCCATTTTCGGCTTTAGCTCTTTCGAGCCGTTAGACTTGCTCGATTTTCTCGGAAGCTAAGCCCCTCGGCCATTTTGGGCTGTAGCCATTTTCGGCTTTTAGATCATTATGGAAACAGTAGGTTGTTTACAACCTTACCTTGACGACTCCTTCGATCCGTCGAATATGCAAGGTGTTTGCACCTTGTTTTCGACTTTGACATGAAAAATGGTGTTCTTTTTATGGGGAAAGATGTAGTAATTGCAAAAGAGGGATACAAAGGACTGCGTCATTAAAAAACCTCACACCTTTCGCAAGGCTTCCCCGTGAGGAAAAAGAGTGCAAGTCCCATTAATGTCTATCGAAATGTAAAAATGCGGAAGGTAAAATTACATCTCGATTTGTAATCTATGGGTAAAACCGGCGAAGATTGTCTCGCATTCCGTGTGTGTGTCGATTCGACACCTTCTTCATTGATCGGCTGAAAGCTCCTTCTTTGACCATAGCCGAGATGATGTATGGCCCGTACCATTGTGGCTGTAACTTTCCTTGCTTGTTTGGTTCCCTAATGAGGACCATATCTCCTGGGTTGATATCCTTTCGTAATACCTTCTTGTCCCTCCAGCTTGTTGTTTCTTGATGATATTTATCTAGGTTTCTGGCTGCCTCTAACCTTGTTTGTTCTGAAGTTTCGATGTCGACGAATCTTTGTATTGGATTGGTTGCTGCGATTTCAGTTCTGAATGACCCAAGCTTCATTTCTTCTGGAGTGATCGCTTCTTCGCCGTATAGCGAGCGAAATGGGGTGAAGTCTCGTTGCTCGGGTCTTTGAGATGTTGTGACCCCATACGAAGTTGTTAGTTCTTGTGCCCATTTGCCTTTCTTTTCTTCTTAATATTTTCAAAAGTGAATTGAATATCTCGCATTCGCTCTTTCCACCGCTCCGTTTGACTCGTGGGTGATTGACCGAAGCGAAAGCTAGCTTTATATTTAATTCTTCGCAAAAGTTTCGAATTCTGCACAATCGAATTGTTTGCCGTTGTCGATCGTGATGTATGCCGGAACTCCGAAACGACATATATTGCGCCAAGTGAAGTTGATTAGTGTCTTTGATGTGATTTTTGCTAGAGCTTTCGCCTCAATCCACTTGGTGAAATATTCTAATGCCACTTTGCGGCGAACTCTAGATTCCCCGGTGCTTGCGGAAGTGGGCCCACAATGTCTATCCCCCATCTTTGCAACGGCCAAGTTGGAATGATTGGGCTCGTCAAGTTTGCTGGAGCTTTCTGATTTTTCGCGAATCTTTGACAAGCTTCGCATCTTCGGACGATTTCTTTTGCGTCTTTCGCGCTTGTTGGCCGCAGAAACCTTGCCTCATTGCTCTGTGAGCTATCTCATGCGGACCCCTGTGTGCACCGCACATGCCTGAATGCATTTTGACTAAGAGCTTTTCTCCTCCTTCTTTGCTGATACACTTCAGAAGTGGAGCGACTACACCTTCTTTGTATAACTCCTCTCCAATGATTGTGTACTTTGCTTTGTTCTAGACTTCATTCGCCGATATTCCTTCTTGTCTTCGGCTCATATGTCTCTTTGAGAAATGCGACAATTGGTGCTCGCCAATCTTCGCTTGTTATCGCATGAATTGCTCTTGGGTTTTCTTCTTCTTACGCTCTTTGCCTTTAGTGTTAATGTCGATAAAAAACATCTGGAGGTAGTGGTATGTTTTGTGCCGCAGCTTTTGCCAATTCGTCGGCTTCAGAATTTTCGACCTTGCGATGTGCCTTAGAGTAAACCCGGAAAAATGCTTTTCCATTCTCCTAACTGCTGCCAGATATTTTGCCAGTTCTCTTTCTTTGGCTGTGTATTGTTTCTCGATGTGACCAACTACTACTTGTGAATTTGTTTTGACAATGCATCTGCGTATGCCAAGAGCTCTCAGCTTTCGCAGTCCCAATAGCACTGCTTCATATTCCGCTGTGTTGTTTGTGGTCTGAAACTCTAGTCTTGCTGCGTATCTTAGCCTTGGGCCTGTCGGAGGTATCAATATTGCTGCGATTCCGGCGCCTGAACTACACCATGCTCCATCACAGAAGATTGTCCAAGTTGGCTCTTCAAACTTGATCGTGGTGTTGAAAGCTGAAGGGGTCCAATCTGCTATGAAGTCGGCAATCACTTGAGATTTAATTGTAGATCTGTGTGCGAAATCCACTATGTATTGGTTTAGCTCTGCTGCCCATTTTCCGATTCTTCCTATCGCTTCAGCATTGCGGAATAGTGCTTCTAGCGGCTGTGCTGAAGTGACGATTATGCGATGTTGTTGAAAGTAGTGCTTCAACTTTCGCGAGGCCATTACCACTGTGTAGGCTATTTTCTCGAGTTCCGTGTAATTTGTTTTTGCTCCTGACAAGGCTTCTGACACATAGTAGATTGGAAACTGCTGAATCTTTCCTTCGCTCTCTCTTTCTTCCACTAATACTACGCTTACTGCCGTGTGAGATGATGCCAGATATAGAAGAAGATCAGCTTTCGTCGTTGGTTTGTTCAGTGTCGGAAGTCTTGTGAGGTAGTGCTTCAGATTTTCGAAAGCCTGTTGTTGTTCAGCTCCCCAATCAAAGTGATCTCGCTTGTTTGAGAACTCTAAAGAACGGTAGCCCCTTTTCGGGATCTTGCTATGAATCGCCTGATGCCATACGCCCCGCGAGCTTCGTACTTCCTTCTTAGTTGACGGTGGCTTCATGTTGACTATCGCTGCAATTTTTTCGGATTGGCATCTATCCCTTTTGCCGATACCATGTATCCAAGGATTCTCGCCTTCTTTTACGCCGAACGCGCACTTTTAAGGGATTGAGCTTTAGACCGCTTTTCTTTAGATTGGCGAAAGTTTCCTTTAAATCTTCAATGTGTGTTTCCTTTCTATCGCTTTTGACAATGATGTCGTCCATGTAGTTGACCAAGTTTCGACCTTTCTGCTCTTCAAAAACTTTGTCCGCCATTCTGGCAAAAGTTGGTCCTGCGTTGCGCAGACCTTCGGGCATTCTTTTGAAACAATAAGTCCCGCTTGGGGTGATGAAGCTAGTTTTTTCTTCGTCATCCTTGTTTAGCCAAATTTGGTGATAGCCTGAAAAGCAATCTAATAGACTCATTCTTTCACACCCGGCCGCGATGTCGACCAGCTTATCTATCCTTGGCATAGGATATGGATCTTTCGGACATGCTTTATTTAGATCTGTGAAATCGATGCACATTCTCCACTTCTTGTTTTTCTTCTGAACCATCACTACATTCGCCAACCATTCCGGATACTGAACTTCTCTGATGACTTGAGCTTGCAACAGCCTGTCTACTTCTGCTTTCGCTGCTTCTGCTCTTTCGTCAGAGATCTTTCGCAGCTTCTGTTTTCTTGGTCTTATTGTTTTATACACATTCAAATTATGCTGAGCAAGTTCTCTGTCCACACCCCGTAGATCGCTGGCTGACCATGCGAATACCTCTCTGTTTTTGTACAAGAATTTGAGGAGTTCATCTTTCTCCTGTTGTTCCAGATCTTTTCCGATATGCACGTATTGGTCAGGAGTGTATTTTGACAGCGGTACTCTTTCAGTTTCTTCACTTGGTTTGGCTCTCGCTTTCTCCCTTTTTTCTTTGTTCTCGTCATCTTCTTCACTCTCGTCTTCTTTCTCTTTTGTTTCTTTGACTTCGTTGATCATCTTTGTAACCCGGAATAGGTTTCCCTTCAATCTTTCCGTCGCTTCTTGATCACCGAACAAGGTTATTATTCCGAAAGGTGAGGGGACTTTCATGCGAGAAAGCTCGTTTAATTATGCGTCGAACTTGTTTATGAATCCTCTACCAAATATGGCGGTGTATGGATATGGCATATCTACTACGTCGAAAGTGATCACCTCGGCTCTTGCCTTCTGATCTTGTGCAAGGGCCACTTTCAAGTTTATCTTCCCGATTGCGTTTATCCTTGAGCCTCCGAAGCTGAAGAGCGAATTGCCTGCCGTGTCTAAAGTTCTTCTGTCGAGACCCATTTGTTCGAAAGCTTTGGCAAAGATGATGTCCGCTGAGCTACCGTTGTCTATCAGGATATTGTGTAGGGTAAAACCATTTACATTTGCGGTAGCAACAAATGCGTCATTGTGCGGATAGTCCCTGACTTTGAAATCCTCTTCTGTGAAAGTGATAGGTGCCATGGACCACGTTGGTCTACTCAACGGCAGCCTTGGAGTCACAGTGTGTATTCTCCTTTCGTACTCCTTTCTTGCTCTTTTGTTTTTGTGCTCTAGATTTGATCCACCTATGATGGCGTAAATGTGTCCCTGAGACGGTAATACTGCATTTACCATGTGTGCTTCTTGATTGTTTTCTTGCTGAACTTGAGAATGTTGTGCCGAAAGCTGATGTTCTTGTACCGCTGGTGAAGAAACTGCTTGTGATGCAACCTGGGTCTGCGGTAGCTGAACTATCGGATTTTGAGGTGGGTATGGCCAGGTGTATGCCGGTTGGTACATGATTTGTTGAGGAAATTGCTGAGGTTGAGCTTGATACGAATGTTGATATGCCATGTGATTCTGATTTGAAGTACAGCTTTGTTCTCGTCCCGTGTTGTGAAACACGTGCTTGGGATTTTTTCTCTGAGGGATTGCATCATCTTTCTCCTTCTGCTCTTTCGCTAGCTTGGTATATATGCAATCTCTTGTGAAGTGGTTTTTGTCTTCTCCACAAATTACACAATATGGGATTCTTTGTCCTCCTCCCCGTCCTCTTCCTCTTCCGCGAGGTGGACGGCCGCCTCTGTTTCCTTGGAAATTCTCCCTGTTATTGTTATGATACGGTGCTGGTTCGTTATTCGGCATATTCTTCTGATCATTCGGTCGTTGTTGAAGGTTGTTTACTTGACGATAGTTCTGGTTGTTTCTCTGATTGTAAGGCTGCCTCATCGGCTGAGCTTGCCTTGGGTTATTTTGGTTTATGTTGGTCCTTGATGCTTTGCGCTTTCGAAGGTCGTCTTCTGATCTTGCAAACTTTCGCATTTCTTCGAACAGTTGCGTTACTGTCTTTGGTGTTTCTCTTATCAGATGGAAAGCACATGGGCCGATTTGCAAGCCTTGTATTGCTGCTGCGATTACTACGTCATCGGAAGCATTTGGCACTTGCACTCTTAGCTGAATCAGCCTGTCTAGATATGATGACAATAGCTCTCCATCGTCTTGCTTGCACGTCATTAGATCTCTGGTTGTTTTCTTTTCTGTTTGGAACCCTTGAAAGGTCGAAAGCATTTCCTCCTTAAGTTGTCCCCATGTTCGGATTGACAATGGCCTTAGTGATGTGTACCATTCATAGGCAACATCTTCTGCCGCCATAATGAATGATTTTGCTAAAGTGGTGGAATCTCCTCCGGACGAATGTACTGCCGCTTCGTAACTTGCCAGAAACTTTCGAGGGTTTGATTTCCCGTTGAAAGGAGGTAGCTTTGGCTTGTAATTCGCCGGCCACGGGTGCCTTTGTAACTCCGGCGAAAGTGGAGAAGTTGGGTCCAAAGTTATTTGTTCCATCGGCCTTGGCTGAATATTCTCTTGAAAGAAATTTGGTGGCATTTGAGGTGCCTGAAGATGAGCTGCCTGTAGCTGAGCTGCCTGAAGCTGTTCTATCTCTCTTTGTAGGGCTATCCTCCTTGCTTCCGCTTCTTGTACTTGCTGCTGGGTTAGAGCCTCTCTATTTTTTGCAGCGACGTATCTCGCTAGCTGATCGCGTTGCTGCTGAAGAGTTCTGATTTCCCCTTGACTTTCGCTGAGCTGCTTCAGTAGTCTGGCGTGATCATTCACCTGAATATCATCTTGCCCTTGTTGTTCGTCTTGCCGATCTTCTGGATCGTCTTGGTTCTGATTTTCATCTTCGGACGTTGCTTCTGCGAGCGGAACTATCTCTCTTGCTAGATCTGCTGCTGGAACTTCAGCTCCGGCCGAAGTGCCAGCATCTGCCTGTTGTCCTGACTCTTTTGTGGAAGGTGAGAGGGTAGCGTTGGCTTCTCCTGTCCCCTTCTTCCGTCCTCCCTTCGGTGGCATGGTCGTTTCGAGCGACAACCACGGGTGGGCGCCAATGTTGGTGTTCGCTCCAATGACCGAACACCAGCAGAAGTAAACCGAAAGTCAGAACGAAAGTAAAGGACGAATGCTTACAGCGAAATGAAACAAACTGCTTTATTCCATGCCAGAGTCCGTCCCTTTACAAAATGCCCCTGGGGGTCTATTTATAGTAGTCCGTGGACTTTTACATGACTAAAATGCCCCCGAGCCTAGTCCTCTATCCTCTCGCCATGTGAAGGGCAAAACTGTCTTTTCTTCCTCCAAACCGACCTTCGAGGCCGCTTCTAATGCTTGGTCCTCCTCGGCCCAACTCGGCCCACGAAGCTCGGCCCGTCATCCACCCGCAACAAACCAAATATCTGCACAAGGCAAAATGGCCGAATTGGAAATCTAAACTCCAGTTCGCCTCAGCTTTCGACCCAAATGTGAAAGCTGCGACGCACCCTGCTCTCGACTGGAGCACGACTTGAGCCGAAAGGCTTTGCCTCTCGGCTTTCGCCTAAGGCTTTCGACTGCCGGAACTTTGGAACCTCTGTCTCAGGCGAAAGTGTTCGCCTCTCATCTTTCGCCCAAGACGTCCGATCGTCATCACAGGGAGCGCTGTCACGGGCGAAAGTCTTTGCCTCTCAGCTTTCGCCCAAGACATCCGATCGTCATCATAGGGAGCGCTGTCACAGGCGAAAGTCTTTGCCTCTCAGCTTTCGCCCAAGACATCCGATCGTCATCACAGGGAACGCTGTCACAGGCGAAAGCCTTTGCCTCTCAGCTTTCGCCCAAGACATCCGATCGTCATCACAGGGAACACTGTCACAGGCGAAAGCCTTTGCCTCTCATCTTTCGGCGGCGAACTGGCGAAAAGGGGGTGGACCACTTCCGACCTACCCCCAACATTCAGCATCCAATAGTAGGATAGAGAGGCATCGGGTTCTATCGTAAAACCGTGAAAATCTTCACTTCGTTGTCAAGACTTACCTGAAGCAAAACTTCTCTTGATTTACTGGATGTAAACGTTGTACTCCTGTTATCCTCTAAAAACCTGTTGCTCGCTAGCTTCGGTAGGGCCTTGCTAGCTGCTTAGAGGTTTCTACCAGGTCACTGTGTTCTGCGCAGTAGTCGGTTTTGTTGCTTTCTAGTTTTCTGCTCTAGCTGTATTGTCTCTTCTAAACTCCAAATACTTTGTATTTCCGTGTACACGGTTTACCTATAGAGGTAATATCTTAAATTGATCTAGACCATTAATTTTTCTCAATTTATTGAATTACTAAATAAAGTCATAAATCCAAGGAAAAAAACACTCACATGCCGCTAATGACGGGAGCTGGAATCCTGCTCGCCGGTTCCCCTTATCTCGCGCGGGCACATCTCCCTAGTAGTGCAATTTTTGCACGAATTTTGGATCATAGATAGGCTCCCTGGCGGCACTATATTTGCGCGGACGCATCTCCCTAGCAGTGTGATTTTTGCGCAGATGCTTGCATGCCATGAATTTTGGATTTTCGTTCCTGATGCATGCAAGATCGGCAGCAGCTGCATGCATGTATCAACCAAATCATAAAAAAGTCGTACACCCTAACACGCACAGTCGCAAAGTAGTAGTACGCGCTTGCACGCTAACACACTGGCACGCTAATTAAAATAACAACAACAGTAGTAGTACAAAAATATAAAATATAAAATATTTTCTATGTCATTTATAGAATCACATCCATCAACCAAATCTTAAAAAAGATTTTCGATATTTCAAACCTTTCTTATTTACTCTATTTTTATAAAATAAAAATCCAATAAATACTATTACCTGGATGATCGTGACTGTTAGATCAGAATAAATTGACGGTCCACACTTATTTCAGAGTACCACAACAAAGGCCTAGTTGGAATATGCTCTCTCACTGAATAAAGTACACTAGTCGTCAACAAAAGGATGGTACAATTGCATGCCTTCCCTTTGTTCTTGAAGGTTAACATAACGCGAAAAAGAGAGCATATCAACAGAAGAAAATCCCACTCACGCTATTTGGGACTAGACATACACACGTAGGCTCCAGGGTTCAAACGTCATGGCTGAACGTAACACTGCACTGAGGAACCAAGTGCTTAATTCAAATATTCTCTGCATCAAATGGTCCACACTCGGAACCACCTGCTCTCAGTACTGTATCAGGTGTTAGTTCCTCCGCAAGTATTTGCTTTTCCTTGCCGAGAGGATATGTATTAGTATGCCATGTCATGTCCGCCACTTTAATATGCTACTGCATTGCCAAAACATGAATTTACTAACAAATTGTAGGCAGAACCACAACTCTGCTTCTGGCACACCACAATGTTTCGAGAGTGTGCAATTTGCCAATTGTTTTTGTCCACAAGTGTTCCCGATGCCTCACAGGCCTACTGATGACAAGACACATTTGTGGTATGAACCTATTCAATGTGAAAGAGCAAGCACAGTAACCATAGAGATTCATGTTTGCGCTTGATGCTTCATTCCCCAAGAGCTCGATCTATATATGGTTCAACACACTCGGTGTATTTGTTCACAGTGTGCCCCACCGGTCTGGCATTGGGTGCATTGAAGGAAGATAGCAGGCACACCGAATCCATTGGCCTGCCTCCAATAATAGTCCCATTGGCCCGCCTCGGTTAATAGGATGTGGACTAGCAAACCCATGAAAATTGTGGCATACCACCCTTACCAGCTTTCATACATATATACTGTGTGGTTGGCCACCGATGTGAGCACGGCTCGAATGTGCAGTGACCAACATAGGCATTAGTGTTGCGGTCCATCCATGTGATATACCTTGTATTCCACGATGGTCGTAGGGTAGAGCCACTGGCGGAGCCAAGGTGGGCTGGCAGGGGCCATTCTATGCATGCACTCTCCAATTTCATTCTATTCCATTCGAAGTATATAGTTAGCTAATACATGTCCCTAGATGACAATGAATTCAATTCTTGGAATTCCTTGGATCCAAACGGGCCCTTAGAGATGTGGGCTTCTTCTAGTGTTTTATCATTCAAAATTTAGTGTAAATTTCCTTACCAAACGTATCCTAGTGAGGATTTGTTGGCGGTCCTTAACTCAGATTTCTACCCGCCAACTATAGGTCATTATGGGGGAAATAAATATTTTATTTCACATATATCTTTACTATTGACCTAGTTCCACATGTACTTGGAAGTTGTAACACTTTGCGAATATACACCAAGTGCAAAGATTTTATAAATAAAAGTACGCTTTTCGGAAAGTGTAGAAGGCCAAGAGAAACAAGGGCCAGTCACCTGGGGTCAAGATGGGCCAAAAGCACCACCACCACAGCGGCCCAGGAGTTGACCCGGGCCCACACGCCAAAGGGCGACGCGGGGCGGCGTCACCCAGGCGCGGGCGCGCCTGGGGCGCGCGCGCGCCCATCTGGTTGCCGTGTGGGCCCGGCCAAAGGTGGTTTATTCCTTTCATCCAGGGAGGCGCGTCCCCGCGGGTGCTTCTTACCAGAGTGCCGGAGATCCAAATATGGGTGCAAGTATCCAAGATGAATCCATTAGATGAAGCACCAAAGTCTAGACCAATTCCATCTTGGGCTACTCGACCATGTCTCAGTAAATTGGGCGCCACGAATGCATTCGGACTCCGATTTGGGCAAATGACCAGCCGATTCGAAGCCAGTTGAAAGGCCCAGGCACTGGTGGTCAAAGCAGAGGCCCAGCGGGCCCACAATCGGCGCGGGCGTGCCCAAGGCACGAGCGCGCCTGTCTTGAGGCGGTTCAGGCCCAGCCAAAGGCGGTTCGTCCTCTTTCCACGTGGAGAAGGAGGTCCCGCTGGTGCTTTTGACGATAGTGCCCCCGAACCGCCTTCCACACCCTATAAAAGAGGAGGAGAGCCTCCCACCTTACACACACCTCATTTGGAGCCTCCTCTCCACCTCCTCTCTTGTAGTACTTAGCCTTAGTAGTAGTTTAGTATTACTAGTACCTTGGAGTAAGGTAAAGCTACTTGGAGAGCTTGTCTCCATGGAAGAGAGATCAAGTCTTGGTAAGATTACTATGAAGAGTTCTTCCATATTCAAGTTCTCCTATCTTTTATATTGCATTGCATATGAACTAGAGTATAGTTGTTATCATGTTATGATCTTGATATATGAACTAGCATATAGTCCAAATGTCATAATCTTAACATGTGCAACTTTATGCTCAATCATTCATGCAACACATTTATATGACGGAGTAGAGATGACGGTTCGTTGTACTTTCGGGTTTGCCTATATCTAGCTCGTCCATCCGTAGGGTGGGAGTCCATGGGGTCATAGGTAGTTTCTTAGTATGCGGACGTGGTGTCCGGATGCGAGGGGGCCTTCGGATATGAAGGCATGCCACGGTTGAGGTGGTAGGCGGCAGGTGGTGACAGCCCTGTCCGTCCTTTGTAATCCCCCACGTTCGTATATCGTGTAGGAGTTCGTAAATGCCACCATCGACTGGCAGACCAGTTGCCGCGGTCTCCCTGTCTATGTCATGCTCAACTCTAATTACAGCCATATATGTTGTGTGATCATTGACTGGTTCTTTGCATGGCTATATTAGAACGCCTGCTCCACTTAGGAATATTCTTTCATTCCTTGTTTTCCGTTTATCCTTAAGGTTGGCCCTAGTGTGTGTCGCACTATCACAGACTATCATGTTTTGCCCCTGTATCGAGTAGTGGTCTATCATACATCCTTGTTCCTACTATAGACTCTTACATCATGCGTTCCTACGGGAAATTATAAATGAACGATACCCGAATACTCCCGGGTGAAGTGCTACAACGATAATTCCGTGTGCTTGCGGATTCAGTCTGTAAACAAACAGAACTATCGTTGAGGTATTTCTTGGCGACGTTGCTAATTCTAGTAGCGACGCTAAGAAATGCCAACAAGCATTTCTGGCGCCGTTGCCGGGGAAGGCATTGGTTAAAAGAATCTTGTAGAACATCGATTATGATAGCCATGGCTCATGTAGGGTTTGTTACGTTTGTTTCCATCCTCTTGTTTTGGATGAAAACAAGATAGTGCTTGGAAGTCTTGCCAACAGACTATAAATGTTGAGCTCTTGGGAGTCTTGTCAATGGACTATAAATATTGAACCCTTGTCAAGGTAAATCAGCAGTTATCCTTTTTATATAAAAAAATAGCTTTTATAAAAAGTTTTTTAAAAAAGCTTATAAAAAAATTTATAATTTTTTTTTGTTGTTGTTTCTTGCCGCTAAAAGAATTTTTTTATATAAATGATGTTTTGTTTGCAAAAGTTTTGCATAAAGCGTGTTTTGGTTTGAAGTATGATTCATGCATGATCATATCTTCATGGGTATTTTAATTTAAGCATGGAGTTTAGATTAAATTGCCAACTTTGATTGAACGACATGTTTAATCACTGTTTCAAAACTGCTGCATGTGATCTTTTGTTAATAAAACTAAGTCAAAAAAAACGTTCTTTTTGGGACAAGTTCTTTAGCCATGATTGAAGCCAACCATAGCTTCTGGCTATAAACTTTATCCCAACTTTGGCGGTCAAGCTTATGACCATAAAGTAAGCACTGCCGGGAGATACCCGGATTATCATAAAAGAAAATCTCTTTTCTCTTACCAATAAGGCAAGGCAATGTTTTCAAGTTAGTATGCACCTTCGGTATTCTTGGTCACTAACCATTTCGGTGGAGACTAAGAAGAACAGGGACGTACGGTACTGGATACACAAGAGTCACATCAGATAAAAGTTTTGATGCCTTTGGTGATCCAGTCTCTCCACACTTGACTTTCACACAAAAGTCTAAGTGTGGCGGAGGATGATGGAAGTCTCACCATAAGGTCATCTTGATTAAAAAGAAAAAAAAGAGAGATGTTGGCTCTACCTTGCTTGAAAAAAAAACATGAAAAAAAAGAGACAGAAAAAAAAGAGTTTTGAAAAAAAAGAGAGTGAAAAAATAAAAAAAAGGGGTGCTGAAAAAAAAAAAAAAAAAAGAGGAGAGAGAAGAAGCGAGTACCAATGGGTTGCCTAACTTCACTCGGATTGCTTCCACAAGAAAGAAAGGCTCACCTCCAAGCCTTTGCGATAATGTCAAGGCCCCCGGCCCATACACCTTCAGTGGGTGTGAGGCCTGACCTTGATGTTAACTGGGCAAATCCATCATGCTTGGCTACAATGAAAACCTCGAAGCTTCATCCATATATACTGCCAGCATATGAACTCAGGTATGCAAAGGAAAAATTCACCAACTCTTTTACTCGCATTTATCTCCATACAAATATAAAGCTTATGCTTCCTTTGTTTATGGTAATGCTCTGGTTTGGATGTATTCTCAAGATGCATCCATAGGCCAATTTGATTTAAGCATGGTGCTTAGATTAAAATAGCCTTCTTTAGTCAAATTTTGACTTGGCGTTGAAATTTGATTAATGAGCTTGGAGTTGTTGTCGTAGACAATAGAAGTAATTCATGTTGGAGATAAGTCAAGGCTATGTTTACCATAGCCTTGTTTGAGTTTAAGGCAAAGTTGGCTGAGCGATCTTGAAAAAAAAACAACCTTGGGTTATCTTATTCACCTTTGTAATGTCTCACCTCTGTTGGATGAATCTTATTTTATATCTTTTCATGCCTCCAATTTGTATGCTATATGTTTTAGTTTGGAAGTGTTGGTTATACATCTTTTAAACTAAGCATGGTGCTTAGTTTGAAGTTCGAATGTAAAATCATGCTTCCATAGGCTCTTTAATTTAAGCATGGTGCTTAGATTAAGTTGCCTACCCAGATCACATTAGACATGGTGTCTAGTTTGATCTTTGAACCAAAGCTGCTAGTATAGATTTTGGTTGATCATATGGACTAACCCCTGCAGGACTTTATCAACTCCATGTGGGTAAGTCTTTGAGATGACAATAGAGATGAACTTTTGTTTGGCGAAAAAAAAACTTATAACATAATAATAATAATAATAAAATAAACCTTTCAACCCCAAGTGTGTTGTCCTGTTATCTTGATGTCACTACAAGACAAGCTTGAGCGAGGGGAGCTTCCATGCATGCTCAAAGGGGGGCCATGAACCAAGAATCAGGCCATAGCATGCACCAAATAGCGGCATTCGAGGCTAATGGTAAGTAAAGAGCTAGCTTGGGGAGGACCCCCACATGAGGTACCCGCATTGCATATTTAAATTCCCGCAATCTTATTTTTTTAGCATGTTTAAATTCAAGTTTCTTATCTTGCATTGGAAATCAAAAATAAAAAAAAAATAATTCCACTCTATATATGTGCCATGAAATGTTTAGTTCTACCCATGTTGATATGATGAATAGTTGCTCTGTTTTATGTCTCTCTTGTACTTGATTTAAAATGGAGTTTTCTCTAATATTTGGGTTTATCGGCTTTACATTATCATGCTCTAGAAACTTGATTTAGTGGATTGCATACAATTATTCTCATCTAGGTTATTGCGCGATATGATATAGTGACTTAGACCGCAGCAATGAAACGTCCCTTTGAAAAAACCTGATGTCCGGAGTCTTTGTTTCAAAAATTTTCAAAAATAATAGTTCCTCAGTGATCGCAAAATACCCACCAGAGCCATATGATTTGTCTGAAAATGCCTTTGGTGAGGTTACTATACACTTTTGAGCGATCGAGTGGGTCATTTGAGGAACTTGGTTTGTTTATAAAAACTTACAAAACCTCCGGACTGAAAGTTGATCTTGGAACGAATGAAAAGCACCGGTCTTTGAAACTGTTCTATTTTGCAATCGCCCAAGACTTGAGACAATTAGAAGCCCCACTCCATCAGGAATCATAGAGAGATACAATTGCCGATTTATCCAAATAGCAGTAGAATGCTCTCTTTTAGCTTGTACACTTGAGATATAATCGGCATCGTAGCAACCCCTGATCAACAACCCAAAGCAAAGACTTGCTCGGGACGAGCAAGGGGTAAGCTTAGGGGATCTTGTTGGCGGTCCTTAACTCAGATTTCTACCCGCCAACTATAGGTCATTATGGGGAAATAAATATTTTATTTCACATATATCTTTACTATTGACCTAGTTCCTCATGTACTTGGAAGTTGTAACACTTTGCGAATATACACCAAGTGCAAGGATTTTATAAATAAAAGTACGCTTTTCAGAAAGTGTAAAAGGCCAAGAGAAACAAGGGCCAGCCACCTGGGGTCAAGATGGGCCAAAAGCACCACCACAGCGGCCCAGGAGTTGACCCGGGCCCACACGCCAAAGGGCGACGCGGGGCGGCGTCACCCACGCGCGGGCGCGCCTGGGGCGCGTGCGCGCCCATCTGGCTGCCGTGCGGGCCCGGTCAAAGGTGTTTCATTCCTTCCATCCAGGGAGGCGCGTCCCCACGGGTGCTTCTTACCAGAGTGCCGGAGATCCAAATATGAGTGCAAGTATCCAAGATGAACCCATAAGGTGAAGGAACAAAGTCTAGACCAATTCCATCTTGGGCTACTCGACCATGTCTCAGTAAATTGGGCGCCACGGATGCATCCGGACTCCGATTTGGGCAAATGACCAGCCGATTCGAAGCCAGCTGAAAGGCCCACGCACTGGTGGCGAAAGCAGAGGCCCAGCGGGCCCACAATGGGCGCGGGCGCGCCCAAGGAGCGAGCGCGCCTGTCCTGAGGCGGTTCGGGCCCAGCCAAAGGCGGTTCGTCCTCTTTCCATGTGGAGAAGGTGGTCCCGCTGGTGCTTTTGACGATAGTGCCCCCGAACCGCCTTCCACGCCCTATAAAAGAGGAGGAGAGCCTCCCACCTTACACACACCTCATTTGGAGCCTCCTCTCCACCTCCTCTCTTGTAGTACTTAGCCTTAGTAGTAGTTTAGTATTAGTAGTACCTTGGAGTAAGGTAAAGCTACTTGGAGAGCTTGTCTCCATGGAAGAGAGATCAAGTCTTGGTAAGATTACTATGAAGAGTTCTTCCATATTCAAGTTCTCCTATCTTTTATATTGCATTGCATATGAACTAGAGTATAGTTGTTATCATGTTATGATCTTGATATATGAACTAGCATATAGTCCAAATCTCATAATCTTAACATGTGCAACTTTATGCTCAATCATTCATGCAACACATTTATATGACGGAGTAGAGATGACGGTTCGTTGTACTTTCGGGTTTGCCTATGTCTAGCTCGTCCATCCGTAGGGTGGGAGTCCATGGGGTCATAGGTAGTTTCTTAGTATGCGGACGTGGTGTCCGGATGCGAGGGGGCCTTCGGATATGACGGCATGCCACGGTTGAGGTGGTAGGCGGCAGGTGGTGACAGCCCTGTTCGTCCTTTGTAATCCCCCACGTTCGTATGTCGTGTAGGAGTTCGTAAATGCCGCCATCGACTGGCAGACCAGTTGCCGCGGTCTCCCTGTCTATCTCATGCTCAACTCTAATTACAGTCATATATGTTGTGTGATCATTGACTGGTTCTTTGCATGGCTATATTAGAACGCCTGCTCCACTTAGGAATATTCTTTCATTCCTTGTTTTCCGTTTATCCTTAAGGTTGGCCCTAGTGTGTGTCACACTATCACAAACTATCATGTTTTGCCCCTGTATCGAGTAGTGGTCTATCATACATCCTTGTTCCTACTATAGACTCTTACATCATGCCTTCCTACGGGAAATTATAAATGAACGATACCCGAATACTCCCGGGTGAAGTGCTACAACGATAATTCCGTGTGCTTGCGGATTCAGTCTGTAAACAAACAGAACTATCGTTGAGGTATTTCATGGCGACGTTGCTAATTCTAGTAGCGACGCTAAGAAATGCCAACAGGATTACTGTCCTTTATTAATAACACTATGCCAGAAATGCTTATTAGTGACGTCTTACTCTGTGACATGGAATTTCGATGCGTCACTAATATAATACCAGTGACGCGGATAAAGGAAACGCGTCACTGGTTAAGTGTTGCCCACGGCCCAAAAACAAAATGCGTCACTATTAGAGTTTATCAGTGGCGCTTCCCAACTGGACGCGTCACGAATAAGAGGGCTCCTTCTTAGCGACGCGTTCCAAGAAAACGCGTCACGTCGGACCCGAAAAAAGTATGAAACATAATTAAGTTCGGACTCAAGTCCAGAATTCCCCCGTCTCATCTCTCTCACCCCTCGATCCCCTTTCCTTCCTCCACCGCCACCACCTTGTTTCCGCCCCAACCAGGGAGACTGGATCTAGCAAGGAGGCCATGGAGCCGGCGTTCGGCATGGCCCTTGGCAGATCTGGCGAGGTCGGTGGAGGCCATGGCTGATAGCGGATCCGGGTGGTGCGATGCCCTCGTCCCCGGTGGCGCAGTGGACGCTGCCTCCACAGTCTACCACATGGTGCGGCGCTCCGTCCCCGGTGACCTCCTTGCCAGAGCCAGATCCACCGTGCCGGTAGAGGGTCGGTAGGATGCGTCACCGATAGAGGGTTATTAGTGACACGTGTTGGATACACGCGTCACCGATAGAGGGTTATTGGTGACGCGTTTTTACGCGTCACAGATAAGCACTTATCTCTGATGCAAAAAGGGTGACGCGTTTTTTACGTGTCACGGATGACCCTCTACACGCATCACAGATAGCGTTTTCTAGCATAGTTTAATTCCTAGCTCTCTTCTCGATGGACACAATCATCTACCATGGGAAAAACAACATGCATGGTTAAATTGACAAATATTAGATAAATTCAGAAAACAAGCCTAGTCCCAACACAACAATCCAAGCAAATAAGATACCCTAAATCCTCATATGGTTGAAACTCTACTACCAACTCCCCTTATGCATAATTTCTGGCTTCGCCACTAGGTAGAGCTTGCTTAAATGCGTTCATATGGGTAAGTTTTTGCATTGCACTATGTAATGCGCAAAAAAAGTGTTGAAACATATTTTCCTTATACATTGATAATTTTAAATGAAAATGGCTGTAACGGCAAAGTTGTATAACTATTTGAGTGTTACAACATTTCTTTTGGCCATTTCTTAATACAGAGGTACTTCGAAAAAGTAGAACTGTGCAATATCTACTTTTAGAGGCCGTTGTATTTCTAGTCGGCTCTAAAAATGGAGATATGTGCAGAGAGTTATCTAAAAATCGATTTCTAGACTTGTTTCTACTATCTCCAGACAAAGTAAGATAGGAAGAGATGTGCATGATACAAATGATGGATGATAAAGAGAAGTCACACGCTTCGGCAAAAAGTTATTCTGTGAAACAATGTTTGGATGTATACATACGTATAGAAAAACTATATATGCTTGCTAGCAGCAGCAAGGTGGAGCTTATTTAAGGAACAAAATTAAATGGTCTCATCAAACCAGCCAGCATGTCTTCGTCTCTGGATCCGGCGGTGACACCACGACACGCATGGTTCTGGTGGGCACACCAGCAGCCCTTCACCACCTTCATGCGCGGGTGGGAGGAGATGACCACGCACACCGCCTCCACTTCGGCGGCTACTCCACCTTGAGCACGGTGTACGAGCGTGGCAAGGGCGTCGAGTCGAAGCCGTTCCGCGCCGGTAGCCACCGGTGGAAGCTCACCCCAACGGCAAATCAGGTTCCAAGAGCGGCAGCCCCGGCGTGGCCTTGTGGCTGATGGACAAGCGTCGTCGCTTCAGCAGAACAACGAACGTCACGCCTGGGATCCTCGTGACTGTCCTCGACCGCGACGGCAACGTGCTGTGCGATCGCTATCGATGCATCGAGCTACAGCTTCGCAGGTCGTGTGGCTCTACTGGCATCTGGGTCGACGTCCGGATGTCGGTTGGCACGGTGGAGGAGAGCAAGGAGGCCCTGTATCGCCTCAAGGACGACACCCTGGTCGTCCGGTGCCAGCTCACCGTTGAGAGCTCGGAGGAGTCCAGGCTCAGGAGGTTGCTTCGAAGGTATCTACAGCAGTAGATTTGAGTCCACATGCATCTTGTACAAGATCCCTTTTTCGGAAATTATTATTCGATGTTTCTTTTTGGAAGCTGTAAATGCTGGTATGCTTGTTGAACATATGGTGGTAACTTTTATTTTCAAAAGTTGTATCTGCTTTGAAGTTCAAACCATTTCAGAATGACTTTTGCCAGGGTACTCCGAAATGATTGTGGACCTTCCATCTATTCCGATCCAATGGTCATGATCATCTATTACCTCCTAGGAGGTAATAGAATTTATTGAATTTTTATTCTATAAAAATAGAGTAAATAAGGACGGTTTGAAATATTGCAAATCTTTTTATGATTTGGTTGTTAAGATTTGGTTAATGCATGCGATTCTATAAATGATATGAAAACTATTTTATATTTTATATTCTTGTACTTGGTATGTTGCCGTTATTAGCTTATAATTTTGTAAAATGCATCTCCATAAACTCTCTGAACAAATTAAAACACTCTAATAGTCTCTTTATAATTTAAGCCACATCGGTAAATAGATATTATTTTCCTTCCCTGTGCTCTACATAACTCCCTGACTGTAGAATCTAGTATGCTGCAAATAAACTTTGTAAAACCAGGCAAATAACAACCAGTGTGGTATTGGAAGGTGGTTTTGCTGATTTAGCTATACACACATGGTATAGCTGCATGTAAAACAGACAATGGTTTTGGTGCGAACAAACATTGTCTAACAACTGCTTCATGACATTTTATGACAATTATTTTTCCAAAAATTTCTTTTTAAAACAGTTGCATGGGTGAAAATGTTTGTCTATTGCTCTCACAAAGGAATAGGATGGGACATAGCTGAGAAACACTGAATGTACCCCCCTCTCAGCCAAGGAGCACGGCTGCCCAAGAGCTGCTCACCCGGGGCATGGTCACAGTCGGCTGCCGCGGGCAGCATGGCTTGCTTGGGGGAGCGGTCGCTGGACAATGATGTGGTCTCAGAGAGTACATAATTAAATCAGAGAGTACACTTATTATTCTTACGTAATCATATTTTATCTATCCTCACATGAAACGATCTTAATTCCAAAATCTCATCTTTATCACTATCTTTTTTACCTAATAATTGAAAGCCAAATTTTCCTTCTGCCCCTAAATCTGTCCGCTCTGTGAGTTTTTTTAGCGCGGTCGTGTCCGGTACGGTGAGTTTCTGTCCGAGTTGAAGCAAAAGGAAAAACTACCAAAATTACCTACAAGATGGGAACTTCAACCGTGGTCTACAACTTGAACAAGCTAAGGCTTACCACCATACCACAACAACTTTGTTGATGTACAGCGGAACTTTTTTCAGTTTAATGTTGATAACACCTGGAAATATTTAAGAGTTAGCGAATTGAAAATAGGACAAAAAAAATATAGTCTTAAAAATTTTAGAAGAACAAAAAAAATAAACCTACAGAAATGTGGTATTGCAAATATTAAATTTTTAGGAGTTGGCAAAACAAAAAATTAAGACAACAAAAATATAGTCTTGTATATATTAGAAGAATACAAAAAATATGGTATTGCATATATTAAAATGTGGTATTGTATATTGTTGACACCTCTTAATGTCAACATTTATCTATAAATTAATGCATGAAATGATTAGAATTAATTTATAAAGCATAGATGTAGGAGCTAATCCTAATGAGTTCCAAAAGTTTTGGTGTTTTCTCTTGGTTTGCAGATATTAAATATTTCTACACATAAAAGAGTACCGACGAGAGAGTCCACGTGTGTTACGACTTGGAATACTCCACAAGACTCAGGAATCACCACCCTAGCTCAGAGTTTTAAGGACTAACCTAACAAATTCCACAGCTTTGGTGAATTGTTATATTTCAGGGACTAAACAGAATAAGCTGAGGAAAAGTCGAGGCCAAGGAACCAAACCAAACATGTTGGACTTCCACGAAATTTGCGCTAGAAGATTCCAGAAGACACGAGAAGACACCAGAGCGAAGGAGGGACTAGGTCGGCTGACTTCCCCCCGGTCAGTCGACCTGGGTGGTGCCCATCTGTCAGCCATCTTCCTCTCACATCATTTACCACCTATGAGAAGCAACTTGCAATGTCCTTTAGGTCGGTTTGATACAAGGGCCACGATTCATTCCACCGGGCTATAAAAGCAGGGGCAGACCCCCCCATCAATCAAGAGCTTCAACTTCAGAAATCATAATTCCAGATGCTAACTAGAGCCTTCAGATCAAGTAGAAGACTAATACCCTCTAGCTAGGTCTAGATCTAGTTTGATTTCGAACTAGAAGAGAGAGAGAGAGAGGAAGAGATTTAGAAGAAGGGGAAGAGCTAGCCTGTCAGATCTTCTTCAACATCTTATACTGCGGATTCAAGTTCTGCAAGAGCTTGGATCTGAAGACTTCTTGTGGTGATCAACTTCCGTTCTTCAGTAAGTTACATTGTTTTTATTGTTTTCCTGGTTCTGCAAATATTTTAAGATTACTTTGAAGATGTACCCTACGTTCCGGATCGATGGTAGCTCACGAAGGTGACTCTTATAGCTTCGTTGAATCCTCTGTGGTCCATCTTCCGTCCGTAGGCCGAGCAGGAGTATAAGTTACCTAGGTGTTTCATACTCTGTTTGTGAACCCTAGACAAAATTCCACAATAGAACCTTAAACACATACCTTGCTGAGAAAGAATCGAACTAGACAGCCTAGGAAATCCCCTTTATCTTTAGGATCTCCTTGTCTGTGCTCCTGCGTTTGAGCCTAAGACTAAGAAGGGTAATCACACTGTTCTCTAGGGTTCGATATTAAAACTGGGTTATCCTAGTGAAGTGCTACAACGGGAATAGATATATGTGCGCTTGCAGATAACGTTTGAGTATGCTGTAGCTAATACCAACATATATGTATACCAATATACCTGGTAATAAAGAGTCTAAATTTCTACCCTTTTTTTGTATGGTATTTTTTATGAACCTAACGTAGTTTAACAGTTCAGTTTCATCATTCGAAAAACAAACTGTTCTAATAGTAGAGCAAAGTATTGTACCAAGTGAGTCTAAAATAGAAGCAGAAAAAAAAAAAGAAAAAATTGTACACCTCAACCATCACAACGCTCAACTTCACCAAAATATAGAATGGAGAAAGTACCTTTATCAATACTTATTACGTCAAACTAAGAAAATGATTTATTTATTCATGAACAGAAATTTGTTGTGTGGCAAATAATTATATATGCACGCAGCACGCAACAATGTCGTACAAGATATCACAACAAACTTCATGAACAAGGCTAGATTATTGGAAATGATGGTAATGATAGATTTTTGTCCGTCACCCATTGCAACGCAAAGGCACTTTTGCTAGTTGTATCTTATTCTCTAAAGCCGCTAAGTCAACCGAAAATGTGCAAGGCATTATCTTAGTGAATGGAAAAAACTCAGAATTGTAAGTCAAAAACAATTAAAAAGCAGGTCATCGGCCGTATATATGGATTCATGGAAAGCCGGCCATCAGCATAGCCTCAGCCCTTAGGGAGAGATAGCCCACGTACTTTGATGATTCGAGCATGGTGGTATTCATTTCCATCAAAACATGCTCAGTCACCTTTTGCTAGGACATATCCTTTCCATTGCGATAGGACTATATATATGGTAGCGGACGAATAGCGAAATGGTAGTGAAAAAGGCATGTTGTTTTACACACAAGTCGATGGAGTCTACTTTGATAGGAATTTCGGATTGAGAGGTGGCAGGAGGAATGATGCAACAGTCGTACACACTCAGGCAGACAACCATTTGATACAAACTCCATCCAAATCTCACACACCATCTTCTTTCAGCTGTCCAGCAGGCCCAGCTAGGGGCTGGACAACGAGAACAGAAACCACAGCCACTTACACAGGAGGAGTGGTTCACAAAGCCCAGAGTGATAGCACTTGGGATATTCTAGAATCTAGACTGATTTACAGGACCTGTTGTATAAAGAAATCACGCAGGATGGAGTTAAACAGCATGGACCCAGGCACACGTGAATCATATTGGATAGACTGGCAGCTTCAGCTATAGTGTATAAAACTGAGATACAGTACAACATCACCTTTTAATCCTTATACATCACTGGTTTCTTGGTATAATTCATCTTTCTGAGAGTTGTGTGCATAAGCTATGCTACCCATATGCCTTCACTCCTCGTCTTGGGCAAGTTTGCAGTGCACTGCCGCTAGTTCACTCAATCTCTGCATCGTTTCATTAGCAGTTCAGTTCTGAATCTATGAGTACTACGAGTGAGCTCAGACATACTGAAATGCAAGCACCTCTACTTCCTGCCTTGAAAATTGTCTACTGCCCATGGGGCTATCGACACAATCCATCGACGACATGATGCAGCAGTGAATACAGACCTTAGCTAGTGATCAGTCGCCATCAGTTTGACATGGTTCGCATGCTGATACATGAGTGCAGATATCCAGATAGATTCAGTATGCTCACATCACCTACTATATTAGGCAGACAAGCATGAGCTACACATGGCCGCAGGCATTCATATCGTTCAGGGTTGGACAGAAACGTCACTGGCCGTATTGCTAACATTATGAGGAGCATATTCATATGTGCATATCAGGAATGCATTGGGCAGCAATCGCCAACTTTTTCACTCTTTCTACAAAACATCAAACTAATATAAATGAATGGGAAATAGAAATCGAGTTAGAAGTTATTTAGTATCATATTAATGAGTAGCACACTGGAACTGAAGTAAGTACATTGATCAATTGAATCCGCACGGGTACAATCAGGTCTACGGCGTCAAGGCCCATACAAGTTCACTCTAAGCTATTCTATAAACCCATGCTCTCATACTCTTGGCGTAAAAACATGACTGCCTCACGTCAATGGTCTATCGCAAGCTAGACAGACCAAGGCGCATGTCTCCTCAGTCCCCGCGGCTATCTCCAGCCGTCGATCCGGTCGAAATCGGGGCGTGCCAGTCAATTTGACCCTGAAATTGACAAAGAGGAAAAGAATAGTCAAATTATGGAACCTGTCGGCTTGATTCCAGACAGTTCCGAGTGTATGTGGCTAAATAGCCGATCAGATTAGGACAATGACTAGAGAGTCGATCCATTATGCATGTTAAATAATGACTTAGTAAGTAATCATGCACTGAATAAAGCAATTAATGATGTAATGAATGGATGAACAATTATGGAATAGAACCTAGACATGATATGTGCTGCAAAGAGTAAAGAATGAGCTGAATCGGCTATTCGAATACACATGAGAAGCACGAAACCGTTAGCCGATTCAATCTATTCTACACAAATATGTAAACAAAAATCCTACACGTGTGTATTAGTATGAATGAACCTAATGAATCTATCAAACCCGTGAATCAAGCAAGCTCAATAAATTAACTAGATCTAAATAGACTCATGCAAACGATGATATGGATGAAGCTCTAGTGAATTGGCTAATTTAACCGATACCGACGTGAGAACGAACTAGGTGCATAACTAACTTTACAAATAAATCACAAAGGATAATGTAAGCACACGTTACGAATAAAATTGATAAAACCTGGCTAATGTAAGCATGAGATCGATCATCAACATTATAGATCTAAATAGCATGAGCATTAATGACAATCGAATCTAAAAGGATATAAACCAAATCTACCAATTTTAATTCGGGCAAAAGATGTGTTATAACAAAATAGACAAATAGATCTAACAACATCGGTAACTTAATGAATCTACTAGGATGCCAAACCAAGTAGAGCCGATAACTAGCAATGGTAACTTGATGAATCTACTAGATTTGCCAAATCTAGCAGAGCCGATAACTGGCCTATGCTAACTCATACGACAGGAGGTCGAACCGGCCCACTTAAGCGTCAACACAAACTATTAGCACGCGCGATACTAAGTAAGTGGTCGAACCGGCCAAACTTATTGTAAACACTAACCCCTTGGCCATACAGATGCACCGAAAAGAGGTTGAACCAGCCCGATCTAGCATACGCATGTCCACTTCTACAGGTGCACCAAAAGGAGGTCGAACCGGCTTAATCTAGCACAAGCAAAAGCCATAGCAATACTTACAGAGCAAGCGAGAGGTCGAACCAGCCAAGCCTGATGAAAATACGCCGAAATTCTAAGAACTAAGGGTTTGATGGCACAGAGGCCGAATGTTGTATTGTAGTGAATGTCAAGAGATATTACAATGTGTCGGGGCTTACATATTTATACCCTGGGCCTGACCAAGTCCTACTCTAACACAACTTGCTTAATAAAGAAAACAATCTTGGAACTTAAAATAGTTATTCATAAAAGATAACTTGGGCTCCACTATTCCTTCATTGAAGAGCCTCCACGGTTTTTGTCGGATCCTGCACATTCGATTCAGGGTTTGCCTTTCCCTGGATAGCCGATCTTGATTAACCGATCCGTCCCGACTTCACTCAATTCGACCATTGTCATCACTTTAATTCTTAAAAACACCTCCCCTAGAATATTCCACCTATTGGTCAAATTTTGGTGTAAACACATACGGGGTAGTATTTTAGGATGTACCAAGCATTAATTTTGGTTTAATACCATTGACTAATAAAAATAATAATGATGAGAAAATTTACAATTGTTGGAACCACATGGTTAACCAAGTCAGAACCACATGGTTAAGCATGTTGACATGTATGTTGTGCTTGTCCTAAACCAAATTCATTTGATCTGATCTGCACAGATGTTGACCTGTTTGCGTAATCAGTCTTGCCCATGTTTTTCTTTTTTTTTGATTGCCTCAACCTTTGAGTACAAGCTGTAGTATCTGAACGCACGCACTAACGCACACCACACACACGCACACAACTCACACACACCACCCTAGTGCGCAAGCTAGACATACTACCTATACCAAGGTTTTTGAAACACGGCTCAGAGATATGACAGTTGTGGAGCATCCGTGCGAGGCAACGATAATTATTATGGGAACACTGTTCCCGGGTGAGACACCCTTGCGATTCCAGGAATCGAACTCGGGTGGGTGGGACGAACACCGTCGTACCCGACCACTGAGCTCCTCGCTCGTTCTCTTGCCCATGTTTTTCAAACACCTCAAAGGCCTGAACCCACAAGACAATCTAGACGTGTTACACTAATTGATGAGACAGAAAAAAACAGAGTAACCATTCAGTCTTCTGTCTGCATTATATTTTATCAATTCTTTTAGTGAACTATAATTCATCAATCAGGTATCCACAACTCCACAACTTTGAAATTTCTTTCTCACCTGCCGCAGCCTAAATAGAAGATAAACAGCGTGCTCCCATTATTATCTTTGTAATGATAGGACTGCTTTTACGTAAAGACAAAGCAATGTGCATGTACACAGAGAACAATACAAAAACTTGTGAAAAAAATTGTAAATGCAAAAAAAATATTGGACTATATTTGTCAACATATATAGATACTCTCACTATATAAAGTACACTAGTCATCAACAGAAGGATGGTACAATTGCATGCCTTCCCCTTGTTCTTGAAGGTTAACATAACACGAATTTCGCAAGGAGAAAGAGAGCATATCAACAGAAGAAAATCCCACTCTTGCTATTTGGGACTAGACAAACACACGTAGGCTGCAGGGTTCAAACGACATGGCTGAACGCTACACTGTACTGAGGAACCAAGTGCTTAATTCAAATATTCTCTGATCAAATGGTCCACACTCGGAACCACCTGCTCTCAGTACTGTATCAGGTGTTAGTTCATCCACAAGTATTTGCTTTTGCTTGCCACGAGGATATGTGTCAGTGTGCCATGTCATGTCCGACACTTCAATATGCTACTGCATTGCCAAAACATGAATTGACTAACAAATTGTAGATAGAGGGTCCCCTACCTCCCGTTTTCTTGCTTTTCATGTTGTGCCGAGGTTTTCATTGGTTATCCGTCGATTACCAGTGAATCCCTCTTGTATCTTCTCTGTTAGGTCTATCGACCACTCTCTATTCCTAATGCAATGCGGGCTATATGCCTGTTCTAGAAAAACAAAATTGTAGACAGAACCACAACTCTGCTTCTGGCACACCACAATGTTTCAATAGTGTACAATCTGCCAATCTCTTTTGTTCACAAGTGTTCCAGATGCCTCACAGGCCTACTAATGCAAAGACACATTTGTGGCGTGACCCTAATCGATGTGATGGAGTAAGCATAGTAACCGCTGAGAGATTTTTGTCTGCACTTCATGCTTCATTCCCCAAGAGCACTATATATGGTCCAATCCACATGGTGTATTTATTTATTTTATTTATAGTGTACCCCACGGGTCTAAAATGTCCAGGCCTGGACACCAAATTAAAGATGACATCTACGGGAGCACTAGAGTGGACTGATGGTAAAGTACGACCTGATGACTGAGGACAACTGCTATAAAGTATCCAGTTGGCTTCTTGGAAAATAAAAAGGGATTTGCTAAATCCTAGTGGCATGGTTTTTCAAAAAAAAAAAAACCCAGGCAACGTCCTACACCATCGGATTAAAATTCAAGGGTCACGAACTGCTCGCAATGAGGACGTCGGCGGAACATCGCCGTACACAGGCTAAAAATCGCTGAAAGCATGCCAGAGCATCGAGCACCTTTCGCAGAACATAGAGCATCAGTGCGGAACATCGGCGGACACAGGCCAGAATATCGTCAGACAGAGGCCAGAACATCGAGTGTGTGTCGCAGAGAGAAAACCCTGAAATTCGCGTGGAACATCACCGGGCACATGATAGAACATCACCGTGAGCAAGCCAGATAATGCAATGTAACCCGTCGCCTGGGTTTTTCAAAAACCCAGACGACTATGATTTTGGAAAAGTGGAATAAAAACATTGAAGACATTAAATGATTTATTTGAAGTGGTTGTAGGAGGTATTGGGTAATCTCAGTACCTAGAAAGTATCCTTCGTCTCCCCATAAAATTGGAGCGCTATTAGCCTATAATAGTATAAGGGAGTGTAGAAAAAAGGAATTAACCAAAAGCTACAAGGGTTTGTAAAAAAAAAAAAAAAAAAAAGCTACAAGGGATTCTTAGTGTTCCCTCACTATTTGCCGAGGTGGGATCACAAGGAATTATCTTGCAATAGGGACAAAACCAATTCTTCTAATAATGATAGTGCTTCGAGAATACAAATCTGGGCTATTTATTTTTTCATTTTTAAGAATAATAATTAAATAGCACAAAAAGGATAAAAAAATAGTATTAAATCCCTTCACGACAAATTGGGTTTGCTGACACTAGTTTTTTGGCTGATTAATTTCCAAGAAAAAGCTTTTTCATGAAACAAATTAAGAGGATTAATGTGAATGAAAAAAATCCGCAGTTTATGTGAATTCGACCATGTTATGTCCAAAATTGCAAAATAAAAGGTCTACCACATCTGATGGACCACTCATACATCAATTAGATTTTTTATAAAAAAATATTATATGTAATTTTTCTTAATTATCATATTTTACAAAATTTAAAATGTATTAAACATGTATTTCACCTATCAGCTTATAAAAAGTTATGTATAGCCATAACAATCTGATCTAACTGAATAAGCAATTCACATTTATTAGAGAGTACCACGATAACACATCTTTGTCTTTTAAATCAATTTCCACAACTATATGTATGAACGTTACCCTTCATCTCTTCTATAATGTATTTATTTGAAGCATTAATTTTAGTGAAATCAACTATTGTTGCAGGACAGTTTTGTGACATCATGAATATATATATACTTTGGCCAATATTTTCACGCGTTTAAGTTATATCTTCAAATATTTGTTTGGACACAAGATCAATGCACTAGTATAATTATTGCTTTGAATGAACAAGCGGTGGATGATTGCATTGAATGAACCATAACACATTGGATAGTGTCCTTGGTATCCTTTCGTCAAATATATAGCATATGCAAATGGGGAAGTTGATTCAGAAGAGCCATGCGTGAACCTGAGCTGAGAGAAAGGTCAAAAAGAGAACTATAGGTGCAATAGTATGTAGCTATTATTGTATGCTCTTTCTGAAAAATGGAGTCGTCACTTGGTAATAAGAAGCTAGTGCTAATTAGGGTTGTGAGGCAACAGGATCAGAAATGTGGCAGAATAGTTGACATGGAGAGGTATGGAAAAACAAGGTTCGGTGGTAGGCAGGGAGTTGTAACGGAACCGACCAACTAATTTAATTACGAAGCACTAATTAAGCTGATGTGGCAACTTAATTAGAACTTATTAACCAAACCAGCCCGGTAGTCCAGAAAATCAAGTAACATCCCAGACCGGTAAAGGCCCAACGAACATCCATCCATAATTATTACATAAAAGTTCTCAAATAGATAGTACATAACATAACTAGAGTTATTACAAGCCATGTTCTCAACAAGTGCGGAAGCAAATAGTTTTAACAAGTTCTCAACACACCCCAAATAGTTTTCCAGAAACATAGTGCCATGTCCTTCATCATACTCCACAAAAGCAAGGGATGCGACAACTGGAAAGATCGTGCCCACGATCTACTCATCTCCGACGGCAGGATGGAGACAGGTCGGGCAATAGACGTAAAACATCTCCCCATCTGCAACAACAATTGGGAATTGCACCCTGAGTACATTGTACTCAGCAAGACTTAACCGTCTAAAAGAAAATAAAGACTATTTGGTGGATGCCGGGCTGTATGTGGGTTAGCCGACTCCTTTCTTTGCCAAAAGATGAGCTTTTAAATCTTCATTTAGTGATAAAGGACTCTCTAGCTTATCACATTAGGTAATTACCTATCCATGCTAAGTTAGCATCCTGCACTACTCATCATTTTAGTAGAAGCAACCAATCTATTAATCATCACCGCATTGATTGAATATTCATTAAACCATCATATGAGGAACATAACCAACTCGCATTACAAATCTTATTTGCGGCACCGTAACTGCTCGGTCAAGTTATTCGCTATCCAGGAACGATGGCGATTATAATCGATTTGCAGACCAGCTGGCGGGTATTCCTCACACAAAGCACACTCACTGGCCAGAGTGAGTGACGGTCACCATGATCTACTCAGGAGACGTGGGATCAACAACTCACCACCATGACCAAGGAAACTCCCGGCTGCCACAGGTAAGCGTGCGCCCATCAAATGACACCGCCCCATCTTAAGGACTCACAAACCGGGCCCTTGTTACTCACCACCCATCGCCAGCATATATACTTGGAAGTTGAAACCCGGCCCAAGTAGATTCAAGGCTTTGTGGTTGGGCGCTCCTGCCCTTCCTGCTATATGTGAGGTGTTGTTCAAAATGATCTGAGGACGCTCGTGTTCCATGATATATTAAGGGTGATTTCATCATGGCCACATGGTTATATTCTACAATCTACCAACCTTATCATCAATCCAGGGGTAGTAACACCTACCATTCGCGAGTGATAGTCGATCACTCGGCTTCTACCGCCTAGCTAGCAAGGTAAGCAGATTCGAAACCTCAACCTAATAATAGGATACTTATAGTAGCAGGGTAGTCCTAGTGCATTCTATGGTTCCATTTCAACGCCTATAACGTAATGCAGCATAATAAATAAAGGACTCAAATTTTAAACATTGCGAAAACATAGGAGAATGCACCGGGGCTTGGCTTTGACAAATGAGCTGGGCACGTGGTTAGGACAGTCAGGAAGGTCAGCTTCTGGCACCTCCTCCTCGGCTACCTCCTGCAGCTCGAGCTCCTGAGGATCCTCCACGTCCTGCTCCTCGTGTGCGGCTTGCGGGTTGTTTGCTAGCGATCCTGTATGGTGCTATGCATAAATATAAGTAACAAGTGATACTAATTAAATGATGGAATGATGTCATGATCAGATATGACAGAAAAGTATGAATCCCCAAGCTAGACATACAGCTTTATATGTAAAACAAGCACGATATCCCGCTAAAAGTGCTTAGGCTACAACAGCAAGTCCTATCTAGACATTACAGAAAATTCTATAAACATTACAGTAGCTAAGACATGTCCAAAGTAGTCTACCACAGAAATTTCACCCTAAAACAGTGAGTATTTCATCCTACACAAAATTCACATGTCTGCACTAACAAGTGAGCCACAAAATACTTTGAACTACCAAAGTGGTCCAAAGTCAAAACCAGTGACATGTAGGCCTAAAGCATGAACTAAAAACAGGGCATATCAAATTTCATAAGCATTGGATAAACTATGAATTAATTATGAATTTTCTAAGCATGGTGCCAAGAATGGCACTTGAACTACAACTCTAAAAATTACCACAGAATAGGGCCATGTAAAAGCTCATACTGATCAAGCATGTCATAACTAGACTAACAAAGCAAGCCTCACATTTTTCTGATCAACAGATGAATTACTATGAATTTCTAAAGATATATGCCATATCAAGAAATTAAATAAAGTCCTACAGAAAAGTATGCCAAAAGCCACATCTCATAATTTCTATGGAATCTACTGCTCATAAGAAAAATAACCCAACTTGAATCATCCCAATTGGATTAAAAATGACTGAGATATGAATTTTTGAAGTTTAAAACTAAAACTGGAATTCCTATTTTCCTTTTTCTGAAAATCGACCCAAAACGCTAGAGGTACCCCGAGTGTACCCAGGCTCGGGTGGAAATGCTAGGAGCACCCGGTGGTGTGCACCCCGCGTCAACTCTGCCAGCGGGCCCGCAGTGGACCGGGTCCACCTATCGGCCGCACCGGGCAGAGGATGACGGCGGCGCGCGGCGAAACCTCGCCGACGGCGGTCCTCCGGCGCAACCAAAGGCGCCGTGAGGTTTGCCTTGACCTCGCGCGTTCAGCGCACCAAGAAGCGCGAGCCCTAATGGCCGGAATCGATGGCGGGAAAGCCCGCCGACGAGCGGCGGCGGCCCCCGACGGCGAGACGGCTGACGAGACCACGACGGCGCCCATCTTCTAGCCTACGGGCTCCGCCTCGATCAGCAGAACGTGACGCGCCCCAAGAACCAAAGCAATGACGGCCAAAACCCCGGCAAACCCTCGCCGGAGTGGCGATGGTGAGCTTGCCGGCGCACTGCGTGCGCGGCTCCAGATGACCCCGAGCTCACTTTTCTCTCCAGCCTAGCGCTACGCCCCTGCATGCAAATCCCCAATGCACAAGAAGCTGCGGAAAGGAGGGAGGAGGTGGCCGCATTAGCTCGCCGAAGCTTATGGCGGCGGCGGACCTCCGCGTGAGAAGAAGAGGAGGAAATGCGGGCGCTACCTTGACGAAAACGGCGCAAGAAAGGGTGGAGATGGTGGAGTTGAGGACGGCGCACAAGGTGCTGCCCTCGGATTTGAGTTTCGCCGGTCGGAACTCGAGCTACACGGCAGCGATGTGAGCGGCGGCCATGGCGGGTCGGAGGAGGAAGAAAGAGGGAGGAAGGAGGAAGCGGGCGGTAGCAGAGTGAATTGACAGGACGGTGTGCTGTCCCCTTTCCGTCTCGGGCAGGCGGGAGCGGGCGAAGCGGCAGGCGGCGCGCGACACGTGGCGCGGGCGACGCTGACATACGGTCACCGACGTGCGGGCTCGAGGGCCGTGGGGGCGTTGACACGACGCTGTGGCCCGCCCTGTGGCTCGCCACGGCGGATCCCGGTGGTCACACAGCCGTAAACCCCTTTGCCCAAAACGAAGCCCTAAAACTACTTTTCATAATCTGGTCAAAACAGCAAAGTTTCTTGAAATATTTTTCTGCATAAATCATTCCAAAGGACCAAATTCATTCAAGCAACCTATCTAGCACTTTGGAATGGATTTGCTTGCACACTTTTAAACTAGTAACCGCCCTATGCATAACTTTAATTGAAATCCGATTGCCACTCAAAGCAAGGCTAATCGGTAAACTAACAGGAAGATTCTCAATCATAATTAGATACTACTCCTAGTATCATCTAGCATCATTTGCAGACATGAACAGATAATCTATCCTGACTAGCAAGGCAAGACATTCACTAGGCTAACAAGCAGATAATGAAGTGCTTATGCAAATGATGACATGATTAGAGAAGTTTTATTAGTGCTTAACACTGGAGGTGTTACAGCCCTACCCCACTCAAAAGAAATCTCGTCCTAAAATTTGCGTGAACTAACCATTTCTGGTGAAACATAGGGTAGGCATCCTTGAGGTAGTCTTCGGTTTCCCATGTTGCATCACCGTCGTCATGATGGCTCCAACACACCTTGTATGTGGTAACAGCACGGTTCCGGGTCACCCTTTCCTTCACATCTAAGAGCTTGACTGGTTCTTCTTCATAGGTGAGATCTGATTGTAGCTTTATGTCGGTGATCTTGACTTGCTCTTCCGGTACTTGGATACACCTCTTAAGTTGGGACACATGGAAGACAGGGAAAACTGTTCCCAACTGGATAGGTAGCTCTAATTGGTATGCTACTTCGCCCTTTCTTTCTAGAATTTTAAATGGTCCTACATATCGTGGTGCTAACTTCTGCTTAACTCCGAAACGTTTCACTTTCTTCATTGGGGACACTTTGAGATACACAAAATCCCCCACATTAAACGTTTCGGCTCTTCGCTTCTGATCTGCATAACTCTTCTGTCTTGACTGTGCCACTGCCATATGCTTTCTAATGATTTGAACAGTTTTAGCAGCCTCTTGAATGAAATCTACCCCATAGTACCTTCTGTCACCCGTTTCAACCCAACAAAGTGGCATTCTGCAACTCTTGCCATACAACGCCTCAAATGGAGCCATTTTGATGCTTTCTTGGTACCCATTGTTATATGCAAATTCTGGTAAAGGTAACCACTTTTCCCATGATCCCTTAAAAGATAACACACATGCTCGCAGCAAATCTTCTAGTATTTGATTCACACGTTCCGTTTGTCTAGAGGTCTGCGGATGATAAGCAGAACTATGGTCCAACTCTGTGCCTAACTCTTTCTGCATTTGTCCCCAAAAGTGTGACATAAACTGCGTCCCTCTGTCTGATACTATCTTATTTGGTATGCCATGCAATCTAACAATTTCTTTGATGTACACATCAGCATATTGCGGAGCTCTCATGGTTGTGTTGACTGGAATAAAATGTACTGATTTGGTGAGACGGTCAACAATCACCCATATAGAATCATTGCCCTTTGATGACGTGGGCAACCCAGTGATGAAATCCATGCTAATTTCTTCCCATTTCCACTCAGATAAAGGATGTAAGAGAACACTCGGTTTCAAATGCACGGCCTTGACTCTACAACACACATCACATTTAGCAATGTATTCAGCTATCTCTTTTCTCATGTGAGGCCACCAAAATCGGGCCTTCAGACTGTGGAACATCTTTCTACTGCCAGGATGCATGGTTAGCTTCGACAAGTGTGCTTCATCCATGATAAGCTTTCTGATCTCTGGATCTCGTGGTACGACCAAACGGTTATCGAACCACAAAACCCCGTGGTTGTCTACTGTAAGCCTCTGAGAAGGTTGAGTTTCTAACTTCTTCTTGAATATGTCAGTCATGCTATCAGTTTTCTGACCCTCTTTGATCTTGTTCTCAATTTCACAACTTAATTGGATGTTCTTCGTAATGACTGGATGCATAAAGTCGAAATTATCAGGGAGAAGAGGTTGCATCGCCTCACAATGAGACTTCCGGCTTAACGCATCAGCCACCACATTTGCTTTACCAGGATGGTATTGAAGTCGTAGATTGTAATCCTTTATCAGTTCTAACCATCTATGTTGCCTCATGTTTAGCTCATTCTGAGTAAAGATGTACTGCAAAATCTTGTGGTCTGTGTATATGTTGCAGATGTTACCAAGATGGTAATGCCTCCAGATTTTTAATGCGTGTACCACAGCAGCTAGCTCAAGATCATGGGTAGGATAATTCTGTTCATGTTTCTTCAACTGTCTCGAAGCATAAGCTATGACTCGACCCTCTTGCATTAGCACACAACCCAATCTGATTCCCGAGGCATCACATACACATCAAACGGCTTCTCTATGTCAGTTTGAGCAAGAACTGGTGCAGTGGTCAATAGTTCTCGCAAGGTGCAAAAAGCTGCTTCGCTCTTGTCGGTCCATACAAACTTTTTACCTTTCTGAAGCAAGTTAGTCATAGGCTTGGCTATCTTGGAGAATCCCGGGATAATATCCGGCTAACCCGAGGAAACTCCGTACTTGATGTACTGATTTTGGAGATTCCCATTCCAGCACTTTAGCAATGTTGGCCGGATCTACTGTTATTCCCTCATCTGACAGAATGTGACCAAGGAACTGTACTTTCTTCATCCAGAATTCACACTATTTGAACTTCGCATACAGCTTGTGCTCTCTCAGTCTCCCTAACACAATCCTCAAGTGCTTCGCATGATCCTCCTCGTTTTCAGAGTATACGAGGATATCATCGATGAACACCACAACAAATCTATCAAGTTCAGGCATGAAGACTGTATTCATGAGAAGCATGAAGTATGACGGAGCATTGGTTAGCCCAAACGACATAACCAAGTACTCATACAACCCATATCTCGTGGAGAATGCACCAAGAGGTTTCTGGATCGAGATCATTCTATTGGTTGTGTCTAATACTACTCCCCAAAAGTGCATCCAACTCATCCCCACTATCACATCCACACATAGTCCGGGCAGAACGATCAAATTCAGCCGGAATCTCCAATCTCCCAAATCTATACTCACTCCTTGCACTATCCAATTCGTGCTAATGTCAGCCCCAGCTGAGCTCACACGAAACTCTATTTCCAGTTCGGCTATTTTCTGGTCATGTTGTTGTGCAAATGCTTCACTCATATGCGATGAACCAGTATCAAATAGAACTGCAGCAGGAATCTCATTGACAGGAAACATACCAGATGTCATGGGCTCTCCAGCAAGGATCTCCACAATCGAGGTCAGATGTGCATGTGTTGAGATCTGCTTCCTTGGCTGCAGGCAATACCTGCTGTAGTGCCCAGTCTGTCCACAGTTGTAGCACGGTCCAGGAAAAGCTGTTTTTGCCCCCGCTGTGCTGCTCTGACCCTGCTTGTTCTGGTTGACAGGAGTTCTAAAAGCTTTCTGAAACTTCTGAGCTCCCTGTGCATGCCAGTTCTTCCTGGGTGGAGGTTTGAACATGGGGCCTTGAGCACGGAACGGGAAACGATGTGCAGGTGGAGCCCTCTGCTGAGAGGAACCACCTTCATTGGACCTCTTACGATTCTTGGAAGCTGTGTGCAGATTGTTCTGGTTCTCTTGAATGAAGCAATCATTATAGAAGTCATTGAAAGTCACGCGGGTAGAGGTACCCACAGTCTTCATCAGTTTAGTACTCAGACCTCTCTTGAAAGCGGCTATCTTAGGCTCGTTAGTGTTCACTAATTTAGGAGCATAACGGGACAAGCTGTTGAACTGATAGTGATAGTCCTTCACAGAACGAGTTCCCATTGTCAGATTGTGGAATTCTGCCTTCTTCATAGCAATCACAGAAGGTGGAACATGAGCAGCACAAAAAGCACGAACAAACATGTCCCAGGTGATAGGCTGCCCCTCGGGATAAGTAGTGCGGTGTTGCCTCCACCAAAGCTGAGCTTCATCCTCCAGCATGTGAGCAGCATACGTGGTCTTGAGATCTTCAGTCAGCCTCAGCAGAGCAAACCTCTCTTCCATAGTGGCAACCCAAGCATCTGCCTTCATAGGATCTAACGTTGATGTGAATGTAGGCAGCTTTGTATCCATGAAGTCCTTGAAATCACTGTACTGGTTGGGCTGGGGTCCCTGATTCTGACGATGCACATTGCGGTCATTGAGATTTGCACGCAGAACTTCCTCAATGTTACGCTGACTCCCCAGGAATTGGTTGAAGAACTATTCCGCAGTGGGAGGAGGAAGAGGTGGCACACCATGGGCCTCTTCTCCAGCATAGCCCCTGCCACGTCCACCACCACCAATGGGAACACCTCTCCCACCTCCGCCTATGGGAGCACCATGATCACCAGCACCAGCAGGAACACCACGACCAACACCAATGGGAGCACAACGGCCACCACCGCGGCCTCCACTGCCACTGCCACTGGCACCTTGGTTAGCAGCTGAGCTACGAGTGAACACCATCTGCATATGCCAACAATAATATTTTCTCACCATTAGGAGTTGGATACAATGGTAATAAATGTAAAATCATCCCGCACAAAACAATATGGAGAGAATTAGAAATTCAATCGATCATTGGTACGGACATAATAATTCATTTCCACATCACAACTGCGCTAATAATAATATTAAGTTGAACATAGCATACTATCATACATCCATTGTCTTGCCAGCATGCATACACTGAACTTTCTACAAGTGCACGATTACATCTCATGATCATAAAAAGCGTACCATTATTACAACCCCATGACAAGCCTCTAGGTCGCACAAAAGAAAACTCCTAGGAACTAGCGTGCTACACTAGCCTAGCCATCATACTACGGACGCCCTAGTCCACCTGCATGTTCATGTCAACCTCGTGGCTGCCAGCACCCCTGTGGCGAGAAGACTCCTCCAGAGCGTAGTGCCTGCGGTGAAGCTCCTCGCGTACGTCGTCCAGGTACATCTCCTTGTGCTGAAGCTCACAACTGAGGTTGCGCCTCTCATTCCTCATATCCTGCATCTCGGACCAGGCTACATTTCGCTGCCTCACTATCTCAGCTAGAGTATCCTCAGTGCTCTGAAGTGCAGCACTACGGTTATCTAACCGCTCCTTCATCACCTTCAGCCTGTCCTCATACTCACTCTCTATAGCAGCCATCTTCTCCTCGTACTCCTGGATCTTGGCCTCATGCTCCTCCTTGACATTCTCCAGCTCATCAAACCTAGAAAGAGCAAGGTCCTCCATGTCTGAGTAGGCCTTCATGAGGGAGAAGACCACACTCTGAGCAGTAGTCCCACTGCTCTCAGCCTCCTGGCGCCCTGCCACCAGTGCCATACCCTTCTTCTGCCTCCACTTGGTGGAGCGGGGGTTAGCCGAAGGGAAGACACCTGGCACAAGTCGCTGCAACTCGTCAGGCATCTCCGCCACAATCCTCACTAACACCTGAAAAGCTGCATCCTCTGCTGCATGGAAGAGGTCAATACCCTCACCCAACTGTGACCAGCCACTCCAGCGACTGTTAAGTCCCAACGATGGAACCTCAACTGTCATGGTGACAAAGCCACGCTCCTGCCTAGCCTCCGTGTCCCAGTAATAGCGCGGGTAACTCTCATCAGGATAGCCAGCAGCGTACATGAGCCTCGAGAGGAGAGTGGGCAAGGCACCCTGCTTGAGGAACGTGCCAGACATCCTGCGGTAGTTATCCGGCCTCCTGCGGATGACGAGAGCGCTACCTGCGGGAAGGGACACACGAGGAGTGTCAGGTGCACGGGTACTCTTGCATGCCGTCTGCTTAGTCCGTGCCATCTGAAAATAAATTTTTATCCCCCAGTGAGCACAATTTTTAAGGTAAATTTCAGCAACAAAATTTTACATAAGGAAAGGAGCATATATAATGTATGACATAAGCAAAATTTTATAACTTATGATGTATGCACGTTCTAAGTGTTCTCACTCACTAGTACTAATATGTTTAGTCGGTGGCATAAATCACGTACTCTCATCATACGGGACACAAGCGTACTACACGTTCGCGTGGTTAGTGTACCTGCAGAAAATTCATTTCAGCCCATTCCCCATGTATGCATTCGACGTCTAGAAATTCAGCACCTTAAGAATAAGGTCAAATCACCGATTCAATCAACTCCTATTCAACACCCTCCGCCACACAGGTATATCCCCGATATCCCTGCATGTAGGTGCACGCTAACCCAATCATCGCCAGAAGATGACATCCCACACATGGGACACCTTCATATAGACATGTGTGAAACATGTAAATATTTCAGTGTCATATAAGCACTCCCCTAGATCGGCAGTGTATCCGATCGTGCTCTCACAACTCCCCTTACCTTGGCGATGAACCAACTTACCAAAGCGTAGAGGTAATTGAAACCAAATGTAACCATTCAAGTGAATGGCCCCATACATATCCACCATGTATGAGCGCGACAAAAAGAAAATATGATGCATTTCCCTGAGTTAGCCTGTTAGATAGCCACCTAATAGTCCTTAATTGGGCATAATGGAACTGATCAGACCTTGGCATATTTAGTTTTGAAAACCCAACACCTTTTGAAAACCTATCATATGGTTGTTTAGGTGTCTACAGCTTTTAATTAGTTTTTGTAAAGAAAAAACCTTTTATAAGTAGATAATCATGAACACTGTTTCATTGAACCGGGAGCTGATGCCGCTGTAACGGAACCGACCAACTAATTTAATTATGAAGCACTAATCAAGCTGACGTGGTAACTTAATTAGAACTTAGTCACCAAACCAGCCCGGTAGTCCAGAAAATCACGAAGGATTTTCGCACAACATCAAGTAACATCCCAGACCGGTAAAGGCCCAACGAACATCCATCCATAATTATTACATAAAAGTTCTCAAATAGATAGTACATAACAAAACTAGAGTTACTACAAGCCATGTTCTCAACAAGTGCGGAAGCAAATAGTTTTAACAAGTTCTCAACACACCCCAAATAGTTTTTCAGAAACATAGTGCCATGTCCTGCATCATACTCCACAAAAGCAAGGGATGCGACAACTGGAACGATCGTGCCCACGATCTACTCATCTCCGACGGCAGGATGGAGACAGGTCGGGCAATAGCCGTAAAACATCTCTCCATCTGCAACAACAATTGGGAATTGCACCCTGAGTACATTGTACTCAGCAAGACTTAACCGTCTAAAAGAAAATAAAGACTCTTTGGTGGATACCAAGCTGTATGTGGGTCAGCCGACTCCTTTCTTTGCCAAAAGATGAGCTTTTAAATCTTCATTTAGTGATAGAGGACTCTCTAGCTTATCCCATTAGGTAATTACCTATCCATGCTAAGTTAGCATCCTGCACTAGTCATCATTTTAGTAGAAGCAACCAATCTATTAATCATGACCGCATTGATTGAATATTCATTAAACCATCATGTGAGGAATATAACCAACTCACATTACAAATCTTATTTGCGACACCGTAATTAACTGCTCGGTCAAGTTATTCGCTATCCAGGAACGATGGAGATTATAATCGATTTGCAAACCAGCTGGCGGGTATTCCTCACATAAACCACACTCACTTGCCAGAGTGAGTGATGGTCACCATGATCTACTCGGGAGACGCGGGATCAACAACTCACCACCATGACCAAGGAAACTCCCGACTTCCACAGGTAAGCGTGCGCCCATCAAATGACACCGCCCCATCTTAAGGACTCACAAGCCGGGCCCTTGTTACTCACCACCCATCGCCAGCATAGATACCTGGAAGTTGAAACCCGACCCAAATAGATTCAAGGCTTCGCGGTTGGGCGCTCCGGCCCTTCCAGCTATATGTGAGGCGTTGTTCAAAATGATCCGAGGACGCTCGTGTGCCATGATATATTAAGGGTGATTTCATCATGGCCACATATGTTCTACAACCTACCAACCTCATCATCAATCCAGGGGTAGTAACACCTACCATTCGCGAGTGATAGTCGATCACTCGGCTTCTACTGCCTAGCTAGCAAGCTAAGCTGATTCGAAACCTCAACCTAATAATAGGATACTTATAGTAGCAGGGTAGTCCTAGTGCATTCTATGGTTACATTTCAACGCCTATAACGTAATGCAACATAATAAATAAAGGACTCAAATTTAAAACATTGCGAAAACATAGGAGAATGCACCGGGGCTTGCCTTTGACAAACGAGCTGGGCACGTGGTTAGGACAGTCAGGAAGGTCAGCTTCTGGCACCTCCTCCTCGGCTACCTCCTGCAGCTCGAGCTCTTAAGGATCCTCCACGTCCTGCTCCTCGTGTGCGGCTTGCGGGTTGTTTGCTAGCGATCCTGTATGGTGCAATGCATAAATATAAGTAACAAGTGATACTAATTAAATGATGGAATGATGTCATGATCAGATATGACAGAAAAGTATGAATCCCAAAGCTAGACATACAGCTTTATATGTAAAACAAGCACGATATCCCGCTAAAATTGCTTAGGCTACAACAGCAATTCCTATCTGGACATTACAGAAAATTCTATAAAAATAACAGCAGCTAAGACATGTCCATAGTAGTCTACCACAGAAATTTCACCCTAAAACAGTGAGTATTTCATCCTACACAAAATTCACATGTCTGCACTAACAAGTGAGCCACAAAATACTTTGTACTACCAAAGTGGTCCAAAGTCAAAACCAGTGACATGTAGGCCTAAAGCATGAACTAAAAAACAAGGCATATCAAATTTCATAAGCATTGGATAAACTATAAATTAATTATGAATTTTCTAAGCATGGTGCCAAGAATGGCACTTGAACTACAACTCTAAAAATTACCACAGAACAGGGCCATGTAAAAGCTCATACTGATCAAGCATGTCATAACTAGACTAACAAAGCAAGCCTCACATTTTTCTGATCAACGGATGAATTACTATGAATTTCTAAAGATATATGCCATATCAAGAAATTAAATAAAGTCCTACAGAAAAGTATGCCAAAAGCCACATCTCATAATTTCTATGGAATCCACTGCTCATAAGAAAAATAACCCGAATTGAATCATCCCAATTGGATTAAAAATGACTGAGATATGAATTTTTAAAGTTTAAAACTAAAACTGGAATTCCTATTTTCCTTTTCCTGAAAATCGACCCTAAACGCTAGAGGTACCCCGAGTGAACCAAGGTCGGGTGGAAATGCTAGGTGCACCCGGTGGTGTGCACCCCGCGCCAACTCTGCCAGCGGGCCCCGCAGTGGACCGGGTCCACCTGTCGGCCGCACCGGGCAGAGGACGACGGCGGCGCAGGGCGAAACCTCGCCGGCGGTGGTCCGCCGGCGCAACCAAAGGCGCCGTGAGGTTCGCCTTGACCTCGCGCGTTCAGCACACCAAGAAGCGCGGGCCCTAATGGCCGGAATCGATGGCGGGAAAGCCCGCCGACGAGCGGCGGCGGCCCCCGACGGCGAGATGGCCGACGAGACCACGACGGCGCCCATCTTCTAGCCTACGGACTCCGCCTCGATCAGCAGAACGTGACACGCCCCAAGAACCAAAGCAATGACGGCCAAAACCCCGGCAAACCCTCGCCGGAGTGGCGATGGTGAGCTCGCTGGCGCACTGCGTGCGCGGCTCCAGACGACCCCGAGCTAACTTTTCTCTCCAGCCTAGCGCTACGCCCCTGCATGCGAATCCCCGACGCGCAAGAAGCTGCGGAAAGGAGGGAGGAGGCGGCCGCATTAGCTCGCCGGAGCTTATGGCGGCGGGAACCTCCGCGTGAGAAGAAGAGGAGGAAATGCGGGCGCTACCTTGACGAAAACGGCGCAAGAAAGGGTGGAGATGGTGGAGTCGAGGACGGCGCACGTGCTGCCCTCGGATTCGAGTTTCGCCGGTCGGAACTCGAGCTACACGGCAGCGAGGTGAGCGGCGGCCATGGCAGGTCGGAGGAGGAAGAAAGAGGGAGGAAGGAGGAAGCGGGCGGCAGCGGAGTGAATTGACGGGACGGGGCGCTGTCCCCTTTCCGTCTTGGGCAGGCGGGAGCGTGCGGGAGCGGGCGAAGCGGCAGGCGGCGCGCGACGCGTGGTGCGGGCGACGCCGACGTACGGTCGCCGACGTGCGGGCCCGAGGGAAGTGGGGGCGCCAGCGGGGCATCGATGCGACGCTGTGGCCCGCCCTGTGGCTCGCCGCAGCGGATCCCGGCGGCCACACAGCAAGCGCGGGCGAGCCCCGGCATACGGACGCCGCGTGGCGAGCGCCGGGTTCGACGCCGTCGCCGCGAGGTAGGAGAAGGTGGGAGGGGGACGCTGACAGGTGGGTCCCACCCCTTCTCCAATTTCAAACTGAAAATTCAAACCCCTGTAGATTCCAAACAAATTCAAATTTGGAAAAACTTCCAACATGAAAGTTTCTCAAAATTTTGAGATAAATATTTTTCCCAACTACGACTTTTGCTAATTCGGCTTGGTTTGAGAGATTCAAAAATCAGTTTGGAAAAAGACTTTTAAAAGTATTATTGTTAAACCCCTTGCACTGTTTTTGCCCAAAACGAAGCCCCAAAACTTCTTTTCATAATTTGGTCAAAACAGCAAAGTTTCTTGAAATATTTTTCTGCATAAATCATTCCAAAGGACCAAATTCATTCAAGCAACCTATCAAGCACTTTGGAATGGATTTGCTTGCACACTTTTAAACTAATAACCACCCTACGCATAACTTCAATTGAAATCTGATTGCCACTCAAAGCAAGGCTAATCAATAAACTAACAGAAAGATTCTCAATCATAATTAGATACTACTCCTAGTATCATCAAGCATCATTTGCAGACATGAACAGATAATCTATCCTGACTAGCAAGGCAAGACATTCACTAGGCTAACAAGCAGATAATGAAGTGCTTATGCAAATGATGACATGATTAGAGAAGTTTAATTAGTGCTTAACACTGGAACTGTTACAAGAGTGCAGGAGCAAAATGGTGAGGTGACTGAGAAGAGATCCCCACCTTCGCTGGATGTATATGGTGATTACTAGCATGAGTAGTTCAGCATGGAACCAACAGGAATGCATCGGCACAACAGAATCTCTTGGATTGCACACACTCCTGTCGGCTAGGCATCTTAGCCCATCGTTCCTAGACGTAGCAGAGGGGTGCATGTAAATATAGGATTCCACTTCATTTCCTTTAGTCAAAGGCTACTCTGGTGGCAAAATTTTACAGTTAGCTAACTTGTAATGGCACAATACATTAGTCATTAAAAATAACTACTATAATACGTTACATAGCAATAAGCAATTTCATTATCTCATCAGAAGCTTGACACTCTGTTCAATTTCATGGAAGTATGGCAATGTGTGTAAAAAACTATATTTACAATACAAAGTAAATATGAGTATCATTGGTGATTGTTTATGCATGTAATAGTACATATTCTTTCCTCCATTGAGTTAGTTTATTAACTAAGACCAATTATTGAAGCTTACTGAAAACTTGAAATTCCCTCACGGTGTACTACCGTCAGGCCAAATAAAAATATTTTCATGAAAATGTACGTATCGTCATAAAAATTATAAATATCGACAAGAAATTTCTTATGGTGCACTTACCGTCGTGGAAAATAAAAATACCATCGGGCTGGCTCGACAGGGTAATTCCAGTTTTGCCTGACGTTGGTCCGAGAATATTTCAAGTTTCCAGTAGTGGAATCCGGTTACCTGGCTTTTTATTAGTAATAAGGAGCTACTCCCTCCGTCCTGAATTAAAGAGCATTGTAGTCATTCTAAGACAAAATAAGAGAGAAGGCAATAGACGTATATACCCCTCATTTACCTTCCTAATGTATTGAAATCTATTTCTCTTTTGCATGATTAAAGGGTGAACTATTAGTTCTTATACAAAATATGGCAAGTGCATGAGTTACCTTCCTTGTAAAAAACAATCACATACTCTTATTTAAGTAAATATTATCCTTTTGTTCTCTAAATACACTATATTTGAGGACACCTCCCAACGTCTAGAATGCTCTTTATATCAGGACGGAGGGAGTAGGACCGTAGCTGTGTAGTTGCAGGATGAGGTCGAAGAGTCGGGAAAGCAGGTTGGCGGACGTGAAGATATCTCTATTTTGTTGAATCATTTAAGAGACGGAACAGAACAGCCCACAGATGCTTATACTACAGTAGGCTGTACAGTTTTTGCAGGAGCATAATTCCTGCCGTTATAGAACTTTCACTCTTGTTTAGATAGCTAGTTTTTTTTTTTTAATTTTGACACCTGTAGTATTTTCATTTGTATTTAGTAATTAGTGTTTAATCATGGACTAATTAGGCATAAAAGATTCATCTCGTGATTTATAAACAAACCGTGTAATTAGTGACTTTTTACCTAGATTTAATGTTACATGCAAGCGTGTAAACATTGATGTGATCGAGAGAGAGAGTAAAAAAGCTAGCAATTTTGAGCCCATCTAAATAAGGCCCTATTTAAAATTTTACTTGGTGAAACAGTCTTGTGTTCCTTGGCATATGGAGATACAGGAACAACATCGCTTCAAATGAATAAATATGTCCACATTTTTAATCAAGAAAAGTTAACTGGCCATGGAGAATAACTTTGCTCTGTTTCTGCTCCGACTTTTGTTGCAGTTCTTGTATCACTGGGCTTCTTGCGACGGCTCTCGTTGGCCCATGATCCCCTGATATGTACATAGTCACGTACCTTGTCTGCACTGTCCAGCAACACATTAGGCAGAAAAAGAAATGAAAATAACTAAGGCATGCGTCAGAAGATTAAAAGATATGGAAGATGGAAGCAAGAGGTTCTCTTGGAATAGCCAGAACACATCTGGTACGGTGTGGTTTTCTTTGGCCCCTAAATGCAGGCAACTAGTGAACCAGAAAAGTACTATTTATGCCATGCAAATGAAAATTTGGAAGCAAGTAAAATGGTTTCTTATAAAAGATAGTCTAAATATGGCTCTAACTTTTAAGAATTGGTCCTCTGTTTGGGCAACTGACGAAGCTGGATTCGATGCCAGTCTATGGAAACAGAAGCAGCACAATCAAATGTATAAATCAAACATACCAGGCCATACGGGAGAATTGAATGAAACCAAAATGTTGCATTGAATGAAACCAAAATATTTGGACAGGTGCTGGTTTCCTTTGGCCAATATATCTAGCAAATGCAAAAGGGGAAATGGAAGAAGAGCTGTGACCTAAGTGGATAGAGAATTATGGGTGCAATATGTATATGTAGCCATGATGTGTTCACTTTATCAGCTCAGTTGCTTTTGTTTGTTTCTTCTTAGGCATCAGGATTACTGGTGCGAGCAAATCGTGAATAGTATGAAAAAGTAGAAGATCAGAAGAGCGAAGCACCTTAGCTGAGAGAAAGGTGAACAAAGGGAACTAGGGTGCAATACGTAACTATTGTTGTCTACTCCTTGCTAAGAATGAAGTCGTCAGTTGGTACATAGTCGTCGCTAGTTCGGCTTGTGACGCATCAGGATCACACACATGAGTATATGACCGAAAATTTGAGATTGACTAGTATGGTAAAGCACAACACCTCCACATTGTGCATTGCCAAGTGTACTATGATAGCATATATTGGCAAGTATCAACTAAACAATATAATGGTGTGGAGCATGTGTGCATCAAGTCTGTGTACATAACTTTAAGTCATAGTCATTCGTAATTACGTTGTAAGCTTCGCTTTTTTATGAAGAAGTGTTTTCATTTTATCAGCACCCAACTTGTGGTGAGCACATCGAGTGATGGAAGCTGAGCTGGCCCTTATCAGTCCAATTTCAAATTTGACATGTCAGATGTACGAAACCAAATGTAACCCTGTGTGAGTGCGGTCTTCAATTTAGTCTAGGTGTTGGGGGGCCAAGGGGATCCTTGCTACCCCCAGCATCCCTTCCGCCGGGAGTCACAAGCTTTGAGCATGAAGAGATATCGATATCACAGCCGAGACGCCCCGATATCACTATCGGTCGAATGGCTCGCTCCAGGACACCAATATCGGTATCGGTCGGACGACTCAAAGCCCTTCTTTCCGATAGCAGCTCCATGACATCGATACATTATCGATCGGACGGTTCAAAGCTCCGCTGGTCGATAGCAGTCCCATTACCCGATACCACCATCGGTCGGGTGACAGATCAATAACGGTTCCACGGTACTGATGTCACCGTGCCGGCTACGATAACCTTCGCTTTCATGTGACCCCCCCATACCCGCCCCGCAGTCCATTTTTTGGTATCGGTGTGCTCTGCCTTGCACGATAAACGATGTACCCGGGATCGAGCCGACCAAAGTTGGTAGTGTGGGCCAATTTGGTCAGTAGAATGGGAACCGACAACATACTGTGCTGAAATGGCTACCCGCCCCAACTCACCGGAGAATATTCTGGGAATATGCAGTAGGTGGAGGGGTAGTCTGGTCTTGTAAAACCCACGGGCTGCTATAAATAAGCCTCCGGATGGAGTTGTAAATACATCCACGGGTCCCGTGGGAAGCAAGTTTAATATAAGCAATTTCAGGTCACATCATGGCAAGAAGGTGTTATGAGTAGGTATGTTAGGCATCGGGATCACATTCAGAAGAAGAAGCTTTGATAAAAGCTGACACACTACGGATCGGCTTGTGCAGACCTATCCAGGTCGAGCAATCTCTTCAACATCATGATGGAGAAAGTGCCAATTCAAATGGAACGGCTCCAACATGATGTTAATTTAAGAATTTGAAATCCTTCTATTTTTGTGTTTCAAAGAGTATTTAAGTGCTCGAAGTACTTGCAAGATTTGTTTCAATTTGTCAAGGAACTAGTTTTTTTAACTAGATATGATTATGCGTTAATAAAAAGTAATCAAGATGAAGAAAAATTGTGTCTCTGTCCCACAACAAACTTTTGGAGGGACCTTACCTTGAGTATGCATGGTGCATCCAGGCTAGTGGTATGAATGTTTTCACCAGTACAGGAGAGAGAGCATGGGGGAATATAATAAAAAAAATTCGCTGTCATCCACAACCAAATTGAAACTACGAGCGTTAGAAAATAAAAGGAAAACTGAACACTGGGTGCTTAGACTTTAGGAGAAGTAATTATCTTGGTCCGTGATCTACTACCATCGCTCACCAGACGTCTCTGAAACCTGCCACGCCACGGCAAGTATCGAACTTGGCCAAGGCACAGTGGCACTTGGATGCTGTGACCATGCCACAGTGGCGGGTGATGATGCAACCACCAAAATTAATTGATAACCAAGAAAATAAACCAAGAATACTGAAATATAATTAAGAACTTCAGTTCAGACCTTTAATAGATCGAGATGCAGGAGCATGAAACCAGCCACTAGGAACGAAACCACGGAACAGCAGGCTAACCGGGTGAGAAGAGGACTGCACAGGAACAGAGACAGGAGGCCAGCCGCCAATCGCAGCCGAGCAGGTTGCAGCGTGCAAGCGGTTAGGAGCCGGCACATGTGGCTGATGCCGTGATGGGCACCCTCATCACATCGACCGATTCAAGATCGAGGACAATCAAGAAAACCAGTGTCGCAGCTCAGGATGTCGGGGAAAAGATACGAGTGGACTAGGTACTATGGTCGACACCTCTTCGGAGACCCATATATGATGCGTTGGCCCATTGACACAGCCCACGATGCCGGCTCCAAGCCCATGCAGGCTTGTAGTCCAATTGTAGGACGGTCCAGTGGGACGCTACCCACCAGGGTTCAAATCCTGGTGCTCGCACCTTTTCTTGGGATTTTCCCAAGGATTTACCGGCGTTACGCATTAAGTGGTAAGCGACGTTCCCGTCGACGACGAGGCGCCAGTGGTGACTTCGAGAATCTCCAGATCTGCCGGGTGCTCAGTCCTTCGAAGGTGCTCATAGGGGTAGGGGTAGGATTTACGTACGTGTGTTCATAGGGGTGAGTGTGTGCGTACTGTGAGCATCTGCATTGTACTGTGTAATCTCAAAAAAAAAAACTGAATCAGTAGTAATTCCCCTAAAAATGAAGAAAACTGGGTCAGTAATTGCATCTGCATATGTGTTCCCGTTTCTAAAAAAAAAAATCCGTATATGTCTTCCCGTGTGGTATGTGCACTGCACATACTTGATGGTGGTGTACACCGTTCATGGTTACATTAAGTGTAACAGTATGCACCTACCAGCTACAATATGTGTCTCACTTCGACCATATGTGTATATTTTTTTTAGGAAAAGTGGAGGGGCTTGCACCGCTATCGACCATATGTATATAGCTAGTGGGGATGGAGATATCAGATCCGCAAAGCCGACAATTGAATCATGAAGTGCAGACTTGATGAATATGTGCGATTACTCTGCTTGCGCTATTGCATCAAACAGAGTCACTTTTCAAGAGTGTCTTGTGAGTAGGACAGAGAGGCTTCAGGATTACTTGTGGAACTTCAAAGCAGACATGAGGAAGGGCGTGTATAAACAGCCAGATTTGTGGATCTTTGAGCACCTGTTGCTTCCCTCTTTTATTTGATTAATTAAGACGGTTACCACCTATCTGCACCTTTGTGGTATCCATATATCCAACCAACAAAGATGTAGGCACATTTCAATTTAGAAAATTTCATAATATATTGTACATACCTCACCTCATTTGAAAATGGATCTACGGAGGCACTACTGGAAACCGGTTCTTTGCCGCCTGCTGACGGCAGTCGGCAAAGGCCTGAATGCAGTCGACAAAAGTCTTTGCCGACTGCATTCCACGTGGCAGGCGGCAAAGGCCAGGTCGCCAAAGACCGCCTTTGCCGCCTGCCAGGTGGCGGCAGGCGGCAAGCCCAGACCAGTAGTCGGCCAATATTTTCGAGAAAATAAAAAAAAGACGAGCCCACCAAGCCCATCTAGGGCCCTGCGAGCCCATCCACGCCGTCGTCGGGCCGCCGCGCCGCCGCCGTCCCGCCGCCACGCCGCCGGGGCCGGAGCTCGCCGCCGTCCCGCGCGACTCCGGGAGGCCGCGCCCCGCCGGAGCTCGCCCCGCACCGCCGGGGGCCGGCTCGCCCCGCGCCGCCGGGGCCAGATCTCGCCCCGGGCCGCCGGGGCCACCCTCGACGTGTAGAGGGCGCCACCGCGGCCACCCTCGACAGAGCCACGCGCGTGGTGCGCACGCGTGCTCCGGCGAGGGCAGCAGCAGCAGCGCCATCTCCAGAGCCGCCTCGCCCTGCGCCGCGCGCCGCCCTTGCCGAGCCGCGCCAGGAGGAGGGGGGCCGCCTCGACCCGACGGACCCATGGCGCCAGGGAGGGGCCACCGCCCCGGCTGAGCCGCGCCGCCGCGCCTCACCGGTGCCTCGCCCGGCTCTGGCAGGGCCCGCCGCGCCTCGCCCCGCTCCGGCGGGGGCCGCCGCGCTGTGCCGGGGAGGGGATGCGACGCCGGGAGAAGGGGCTGGCCCGCGCGCCGCAGGGGAGGGCGGGGAGAGGCCGGGAGGACGGCGGGGGCCGCCGTGCCCGCTCGTCGGCGGTGGCCGCCCGCGCGCCGCCGGATAGAGGCGGGGAGAGGCGGGGGGAGGATGGAGAGGCCGGCGAGGGGGAGGAGGTAGAGGCCGGCCGGGGGTGGGGGAGAGAGTGGCGGCGGGGGGGGTTGGGGAGAGTGGAGAGAGTTAGGGTTGGGGTTTTCGTTTATATAGGGGGGCGGTCGGGCTTTGTTGGGCCTCATTGGGCCAGAATTTGCCGACCGGCCCATGAAGGGCGTCGGCAAAGCCTTTTTTATTTTACTTTTTATTTTTTTTGTTTTAAATCTTTCAAATTCAAAAGCATGAGAAGATGAAGTCTTTTGAAATACAAACTTTTTCTATTGTCCTATTATATTGTTTACAAGAACATATTCAAATTTGAGACTTTTTATAGCATCTTGCTATATTTCACTCATTTATTTCATTTACATGAATTTTTTGGATAATCCAAAATTGAACTGCAAGTGTATAAAATAATGAAATGTAGCCATTCAAAAAATGATATTCTTGTTGGAGAGTGCATATTAAGGCCATATCTAGGAACTCACCCAAATTGTTGAAAGAATTATTCACGAAACATGACTATTTAGTTGTAGGAGAAATGTTATTTAATTATATAAAATGCAAACGAAGTCCGAAAATCATGAAACTTGGCGAGGTGTCATCCCATGGCATGTGGAGGCTGTGATAAAAAATTGAGAATGTTTTGTGGAGTTCTGATGACGGATTGCTAAAACCCAGACATCTCCACATGTAAACACAAGTGATCACATGAGGAGATGTCTGGGTTTTAGCCATCCGTTGTCACAACTTGTTCGAAATATTCTCAATTTTTTATCAGCCTCCACATGCACCTCGTCAGGTTTCGTGATTTTCGGACTTTGTTTGCATTTTATATAATTAAATAACACGTCTTCCGCAATTGGAGAACCATGTTTCGTGAAAAAGGAGTTAAAATATTTGGGTGAGTTCCTGGATAGGGTCCCAAAATACACTATCTAACATGAATATAATTTTTTGAATGGCTAGGTTTCATTATTTCATGCACCTACAGTTCAATTTTACTTTTTCGAGGAAAATGCAAGTAAATAAAATAAATTCAAGAAATATAGCAAAAAGTTATGAAAAATGTTTCAAATTTGAAAATATGACTCAATACAATCTAGAATGATCACAAAAAAAAAAAATTCTTTGCCGCCAAGTCCGGGCAAAAATGGCAAAGACATCCTTTGCCGATCGCTAGACTTTGCCGCCGCCGGCACCCGGGGCCCTTTGCCGACGCCGGACTTTGCCGCCGCCAAGGCCAAGGCGGCGGCAAAGGATGCCTTTGCCGACTACCCTGGCCTTGGCAGGCGGCAAAGTGCCGCGGCACTCAGCAAAGTGCCAGTTTCCTGTAGTGAGGTGGTCAAAATTAACCACCTCCTAAAATCGACTTAGAGAGGTCGGCCTCATAAGCGATGGCCCACGTTGCTCCTTGGGCCAGATCCTGTGGCAGGCATTGGTGGACGAGGCACCTCCTCCTCCTTGGGCCAAATCCGCTGGAGGGCAGCCAGATCCTCTGGAGCGCGACGAGATTTGGTTGAGAGCATGGTGGTCTGGCACACATGCGTGCGCGGTGGCAGCCGGCTGAAGCGTGGTGCCGAGATTTTTTTTTTTCAAAAAATTGATCAACACAGGTGGAAATTAGGACCACCTGTCACAACAATGGTAGAAAGTAGGCACGACTTCCATGACGACCACATCAGCAAAATATATCTATAGGAACATATATCTATAGGAACTACCTTGTACAATGGCTGGTTTCTTCAACTAATAAATGTGACTCTTTTTCCATCTATAAAAAATAAATGTTACTCTTTGTCTCTCTCTACCTTAGGCTGTCTCCAACAGAGCAGCCAAAGCATGACCCAAACATATAAGAGCATCTCTAACAACTTTGTAAATTCCACTTGGTATATTTCAAGTTTTAATAACTTGGTAAATTATTTAGCAAGTGAAAAAACGAGTCATCTCCAACAACTTGGTATTCTAACTTGGTAAAACTAGAGGATGATAGATGGGATGTCATTGCCTACTTCTTCCCCACCACGCCCTCCACGTGAACAGAACACGACTTTGACCATCGGGATGAAAATTTTGACTCGCGATTTCTCGACAACGGTCGCACCAAATCGGGTGAGGTTCGATCCTACGCGATCGTAATGAAAAAACGAACCTTTTGAGCATTTTCCATCAAAATATTGAGCACCGTAGGGTACTTGACCACGACGAGGTGTTGGACTGAGCATGATGTTTTTTTGATGCTCACGTTTTCGGCAGCGCTAGTGGTCCTCCGGCATCGGCGAGTGGCAGTGACGGGTCAGGGGTCCCGCGGCGGCTAGTGCCGTCCGGGCCGCGGACGACGTCGCGTGGAGCGAGTTCGACGGCAGCGGCCTGCGCTACGGCGAGCTGGAGGCGCAGCGGGCGGCGCAGGCTCGCTGTCCCTGCAGGCTGCAGCTCTGCACGCCTCCGGCGGTCCGGCGGTCCGGCAGTGGCTGACTGGCTGCTGCTTCCTGATTTCGAATAGCTTGCTCGCTGTACCTACAGGCTGCAGCCCTGCATGCCTCCACCAGACTGTGATTCCGCCGCAAATCGCCTTTTCGCCTCACGCAGGAAGCTCATGTTGGTAGCAGTGATGGGATCCCCTTACGGCGGCGGCGGCGGGAAGGCGCAACGGGCGGTCGCGCAGCATGCGGCGCAGGCCCAGCGGGCGTCGCACGCGGATAGCAAGTTGGCTCCGCGCGCGGAAGAATACGCGCGCGAGAGGCCGAGATAGAAAGTGCGGAAAAATAGCAAGTTGGTTTGAGGAGTTGTTGGAGAAAGAATTTTATGATTTTGCCAAAGTTATAAAAATAGCAATCTATTTTAAGGAGTTGTTGGAGATGCTCTAATAAGCAGCGCACAGTGGTTTTGGGTACTAACATCAGCCTCCAATAGATGACTTATACACATGACTGACATTGGCTACCAGCCCAGATGATAGCTAAAAATGAGTCTCCTCAGTCTCCTCTCTCCTCGCGACGCAGTCCTCCGGTGGTGGCCCGCCCACGCGAATCCTGCCACGCGGCTTTAGCAGCGCCGGGTCCGGAGGGTGGTGCCAGCTGCGCCGACGCCGGCCGACGAACCCCTCCTCCCTGCTCCCCGTATCCGCGCCTGGATCCGCCCGTGCCTCCACCCCCGCCTGCTGCTGTTGCTCGACCTCGCCTTCGCCGCGGCGACCACCGCGGGGACAGTAGCACCTGGCAGCGTGGGGACGAAGACGGCGAGTCGGGCTCGACAATGACGACGGCAAGGTGCTCCCGCACCTGGAAGCCCCACGCGGAGACAGCTCGCAGGCGCACCTGCAAGCTCCGCCTGATCTCGCTGGCGGGGGAAGCTCCGCCTGAATCTTGCCTGGATCTCGTCGGCGGGAGAGGCTCGGCGCTTGGCATGGAAGGAGACGGGCGGGCGTCGGCGCTTGGCAGGCAAGGACCGAAGGAGAGATTTGGGAAAGACCGAGGCGGCAGCCGGAGTTCAAGTGGTGCCGTGCCGTGACTGGTGGGCACGCGCGCGACAAGGGATGCACCGGCGCTGCGGAACCTCGCTGCCCTGGCGGAGATGGGCACGCGCTGCGGAGGAGCGACCTGGCGGCGCCGCAGCGGCGGGGCGAAGTGGTCGTGCCACGCACCCTGCGAGGGCGGTGGCGGGATGGCCGGCCGATCGGGGCGGAGGGGCCGAGACGGGCGCATGCTGCAGAGGAGCCGCCTGGTGGCGGCGTAGCAGCGGGGCACCGGATGGGCCGCCATCGGGATGGCATGCGTGCAGGAGAAAGTCGCGGGGGTTATGCGTTTTTTTTCAACGAAAGAAGAAGATGCATTGGAATTTTCCTTGGCTGTGACGTGCCAAAATTGCCACTATATGAGCGAAATAGGCAAATGCGGAGGAGCGGAGGGCGATAAAGGAGGCGGAAACGGTGACGAGCTTTGCCGGAGCGGCTCGCCGGTGAGGAGGGCTCCCCCGCGGAGAAAAGTAGGAGATTCGAAGCGGGCGACGACGCTGCGTCGATTGACCTAGGTATTGCTTCTTCTCTCTCGGGGTTCCCGGTGCTTTCGCGGTGGTTCTACGGCGGACTTTGCCGGTGCGTTTTGGTCTCTGACCTGTGGCGGATTTGTCGGTGAAGTGAGGGGGAGATTTTGAGACGTGCTTGATCAGGGATTGAGGAGGCTGTGCTGCGTAGAGTTCATGGGGAATCGGCGTTTGACGTTGGCCTACCCGCCATTTGTGTTTGCTCCTGATGAGGTCGGCAATGGCGGTTCTGGCAGTTCGCCAGCGATGAAATTTAACTCCTCCCCAGAAATGGAGATGTTAGACATGGATTTAGAGGACTGGTTGAGTGCGGATCATCCTGGATTGTCGGGTTCTGCGAGGAACAAAACCTCGGTGGCATTTGGATTGCCGAAACATTCGCAGAATTCGGATGAGATTAGAGAGAGCAGAGTTCGTCACACGGTGGTGCCTCCGATTGTGGCGGTGGACAGCGCGTCGATTGCGGTGGGAAACCTGCCGATAAAATTATGCTGGCCGACAATGGAGAAGGAGAAGACCCAAGCAATGAGATCCGCTAAGGAGATTATTGACCAATTGCGAAAACCGCCATTGGAGCAGAGCTTGGAGGTAGCAGTGGAGGAGGGGGTTCGAAGTGGGAGGGAAACAGGGGAAGTGGAAAAAGCTGTGGTGGGCCGGAGACGGGCTGGGCCGGCTGGGCCAGTTCATAGCCCAACGCTGGAGGGCATGCTGGCTCACTCTTACATCCCACCCCGGCCGAGACAGAAGCCTAAACCTAAAAACAATCCCCCCACTCGCCGCCTGTGCTGGGTGGCGGCCACAAAAATCTTGGATCCAGCGGCGGAGCGATTCCCGGCGACGGAGAAGGAGGTGAAGAAGTACGGGGCTCAGGCAAGATTTCTGCGCAAGATTGTGCCGGCTACGTCGGAGGAGCCGTCTCTGGTAGAGGTAACTAAAGAGGAGATGGAGAAGAGGGGGACGGGGAAGGAGGGGGTTGGATTCCATGGGGGGCGTGATGGGGAGCGATACAGAGAGGGCCGGATTGAGCATGAGGAGCTTCCTAGAGGCTGGGACAACAGGTCCAGGGGAGCTTATGGCAGAGATGGAAGGGAATTTCAGAATCGCCAGTATGGTAGATGTTTGAGCCAAGATGAGATTGTAGAGAGGAAAAGAAGTGCTGAGGAAGATTTGAGAGGCCATATTGATGATAGAAAGAGAGGATACCATTATCCGCAATGGGATTATGGGCAGGGACAGTCAGGAGGGGCTATGAGATGCTTTAACTGCAATCAGCCGGGTCATCACCACAATGATTGTTCCAATGACCCTTTCTGCTATGCTTGTCGAGAGACATGTCACAAATCCTTCCAGTGCCCTTTGAAGTTTGATGCTCAAGCAAAAGGGGGTGGACAGAATCCGCCTAGGAAGATAGTTAACCACCAGTCAAGATTGAGTTTGCTACTGGGAATGATAATAGTGCTAACCTGTTTGCCAATAGCAAAGGGCTAATGCTTTGTGGACATGGGCTCCCTAAGCAGAACTTTTATTTCTTAGAGGTTCCTGAACCAAAGAAGGTGACCAAAGTAGGCAAAGAAGATGGCCCAATCAGAGCTTTGGTTTCTGTGCTAGAAGGTAGAGGGACAAGACTGAGAATCAAGCAGGAATTGCAATATTGGGTTAACAATGATTGGGACTGGAATGTTAGAAGGTTGTCAGGTAGTGAGTTCCTGGTGGACATGCCATCTCAGGCTGTGCTAAATGTCCTGAAGAATATGCATAGGAGGAAATTTGTGACCTCTCCTGACATAGTGGCTGTGATTGATGAAACAGAAGCTGAGGTGGATGTCTTTGGGGAATTGCATACTGTGTGGATCAAGGCTAGAGGCATCCCAGATTTTTGCTAGGACTGAGTTTGCTGTCAAGGAATTAGCTAAGTTGGTGGGAAAGCCAAAGGAAGTGCACAAACCGTCCCTGCAGTGGAAGTCAGTTTGGATTAAGGTCTCATGCCTTAACCCAGCCAAGATAGAAGGGACCTCTGAAGGGTATATCAATGACAATGGAAGAAGGATTACCTGGTACTATTCAGAAAAGATGAGGAGTTCACCACCAACAGAGCCAGATGATGATGATTGGGATGAGGAAGATGAGGCCACTGATGAGGAAGACCCAGACTCCCAGGAGGATAGGTGGGCTGACCTGGCAAGGACCTATAAACAATCTGATGGTGGAGAAACCTCAAAGACACAAGGGGGGACAAAGGGTCAGAATGAAATGATGTATAGCTCTGATCTAGCAAGTGGAGAAGATGACCAGGTTTAGGATAGTGTGTTGCCACAGATGGAGGAAAAGGGGGGAGGAGATACAGTAGAAGCTGCTACCTTGGGTTCCATGGATGAACAGGGGGGTGAGACCTTGAATGTTGCTCTGGAAATAACAATGGAGGAGAAACAGGGGAGTCAGCTGGATGAGAAAGAAGAGTCAGAGATGCCAAATCCTATGCCCTGTTCTGCTACTCTATTATCTGAAACCCATTTGTCTCTGGCTACAGAAAGTGGGGAGACAGAGGTGGGGCCAACAATAACAAGACAGAGCTCAAGAGTGCAAAACAAGGAGGTGGATGTTCTGAAGAAAGCTGAGGCTAACAAAGCTGCTACAAAAGGTACATCTTTAACCAAAGTTAATAGTGTCCCTGTTGTTTCTTCTTCCTCTATTGAGGAAATTGCTAGAGTTTGTGGTGTCTCTCTGGGTGAAACTGATCAAGTTAGAGTAGGTAATATTACCCTTTTAAAGCTAAAGAAGATGTTATTAATTTGCTGGCTAAAGTTAGACAGAAAATGTTAGTAGAAGAGGATTTGAAAAAGTTAGAGGAACATCAGGAAATAGAGGTGTCTGACTGTATAGAAGTGAGTTTGGAGGCTTCATCTAGTACCAATTGATTGTTCTTAGATGGTTTGTCTTAGAAGGTGCCTAGAAGATTCTGTTTGAAGATCTTTCTTAGATGTTATAGATGTTTTGATTCCAGAAATAGATTTACAATGAAGATTCTGTTTTGGAACATTAGAGGGATGGGCAATGCAGGTAGAAGAAGATTGCTGTTGGAATTAATTCACAAGTACTCATTTGACTGCATCTGTCTCCAAGAGACAATTAAAACTGCTTTTTCTCAGAGGGAGTTAGATAGATTTGCTAGCAACAGAGAGATGTTCTGGTCCTGGGTCCCATGTGTTGGGCACTCTGGTGGCATGTTGATGGGTTTAGATAAAGAGATGGTTAAAGTGGTCAGTGAGGATCATGGAATTTTCTTCCAAAGCTGTAAGGTTGAGATGCTGCTTGATGGTTTTTCTTGGGAATTGTTCAATGTGTATGGTCCATCACATGATGACAGGAAAATGGATTTTCTGCTGGAATTACAACAAAGATTACAGATGTGTTCTGGGCCTGTTCTCATAGGGGGGATTTTAATCTGGTGAGATCTGTACATGAGAAGTCAACTGGAAATGTCAATGTTACCCTAATGGATGCATTCAATGATTTGATCAATCTTATTGCTTTGAGGGAGTTACATAGAACAGGAAGCAGATATACTTGGTCTAATAAGCAAACTCCTCCCATTCAGTGTGTGTTAGATAGAGTGTTGGTATCTAATGATTGGGAAAATAAGTTTGATTTGTCACAGTGGTCTTGGCTTGCTCCCGAGTTGGCTCGATCACGATCCTCGATTGTAGACACTGGAGGAGGTTCACCAGTAAAACAGTTTTACTTCAGATTTAGTTCACACTGGCTAAATCAGGATGGCTTGAAAGATTGGGTGAATGGTAAGTGGCCTCAAAGGTTTAAGAAGAAGATCTTAGAGCACTGGCATATTCTCTCAAGTCAGATGAGAAGGGCTTTGAAGGGATGGGGCAGAACATTGACAGCCAAATGAAGAAAAAGAAGGCTGAAACTTTAAGTAGATTGGTGATGATAGATGAATGGAGTGAACACGAGACCTTTAGCTTCGGTTGAGTGGGCCGAGAGGTATGAGCTAGATAACCAATTACGAAGATTCTAGCGAGATGAGGAAATGCAATGGCAAAGGAGAGGAGGTGAGAGATGGATCTTAAAAGGTGACTCTAACTCAAGTTTCTTCCATAAATGTGCCAATGGCGAAGAAGGAAAATGAAAATATCTATGCTTTGGAAATTGAGGGACAGGAAGTGATGGATCCCGACATTTTGAGGAAACACATAACCGACTTCTATAAAAAATTGTTTGGCGTCTTTGAAGTAGCCAACATTCATCTTGATGGGAATATGTGGGGGGAGGGACAAAAGCTAGATGAGCGGGATAATGAGAGGCCGGTTAGGGATTTCACCCTAGATGAAGTTGATCGAGGTCATTAGAGGAATGAAAAATAATACCGCACCAGTCCCGATGGTTTTTCAAGTGGAATTCTTCAAAGCATTCTCGCCACATCGAGACCTTTGGTGAAGGAAATGTTAGATGAGTTGTGGGCTGGGAGACTAGACTTGTGGAGGTTAAACTATGGAGTGATCACATTGATCCCTAAGGTCAAACCTGCAACCTTGGTAAAACAATTTAGACCAATCTGCTTGCTCAATGTGATTTATAAAATTATCACTAAAACTCTGATCTTGAGGCTTATTGAGGTGATTCAGAAGGTGGTGAGTCCTTTTCAAACTGCTTTTATCCCGGTAGGAGCATATTAGATGGTATTGTGATATCACGGGAAGTGTTGCATGATATCAAAAAGTCCAAGAAGCCTGGGGTGGTTCTGAAGATTGATTTTGAGAAAGCCTATGACAAGGTGGATTGGAAGTTTTTATTAGAGGTGCTTCAAAGAAAACGGTTCTCTGATAGATGGATAGGTTGGATTGATCAAGTGATTAGAGGAGGAAGAGTATGCATTGATGTGAATGGTGAAAGAGGAGAGTTCTTTAGAAGTTACAAAGGACTGAGACAGGGGGACCCCATGTCCCCTCTGCTGCTTAATTTAGTGGCCGATGCCCTGTCAGCTATGCTATCTAGAGCAAGCCAAAACAATTTGATCCAGGGACTAATACCTCATTTGGTAGAAGGTGGCTTGACTCATTTGCAATATGCAGATGACACTATCATCTTGCTACACTACTCACCTGAGAATTTGATGAATACTAGAACTATATTGAGCCGCTTTGAAGCTATGTCGGGGATGAAGATCAACTTTGACAAGTCTGAAGTTTTCGTATTGGATTATCTCGCAATGATCAACAACTAGCTGCTGATATCTTGGGATGCAAGCTGGGGGAATTTCCCATCATATATCTTGGAATGCCTGTGAGTCACATGAACATCACTAAAGCTCAGTTGAAATATGTGGAGGAAAAAGTTGATAGGAGATTGGGTACTTGGCAGTGTGAGTATTTGACCAAGGGGGGCAGATCCATATTGATTGATTCTTGTTTGTCCAGTGTGCCTATGTATACAATGGGTGTATACCAATTATATGAAGGGAATGGTCAGAGGATTGATTCCATAAGAGGTAGATTTTTTGGCGGGGATCGGGGAAAAAAAGAAAGTATCACATGGTCAAGTGGGATACCTTGAGTCGACCAAAATTGTTTGGTGGGTTGGGATTCCTGGAGATGAGGAAAATGAATGAATGTTTGTTGGTTAAGTGGATTGACAGGCTAGAGAGAGGAGATGAGAGCTTGTGCTGTGAAATCTTGAGGAAGAAGTACTTGGGAGAGAGAAGCATCTTTCAAGTGAGAAGTAAAGCTGGGTCACAGTTTTGGAAATCTCTGCTGAGCCTAAGAGATAGCTACCAGAAGGGTAGGGGAGTGGTAGTGAATTCTGGCCGACAGACAAGATTTTGGCTTGATTGTTGGTCAGGCAACTGTCCATTGCAGTACACTTATGCAAACCTTTTTATAATTATGAGAGATCCAGATTTTAGTGTCTCAAGGGCAGTAATTGATGGGGAGGTGAGAATAGATTTTAGAAGGCAATTAGATGAGACTCAGATGGCTTAATTGCTGGAGTTGTCTGGGTCTTAAGAGGGGCTAATGCTAAATGAAAATAGAGATAAAAGTGTTTGGCTTCCGGAGAAGTCGAGGAAGTACTCGCTAAATCTCTCTATAATGCGGTGACTTCGAGGGGTGTGATAGATAGGAACATGGTATTGATGTGGAAAAGCCCCATCCCTCCGAAAGTTAAAATCTTCATATAGATGGTGGCCCATGATAAGATCCAATGCGGTACTCAACTTAAGAAAAAGAAGTGGACTAGCCCAGAAAAGTGCTTTTTCTATGATCAGTTGGAAACTTCGGATCATATTGCCTTTCAATGTCCTTTAGCTCTTTTCTTTTTGACCAAATCAATCGGGGAAATCCCGACCTACTTTTTTTTGATTTTCAATTAAATGAAAGAACAGGGGTACAAAAGATTACAAGACCAACAGGTCCAAAAGGAAAAAGCAGAAATTACAAGTGGCTGTCTCTCCAGGTACAGATAAGGTTACTCTTCGGTGGTTTAGCTTTGACACTAGCCAAACCCAGCTCCTGCTTAAGCAGACATCTCCAAGCCATGAGATTTTTGTCCCCATTATCAAAAATGATGCTGTTCCCGGTACACCAGATGCTCCAACAAGCACTAATCGAACTTCTCTCAAGATTCTGCAGTTGAATGACTCTCTTGCTCTAAGCAGCATGTCTATTGGCGTTTGTGACAAATCCCATTGGATGTTGATTGAGTTCCAGCAGTCCAAGCTGAAATTGCACTCGAAGAAGAGGTGAAAACTGCTTTCTTCTGTGTTTCTGTCACATAGAACACAAGTGTAGTCGTCCAGGTGCATTCTTTTTCTTCTTAGAAGGTTTCTAGTATTCAACCTGTCTCTTAACAGCAGCCAGAAGAAGAACTTCTAATTTACAGGATTAGAGGCACCCCATATCCATTTAAAGATTGGGTGAGGGGGATCTTGGTCGACAAATGTATGTAAGCTTTCTTGCTGGAGAAAAGGTCAGTGCCCCAAATGTAGGACCAAGTGTCAACAGAGTTTTCATCCCAGGATCTGGCTTCCAAGATTGTCTGAATTTCTATGAGTTGTTGGTTGGCCACTAAGGAAAGGGTTGGGCTGAAAAGCCTCTCCATTTCGTAGGATAGGAAGAACCTTATGGAGCACTTTGGTTTTCGCTAAAGGAGAAAAGCCGTGGATATTTATCCTTCAAAGATTGATCTATCCACATGTCCGTCCGAAGAAACCGAGTTGCCACGATGGTTACAAATTGACATGTTTTGGAATTTTGGGAACAGGTTTCAGGGATGTCCTTCCACCAAAATGAACCAGTTGGAGCTCTTCCTTGTGGTGGGGTTTGGGTGTTTGAATATAATTTGGACCAAGTTAATTGTACCTAGGGTATGTCTCTCTTGTTATAAAACTTGTCCAGGTGTTTTAGAAGCAAGGCATCATTTTGTTTTTTTAGGTCAATGATGCCTAACCCTCCTTGGTTCTTGGACTTGCACACATCTTCCCAAGCCACTAGAGCTTTTTCTCTATAATTCAAATCACCTTTATTCCAAAGACAAGCTTTTCTAGCTTTGTCAATTTGAATCATGAATGAAGGGGGACACTGAGGCTACACATGTCGAAGGTTGGTAGGGAGGAGAACACTGAATTCACTAAAATCAATCTTCCATTGTAACTAAGTAATCTGCTGATGCCAGATAATCTCCTCTCTATTCTGCAGACCAGTGGAGCAAAGTCAGTTACAGTGGGTCTGGTGGCGCCCAAAGGCAGGCCTAGGTAAGTGAAGGGCATGGTACCTACTTGACATCCAAAGGTGTTTGCTAGGTGGTTGGCTCTGTCCTCAGTCATGTTTATAGGTACCAGGGAAGATTTTGAGAAGTTTACATGGAGACCACTTGTGTCAGAGAAAGATCTTAAAATGCATTTCAGGTTGAATAGGGTCCTGGCGTCTCCTGGCAAGATCAGCAGGGTGTCATCTGCATATTGTATGATTGGAAAATCTTCTTGGAAATTCTCACTAATGGGGTGTTTTAGGATCCCTTCATGCCAGGCCTTGTTTACTATGCTCTGTAGCAGGTCTGCAGCAATGGCAAAGAGTAGGGGTGAAAGGGGGGTCTCCTTGTCTCACACCTCTCTTACAAAAAAGAAACTTTTGCCAGCATTGCTGTTTAGGAGAACTGAAGAGGTTCCTGTGCTTAGGATATTTTGTATCCAGTTTATCCACTTATTTGAGAAACCCTTATGCTTGAGAACTTCAAGGATGAAATGGTGTTCAATTTTGTCAAAGGCCTTTTCAAAGTCCAATTTCAGAATCACAATTTCTCTTTTGGACTTGTGACACAAGTGTAGGAATTGAAAGGCCCATCCAAGACAGTCTTGTATAGTTCTCCCTCTGATGAACCCATAACTGTTTGAATTCTTAGGGAGAGGACTTTGGTGATACATTTTAGAGAGTAGTTCAGTAAGGATATAGGTCTGAAGTCACTTACTATTTCAGGACTGTCCACTTTAGGGGTGAGGGCAATTACTGAAGAATTTATGCTACTCAAATCAATATTGTGATGACTGAAGTCCAAGAACAGTCTGATGAAATCATCTTTAATGATGGGCCAGCATTTCTTGATGAACAGACCATTGAATCCATCTGGACCTGGGGCATGCTCATTAGGTAGGGATTTGATTACAGCATTGATCTCATCCAAAGTGAAGTTGTTGTCTAAAAGTGACAGGTCCTCTCTGTGCAGAAGAGAAGGTAGGTCAAAGTGCATGCCACTGTACTCACTGTACCCCATTCTATTTTTGAAAGCTGTCCACAAATGAAAGCATGCCACTCTACAATAAGGTTTCCTTCACTATCTCAAGAGATACAATGAAGTTTTTCTTGTGGGAAGAGGTGGCCATGGTGTGGAAAAAGTGTGAGTTTTCATCACCAAACTGAATCCATCTTGCAGTGTTTCTTTGTTTCCAGTATTTCTTCTTTGATTCTTGCAGGTTGCTGAGATGGGACAAGACTAGTCTTCTGAAAGAGCTCTCCATCCTGGATAGAAATCTCTGTTCTTCCAATCCATCTAGAAGAGACAGGACCCAATTGCAGTTGTAAATAAGTTTGTTTAAATTCGACAGTTGTCTGCTCCATTTTCTTAGTCCTGTTCTGACTTGTTTCATCTTGGTAGATAACTGCTTGGCTGCATTAGCATAGTAAGGCGCATTGTTCCAGTGTGTTGTCACTGTTTCTAGAAACCCGGGATGGTCAAGCCAGTAGCTTTCGAACCTGAAAAGGTTCCCTTTAGGAATGCTATTTCCAATGTGTAGAACATAAGGTATGTGGTCAGAGATAGGCTTTGTGAGTGGCTGGACATAGGTAGCAGGGAAGGACAAGGACCATTCAGAGTCTGTGAACACCCAGTCAAGTTTGACTAAAAGTGGTTCCGGCTGCATATTGCTCCAGGTGAATCTTCTTCCACTAAAAGGAATCTCTGTTAAATCAAGATTAGCTATTTGATTGTTAAACATATCCATTTCATTGATATCCCCTCCTGGCTTGTTTCTATCTTCAGGACTTCTATAGAAGTTGAAGTCACCTCCAAGTACCCAATGCTCAAAGGTCGACACATCAAAGTTCATCAGCTAGGTCACGAAAGCTAGTTTTTGATATGAGTGAGAGGGGCCATACACATTGGTTATATAGAAGACTGAATTGTCCATTCTGCACCGGAGTTTGACTGTGATGGCATATGGGCAAGTGTCATGGACAGTTCCTTCAAACAAGCTATTGTTCCAAACTGTCAGTAGACCTCCAGAGGCTCCAATTCACGGTTGATAGGCAAAACTGTCTAAGTTTCTGTGACAGAATTTTCTAATGTAGAACACATCAAAGTTTTCTCTCTTTGTTTCTTGAAGGCATAGAATATTGCAGGCACTTTCACTAATTTTCTCTCTGATGCTGTCCCATTTCGCTTGAGAGTTTATTCCTACATTCCAGAACAAATTTTTGCTGCTTCTTGTTCTAAACGGTGTGTTATTCATTTACACTAAAACCTGACAAGCTGGGGCTGGTTGGATTTAAACAAATCCAACGATGTCTCTCCAAAGAGCACTGAATATCAACAAAAGCTTTAGACAAAGCCAAAGGGGGAGCACGGCTAGAGTCTTTAGACAAACCTGAAAAGCTTTAGCTCTTTTCTTGTGGGCCTTTCTTAGAGATTCTTTCGGTTGGAGTCTTGCTCCAACTTGTTCTGATGAGTTTTTTGAGATGTTAGAGAGAATTAGAGGAACTAAAAAGATGGTCTATCTTCAAATTGGTGCAGGAGCTATGTGGGTTTTATGGAGGACAAGGAATGATGCTGTCTTTGAGAGGAAGCTGTTGTCCAACCCGGTGGTGCTGATTCACAAGACGATTTCTCTAGTGAAGACATGGAGTCCATTGATGAAGCCGAAGGTGAAGCCAATGGCGGAGGAACTGATGCACTTACTTGTAAGGATGAAAACGGTCGGAAACGGTCGAAAAACTCCTCTATTGTTTTCTACGTTTATATTTAAATACGAACGCGAAAACGAAAACGGTATAGTCGGAAACGAAAACGAAAACGAACTAACGGTATTTCGAAAATGAACCAATTCGAGCGGAATTATGTCGGAAATGGTCGGCGTACGAAAATTTAGTACGAAATACCAACCCACTTTAAAGATGTGCATAACCAAATTAACACGTGCATGATTTAGTTCAAGTGCACATAATAGAATAAAGGGTGCATGACGTAGTCGCCGACACACAAATACAAGCCTAGAACAAGGAATTAATAGGACATGAACATCTACATTTCATCGGCATCATCCATGATGTCAGGATCATTTTCCATGTCATTTTCTTCCTCGTGGCTCCGCAATACGGAGTGGAGGACGGAGTCACTGACTCACGACCGTGCGGCGCCGCAATACGTGAGTGGAGGGAAGGCGATACGGGAGTGGTGGTGGGATACAGGAGTGGTGGTGTCTAGGGTTATTGTTGGAGCTCCTTATTGCATATAATTTGACCACCAAAGTAATCCAAAACGACCAAATCCATGGTGCATCATAGCAAATATATTATTTGTCTAACAAGTTCCACAAGTTTTGGTTTTCAAACTTGTTTTGTAGGAAACATAATATTTCATGAAATAAAAGTATCTCAAACAATAAAATAGACAGCACCATTGCGAAGCTCTCGTCGTGCTGATCAAAATGCATATATTATTTGCTATATTTGGAGCTATAAAAAAAAGATATGGGAATAGAAAATATATTTTTGTGGCTCTACCGAATTTCTACCGAATTTTGAATACGGTTACATACCGAATATAATGTAGAAAAGTAGAAATTGGTCGAAATAAGCCCATTTCGAATTCCACTCCGTTTTCGAATTGTCTGCCCGAATTTCGTACCGTTTTCGTATTTTTCCGAAAAAAGTGAAAATGGTCGGATTAAATGTAGAAAACGATGCGATTCGGTCGGGAATTTTCATTTCCGTTTTCAAGCTTACTTACTGGTGGCCAACACAACGGTGTGAAGAAGATCAATCGCGAGGATGACCAGCGTGGGGCGAAAAGCTTTCAAGATATATTCACAAGCGGCCGCGTTTTTTGTTTTTCCCCTGCTTTGCTTTTGATGTGTATCGTGGTAAACCTGGGGAGGTAGAGGTGCCCTCGAAAGTAGGGTGAGTAGAGTTAGAGAGAGTGATAGATGTGGTTTTAATCCTCATGTAAACTGGAAACCTCAGTAAACCGGTTACCCCCTATTACGCTTTCTACAAAAGCCGGGCGCAATGCCTTTTATCTAAAAAATTTGCCTTGGCTGTTGGAGAACTCCTAATTTTAGCTGCGTGACCTGTTCCTGTGGGAGAACCAAACGAAGTAATAGGTGCTGTGAATGGGTTCTCCTTGTTGGAGATAGTCTTATCTCTTCCACCATCAGATGCTCTCTTCTCTCCCTCCCGTGAACTCTTGTCTTCCACCCACTCGTTCCCTTCTCCGATTCTCCTCCACTCGTTCTCTGCCAACCACATACACGACGCCGACGCATGCAGCAGCGGCGGCCATGCTCAGCGGCAGAATGCATGCGCAGCGGCCCGCGGCCGAGCGCGAGCAGCTTCCGTGGCCTGTGCGACGTGGTGGGCGACATGGTCGAGCGCTAGCAGCTTCCGCGACCTCTGCAGCGCGGCCGGCGAGCCGCCGCGAGGGCAGGTGCGGCGAGCTAGGCGAGCGCGCGCTTCGGCAGCGAGGCGGGCGCTCACGGCGGCGGGCGAGGCCAGCGAGCGCGGCAAGCGGCAAGGCCGAGCAGACGCGAGCCCCATGGATAGAAACGAGTGGTTTCTCCCCTATGGCAATTTTGGCGTTTCCTTGTGCCTCGGTGCGAGGGTCGACTCCGTTTCTTGACCAAGAAACGATTTCTTCATTTGTGCATCTCTTTCCTCATTAATTGATGTGCCATGTCACCATTTTTGGTTTTTTTTTTGAGATTACAAGTACAACGCAGACGCTCAACACGCACGCACACTCACCCCTATGAACACACGTACGCAAACCCTACCGCTATGAGCACCTTCGAAGGACTGAGCCGGCAAATCTTGAAGTTCACGAAGTCACCACAGGCGCCTCGCTGTCGACGGGCACGTCGCCTACCACTTAATGCATAGCGCCGGAAATTCTGAAATAAATCCAGAATAATGTGTCGCACCCAGGATTTGAACCCTGGGTGGGAGCTCCCCAACCAATGGCCTTTGCCACTGCGCCGTGAACCCCTTGACACCATTTTTGGTTATGTGGCATCGTATTTAATGAAGATAGAAACCACCATTAATTACCATTGAGACTGCCCTTAACCTGGGTGGGTGGTGAGATCACATCCATTAACTGCAATTAACGCATGACTTTCCACCGACACCGAGGGGGACAGGTTGCCCCTTGCTGGGGAAATCTGTTTCAACCGACTCGGATAATGATCTGTGCAATAGTGTTTTTTTTTTTTCTACAAATATGAATATGAGTTATTGAGTTTTATAACAATTGTAGCCTTGCTGAGCAAAGTATCAACATATTGTGCTTGTATGGACGCGTATAAGATTGGTTGCAGCATTACTGTCTGCCATCAACCTCCCTGATGCATCAACGTACCTGATGTCTGACCAGTGGGTCACAATATATGAATAAACACATCAAGTGCATTGGACCATATATAGAGCTCTTGGGGGCTGTAGCATCCAGTGAAAACATGAATTCCTATCGTTACTGTGCTATGTCCGTCACATCGAGTAGGGTCACACCACAAAAATGCCCTGTGATCAGTAGGGCTGTGGGGCTTCAGGAACAACTGTACAGGTGGTTTTACCAGAAGCAGAGATCTGTTTTGTTCGAGCTCAAACAACAACAGAAAAGTTTCCTTCCATTCTCGCTGTACCTCTGCCTGTAGAATGAAGAAAACAGGGAAAATATCATGTATGAAAATGCTCCGAGTTGGGAATGCAAACCTTGTTCTGATGCATATATAGGAAAGCAACTGATGTTGGGAAATAAAATAAGAGCTCAATCATCACAAATGGTGCATCAGAAGTGCAAATATTAGTTAAGTCTAGTCAATTCTTGTTGCAGAAATAAAACATTATTGAGCACTAATGATGATAATTGAGACTATTCGATTTTTACAGTATTATTATACAATGCCAAACACCTCAAATGAGACACCGATTCTAATGACACGTCTCTAGCATGAAAATCTGCGATGCTAGTGGAGATGAGTCAACTGTATTTTTGTTATTTTTGGCCATTTTTCTGAAACATATTCACATTTGGACCACTAGAGGTTTCTTAATGTTTTATTGACGCCAGGCTTGGCTCTGCGGTAACTCGTCACGTCGTGTATCACGGTGCTAAGGTATTATTCAGCGTGTGCGAGGAACTTCGCCTCAAAACAGAAGGAAGCGTGACCATAAGGAGACATTGATCTGGCTAACCGGCCTAGATGACTGGCCGTTTATCCTTGAAACTACACCATGGATGCGGGCCACGCCGCGCCGCCGCTAGTGCGCCTTGGCTCAGCGCTTGCAACCGTTTTTAAGGTCTGATTGCCACCGTTGGGTGTGGGCACATGGTTTTTCCATAGCCATGGTGTAGCAGTTTTTTGCGTTGAGTGATTGTCAACATGGCAACACAAGTGTGTGCGTGTGTTGTGTTCAACTAACCGATGGCACGCGGTTTCGTGTCAAACAATGGTGTCTCTTGGCTCTGGTTGTCTGCAGGTGTCGAGCTCGGAGACAGTGGTCAACAATGCGGTAAAGGTCAAGTAGGTCGTGCCGTGCTGACGGACCGGGTGCGGTGAAGGGCGGACGTGAGGCTTGGACCGAGGGACCTCGAAGCCAGGCGGCTAGCTATGGTGGCTGACAACTGGGACATCGACAAGCGCAGATGTACACGGCAGGGGATGCGTACGGGCTACGCTACTCGCGGAGGGTTCGGTGGTTTGTCCTCAAAACCATCGGCTACGGTTTGGTGGTTTCGCCTCAAAACCATCGGCGGCGGGTTTCCAGGTTTGCGCCTCAAAACCTGGGCAGAGGTCCCGATGCGGAAGGATGGTACGTGGCGGCATCGAGGAGATCGCGTGGAGGCGAGGCTACCGGTGAGGAGGCGTGGTGACCGTCGGATCAAGTGAAGCCTACCCTTATGCACTTGACTGAGTGGTTTAGCTCTTCATGTATCCAAGGGCAAAGAGGCAATGAAAATAGGCTCTATAAATAAGGATGAGGGGTTCCCTTCCCATCTCACCTCTTTCATTTTCGTTTTTCCCCTTCCACCTAGGGTTTTCTCATTCTAGTGCTCATAAGAGAGGTCCCATTGAACTGGAAAATTTGTGGGTAATTTTGAGTGGGAATGGTGGCCCTTGCTACCTCGTGACCCCCGGCATTCACGGTTTTGTTTCTGTGATTTTCGCAGTCTTGTGTGTCTTGGGTTTTTTTTTTTTTTTTTTTTTCGCCATGGCCATGATCTGAGATTGCCTGAGTATGGATTGATATCAGGCCTTGATTTCCCGGGAATAGGTTCTTGGCAAGGTGAATTTTTCGGAGTGTCTCATGGAGATTTGTTCGAGGTATGGTCGATTCTGTCGACGTCTGACTCTGTCAAAGGTCGAGTTCGAGCTGTGAGCTCAGTAAAGTAGGATCTTTTAACACCGGTGCTTGGAGGATCAAGGCAGCTCTGTGCCCGTGCCAATTCCCTGATGCCACGTTTGTGCGCTCCTTTGCTGTTAGATCTTGGAGTGCTCTGTTCTTCAGCAGTCTCAGAGGAGCGCCCAAGTTTGGACGCCGTAATCCAGCGGTGCGGCACGGGGAATCCAGCAGCAGCGCTGCAGTGCCTAGAGCCCTCCACCTCGTACCGATGTTTTTCTGAGACGGCTCGCTTCTCAAGCAGACACTGACGGCAGGAGCAGTTCGCTGTTCATGAGTTCAGATTGTTGCTCGTTTTTCTTCTTTTCGGTTGCTAGCAGCTTCTTGGTTTTTGTGTGAGTGCGGATGAAATTCCAGCAAGCAAACGTGCACCACATCGTGCAGCTACAGGAGCTCCAAGTGATTTGATTGGGCATATTAAATTCCCTCTTGTCTTGTCTCTATCAAGGAATAGTGCTGGGATTTTCTAATTCATTATTTTGGTTAATTCACGTTACTTGATTTGGAGCTTTCTGTTTACGTGATCTTGCTAGCAGGTACCGACTCCAACCAATGACATCCGTGAGCATCCCCAGCTGTGTTTTGGCCAAGTCAAATTGCTGGCAGGTCGTGCACCTTCGAGTGCCGATAAATTCCAACGATCCTCTTGGATATATTTGTTTTGCAGGGATCCAACTTAACTTAGGAGGATGAACAATTTTCTTGCAGTTTTTCCGACGAATTTTCACTGGCTTTGATTTGTCGATTTGCTCGCATCTTTGTTATTTGAGCTCCGATTCGTCTTCAATCTGTTGCGGTGGGTTTGTGGTGTCTCGCTGTGTTCCTAGAGAACATCCACCCACTTGTTTGGATCGTGGACATCACAATGTTTCATTTGCTTCTTAGGGTTTGAATTTGGGACAATGGCCAAATATTTCGAAAGAAATTTGAGGCTCCCATTCACCCCCCTCTGGTCGCCAATTTTGGTCCTTCACAGGGCGGCAAGACAGTGTCTCACTTGAGACCACCAGGGGCGTGGGCCATGCTTCTACTTTAGAGCCTAGACTCGCCACTTATCAACGCAGAGAACCCTAAAGTGCCACTGCAGGGCAACTCGACGGGGATGCACATGGCATCCAGTGTACATGAACTATGAAAGTTGGCTAGCGGCCTGGTGGCGACGCGACTTAGCCTTCCATGTACTATCCTGCCGACTGAGCCCCTCGGTACATGCGTCCCGACGCCGGTGGCAACCACCGGCGTAGTGCTCCTCTATACGGCAGTTGGGATAAGAAACACATATCAGAAGGATAGAAACGAACTAGGGTTTGAGGGAGCTAGCGGTTTTGTTCCGCGCAAGTGCTTCCTTGGCCATTGATTGAGATTGGATGGCTCAGATTAAGTCAAACATTACAGATTGGAGGGCTACTTAGGCCATTGCGGATGAATGGCCTAGAGCGCCTGGTAGCTGGGCTTGAGGCTTCGACGGTCATTCTGCATACCAAAAGGACATAAAGGACCTCTTTGTTTTCAAGAATCAGGACCAAATAAGCAAACAATTAGGGTTTAGTGCTTATAATTTTCTATTTGATTTAAAGTTTTGTTTAAGCACTATTAAAATAAGTCATATTGTCAAATATAAATTAATTCATCTCTAAATTTCAGTCATATTGCATCGGACGGGCATTTTTGCTGGTTTAGATAATTTGGGAAACTGGCGGTGCTAGGCAACTACTCCGTTCATGCCAAAATATAACTCCGGTGCAGTGTGACTGATGAAAACTAATATAGAGTATGTAACATTTATAACAACCCTGTAATATTTATAACAATCCGATAGAAATTATGGCGATTCTAACGAAGTATCATGTGCTTGTATTGGCGAGCACGGATTGGGATTCGTTGTACCTTTGCTATCTTCCTTCAAGGCTCCTAAGGCCAGACCGGTGGGGCTCACTATGAATAAATACACCAAGTGTGTTGGACTATATATAGAGCTTTTGGGCATGAAGCATCAAGTGCAGACATGAATCTCTGTGGTTACTATGCTTGCCCTTTCACATCGATTAGGGTCACACCACAAATGTGTCTTGCCATCAGTAGGCTTGTGAGGCATCAGGAACACTTGCGGACAAAAGACATTGCTAAACTGTGCCGGAAGCAGAGGCAACTAGACGTAGGCGGACAGCGACGCATCAGCCAAACCGTCGGGCCATGCTGCAAAGTGACCCCGGGCTACCATTAGTGGATCTTTGGCGTGAGGGAATCTGAGGATGAGGAGGTTGTCAAGAGGAAAACTAATGTCGACGAGATGGTGGCGGGCGACGAGCTCTGGAGGTCAGCGCTGTTGATCCTGGGCCACGACGACTACCTCAAGGTCCGGTGCGATGTCGGTTTGCTGGCCACGGAAACTCAGTGGTGGCGCAACAGTTAGTTGATACAAGTCGACCGCCCGTTGCATACCTTAGGCTTGTAGTAGTTGTGTAATATAATTTTAATTGTATATTATATGTGTGCTGCTAATTATTATATATAATACATTATTACATGTGTTATATTATAACAAAAATCATCATAGAATGGGAAAATTGGCCATGGGACACCGCAAAAGACATAAATTGGCTGGAGGACACTTTTTCATGTAACACTCAACACCAAAACAGTTGTCATTTGTAAACCATAAGACCAATGACTATGAAATTTTAACAGCAACAAGATAAGATAGTAAGGTACAAATCATCTAATACTCACTTCCATAGAAAATTTCATTAAGGCCATGAAATCATGTCCACCAGAAAATCATGGCTGTTAAGATTGCTGGTGGACATGATTTCATGGCCTTAACGACATTTTCTATGGAAGTGAGTATTAGATGATTCGTAGCTAACTATCATATCTTAGTGCTGTTAAAATTTCATAGCCATTGGCCTTACGGTTTATAAGTGGCAACTATTTTGGTGATGAGTGTTACATGCAAAAGTGTCCTCCAGTCAATGCGCGCCATTTTTGGTGTCCTGCAACGAATTGTCCCTAGAACATTTGTATTGTACCTTCTGTACGTAGGGGCACAGGCAACTTGATATTTAGTTCAGTTCAGCATGCTACGACATGGTTTTTACATTTAATTTCGGCTGTTGTAATAGTGTTCTATGAAATTGGAATTAGCCGCATTATGGCAGATAAGCCACAAAATCTGCGCCCCTTCTTTGGGAGTTGCATGTGTGAGACGCAGGGTTGGAATCATGGACCCTAAGTGTAGTAACTTTTTAGAAAGCAGGTGTGAGATGTTGACAATGAGAAAAACCGAATTGAAAATCCACTACCGGAATCGGCCTGTTTGCCGATGGCCGCCAAGTTTGCCGATGGCAAAGTGGTCGGCCATCGGCAAACTACCTACTTTGCCGATGGCAAAGTGCGGCCATCGGCAAACAGGTCTTTGCTGATGCACGGCCATGGGCAAAGCCATCATTTGCCGGTGGCCAGGCCATCGGCAAAGCCCGGCCATCGGCAAAATTGGCCCAGGGCCGACGCCGTCGGGTGTCAGCCGACGCTGTGCGATTTGCCGATGGCCGAGCTGTCCGGCCATCGGCAAACCAGGGCCACGTGGCTGCCTCTGGAGCTGTCGGGCCCACGTGCTTTGCCGATGGCCTTCACAGGCCGTCGGCAAAGTTTGAATTTTTTTTTGATTTTTCATTCCAGTTTTTTTCTGGTGCCTTCCTACCTCAAATACAACCCACCTGCAAAAATTGGGACCATTTTGAGTTTTTTTGCAATATTTCGTGAATTATTTCTGTTTCTTTGCAATTTTCCGGCAACTCCAATTTTGAACTGCGAGATACATGAAATAATGGAAGTTTTTGATCCAAAACATGGTATTCATGATGCTCGGAGTATGTTGAGGCCGTACCCGACTTCGCATGAAATTACGACCATTTTGCCGTCGTAACGTGGGGAGTCACGTGCACGGAAAGTGTTTTTAAATTATATAAAATCCAAACGAAGTCAGAAATTGACGAAACTTGACGAGTTGTGTGGCCATGGCATGCGGAGTCTGTGGTAAAAATTTCAAAAAGTTTCGAGCAAGTTGTGACATCGGATGGCCAAAACCCAGACATCTCCACATCTGATACACTTGTGATCACATGTGGAGATGTCTGGGTTTTGGCCATCCGACGTCACAACTTGTTCGAATTTTTTTGAAATTTTTATCACGACTCCGCATATGATGGTGAGACAACTCGTCAAGTTTCGTCAATTTCCGACTTCGTTTGGATTTTATATAATTTAAAAACACTTTTCACGCACGTAACTCCCCACGTTACGACGGCAAAATGGTCGTAATTTCATGTGAGGTCCTAGATACGGCCTCAACATACTCGGGAATCATGAATACCATCTTTCAAATCAAAAAGTTCCATTATTTCATGTACCTGCAGTTCAAATTTGGAGTCGCAAAAATACAAAGTAATGTAAATAATTAACGAAATATAGCTAAAAAGTTCAAAAATGTCCCAAGATTTGGAGGTGGGTTGTATTTGAGGTAGGAAGTTACCGTAAAAACCGGAAGCAAAAATCAAAAAAAAAAAAAACTTTGCCGACGACTGGGACGGCCGTCGGCAAAAAATGTTTTGCCGATGGCCGGGTCCAGTGGCCATCGGCAAAGTTAGGTTTTTGCCGATGGCCGGGCCGTCGGCGAAATGGATAACAAGCCCGTCCCCGGGCCGCCACGTAGCTCAGGTTTGCCGGCGGCCAGGGCTATCGGCAAAGCGGGCACATTTTTTTTTAAAAAAAATGAAACAAAGGGCCCAGCCGGCCCAACCCTAACCTCTTATCCCATTCACTCGACCCCGCCACCACCGCCCAGCTCCTGCCTCCACCGCCGCCGAGCCGCTCATCGCCCCCGTCGCCGCCGCCCAGCTCGCCGGAGCACCGCCGCCCAGCTCTCCGTCGCCGCCGCCCAGATCTCCATCGCCCCGCCGCCGCTCGGCCGGCCGGCGCGGATCGCCGCCACCCCGCCCGCCCTGATCCGCCGGTGAGGGTGCTCAGGGCTCCTCTCCCCGCCACCCCGCACCCTCCCCATCACCTCGGCCGCCGCTTCCCCGCCCCTTCCCCGGTGCGGCCGCCGGCCCTGTCCACGGCGCGGCCCTGTCCTGGCCGAGAAAGGGAGAAGGAGAGGGAGAAGGAGAAGAGGGAGGAGGAGGAGGAGGAAGAGAAGAGAGAGGAGGACATCGGCCGCCGTTAGCCAGTAGAGGGAGAAGAAGGGCAGGAAGAGGAAGAAAGGGAAGAGGGAAGGAAGGAAGAGGAAGAAAGGGAAGGGGGAGGAGGAAGAGGAGGAAGGTGCCAAGCCAACGTCCCGTCAATCCTCGCTGTTGCGGTGATCCATTCCTTCATCGATGGTCCTCGCTTCATCGCCGCCAAGGTAAGCCCTACCTTCTAGTGTTAGTAGTAGATCTAGTTGTAGTAGATAGTAGTGGTTAGTAGTAGTTAGTAGTGTTAGTTCTAGGGTTAGTAGTAGTTAGGAAGTAGTTAAGTAGTTCTTAGTATTAGTAGTTGGCCTTCGTGCCAAAGTTTGGTGGTTGTTGGCCTTTGTGCCCATGTTTGGTGGTTGTTGGCCTTCGTGCCCTTGTTTGGTGGTTGTTGGCCTTCGTGCCCATGTTTGGCCTTCGTGCCATGTTTTTTTGCAGGTTTTGGAACCTCCCCGTGCAGGGGAGGTGCTGCCGAAATTTTGAGTGGCTTCTGATCTTTTTTTTCTCTTTTTGTAGGAGGAGGACCTGTGGGAGGTACTCGGTGATGACGATCTTCTTCTTGGGCGTTGCGGGTCTTCCTGCACCGCGTCGACTCTCCTCCGGCCCGCTACCCGCCTCTGCGCCGCCACCCTAGGTATAAATTACCTCTGTGTCTTATAGTTATTGTAAGTACATTGCATAACCGAGTTAGGCGTCTCCCATCCAAAAGAGATTCGCGGTCGTTGGTATGCGGATCAGTGCATATCCATGACGGTGTCTCTTTCGGATTGTCCACGTTTTTTGGACTGCCCGAGGATGCATAGATGGGTTAGGCACCTTCCTGTAACTACCGAGGCTGCAACAGCAGTACATGACAGAGGAGTCAGCGAAACAAATGACGTGGCACATGAATGGCAAAAGATACAGTGACAAGATGCAGCACCCAGCGGATGCTGAGGCATGGAAGCACTTCGATGCCATGAATCCTGAAAAGGCCAAGGAGGCTCAGAATGTACGCGTAGCACTGGCAACAGATGGGTTCAACCCGTTTGGGATGAGTGCGGCCCCGTACACTTGTTGGCCCGTGTTCGTGATCCCCCTGAATATTCCCCCTGGCGTCATGTTCGAACCCAAGAACGTGTTCTTGACGCTGACAATACCTGGACACCTGTGCAACAATATGGGTGTGTTTATGCAGCCAGTGTGGGATGAATTGCAGAAAGCATGGGAAGAGGGGGTACTGACGTACGACCGAGCAACAAAGACGAACTTCATGATGCATGTGTAGTACCAGTACTCAATGCATGACTTCCTGGCGTACGGCTTATTCAGCGCGTGGTGTGTTCACGGGAAGTTCCCTTGCCCAACATGCAAGGGAGATGTGATGTTCACCTAGCTGGCCAAGGGTGGCAAGTATTCTTCTTTCAACAAACATCGTCAATTCCTAAAGGAGGACCATCCACTGAGACGAGATAAAAAGCACTTCACGAAAGGTGTTCAAGTCACCGGCCCCATCCCTAAGGAAAAGAGCCCAGCTGACATCCTTGCACAGATAGAGGCTCTCGAAATTGATGAAGTGAATGGTGGTTTCAAAGGATATGGTACCGACCACATGTGGACTCATATATTGGGCTTGACTAGGCTCCCCTACTACAAGCACCTTCTTCTTCCACACAACATCGATGTAATGCACACAGAAAAGAATGTCGCCGAGGCACTCTGGGCAACACTCATGGAGATTGGCAAGAAGTCAAAGGACAACGTTACAGCTAGATTGGACATTGAAACGATTTGCGATAGACCACATCTAGTGATGAAGGCCCCTGCGCCAGGCAAGAGATGGAAGAAGGGCCCGGCCGATTACATCCTGAAGAGACCACATAGGAAGGAAGCATTGGAGTGGATGAAGAAGCTAAGTTTCCCTGATGGGTATGCGATGAATCTGAGCAGGGCAGTGAACTTGCAGACTAGCAAAGTCGTAGGGATGAAGAGTCATGACTTTCACATCTAGATTGAGCGGATCCTTCCTGCGATGACCCGGGGATACCTCCCCGAGCCAGTGTGGCACGTCCTGGCAGAGTTGAGCTTTTCTTCTGCCAGCTTTGTGCCAAGGAGTTGTCTCGGGACATTTGTGTTGAACTGGAGGAACAAGTACCAAAGTTGCTCTGCAAGTTGGAGATGATATTTCCACCCGGCTTCTTCCTGTCCATGCAGCATCTCATTTTGCACCTACCAAGGGAGGCACGGTTGGGGGGGGCCTGTGCAACACTGGTGGTGCTATCCAATCGAGAGGTGTCTAAAGCTACTTCGAAAGAAGTGTAAAAATAAAGCCAAAATTGAGGCTTCTGTTGCAGAGGCATTCATTATGGAGGAGGTGTCGACATTCACACAGGCGTACTATACCAAAAAACTTCAAAGACCGAGAGATCCAACCCCTCGTTACAACATCGACGAGAATTCATGCACCCTCAACCTTTTCAAAGGGGATCTTGGGAGAGCAGGCGCATGGACCAACATGTGCTTGATGCATGTTGAGTGGCACACTATCATGATGTACTTGTTGCTGAACCTTGAAGAAACCCGAGATTATCAAGAGTAAGTTCTCGATGAGCTAGCTTGTTAAATATGCTGCCACTATCCTCCACCTATCGATCCGACCCCCCTTGTCTATTGTTTCTCCAGGGAATTTATCATTGAACAAAGGAGGGGCAAGATGCGGCTCCTACCAAGGATGAAAAAGACCATCTTCTCGAGACATAATAAGCCTGATTTCGTCAATTGGTTCGGTAGCAAGGTACCATCCAAGTAACCTCTTTCCGACTTTGAGATTCCACTTTGCTCCTATGAGCGAGTAATGTAACTATCTACTGTCCTAACCTTGCAGGCTAATTTTGATGCGGAAATGAGTCATGCATTGAGATGTGTGGGCAAATGCTTTGACCGTACTGTCAGGTCATTCAACGTTTATGATGTGAATGGCTATCGCTTTCGCACGAGAAGGTACGAAGAGAAACGGGGCAACCTAAAAACCACGTGCGGAGTTCGTACGCCGGCACGGATGGGAAGGACTATTACGGCATAGTCGATGAGATATTGGAGCTTGACTTTGGCAAAAACCTAGGTTGTAAGCTAGTGGTATTCAAATGCCATTGGTTCGATCCTGAGGTCACAAAAAAGGACACATCAATTGGGCAAGTCGAAATCCGAGAGGATTCCAAATATGGAGGAGACGATGTCTATATTGTGGCTAACCGAGATGTCACGCAAGTTTTATTACCTCCCATGGGCAAACCAAAATGACATGGGCCTTGCGGGTTGGAGCCTTGTGCACGTGGTATCACCACACGGTAAAGCGGTGGTCCCAAACAATGATGATTACAACTTTGACCCAAGGAATGATGAGTTCTATCAACCTGAGGGGCTAGAAGGTAGGTTGGAGATAGACATTGCTTCGCTGATGGGTATGGAAGTAAACAACGACATCGATGAGGATGAGGGTGATGAGGTGCACGATGCTGAGGACTTACGTATCCTTGATGAATGGCAGTGGCGACGCGATGCAGTTGTTGAGGAGGATGTTGATAATGATGAGGACGAAAGAGAGCTCGACAATATTGATAGTGATGATGACACTACTGATGATGAGGACGAGCGCTCGCCGGCAATATTGCCTTCCGCGAAGATAATTTCTAATTCATGTAATACTATATTATTATTAATATTACCTTGCAGTTCTTAATTTTGCTTTGCATTTATGTTTCTTTTTAAGTATTTGTCATTAATACTAACTCTTCTAATCTTTGTCATTGCAGGCACTCGACAAAATGCCAAGCGGAAAGCGGCCACAACGGAACGTCCAGTCGAGGTACCGGACGCAGCGGCCCGAGGACGAGGAGCACGTGGCGGCCGACCACCGCGAGGACGACCACCTCGAGGACGAGGAGCACATGGCGGCCGACCACCGCGAGGACGAGGACGAGGAGCTTGAGGTGGAGCCGTCCACCAGTCGGGGTCGGAGGGCCCCCAACGGACGACACCGCACGCCGTCGAGGAGGCTGTTCGTGACTGCCTCCCAGGAGGGGGCGACGACGAGGACGACGACCGGTGACGGTGGTGACGGCGGCGGTGGAGACGACGAGGGTGACGGCAGCGAGGTCCAGGGTGGCGACGAGGATTCCGCGGGCGGCTCGAGTTCCACAGCTCCTCGTAAGCCCTTCCAGCACGGCCCCACCAGGCTCCCTACGGACCCTCCAGCCGCTGATGAGCGCCGGTGATCCGGCCCGCGGGCAAGTAAGTAACCATTGTTGATTTCTATACTTGCTCATATGACATTTTCAAATTCAAAATGCGTACTAACAATTGCTGTTAATGACTCGTGCAGGGGCTGGATAAAGGTTACAAAAAAGGAGTGCTCACGCTATCCAACTAGCATCCAGAGCCTCCGCTGATTAAGAAGCACTTCCACTGGCTTGGTCGTCACCCCCAAGGGTGAGACCATCGTCTTGAGAATTGGGAGGACTTCTACCTTATCAAGGATGACGAGGGAAAAGTCCTTGCTCAGAAGATCAAGGATGAGTTCTGGGTGAGTCTTTGCATCACATCACATATCTGAATACAACATTATTCGTTGGACTTCTTTCAAACAATGAAATGATGTTTGATGCCTGTGTCCAGTTGTACTTCAAGTTGGACGAGGGGGTGGACCCGTGCGGGCGTCGCAGCAGCAGGACGTGGTGTGTAGTGAACGGGTCGGGGACATGTTCTACGAGGCGCGTACCCGAGCCGTCATCGCCTACTACGCCAACATCAAGAAGGAGAAGATAAGTAAGACGGAGGCCCGGAGTTGTCTTGTCGGGGAGACCGACCTCACCGAGGAGCAAGACTTTGCGTGTAATTAGGCAGAAACATCCGTTATGATTTCTTACATGACACATTCCATTCATCATCTGTAATATCAAAAACTTGAATGTCATGAAGATGCCTCTGGGCTGGTGCAGCAAGTACGAGAACTGCTGGGAGGCAATTGTCAAAGGGTGGCGTACGCCTGCGGCGTGCGTGGTGCGCAGAAAACATCGGGCAAAATGCAAGGCGGAGCTCGACCGGTCAGGGGTCTGTTGATGTCTATTAAGTGCAACTGAAATAAAGAAGGTTCCGCAAGCGCACAGAATATATCATCGTAGCATTTTAACCGGGAGTAATCCAGGTATCGTTATTTATATTTTTACCACTTTGGGAAGGGATTGCACTGGATAATGAGTGATGAGCAATGCACATGCGATAATGAAGAGCTTAACCTTGTCTCGTATCGATCATCTCATACGGGGTAAGTGTCACATAAAATATAGGAATGAATGATAAATGACATAAGATAAATGAGAGCAATTAGCCACATAAAATAATAGTAATAAGCCATCTCAACTTAGCACTCTAAGCTTATAACACTAGCATGGACTAGGACGATCTAGGGTATAATCCTATGTTATTCTAACTATAAAGTCAAAGCATACAATGATTAGTGCAAGAACATCTAGCAATCATGGCGGGAAAAGGTTACATCTATACATAGTGATATTACCGAGAAGACAAGAGACATAGCAATGACTTCAATGTAATAGGTTTGTTCGCTAGACCTATACTCGGGAGAAGGGCTACAAAGGACTCAACAGACTGTCACTCCCGCGATCTACCTCACGATCCGGAATATAGGGTGCAATCGCAGATAAATACGGTATAGGCACCATGCCTACACAATATCTACCACTCACCCATTGGCCTAATGAGCAAGCGCTATACGATCCTATGCATAAACATAATTCTAGTCCAACTATGCTAAACATATAATCAAAGTAAACTAAGAACGATATAATTGAGAACATAATCAAATAGAGTAAAGTCAAGTCTCGATATAATAGAATAGAATAAAGTACTACTCATAGTATCACGAACAATAATGAATATTACAAGAATGTAGAGGGGAATTACCAAGAACTCCGACAGATCCGGACTCCAAGCTAGGCTTGATTCCCTCTAGATCTATTCCTATGTAGCTATGCTACTAAACTATGGAGCTCTAATTGAGATGGTGGCTCTGGCTTCTCTAAATTCTGATGAGAGAATGAACTCTTGAATGAATTAGGGTTTCACCCGGGGCCAGGGGCTCTGAATATATAGTCCCCTAGGATGAACCGTAGCCCTTGGATCAAACCGACCTAAATGGACGATAATTATTCATCCTCAAAGGCGGTGGAGGCAGGATCCACGAGACTCCTCCTGATTGGTGGAGATGGGGAGTCGGCCGACTCCCCCCTTGGGTCGGCCGACTGGCCACCCTGCCAGGTGGGCCCCAGCTTCCAGGGTTTGCCTTCTGGAGTCTTCTAGATTATACAATTTTACCCGTTCGGTCTTTATCTCTATGTAATCATGACATGTGGGCCTCCTTTGGTTCTCTTTCTCGATAACCCCCTCGCAAATAGACAATCACCAAAACTCGTGGAATTACATCGTGTAACCCCTATATCTAACAGGTGAACTCATATTAGTCCTTTCTCTTGCTGCGTTGACGGTATAAAATTGATACTTAACGACCGTCAACAAACTCCCCCAAGCTTACCTTTTGCTCGTCCCTGAGCAAAGATAGACTCAGTGATGGATCAGGAGTTGCTACAATACTTTCACTCCTCACAAGTACACATGCGTTCAAACAAGAACTCTCCTCCGGATTAGAGTGAACTATCCTGACTCAAAACTTACTCATATTACCTTTCACCATGGGGCTTGTAACCGTCACTTGGGTCTTGAGTAGTTGAAAGATAGAACAGTCAAGTCAAGCGCCATGTTTCTCGCTCTTTGATCAACTATTATCCCGGAGTTTTTGCAAAGTTTGAAATAAAACTCAGAGTTCCTTGTATGAATCTTTCAGGTCTCTCATTTGTGGTATTTCTGGATCCTCTCTAAGGCATGAGTAATGTATGCCTTCTCTCTTCTCTCAAAATATGTGGTATTTGTGGAACTAAGGCATAGTGGAAAGTGCCTTCTCTCTCTCACCCTACTTTCTAATAGGCTTATGTGGAGCTCATAGGTGGGGAGACACTCAAACTCACTTGCATATATTGCACAGTTAAGACATGGATCCAATAGGAACTAAAAAAAATAATAAAGTCATATGTGCATGTGAATGAGGAAAGGGGATGAATGATAGGATGATGATGATAAGGAAATGATTATGAGGGGTGATCACTTGATGAACATCTACTTCTACACTTGCTCCTTTGGGGATAACATGACTCCCTTTATTCGGAAACCTTGAAACTTCTTGAATGGAGGGACTTGGCTACTCTTTCTTTTTTCTCTCTTTTTTTTTTTTTTTCTTTCTTCTTTTTTTTTTTCTCTTTTTTTTTTTTTTTTTTTTTTTTTAATAACCAATCCTCTGAAAACGAAACTTTAGCACGGGAGTGTATAACTTGAAATGATAATGACTGGAGCTTTTATGTAGGCAAATAGAACGGCGATGATTATGCCTAGACGTTCACTCCCAGAATAGGAGTAGAACCTTTTCTGGATGATGTAAAATGAATGGCGTATGTATATGTGGATGGATGAATGGATGGATGCGTACTCCCAGTGTAGGAGCAGCATAAGTGCGTATCTCTAGGGTAGAGACAGCACAATATGTGGGGAATGCGTACTCCCAGGATAGGAGTAGCATAAGTGCGTATCTCCAGGGTAGAGATAGCACAATATGTGGTGGATATGGATCTATATGTGGGTGGTACTTCGAGGAACGTAAGTAGCACGAATGAATGTAACATTTATAAAATGGGTGCATGCTTCGAGGACGTAAGTAGCATAGATCAATGGATGGAGAGCACATAGTATTGACTTTAACCGCATGACTAATTCCTTATGGGTCCACAAGATAACCACACTCAATGCCTATAAAGTCTACACTCAAACCTACAATATGATCTATATAAACAGATGGGTCTTTCCTAATCTAGTAAGCATGAATATATGGTCATGTGGTAGGAATTTGAACTCTCATCATAAAGGAACTCATGATGCAGGAATTTAATATTTTCACGAGATAAATTCTCCGAACTCTAGTATCTCTAGGAACAAGATGGACAAGAGCTCAAAACCTTCCCATATCATACCCGTCAACCACCTAGACTTAGATCAAGTATTCGCTACCCACAAGTTTCAGGTTCAGAGCAAATCTCAAGTCTAAACAGTTGTGTCCAAAACTCAAGAGAGTGCAAGGTTGAAAACTAGGTACTTGAAAGGAATTACAGCAGAGCAACTATTCATCATCTCCATGTAGAGTTTATTCTAGGGATCACTTTTTAAAGACAGATTGCAAGAGCTCTCCAAAAGTAGAAAAGATAAATAAGGAAATCTTTCTGGGTTTCTATGGTTACGCATCTTTTTTAGTTGTTTTAACAAAGCACACTCTAACAAAGCATAAATAGATACGTTGGAAACACTTAGCTTGGTACACGGGGATGCTCTCCCCCAAGCCGGATGTTGACATAGTCTCGCCGATGTTGCCGACAGCACTCGAAGACGTTCTAGTCCTCCAGAGTGTTGTAGATAGTTGCCGTTGGAGACATTCAATTGTCGCGGGCAAGACTCCGTCGGGGACTGGATGTCCTACTTGCTGTTAGCTCTTCATGATCCTTGATGTTCTGTGAAGCTCAAATAGACAACAAAGCTTGTGGAACTGATTAAGTGTTAGTGATAAAACCTCTAGGCCTTGGTTGTCTAGAACTTTCTTAACTTAGACTTGTTCTAACAGGATTACAAGAAATATTTTTATCTTTTTATTATTTAAGGAATGCGAGACGGGAAAATAAATATGCTAAGAAATTATTTTTGTGCCACCACAAAGTGAATAATTATCCACATGGGGTTTGAAGAATTTCTCGGATGCAAATGCACAACATCTTTATTTTCTTTTCAAATGCGGAGATAAAAGAGTAAAGATGCAACTAAGGTGCAAGTAAATAAGGATGCTAAGGTAAAAATGCAATGCTGGAAAAGTGATGCTGATAAATACCAAGTTACCTCTTGGCGCGGCGTTCGGTGGTTTTAAGTTCTCCGAACAGGACTTATCATGTTTGCTCATTTTTCAAGGGGCGCATTGGCTGGCGCCTCGGATGATGTCGCCTCGTGTGTAGGAATTGATTCTCGATTTTACTTTTACCTTCCACACCTTCTTTGTTGGAGAAGGTGACCTTGAGGAGGAAGCTTCTTGGATCACTTGGTTTTCTTCGGTAGCACCTCTTCTTCTTTTACAATGTTCTTCTCTTCTCGGGTACCGATCTTCATATCTTGACACTTCTCCCTCATAGTCACCCATCCATCTCGTAGTGATGTTCTTCTTGTTCGCGACGGTACGCTGCCTTCTCCTTGTTCTCTTCTTCTTGGGCTCCTCCGTGATTATGTAACTATTGTTGAAGTAGCGGCGTACCTTCTCAGTGGGAAAGTGAAAATGGATCTCTCCTGTTCCAATATAGATGATAGCTCGGTGGTGTTCGGAATGGTCTTCCTAGGATGATTGGAGGATCGTAGTCATCTCCCATGTCAATGACTAGGAAGTCTCGTAGGGACATAATCGTCATCTATCTGGATGAGGACATCCTTTACTTCTCCTTCGACGAAGCGGAATGTCCGGGTCTCGCCATCTCACTGTGTGCATAGGTAGGCTCCAAAGGTATAGTGCCATATAGATACTCATAGGTTACCTTGGCCATAATGTTGACGCCCGATCCGGTGTCACATGCCTTTATTGAAAGAGCTTCGTTGATGGAGCATTGGATGGTTGGGACACTGGGTCATCCTTCTTGATCAGACGTGGGGACCTGAGTAAGTGGTCATGCTCTTTATGGACTGCAGTGACCATCCTCACTGTCTCCGTCTTCTTGGTCTTCTTAATCTTGTTCTTGCTCTTCTTAGCTGGATTCTTCTTCTTCTCACTGTTCTGCTGATGAGGGTGTGCTGGGAACTGCAGAACTCTGTTCTTGAAGAAGAAGGTTTCTCTTTTGCCCTTGATGTTGAAGATGATCTTGGCGGTGTTGGCATACATGATGGCTCCAGCAGTTGTTCAAGAATGGTCGTCCCAAAATGACAGGGGACCTTTCATCACCGCCGTATCCACTACCACGAAATCTGCCGGAACATACGAGTTGCCTACTCGTACACATATGTCTTCAAGTACTCCCAAAGGAACACGAAGTGACCGATCTGCAAGCCGTAAGCACATGGTTGTGTATGCTAAGGGGCATCTGAATAGCTTCTCATATATCACTCTTGGCATGATGTTGATGCTTGCACCGAAGTCACGATTGCCTCATTAAAGTTAGTACTTCCAATGGAGATCGGAATAACTCGGGTCCGCCTGGATCGCCCTTCTTGATTGGCGAGTTGAGTCAATCCATGACCCCTTCGATGGATCACTCCGCTGTCTTCTACATTGAATATATCAACAAGATTTGCGCTCTCGAGCTCTTCGGGTTGTCCCGCCGCTTTACCTTGACCGGTGGAGGGAGCAAGGTTAACAAGCCGTTGTACCCGCGACTCAAGTATCTTGTTGAAGCCGAGCCGACTCTTGATGGCATTGGAAAAGCCATCCATCCCGTTGAGTGTCTCTAGGACCTTGTCATTTGATGTCGCTTTTTGGACAGATTGTCCATCATCTTGCCTTGGTTCAGCACTAACTCTCTCAAAGGCGGCCGGTTGTAATTATTGTAGGAGGAGTTGTTACCTTGATAGTTGCCTCGAATAATTGCACGAGTAGTTAGGCCTCTCGCTGTTGATTCCAACCTTGATTCTCGCGAGGACGATAGTAATTATTGTTGTTGTTGTTGTTGAGGTAGTTCACATCCTCCTTCGGCTACGGGCGCTTAGCACCTGTGTGCCCAGCCTCTCCACACTCTTCACATGTCATGCGAGCATCATGTATATGCATGACTTCTTTCTTCTCTCGGGGCTCTCTCATCGAGCCTCTTCATTAGCAAATCCATTTTGGCAGACAACATGTCTACCTCTTTTCACCGGTGCATTCCTCCACCTCTCTTGCGGGTCTGAGTTCTTTCTTCACTCCAACCTTGGTTGGATGCCATCTTCTCCACAAGAGCCGTGGCTTGAGGAATAGTGAGTGATAAGAATGCACCTCCGCAGCGGATCCATCGTCTCGCGTGTGTTGTTGCTAAGCCCATGGTAGAATGTCTGCATAAGCAGCCAATTCTCCATGCCATGATGAGGACACTCGAGGATGTAATCTTGGAAGCGCTCCCAAGCTTCTGGGACAGTCTCATCATGGTGTTGCTGAAAGCTTGATATCTTCCCACGAAGAGCATTTGTCTTGCCCATGGGGAAGAACTTCGCCAAGAAATTGGTGGAACATAGTGCCCACGTAGGATTCTTCTCCTTATTGGCGTAGAACCACTGCTTCGCTCTCCCCAAGAGTGAGAATGGGAAAAGGCGAAGTAGTATAGCATCTCTGGGGACATCCTTGATAGTGAATGTGCTACAAATCTCCAGAAAGTGTTGGAGATGAGCACTAGCATCTTCATGGGCCTTCCCACAGAACTGGCTTGCTTGCACCATGTTGATTAGCGCAGGCTTGAGCTCAAAAGCTCCTTCAATGTCCGCAGCTGGTCCTGTACGAATGTTGTCCGTAGTTGGAGCTGAGAACTCGCGGAGTGACTTGTGCGCCATGGCTTCAAACGCTGGTGTCAAGTCTCGCACGAAAGGTTGTCTTTCTGCTTCCGACAAACTTCCAAGTTGAGTTGATGATGATGATTGATTGGTCTTCTTCAACTTGCTTCCGGCCTTCCCGAATAAAGCTTCGGATTGTCAATATAATTATCGGAAGAATTGTCTTTTTCATACATTACCCCGCATAAGATATAAGAATAGACGAAAAACAAGGGTAAGGCTGTATGAGTAGAGAATGGTGACAGTGCTCAATCTCATTATGTAGTGCAATGCTGCTCATTATCCATTGGCTTTCAACCTTCCCGAACGGCGCCAAAAATGCTTGTTGACATTTCTAACGCAATCACCAAAAGATAGAATAGAAGTCTATCCCCGGCAACGCGCCAAAATGCTTGTTGATGTCTATTAAGTGCAACTGAAATAAAGAAGGTTCCGCAAGCGCACAGAATATATCATCGTAGCATTTTAACCGGGAGTAATCCAGGTATCGTTATTTATATTTTTACCACTGGGAAGGGATTGCACTGGATAATGAGTGATGAGCAATGCACATGCGATAATGAAGAGCTTAACCTTGTCTGTATCGATCATCTCATACAGGGTAAGTGTCACATAAAATATAGGAATGAATGATAAATGACATAAGATAAATGAGAGCAATTAGCCACATAAAATAATAGTAATAAGCCATCTCAACTTAGCACTCTAAGCTTATAACACTAGCATGGACTAGGACGATCTAGGGTATAATCCTATGTTATTCTAACTATAAAGTCAAAGCATACAATGATTAGTGCAAGAACATCTAGCAATCATGGCGGGAAAAGGTTACATCTATACATAGTGATATTACCAGAGAAGACAAGAGACATAGCAATGACTTCAATGTAATAGGTTTGTTCTGCTAGACCTATACTCGGGAGAAGGGCTACAAAGGACTCAACAGGACTGTCACTCCCGCGATCTACCTCACGATCCGGAATATAGGGTGCAATCGCAGATAAATACGGTATAGGCACCATGCCTACACAATATCTACCACTCACCCATTGGCCTAATGAGCAAGCGCTATACGATCCTATGCATAAACATAATTCTAGTCCAACTATGCTAAACATATAATCAAAGTAAACTAAGAACGATATAATTGAGAACATAATCAAATAGAGTAAAGTCAAGTCGATATAATAGAATAGAATAAAGTACTACTCATAGTATCACGAACAATAATGAATATTACAAGAATGTAGAGGGGAATTACCAAGAACTCCGACAGATCCGGACTCCAAGCTAGGCTTGATTCCCTCTAGATCTATTCCTATGTAGCTATGCTACTAAACTATGGAGCTCTAATTGAGATGGTGGCTCTGGCTTCTCTAAATTCTGATGAGAGAATGAACTCTTGAATGAATTAGGGTTTCACCCAGGGGCCAGGGGCTCTGAATATATAGTCCCCTAGGATGAACCGTAGCCCTTGGATCAAACCGACCTAAATGGACGATAATTATTCATCCTCAAAGGCGGTGGAGGCGGGATCCACGAGACTCCTCCCCGATTGGTGGAGATGGGGAGTCGGCCGACTCCCCCTTGGGTCGGCCGACCGCCACCCCGCCAGTGGGGCCCCAGCTTCCCAGGGTTTGCCTTCGGAGTCTTCTAGATTATACAATTTTACCCGTTCGGTCTTTATCTCTATGTAATCATGACATGTGGGCCTCCTTTGGTTCTCTTTCGATAACCTCCTGAAAATAGACAATCACCAAAACTCGTGGAATTCCGTCAGTGTAACCCCTATATCTAACAGGTGAACTCATATTAGTCCTTTCTCTTGCTGCGTTGACGGTATAAAATTGATACTTAACGACCGTCAACAGGGTCCCACACCACCAAGGGAGCCAGATCCTGCCAGTGTTCATGGACAGATGGGTATGTATCCTTCTGTTGATGCATTTGTTATAGCGCTCAATTGTCACTACTTGTAACCATGTTTGTGTTTTCCTCGCAGACGACGTCGCATGGTGGTGAGCAAATCAACGAGTTCACGGGGTTCGCGCTTGCTCACATCGGCAAAGCGAAAGCGCCCACCACCGTGTACAGCTCGTCGCACGGGCCAGAGAAGTATACCAGCCCGACGGTCTACGACAAGCTCACCAAGTACACCGCCGCAGCTCGAGCGAAACATGGTGACACCTACGACCCCGCCACCGCGCCCCTGGGCACTGACCTCCTGATGAGGATTGGAGGAGGGAAGCAGCATGGCTGGTACTACTTGGCCAACAGCGCCATCGACCCGTCCTCCTGCGTTGAGACGCCGACCGAGATCCGCGAGAGACCGGGAAAGTGGGGCGGATCGCAGATCCCCATAGCGCCTCGGCGGCCGGCGGCGCGCGAGATGATCACCAGTCTTTAGGTAAGTGGAGTTTCATGATGTAGCCTGCCTTCATGATGTAGCTTGCCTTCAAATAACATCAATCGTGCTGGTGTAATATTGCAGGCCACGACCGAGGAGATGAGGGCCAGGGAGGAGCAGCGGGAGGCGGCCATTGAGGCGAGGATTGAGGCGAGGATGGCGGCGCGGGATCGGGCCCATCAGGAGCAGGTGGTGGCACTGACGGCGCACTACCAGTGTCAGTTGGCCACGGTGTCAGGACACTTCGCGGCCCAGATCCCGGGAATGGAGGAGCCTCCTGCCTCGATCTACCCTCCACCACCGGTAGTTCCACTGCTTGGTGCACTGCCTCTTCCTGGACCTGGTCGGGTGAGTACATTGCCTGTCGCTTTAGATTGTCGCATCAGTTGGCCTTCGTGCTCATGTTTGGTGGTTGTTGGCCTTCGTGCCCATGTTTGGTGGTTGTTGGCCTTCGTGCCCATGTTTGGCCTTCGTGCCATGTTTTTTGCAGGTTTTGGAACCTCCCCGTGCAGGGGAGGTGCTGCCGAAATTTTGCAGGGGAGTTGTACTAATTACATCACTTGTTCTTTGTGCAGGCACCGTCGGCGGGTTCGAACCCGACTCCAGGTGCTAGCCCACCAGCGGGAGCTTCTCCACGGGGTCCTTCTCCACCGCACGGCTGGACACCGTACCAGAGCTTCATCACGCAGCCGTACGTCTGGGGTCCTCAACCGCCGCAGGGGTACTCGTGGCCGCAGCACGCGCACTCCAGGCCTGCCGCCTTCCCTCCGCAGCCGGGGCACTCCGTCCCTGCCATGCTCCCTCCGCAGCACGTCGGCCACTGGCAATACGGTGTGGCCCCGCAGCCGAGTTGGTCTCCGTGGGACGAAGGTGCTGGGGGCTCTGGGACCCCCAGGGACGGCGCCTCTAGCTAGGTTTAGCCTTGTAGCTTGTGAGACATATGGATGACTATTGACATGTATGACTCTTTTGCTTGTGACTCGGATATGTTTGGATTGTTTTGGACATGTATCGATGCGTATATGTGCTTAAAACCGTATTTTGTTGCTATATATGTGTGTTATATGCTATATATGTGGGTTATATGATATATATGTGATGCATGTGTTAAAATGTCATGTAAATGCAAAGAAAACAGAAAAAAAAAAAAAATTTTGCCGATGGCCAAACTTTGCTTGGCCATCGGCAAAGCCTTTTTTTTTTTTTTTTTTGAAATTTTTTTGCCGATGGCCTTGGCCATCGGCAAACTTATTGCCGACGGCCGAGGCCATCGGCAAAAAAATTTCGAAAAAAAATAATAAAGGCTTTGCCGATGGCCTCGTCCACGTCAGCCAGCTTGACGGCGCGTCGGCTGACGTGGCGGGTTTACCGATGGCCCACGTGGCCATCGGCAAAGGTTTGCTGATGGCGATGTTAGTGGCCATCGGCAAACTCGGCTTTGCCGATGACTTTTTTGCCGACGGGGGTTTGCCGATGGCCATGTCAGATTGCCATCTGCAAACCCTTTGCCGATGGCAAAACAGTCTTTGCCGATGGCGGCCGGCCATCGGCAAAGAGCGCGATTCCGGTAGTGATCATTTGGTTGAGTAGCCAGGTTTGGGACGCTTATTGCACACATAGGTTTGGCCACCATGCATGTTTTGTAATAACTTGAACTGTGAACCAAAATCAGCTTCAGCATGATAGGATTCAGAGGCATCAGGTTCTATCTTTAAACCACGAAGAACTTATCTTGGCCCTTGTCCACTTCCTCAAGCTAGTTTTACGTGTCTTTCAATGATTTCTTGGAGACACCAGAAGACGTATATAATTGTCGGCAGTCACAGCAGGCTGCCCAGTCGTTCCAACAGAAAGTAATGCACTTTTGCTAACTATTATGTTTATTGAAGTTCTGAATCTTTGGTAAGAATTGTTGACTCAAATAAAAGCACAATCTTTTTTTTTCTGAAGGGCATAAAAGCACAATCTTGATTGTAAAGTTAAGTTAAACGATGTTAAAACTTTCACTGCCAACTCAAAGACTACACCTACTAAATTATAACTCTTAGGCCAGTCTCAATGGCTAGTTTCATTGCACAGCTTCACATACTATTTAAAGTTTTGAAATTTTGATACGAAACAACTCATTCCCTCAATGCATAGTTCCATTGCACAGTTTCACATACTATTTAAAGCTTCTATGGGTCCACCGTTGTCTCTCTTTCCTCTCTTCCACCAATGACCTTCCTCTGTGCATGCGAATGAAATGAAACAACGCTATATAGTTTCACCATGGTGAAACGGGTTTCTTCTCTCTCCTTCTAATTTCATGTAATTTCATGCAAATGCTGATATGGTAATCTATTTAATGTGAATGACATTTCCGTGAAATCTCCATTGAGACTAGCGTTATGTTAACATGCCGACACCTTTTCATGAATTAAAGAGCAGACGGAGTTGTGAAGCATAATAGTACAAACTTTTGTGATTTTCTGTGATATACCAAATAAATGTGTGTCATCTATCTAGATGATTTTTTAACACATTATTTTTGAACATATAACTGTAGCACGTATTTGGATGAGGCTATAGTAACTAGTGGACACGTAAACTTATGATCCTTGCAAAATTTATCAAGTGAACCAAAGTGACCATGATTCTGCTCGACATATCCCGATGCCTCTCAAGTCAATCAAACTGTTGCCGTATTCTATCAACGGCACACATAGCTATACACGTTGCTAATAGCTTGATTAATTAGCTTATACTTATATAAGACCCACAAGAAGTGTTATTTAATGCTTGTTACACTATTACAATAACTCAGTACTACCTACTCCCTCCGTCTCTAAATAAGTGTCACTTACGCTTCACAAGAAACAACTGTCCGTAATTATATATTAAAAAATATTAATATTTATCGTACATAATTAGTACCATTACAAAGAATCTAGTTTTTAGCAAATTTATTCGGAAGTACAAATGTTGAATTTATATTTTACAAATCGAGTTAAACTTGTGGCACGCACACCAACAGCGACACTTATTTAGAGACGGAGGATGTATGCGTCTTGAGAAAACAATAATTTAAATGGGCACTGAAAAATACAAACTGACCCCCAAATTTTGTGCTCCCTGTCTTGTCTCCGTACATTTATTTGTGTAATTATTAGACTTGCATGCCTGTATTCCCTTTACCCATTCATAGAGAAAATTTGCTTTGCAAGTGTCATTTTCTCTTAGAAACACTCAGTTAGGAACATAATTTGTCCATACCTGAGATAGTTGTTCTGAGATAGTTGTTTATAAGTATGAATTTAGCTTCGTTGTTATCATAGATCCACACCATACACTTTTGGTTTCCATAACATTGTTGTATTGTCCAATTTATGTTCTTCATGCATTCCATATAATTGGCAGTTTTTTCTTTAAATGGCGACCATTGGCCGCTGCCTTCAAAGAGGCATGTGGAACCAGGGTTCGAGCCCTGGCCGGTTGGCTCCCACGGCAGCATCTCAACCACTGCGCCCCTTGCTGATCCGCTATAATTGGCAGGTCTTCTTAATTATTAAGAAAAAAGTACTGTTTCTTTGTGTGTTAATATGGAAGCAGCCATCATGCCTCTTCTAGAATAATAATGTGCTCGTACAGAGGGATGAGAACTTATCATTCATGCAGGGACAACAAAGCTACCATACGATGTTCTTGTTCTATTGTTTTATTTATTATTATACATCTATATATATTCTAAAATTAAATTTAATGTATTATTTTTTTAGATAAAGGATAAAACAATGTCTGGCCTCTACATCCTTGGATGTACACAGCAAGTGCTCTTACTCAGGTATATTTAATATATTTGTTTTCTGGTTTTAGTTTCTAGATGATATATAGGTTGCATATTTAACATGATGGACCGATTCTCTGTTGGACATTACTGTGTACGACAATAATGTTTTTTAGCTCATTATTCACTAAAAAAAAGGTTTTTAGCTTATACTCCCTCGGGCCTAAACATAGTGCATTTAAGTTTATCTTAAGTCAAAATAGTTTAAGTTTGACCAAATCTATAGCAAATAATATTATCATCTAATCCTAAATTATGAAGATGTAACTCGTACTAATCCTAATTATTTTCATTTGACATCATAAAAAGGGACTGTCTACATATCTGTCGACAGATTTCTCTTGCCAAAATCTGTCGTTTTTTTTACACAGAATCATTAATTCCTTGATGACACACGTGTATATGCGTTAATCTCGCTGATGTCTTCCCCATCAGTTACTGAGATAGTACGAAGGTACGACTGTACCAGTAGTATGTCTTTTTCTTTTTGACCAACAAGGTACGAGTAGTATGTTTATGTTGTATATATAGCTTATACGAATACGACGACGACGCCATGTGAGACGGAATAAGCAGCAGACGCGCGCGTGGCCCCGTTGCAACGCATCAGGAGTACACCCGCTCCTCCTCCGCTGCCGTCCACCTTGTGCCCCGGAGCGTGCACGCTCGGCTCCGCGGCCGGCAAACACAAGCAACACACGTCTTAATGCAAATTTAATGGTCCAAAATTCAACAGATTTCATTCACAAAAAATCTGTTGACAGATAAATAGCAAAACTCTCATAAAAATTATTACTCTTTTTCTATAAGTTTGACTCAAAATAGTTTGACTCAGAACAAAAAAAAAAAAAAATACAAAGAAATTTCATGATGGAGGGAGTACAAAACTTGACAACAATTTATGGTATTTGTACAATATACTAACACAATGAAAAGTTGTTTAAGTAGTACATGGTGTCTTCCTTCTACGAATCTGAAAGAAGACTCCTGAAATACATGTCACAAAAAAATATTAGGAAATAGGAGAAAAAAATTCTAAAGCCGTTAAGTCATTATATACAACAAGTGTTCAGCAATTGATACTGCTAGGCACGATCTTAATGAATGGAGAAAAACTAAGAATTGCATGTCAGAACATAATTGAAAAAGCTGGTCATCTGCCATTAAAAATTCATAGAAGGCCAGCCCTCACTGCACAGCTTCAGCCCTCAGGTAGAGATGGCCCACATAAATCAAGAATGCTGAATCAACTTTAGCTATGACCTATCATTTCCATAGCGATAGGATTATATATGGTAGGGGATGCATAGCAAAACGGATGCCTGTTGTGTCGCATGCAAGCTGATGGAGTCTCTCTGCGTCTATAGGAATATAGGATCGAGAGGCGCCAGGAGGAATAGTGCAACAATACAACTGGATCGAACAGGCACTGACACCACCTTCATCCAAATCCCACACACCATCTTCGTTCAGTCCTCCGGCAGTCCTGGCACCTGGGGGCTGGACGAGGCGCCCCTGGCCGTCTGCCATGTCGCCGTTGTGCTGTGCTGCTGTTGCCCGCCAACCGCTATGAGCCGTGGCAAGATACAGTGCTAGATGCCCACGCTGCAAGTGCTAGGCGTGGGACTCCACTAGCCCAAGAGCCGCCCCTGCGGAGGGGCACAGATCTGAACAAGTTGCGGAGGGGCACAGATCTGAACAAGTTGGCTATTCTGGACGCCTTGGTGGTGATTGAGTACTCGTTGATCCGGTGTAGGTGTCTGCCGTTGACGAGACGCTGGGGCCGGGAAGACGTTTTGCTTGACAGGACGTAGACGTCGACGATGTAGAAGTATTTCCAAGGGTACTAGCTACTCGAGGTGAAAACGAATCGGATACGAACGGATACATATTTGTTTCCATATTTTTGTCCGGATTCGGATTCTAATACGGATGGTGACAACCATGCTGGATAGGACACGATTCGATATCGTCATCACAAATATGCGATTTGAGTATTGGGATACGGATACGGTATCGGATGTTGAATATCCGGACTGGGATACGGACGGACTAAAACCTCTCTAAACGGATTCGGTCGAATGGACGGACGAATAAATATTCATACCACTTTCATCGCGACTAGCTACAATCCGATGGCTGGATCTATCTGAGCTCTGGGCTTGTTGACGAGAGTATATGTATGATATCTTTTTCAGATAAAGGATAGAAACTATCCGGTTTCGTCTACCTGTGGGTAGAAATATGCCAAATTATTATAACATCAGAAATTAAAGAGAGAAAATAATGGGAGAAAATACATCTCCAATAAGGGGCTCAAGTAGTCCTAAATAACATATGACTTGCATTATGATGTCAACTCCACTAGAATATGAACACCAACGTCAAAAGTCAAGATGAAGCCGTCAATCACGTTTATCAGACGTAATAAAGACACTAAAAGTATTGGACACCGACCACTATTGAAAACTGGTTGCTTCTTCCTCGACAACAGCACGAAGTACATGGTGTAGGTGCCCACCAAACGTCGGGTTGTTACGCCATCGAATGCCACACCTCCGTCTTTTGCTGCACAGCGAGCAGGGTGACCGCGCGGGACGAACCCGGCCTTAGCGAACAAGAACTTTGACGACGCGCCTGCGCCACAGCCGCCGGCCCAAAGAAGCTAGGCTAGGTTTTCAGCAAGTTATTGAACGCCCGCGGACGTAGCAGTGGACAGACTGACCAACAGCTTCGGCGACCGCCGGCCCGGCGTAACATGCTAGGCAAGGTTTTCACCCAATCCGCCGCCACCACTGTCAACTTCGCGCCCGGTCAACTCGGAACGCCGCCTTGATCGGAAGGTCACCATCAGCTTCTTAGATGACCGTGACTGAGGCCCGGAGCCCCTTCACCGCCGTTGACGAAGAACACACCGCTCGCGAATTAGATCAGGGGAGGGAGGGGCCGGATCCGGCAATACCGGGCACGGATCCGCCGCCGACCTTCACACCTTCCATCTCCGGTGTGCCGCCACCACGCTGAACCGCCATCGCTACCGAAGGATCGACAAGCAGGAGGAGGGAAGAGGAAGGAGGGGACCGGGCACACATCCAACTCCTCCTCCACCGCGCCTCCGCACGCCGCCTCTTCCACACCGGAGTGCCGCCACTGCCCGAGCCCGTGGCCGGCGCCACCATGGCGTCCCTGCCGAGCCCCACGCGAGTTGGAGGGGGCGGCGCCTCTGTCCATGGACCTAGCTATGGGATAGTCCAGTATGTTGCAATATATGTGATTCTACAACTGAATAGAACATACAAATATCGTGCACACTGTCTGTTGTAGCAGTAGAGGAATGTTTTATTCTTAACCTTTTTTCAAACTTTTGTTAATATTAACATCGTTGAAATTTGAATTCCACAATTTACCAGTTTGCCCACACCTATTTCCCTAGCGCGGCCAAACTGCTCCGTCACACCAAACTGGAGAGTGGCGTGAAGTAGAAGAACGCTGTTGGCTGATCTTCTATGTCACCACATGATTCGAGGTACAGTGTTCCATTGTGAATCCACAGACTCTATAAGCAGAAGAGGTAGAAGATCAAAACGAAGTTGGCGAGTAGATGGAAACCATCACACGTGAACCGTTTGGTCAGGTTAGCAGCATATGTGAAAAATGTTGACCATCAGGAATATTTTACATCAATGTGATACACATCTCAGTGCTGGAGACTGCGACCTTCACATACTAAATATTGATACACATCAATGTGATAACACCTAAAGGGGAGTAGATTTATATTGTGCCACAATACCTACTGCCCAGTCTGGTTCTTCATCAGCCAAGGATAATAGTTGGGCATTGATCACACATCGTCTCAGCTAACGCCGAACACGGCCTCCTGCCTGCCTTGGCCATCACCAATTGCAGGCTGATTCTTCATCAGCTAAGGACAATGGTTGGGTATTGATCACACACAGCTAACGTGGTGCAATGCCTCCCTATCCCAGACCTAGGTATATGTGCTTTATGCTATCATCCAACAGACAGACAACTGGTCGTCCGTTGGGCCAATAAAGGACTACGCGCCGGCGCTTTACGCAGCCACGTTGAGAGCAGGCCGTGGTAGGCTGTTGTCTGATGCAGTTCATGAGCATCGGTTGGCTAAGGATGTCCGTGGAACGACCACTGTGCAGCTACTCTGGGACTTCTTCCGTGTTTGGGCGTTTCTTTGGAGTGTGCAGCTACAGTCAGGCCAGCCGGACAGGTTCAGGTGGAAGTGGTCATTGGATGGAAACTACTCCGCTGCTGCGTCGTACAGGGCATTCTTCCGTGGTTCCAGCGAGCTGTTGGGCGCCACAGAGCTTTGGCAAGTCCGTGCACACCGAGAGTAAGTTGTTCTTTTGGTACATACTTCACAATCGAATGTGGACGTCAGAATGTCGTGCTCGCCATGGTCTGAAATGAGCGATGTCTGCACGTTGTGCGACGAGGCTCCGGAGACCCGTGCTAATCTATTCATTGGATGCTGCTACTCCCGACAGGTCTGGTTCATGGTCTTGTGAACTTTGAACCTTACCACCCTTGTGCCATTGGGGGGATGACGATGTCGCTTCGTGGTGGATTCGCCAGAGGTCTCTCTTGGACAGTAACTCGGCTAAGATCTTTGATGCGGTGACCCTACTGGTGGCTTGCCGCTTGTGGAAGAAGCGTAGTAGTAGGGTTTTTCGCCAAGAGAGAATGACAGAGTGGATGGTGTTCCAGGAAATGCTTCGGGAGGCTGAGGAGTGGGTGCTTGGCGGTTTTTGCGCCGATCGCGGTCGTTCTCCAATCCCTGTCGCACAGTGAATCCAGTAGCTAGGATTCTTGTATGTTGCATTGTTTCGTCGGCAGCTTGCTAGCGTCTCAGTGCATGTTTGTAACCTTGTTTTACCCCTCTTAATGAAAAACGGGTAAAGACCCCATCGCGAAGAAAGCCAAATCCTTTGGTATATATTATTTTAAATTATACAACCTTTAGGAAAGGTTGAAAAGATAAGTTGTAAAGAGAGGAGACTAAAAATAGGATTTTTTTTTTTTTTGGACAGTAAGGATTGCCCGGTCAACTATATCTATCCTTGGTGAGTGGTGACTAAAAATAATTGATTACGGATCTGCCATATTGTAGGCTTGTAGCAATGAATTGTGCAAAAGTAAATTTCAGTCATTCATTGTTGGACAGAGTAGTATGAGGCTGTATATTCTTAACTAACAGTAGTATGAATGGCTGTATATTCTTAACTAACAGTAGTATGAATTGTTTTTCCATAGGATGATGCTTATCCTCAGTAGTTTCTCTCATGTGTTGCGCTTTTGTACTCTTCTATCCTCATACCTCATCAGGGATTGCATATCTGATTGCATATCTGATTGCAGCATCGCAGCATACTGTTCTCTCCATAGATGACCTCATGAAGCTGATAGTGACGATATTGACATGCCAGTGCTGAATCAAGAGAGCCCAAACTATGACATTGAACTAATGTGTGAACTTTGCATATGCAGTTTTGATTTTTCTTCTAACTGTTGGCCATTTCTCTTCTACCTGAGTGCCTAATTGGGTTTGTTTGTGTATGATTGTACAGAACTGAAGTGTCATATAAAGCAACTATGCAAGGGGAAAAAATGTGTTTGATTTTTTTTTCAACAGATTGAGTGAGGCTTGCAAGGCAACCTTTTTGCTATATTTTGCCATGTGTGCTCTCAATTTTCTATATGTGTGACGCGCCACTTTTTTTTACTTTCTTTTTGAAAGACGCCTATCATAGGAGTTCATGACCTGTTTCCCCATTGCCATTTAACATGTTGAGCATCTGTCAATCAATAGCATTTTTGGTAGTGGTACACAACACATTAAAGTTTCAACTATCCTTTGGTAGTGGAATGGAACACATTCATTTTTTTTAAAAAAACAAATCCCATTGCAACGCACGGGCTTGATCCTAGTTACTGTTTATAGGATGCAAATAATTACTCATTTACTACTTGTCGTTTTATTTTAGAAATTTACAAATGCAATGCATAATGTATGTCATCAGCTAAGCTGTGATTTTTCACTTCAGAAACTGAAAGTGCAGTCATCTTGCTTGTTCGCAATCTTTAAAGTGACGGGTTTTTCTATCTTGATTGATCAGGCCCACGTGAGTGGAAAGTGTGGCTCCACCTTGTCAGTTGATGAAGCCCGCCATAATGGTCGAGTTCGATGTGGGAAGCCGTAAGGAAAGGGATGGTGCAGCAATGCATTATATTTTTTAGAATCACATTTACTCCGTTCTTTCCAAATTATTAGATGTTTTGGCTATTGCTAGCTTTAGCAAAAGCAATTATCTCAAAAAGTGTCTTATAGTTTATAAAAAGAGAGGGTAGTCTATTATAATACCAAGCATACAACTAAGAAAAATAATTGATAATTATCAAATATATATGAATTTTTTTCTTAAGTATTGTTCTTACCAATAACATCATTGTTGTTTATCCACCTTGTCATCAGGTGTAAGGTGGACTAAGCCTGTCATAATGGTAGAGTTTAATGTGGGAAGCCGTAAGGAAAGGTAAGATTCCACAATACATTATATGTTTTAGAATAGTATTTACTCCCTTGTGTTCCAAATTATAAAACATTTTGTGTTTTGCTAGAAAATTGTAGAAAAGCCAAAACATCTCATAACTCCAAATGAAGTAGTAGTTTATTACACTACTCAGCATACTACTATGAAAAAAATTTGATAATTTTCAATTATATATGAATTTGTTATTTATCCTTTATAAAAGTTTTTTTGGATAGGCACGCACGTGCATGTCTTCGTCTCGGGATCCGGCGGTGACACCACGACTTGGTTCTGGTGGGCTCACCAACATCCCTTCTCCACCTTCATGCAGCGCCTCCACACCAGCAAATACTCCACACTTTCAAGAGCAGCAAGGGCATCGGCCACCGGTGGAAGCTCACGTACTACCCCGACGGCTACCGGGGTTCCAAGAGCTCACGTACTGCGACTATGGAATTGCTCTACTCCTTGGAAGATGGCTCCGACTTTTGGGCTGCTAGATTTCTAGTCCCGTTATGTGGCTGATCCCGGTGCCTCACAGGCCAACTGGCAAGAAACTTTCATCAAGTTAATCTATTTGAGGATATAAAAGTATGGTGACTGACCATAGAGTTTCATGTTCGCAGCTTTGATATTTCCTTCTGCATCAGCTCTATATATAGTTCAAAGCACAGACATATTTTGGCAGGTGCATGCACATATATATCTGAGGTTAGTCATTTCTCGGCTTGCTATGTACATACAAGGCCATACGAAGCACAGGGTATAACTGCACAGGGCCGTGCACGTGGGCGTGCAACCCGTGCGGTTGAACAGGGCCTCTGATTTGTATGGGACCCCAAAATAACAGCCTTGGCTAACCTACCAACCGTAGGACAGTTGTCATCAGTCATGACATTTGCGTTACCCAATTTCAGACTACTTCGCTGCCAGCACATTGGTCAGTAGTATGCCCACTTATTAATTGTTGTGATTATGCATTATGCTTTTCCATAGTAGTAGAAGATTATATATACGGATCGGAATACTAATAATATGACATAGAGAAGTAAAAACCATATTTTGCAGTCTATTGCTTCTAGATGTATTGTGCACATTTCGAGAGAACAAGTACATGTAGCTTACATGCATTGATAGGTCTGAGAGGTGCCGGGACCAAGCCTGGAACAGGTCCCGTCACTTACCATGGAACAAGAATCATGCATAGATCCAAATAGAACTTCTGATTGGGCTCAGGCCATTCAGATAGCCGTCACATTCATGCTACTCGTAGCCAGCGAAACTTTTCTCGGCAGGAGATGCCCAGAAATCTACTACAATGCATCACACAGGGAATTCCTGAACCTCAATTAACACCAAACTTGTTCAATAACGTCATGCGTCCTCAGAAGAACCAAGTTGAAATCATCTAGGCAATATGTACCATCCTTCTGCTCACAAGTCATCCAAATACATAATTGGTCTTGTTTTTCCTATCTCTGAAAACAGACTTAGATGTGCAATTGGATAGGATGCAATTGATCTGACCAATGTCCATGTCGGTTAGAAAGCAACATTATGTAGGTGATTCCAAAGTAGTTCGTCAAAATTGATAGGAACAGGCTACTCCAACAGGCATATGATTAATAGTAAGATCTTTGAGGAACCCGAACTCTAAAGACCGATATGTTCAAAATTTTTAGTTGTTCTCATTTTCTCCATCTCGTATATGTAATCGACAAGCATATGACAGAAGCTGTCAGACATCTCTACAGAAACTCAAATCGTAGGAACTTTATGTTCTAAAATCATATATCATACAATCCAGAACGCCTTAGTCTACTTCAATTTTTCACAGACAGCACATGCTGTATTTAAATCTTTCAGAGATAGCACATATTGTCGTCAGCAGAGAGAGCTGCGGAGGAAGCAGCAGCTGCTGCAGAGAAAGTTTTCTTAGAGTTTCATCCCGATCGTTTTCTTGTCAAGGAACAGGGCACGAGGAAAACTCTTCTTCAGGGCAGATGTGAGCGCGGTCTCATCGTCTCGGCCATGCATCCCTTCCAGTAGTGCAACGCGTCCTCGATCGTCACCAGCTTCCTTTTGTTCAAGAGTCCAATAAAAGTAGCATCTGTGATGCATGTCAGCAGGGTAAAAGCCATCAGCTTCCATACCCTAGGTCTACTAGTGTGTCAAGTAGTCCTCTTGAGTTAGTCTTTTCCGATGTATTTGGTCCGGCACCGAATTCGGCTAGTCGAAATAAATACTACTTGAGTTTTATTGATGATTTCAGCAAGTATACATGGATTTACTTGCTTCGTCGCAAATCTGAAGTGTTGTCATGTTTTCATGATTTCCAGAGCCTTGTTGAACGACAATTTGACACTAAAATCAAAACCGTGCAAACTGATTGGGGTGGTGAATACCAATCCTTGAGTCCCTTTTTCCAGCGCATGGGGATTGCACATCATGTTTCTTGTCCCCATGCTCATCAGCAAAACGGCGCCGCCGAACGCAAACATAGGCACTTTGTAGAGGTCGATCTTTCATTGTTAGCACACGCATCAACGCCGGTTAAGATTTGGGATGAGGCATTTTCTACAGCTGTCTTCCTTATTAATCGGCTTCCATCGAAAGTCATTCATCATGAAACTCCTTTTGAATTTCTCCATAACCAACCACCAGATTGCTCTTTTCTTCGCACCTTTGGTTGTGCGTGTTGGCCAAATCTTCATCCATACAATTCCCGAAAACTTGAGTTTAGATCCAAACAGTGTGTGTTTGTTGGTTATAGTAGCCATCAGAAGGGGTTCAAATGTCTAGAACTGTCCACTGGTCGTGTCTATATTTCTCGAGACGTCGTCTTTGATGAAGAAGTTTTTCCCTTCTCCAATGCTGGTGCGCAACTCCGAGCCGAGTTACATCCTCTTCCTGATATACTCCTTAATCCATCTCCTGGGGATTTGCAACCACATGGTCCTTGTGTTGATTGTCGCGTGTCTACTAATGGTTCTTCAGATGATACACGAAATTTGCTGCAGAATGATGAAAATTTGGCTTCAAACGGTGGAGATTTGAGCTCCGGCGGTCCTTATTTCATGTGTCCCTCGGTGGGGGACAGCATGGTGCCCGGAGATGATCTGCCTATCTCGACAGCGACGGCTGATCCGGCATCAGCCTTGGGATCGGTGCCTGATTCGGGTGTAGGTCCGGCTGTCGGCGGGCCTGGCGATTCTCCTCCACGCGCGTCGGGATCCTCTGCACAGTCGTCCCTGCTGGTTCCCTCTGCAGTGGTACATGTGGCTCCGCATGGCGATCCTCCACCCGGGCCCAGCGGATTTGCTGTGCCGGCCACTGGATCTTCTGCTCCGTCTAACTCAGCGGTGGCTCCTACTGCATCCACGACTTCTTCGGTACCAGGTACTTCAACTCAATCTCAGCATGGCATTGTTAAACCTAAGTCCTATACTGATGGCACCGTGAGGTGGTGCAATCTTGCAACTCTTGATGAACCAACTAGTGTAGGTGATGCTCTACGTGACAAAAATTGGGTTCATGCTACGGATGAGGAGCACCGGGCCTTGCTTCATAATGGTACTTGGCAACTTGTTCCGGCACCTCGTGGTAATAATATCATTGACAGTAAATGGGTTTATAAAATCAAGCGGCAGGCCAATGGTGATATTGAGCGCTACAAAGCCCGTTTAGTTGCTAAAGGCTTCAAACAACGCTATGATGTGGACTATGAAGATACCTTTAGCCCGGTTGTGAAAGCTGCCACGGTTCGCCTGATTTTGTCGTTGTTGTCTCTCAAAAATTGGTCTCTCCGACAATTAGATGTTAAGAATGCTTTTCTTCATGGTGTTCTTCAAGAAGAAGTGTACATGAAGCAACCTCCCGCTATGTTGATCTTCGGTTCCCGGGTTATGTGTGCAAACTTAAAAGGCCATTTATGTGCGCCGAGAGCATGGCATGCTCGACTATGTGCAAAGCTTGAGAGCATGGGGTTTGTTCCATCCAAGTCGATGCCTCCTTGTTTTACTATAATCATGGTCGGTTCACCATGTTTGTTCTTGTTTATGTTGATGATATAATCGAGGCTAGTTCCTCTTCGGCGGCCACTAGTGCTCTTCTTCGTGATTTGCAGCAGGACTTTGCTCTCAAGGACTTAGGTGGCCTTCACTATTTTTTGGGCATCGAAGTCAAGTGGGGATATGATGGTTTGCTTCTCACCCAACAACGATATGCCACGGAGGTTCTCAAGCGGTCTGGTATGAATAGATGCAAGCGAGTTGATACACCTCTTTCAAGTACCAAAAAATTGAGTATAGAAGACGGTGACAAGTTGGGACCGGATGATGCTACAAATTATCATAGTGTGGTTGGAGCCTTGCAATACTTGATGTTGACAAGGCCAGATATTTCCTTCTCGGTCAACAAGGTGTGTCAATTTTTGCACTCTCCTACTACGGTCCATTAGAGCGCTGTGAAACGGATCCTGAGGTATGTTCAAGGAACTATAAAGTTTGGCCTACATATTTCCAAGTCTCAATCCATGCTAGTTAGTGGGTTCTCGGATGCGGACTGGGCCGGTTGTGTTGATGACAGAAGGTCAACCGGAGGCTTTGCTGTGTTCTTAGGAGGTAATCTGGTCTCATGTACGGCCAGGAAACAGCCCACGGTGTCACGATCAAGCACTGAAGCTGAATATAAAGCACTTCCAAATGCCACGGCCGAGATGATTTGGGTTCATCAACTTTTAACTGAAATAGGCATTCGACATCCACCAAGGGCTCGGTTATGGTGTGACAATTTAGGAGCAACATATTTATCTGCAAATCCGGTCTTTCATGCAAGGAGAAAACATGTTGAAATAGATTTCCATTTTGTCGAGAAACGTGTTGCTCGAAGCTTTTGGAAGTCAGGTTTATTTCAACCGGAGATCAGCTGGCTGATGGTTTCACAAAGGCGTTGCCTGTTGTCAAGTTGAAAAAGTTTAGAGACAATCTCAACCTTCGAAGTGGCTGAGATTGAGGGAGGATGTTTGAATATATGATTCGGTTAAATCATAGTTGTAAACATAGATATGTATATCGCGTAGATCATGTACTTGGCGTACAAGTCTTGTATCCTGTCATCTTGTACAAGCCACAGTGGGGGCTCTTCCCACCTATATATAACATGCAACCGTGAACCCCAAAGGGTATCACGTTAACCTATTCTTCATAGGCAGAGCCAGGTTTGTGTGACATGTTGAGTGGTTCACAAAGGACAGAGAGATAGCACGAGGGATATTCTACTGATTTTTAGGACCTGTTTTACAAAAAGTCACCCAGGGTGGAGTGAAGCAGCATGCATGCACAGACACAGCAGAATCATTTTGCATACATTCGCGGCTTCAGCTACAACTTCACTGTCACGAAAAAAATAGAACACTGTTTTCAATATACTTTATATTTTTTATTTTGAGGAATGTTGTAAACTACAGGCTCGAATCCACTGAAAATGATGTGGTCTCAAGGAGGATGAATGAACTCACCAGGTTGTCATTTAAATAATCATATTTGATCTATCATTTCATAATACAATCTTAATTCCAAAATCACGAAATATCTCATTCTCTGAGGGCTCTAAGTGGCTGGAAAATATGCAAGGCCAGCCTCAGCGTCAGCCCTTAGTTAGAGATGCACGACATACTTTGATGATTTGAGCGCATCGGTATGTTAGTTATTGATCTCCTCCTCGTTGGACCCAATAATCCAACGAGGTACCTTGACTTGTTCCTGATCGGGAAACCCAGTCCAACTCGTGGCTGGTGGGCCCCCGTCACGTTGTGCAATATAAGAGGAGGAAGGGGAGTCGGGGCACAGACAATGAAGATCACCGTGCCACTCTCCCGACTCACCAACCCTAAGCCCTCACCCGATCCAAGGAGCGCAGCCAGTGACGGGAATCCTCACCGCCGTCACCGCCACGACTCCCTTGAAGGGCAACTTCACCGCCACTCTATCTCCGTCAAGGTCCACGATCCTTGCTCAGCGGATTCCATGGCGGACGCCAACACCGACGGTCCAACTCACTCATCCCCTAATCTCTATTCCTTTTATGCACTTCTAGGCCATGTATTAAGTTATGCAAACTGTTCTTATATTCTTGAATTAGTGATTACCCGACTAATCAACTGGTTAGAGATCCTAACTAAGATTAATTAGTTCTAACACGGTATTCTTTTCTTTCAATAATTCTGAGAGACACCTATAACTACGACGAATCCTTTCCATAGTGATACATAGCGAAATAGAAGGGAAAAGGGTATGTCGTGTCACTTGCAAGCGGATGGAGCCTTCATGGATAGGAATATAGGATTGAGAGGCGCCACGAAGAATGGTGCAACAGTAGCACACCCTATGGAAGGCACCCATTTGGTACCCCTCCATCCAAATCTCACACACCATCTTTGTTCAGCCGTCCTACAGGCCTGGCAACTTGGGGTTGGATGACTTGCCACCCTGCTGCTTGCCATGTTGCCATTGTGCAAAGCTGTTCTTGCTTGCCAACCGCTACTGGCCATATCGCTGGATCCAGACCTACCTGCCAACACCGCTAGGGACTCCACTAGTGGTAGCCGCCGCCGCTGCATGAATAAGGAATATCCGTGGCTGTAGAGCGGATGCGCTTTGCGAGTCGACCCGGCGATAGAACGACACCAACAGATAGAAAGGCTGGCCTTTTTTATGAGACGGAACCCCTCTCCTGGCTCAAGTCACGAACCAGGGTGGCAGGACAATAGCTGGCCGTTGTGTACCTCTAATCGAGCAAGTTAAGCCCTCGTTCTCTAAGCATCCATGGATAAAACTCTAGGGACCTAAGTGGCGGTCGGAGAGGCCTGAGCAGACGGGCACCACTTTATCCGAAATGAGGCCAACCCAAGTGTATAGTCGCGAAATGTTCTAAAGCTAAGTAGTTTATGGTATGCGTAGTTATGCTTATCTCAGTTTATCCATAAAAAATTCAGAATCTGATCTACACAAAATTTTGTAATTATCATAAGAGATATTTTACCACGTTTGGAAATAGCGTGAGCCTTCCATTTCGTCTGATCCAACGGTCTAAAAATAAGAGGAACCAGATGAGAGGAACCGGGGGAACCAAATATCATGTGGGCCCGGAACTGAATTATAATTAAATTTGGAGGGTATATCCGTATTTTATCTGAGGAGCTGCTTCTTCCGAATCAAGAGAATAGTTGCTGCTCTGAATCTAAAGAAGAAGATGCCTCTGTGAATAAAAAAAATGAATAAAGAGCCGCTTATCCAAGGTCTACATTCTTCATCACCGAATCGCGTTCAACGGACGTCCGACGACAAGGGCAGGATAAGGAGCGAGGCCGTTGCCGTCGAGGTCGACGCGGCCGGGGATTTAGAAATTCTACGGCGGCGGCGGAGGTAGACTAGAGAACGCGGGGACGGACGGCCACGAGAGGAGCGGACGCGGCGACGAATCTCCTCAGGGACGTCTTGGCCGTGCGGCTGCCGGCTGGCACTTGGCGCCGCCGTGTGCTTGCTACCGTATCTTGCTGCGGTGTGCTGAGCCAAGCCGCCGTGGAACTTCGTCGTCTCCCGGGTAAGCGCAGCGGAAAGTGAGCGAAGTGCTGCAAAGCAGCGTCGAGGAAGACGCAATGGCGGCCGAGGTCGGCACGAGCAAGATCCATGCAAATCTCGCACGTCTGGAGCACTTCTGGCGGATTCACCTTTTTTTCCAGATACGGACCTTAGAATCTGTGGTTACCAAAATACTAAACTACCCTTGATTAAAATTAGGTAGAGGAACCTCCTCAAAATAGATCAATGGGAGGAACCGGCAGTTCCTCTCAAGCACCGTAAAAATTCTCTTATCATAAGTACATAGAATAAAAAGTATAGTAACTTTATGCAATGAAATAATATCATATCATACAACCCAGAATGAATGTTAGTGTACTCTAATTTTTTAGAAACAGCATGTGCTATGCTTAAATTTTTCAGAGAACACGATCGAAGTAGAGTGGGATCCCGATCGACATCGTGCGCATGGGTAGAGCGGGCTGGTTGGAGTCTCTGGACGCCCGGTCGTCCTCGTGTGCCGCCGCCGATCCGGCAATCAACTCCATATGAATTTTAACTGAAACCGAATAAATGGTGCTATTCGAATTCGATTTCACACATATTCGATTTCGCTTACCAGACAAACTACGGACACGTACACACACGCTACACAGCCTAATCATACGTACACGCTAATCACGTACACACATGGAACTATAACCACGTGCAAATCAAGTGTATAAAGTTACATACAAAATAAATATGGTAATCAAAATATATGAAAAGTAACCTAGTTTACATTTTAGCAACACATATGAAAGAAAGTAATCTAATTGTGCAACTACGGTTTTGCAAAGTGTGTTGCCATCTCTACCACAAAAGAGTTATGCAACTAGGCACTACCCCAGTCCAGTTTTTTCCTGATGGACCGTTCCGTCAGGAAAAACCATGAAAACCGTCAGGGAAGGGTATCCGTGACGGTTACCGTCAGGGATTACCCGTCGGGGAAAAATCGACACGGAAAGTCATCACTCCCTGACGGTTGCTACCGTCAGGAAAGGGTTTTCACGTCGGTTTTTTTGCTTCCGTCACGAAAAGTTATTTCCCGCCGGTTTACTGCCGTCGGGGAAGGCCGAAACTTCCACTTCGGTTTAGTACCGTCAGGGGAAGGTCAAAACTTTCCGTGTCGGTTTAGCACCGTCGGGGAAGATCCAGCCTAGACCTATCACTTACAATACCGTCAAAACTTTGTGTGTTACCACCACAGAAACACCATCTTTAATATATCCATAAAACGTCATTGAACAACCACACACCAGCCAATATCAAATGTTACACTGATTTGTCTGATATATATAATCATCATTCAAGTTGTTCATACATATAGTTCAATGATCAACAAATCTCAAGCTACATGACACAGGCCTTACAAAATCAAGCAAAGCCAAGATATGAATTTAGTAACTGCTACTTCCTACAAGCCCTTCTACAGGTCAACTAAGAGGAGAAATGAAGTCCGCAGAATAATCTTACCATGCAACTTTCATTTTTCATTAAGCATGAGAAGTAGTATATCTGTTCTTTTATCAGCAATGGCCTACAAGGTAAAATAAAAATCAGCAAAGCGATGTCTGCACGTTGTGCGACGAGACTCCGGAGACCCGTGCTAATCTATTCATTGGATGCTGCTACTCCCGACAGGTCTGGTTCATGGTCTTGTGAACTTTGAACCTTACCACCCTTGTGCCATTGGGGGGATGACGATGTCGCTTCGTGGTGGATTCGCCAGAGGTCTCTCTTGGACAGTAACTCGGCTAAGATCTTTGATGCGGTGACCCTACTGGTGGCTTGCCGCTTGTGGAAGAAGCGTAGTAGTAGGGTTTTTCGCCAAGAGAGAATGACAGAGTGGATGGTGTTCCAGGAAATTCTTCGGGAGGCTGAGGAGTGGGTGCTTGGCGGTTTTTGCGCCGATCGCGATCGTTCTCCAATCCCTGTCGCACAGTGAATCCAGTAGTTAGGATTCTTGTATGTTGCATTGTTTCGTCGGCAGCTTGCTAGCGTCTCGGTGCATGTTTGTAACCTTGTTTTACCCCTCTTAATGAAAAACGGGTAAAGACCCCATCGCGAAGAAAGCCAAATCCTTTGGTATATATTATTTTAAATTATACAACCTTTAGGAAAGGTTGAAAAGATAAGTTGTAAAGAGAGGAGACTAAAAATAGGATTTTTTTTTTTGGACAGTAAGGATTGCCCGGTCAACTATATCTATCCTTGGTGAGTGGTGACTAAAAATAATTGATTACAGATCTGCCATATTGTAGGCTTGTAGCAATGAATTGTGCAAAAGTAAATTTCAGTCATTCATTGTTGGACAGAGTAGTATGAGGCTGTATATTCTTAACTAACAGTAGTATGAATGGCTGTATATTCTTAACTAACAGTAGTATGAATTGTTTTTCCATAGGATGATGCTTATCCTCAGTAGTTTCTCTCATGTGTTGCGCTTTTGTACTCTTCTATCCTCATACCTCATCAGGGATTGCATATCTGATTGCATATCTGATTGCAGCATCGCAGCATACTGTTCTCTCCATAGATGACCTCATGAAGCTGATAGTGACGATATTGACATGCCAGTGCTGAATCAAGAGAGCCCAAACTATGACATTGAACTAATGTGTGAACTTTGCATATGCAGTTTTGGTTTTTCTTCTAACTGTTGGCCATTTCTCTTCTACCTGAGTGCCTAATTGGGTTTGTTTGTGTATGATTGTACAGAACTGAAGTGTCATATAAAGCAACTATGCAAGGGGAAAAAATGTGTTTGATTTTTTTTTCAACAGATTGAGTGAGGCTTGCAAGGCAACCTTTTTGCTATATTTTGCCATGTGTGCTCTCAATTTTCTATATGTGTGACGCGCCACTTTTTTTACTTTCTTTTGAAAGACGCCTATCATAGGAGTTCATGACCTGTTTCCCCATTGCCATTTAACATGTTGAGCATCTGTCACTCAATAGCATTTTTGGTAGTGGTACACAACACATTAAAGTTTCAACTATCCTTTGGTAGTGGAATGGAACACATTCATTTTTTTAAAAAAAACAAATCCCATTCCAACGCACAGGCTTGATCCTAGTTACTGTTTATAGGATGCAAACAATTACTCATTTACTACTTGTCGTTTTATTTTAGAAATTTACAAATGCAATGCATAATGTATGTCATCAGCTAAGCTGTGATTTTTCACTTCAGAAACTGTAAGTGCAGTCATCTTGCTTGTTCGCAATCTTTAAAGTGACGGGTTTTTCTATCTTGATTGATCAGGCCCACGTGAGTGGAAAGTGTGGCTCCACCTTGTCAGTTGATGAAGCCCGCCATAATGGTCGAGTTCGATGTGGGAAGCCGTAAGGAAAGGGATGGTGCAGCAATGCATTATATTTTTTAGAATCACATTTACTCCGTTCTTTCCAAATTATTAGATGTTTTGGCTATTGCTAGCTTTAGCAAAAGCAATTATCTCAAAAAGTGTCTTATAGTTTATAAAAAGAGAGGGTAGTCTATTATAATACCAAGCATACAACTAAGAAAAATAATTGATAATTATCAAATATATATGAATTTTTTTCTTAAGTATTGTTCTTACCAATAACATCATTGTTGTTTATCCACCTTGTCATCAGGTGTAAGGTGGATTAAGCCTGTCATAATGGTAGAGTTTAATGTGGGAAGCCGTAAGGAAAGGTAAGATTCCACAATACATTATATGTTTTAGAATAGTATTTACTCCCTTGTGTTCCAAATTATAAAACATTTTGTGTTTTGCTAGAAAATTGTAGAAAAGCCAAAACATCTCATAACTCCAAATGAAGTAGTAGTTTATTACACTACTCAGCATACTACTATGAAAAAAATTTGATAATTTTCAATTATATATGAATTTGTTATTTATCCTTTATAAAAGTTTTTTTGGATAGGCACGCACGTGCATGTCTTCGTCTCGGGATCCGGCGGTGACACCACGACTTGGTTCTGGTGGGCTCACCAACATCCCTTCTCCACCTTCATGCAGCGCCTCCACACCAGCAAATACTCCACACTTTCAAGAGCAGCAAGGGCATCGGCCACCGGTGGAAGCTCACGTACTACCCCGACGGCTACCGGGGTTCCAAGAGCTCACGTACTGCGACTATGGAATTGCTCTACTCCTTGGAAGATGGCTCCGACTTTTGGGCTGCTAGATTTCTAGTCCCGTTATGTGGCTGATCCCGGTGCCTCACAGGCCAACTGGCAAGAAACTTTCATCAAGTTAATCTATTTGAGGATATAAAAGTATGGTGACTGACCATAGAGTTTCATGTTCGCAGCTTTGATATTTCCTTCTGCATCAGCTCTATATATAGTGCAAAGCACAGACATATTTTGGCAGGTGCATGCACATATATATCTGAGGTTAGTCATTTCTCGGCTTGCTATGTACATACAAGGCCATACGAAGCACAGGGTATAACTGCACAGGGCCGTGCACGTGGGCGTGCAACCCGTGCGGTTGAACAGGGCCTCTGATTTGTATGGGACCCCAAAATAACAGCCTTGGCTAACCTACCAACCGTAGGACAGTTGTCATCAGTCATGACATTTGCGTTACCCAATTTCAGACTACTTCGCTGCCAGCACATTGGTCAGTAGTATGCCCACTTATTAATTGTTGTGATTATGCATTATGCTTTTCCATAGTAGTAGAAGATTATATATACGGATCGGAATACTAATAATATGACATAGAGAAGTAAAAACCATATTTTGCAGTCTATTGCTTCTAGATGTATTGTGCACATTTCGAGAGAACAAGTACATGTAGCTTACATGCATTGATAGGTCTGAGAGGTGCCGGGACCAAGCCTGGAACAGGTCCCGTCACTTACCATGGAACAAGAATCATGCATAGATCCAAATAGAACTTCTGATTGGGCTCAGGCCATTCAGATAGCCGTCACATTCATGCTACTCGTAGCCAGCGAAACTTTTCTCGGCAGGAGATGCCCAGAAATCTACTACAATGCATCACACAGGGAATTCCTGAACCTCAATTAACACCAAACTTGTTCAATAACGTCATGCGTCCTCAGAAGAACCAAGTTGAAATCATCTAGGCAATATGTACCATCCTTCTGCTCACAAGTCATCCAAATACATAATTGGTCTTGTTTTTCCTATCTCTGAAAACAGACTTAGATGTGCAATTGGATAGGATGCAATTGATCTGACCAATGTCCATGTCGGTTAGAAAGCAACATTATGTAGGTGATTCCAAAGTAGTTCGTCAAAATTGATAGGAACAGGCTACTCCAACAGGCATATGATTAATAGTAAGATCTTCGAGGAACCCGAACTCTAAAGACCGATATGTTCAAAATTTTTAGTTGTTTTCATTTTCTCCATCTCGTATATGTAATCGACAAGCATATGACAGAAGCTGTCAGACATCTCTACAGAAACTCAAATCGTAGGAACTTTATGTTCTAAAATCATATATCATACAATCCAGAACGCCTTAGTCTACTTCAATTTTTCACAGACAGCACATGCTGTATTTAAATCTTTCAGAGATAGCACATATTGTCGTCAGCAGAGAGAGCTGCGGAGGAAGCAGCAGCTGCTGCCGAGAAAGTTTTCTTAGGAACAGGGCACGAGGAAAACTCTTCTTCAGGGCAGATGTGAGCGCGGTCTCATCGTCTCGGCCATGCATCCCTTCCAGTAGTGCAACGCGTCCTCGATCGTCACCAGCTTCCTTTTGTTCAAGAGTCCAATAAAAGTAGCATCTGTGATGCATGTCAGCAGGGTAAAAGCCATCAGCTTCCATACCCTAGGTCTACTAGTGTGTCAAGTAGTCCTCTTGAGTTAGTCTTTTCTGATGTATTTGGTCCGGCACCGAATTCGGCTAGTCGAAATAAATACTACTTGAGTTTTATTGATGATTTCAGCAAGTATACATGGATTTACTTGCTTCGTCGCAAATCTGAAGTGTTGTCATGTTTTCATGATTTCCAGAGCCTTGTTGAACGACAATTTGACACTAAAATCAAAACCGTGCAAACTGATTGGGGTGGTGAATACCAATCCTTGAGTCCCTTTTTCCAGCGCATGGGGATTGCACATCATGTTTCTTGTCCCCATGCTCATCAGCAAAACGGCACCGCCGAACGCAAACATAGGCACATTGTAGAGGTCGATCTTTCATTGTTAGCACACGCATCAACGCCGGTTAAGATTTGGGATGAGGCATTTTCTACAGCTGTCTTCCTTATTAATCGGCTTCTATCGAAAGTCATTCATCATGAAACTCCTTTTGAATTTCTCCATAACCAACCACCAGATTGCTCTTTTCTTCGCACCTTTGGTTGTGCGTGTTGGCCAAATCTTCATCCATACAATTCCCGAAAACTTGAGTTTAGATCCAAACGGTGTGTGTTTGTTGGTTATAGTAGCCATCGAAGGGGTTCAAATGTCTAGAACCGTCCACCGGTCATGTCTATATTTCTCGAGACGTCGTCTTTGATGAAGAAGTTTTCCCTTCTCCAATGCTTTGGTGCGCAACTCCGAGCCGAGTTACAACATCTTCCCGATATACTCCTTAATCCATCTCCGGGGGATTTGCAACCACATGGTCCTTGTGTTGATTGTCGCGTGTCTACTAATGGTTCTTCAGATGATACACGAAATTTGCTGCAGAATGATGAAAATTTGGCTTCAAACGGTGGAGATTTGAGCTTCGGTGGTCCTTATTTCATGTGTCCCTCGGCGGGGGACAGCATGGTGCCCGGAGATGACCTGCCTGTCTCGACAGCGACGGCTGATCCGGCATCAGCCTTGGGATCGGTGCCTGATTCGTGTGTAGGTCCGGCTGTCGGCGGGCCTGGCGATTCTCCTCCACGCACGTCAGGATCTTCTGCACAGTCGTCCCTGTTGGTTCCCTCTGCAGTGGTACATGTGGCTCCGCATGGCGATCCTCCACCCGGGCCCAGCGGATTTGCTGTGCCGGCCACTGGATCTTCTGCTCCGTCTAACTCAGCGGTGGCTCCTACTGCATCCACGACTTCTTCGGTACCAGGTACTTCAACTCAATCTCAGCATGGCATTGTTAAACCTAAGTCCTATACTGATGGCACCGTGAGGTGGTGCAATCTTGCAACTCTTGATGAACCAACTAGTGTAGGTGATGCTCTATGTGACAAAAATTGGGTTCATGCTACGGATGAGGAGCACCGGGCCATGCTTCATAATGGTACTTGGCAACTTGTTCCGGCACCTCGTGGTAATAATATCATTGACAGTAAATGGGTTTATAAAATCAAGCGGCAGGCCAATGGTGATATTGAGCGCTACAAAGGCCGTTTAGTTGCTAAAGGCTTCAAACAACGCTATGATGTGGACTATGAAGATACCTTTAGCCCGGTTGTGAAAGCTGCCACGGTTCGCCTGATTTTGTCAGTTGTTGTCTCTCAAAAATTGGTCTCTCCGACAATTAGATGTTAAGAATGCTTTTCTTCATGGTGTTCTTCAAGAAGAAGTGTACATGAAGCAACCTCCCAGCTATGTTGATCTTCGGTTCCCAGGTTATGTGTGCAAACTTAAAAAGGCCATTTATGTGCGCCGAGAGCATGGCATGCTCGACTATGTGCAAAGCTTGAGAGCATGGGGTTTGTTCCATCCAAGTCTGATGCCTCCTTGTTTTACTATAATCATGGTCGGTTCACCATGTTTGTTCTTGTTTATGTTGATGATATAATCGAGGCTAGTTCCTCTTCGGCGGCCACTAGTGCTCTTCTTCGTGATTTGCAGCAGGACTTTGCTCTCAAGGACTTAGGTGGCCTTCACTATTTTTTGGGCATCGAAGTCAAGTGGGGATATGATGGTTTGCTTCTCACCCAACAACGATATGCCACGGAGGTTCTCAAGCGGTCTGGTATGAATAGATGCAAGCGAGTTGATACACCTCTTTCAAGTACCAAAAAATTGAGTATAGAAGACGGTGACAAGTTGGGACCGGATGATGCTACAAATTATCATAGTGTGGTTGGAGCCTTGCAATACTTGATGTTGACAAGGCCAGATATTTCCTTCTCGGTCAACAAGGTGTGTCAATTTTTGCACTCTCCTACTACGGTCCATTAGAGCGCGTGAAACGGATCCCGAGGTATGTTCAAGGAACTATAAAGTTTGGCCTACATATTTCCAAGTCTCAATCCATGCTAGTTAGTGGGTTCTCGGATGCGGACTGGGCCGGTTGTGTTGATGACGAAGGTCAACCGGAGGCTTTGCCGTGTTCTTAGGAGGTAATCTGGTCTCATGTACGGCCGAAACAGCCCACGGTGTCACGATCAAGCACCGAAGCTGAATATAAAGCACTTCCAAATGCCACGGCCGAGATGATTTGGGTTCATCAACTTTTAACTGAAATAGGCATTCGACATCCACCAAGGGCTCGGTTATGGTGTGACAATTTAGGAGCAACATATTTATCTGCAAATCCGGTCTTTCATGCAAGGAGAAAACATGTTGAAATAGATTTCCATTTTGTCAGAGAACGTGTTGCTCAGAAGCTTTTGGAAGTCAGGTTTATTTCAACTGGAGATCAGCTGGCTGATGGTTTCACAAAGGCGTTGCCTGTTGTCAAGTTGAAAAAGTTTAGAGACAATCTCAACCTTCGAAGTGGCTGAGATTGAGGGAGGATGTTTGAATATATGATTCGGTTAAATCATAGTTATAAACATAGATATGTATATCGCGTAGATCATGTACTTGGCGTACAAGTCTTGTATCCTGTCATCTTGTACAAGCCACAGTGGGGGCTCTTCCCACCTATATATAACATGCAACCGTGAACCCCAAAGGGTATCACGTTAACCTATTCTTCATAGGCAGAGCCAGGTTTGTGTGACATGTTGAGTGGTTCACAAAGGACAGAGAGATAGCACGAGGGATATTCTACTGATTTTTAGGACCTGTTTTACAAAAAGTCACCCAGGGTGGAGTGAAGCAGCATGCATGCACAGACACAGCAGAATCATTTTGCATACATTCGCGGCTTCAGCTACAACTTCACTGTCACGAAAAAAATAGAACACTGTTTTCAATATACTTTATATTTTTTATTTTGAGGAATGTTGTAAACTACAGGCTCGAATCCACTGAAAATGATGTGGTCTCAAGGAGGATGAATGAACTCACCAGGTTGTCATTTAAATAATCATATTTGATCTATCATTTCATAATACAATCTTAATTCCAAAATCACGAAATATCTCATTCTCTGAGGGCTCTAAGTGGCTGGAAAATATGCAAGGCCAGCCTCAGCGTCAGCCCTTAGTTAGAGATGCACGACATACTTTGATGATTTGAGCGCATCGGTATGTTAGTTATTGATCTCCTCCTCGTTGGACCCAATAATCCAACGAGGTACCTTGACTTGTTCCTGATCGGGAAACCCAGTCCAACTCGTGGCTGGTGGGCCCCCGTCATGTTGTGCAATATAAGAGGAGGAAGGGGAGTCGGGGCACAGACAATGAAGATCACCGTGCCACTCTCCCGACTCACCAACCCTAAGCCCTCACCCGATCCAAGGAGCGCAGCCAGTGACGGGAATCCTCACCGCCGTCACCGCCACGACTCCCTTGAAGGGCAACTTCACCGCCACTGCGTCATCGCCACTCTATCTCCGTCAAGGTCCACGATCCTTGCTCAGCGGATTCCATGGCGGACGCCAACACCGACGGTCCAACTCACTCATCCCCTAATCTCTATTCCTTTTATGCACTTCTAGGCCATGTATTAAGTTATGCAAACTGTTCTTATATTCTTGAATTAGTGATTACCCGACTAATCAACTGGTTAGAGATCCTAACTAAGATTAATTAGTTCTAACACAGTATTCTTTTCTTTCAATAATTCTGAGAGACACCTATAACTACGACGAATCCTTTCCATAGTGATACATAGCGAAATAGAAGGGAAAAGGGTATGTCGTGTCACTTGCAAGCGGATGGAGCCTTCATGGATAGGAATATAGGATTGAGAGGCGCCACGAAGAATGGTGCAACAGTAGCACACCCTATGGAAGGCACCCATTTGGTACCCCCTCCATCCAAAATCTCACACACCATCTTTGTTCAGCCGTCCTACAGGCCTGGCAACTTGGGGTTGGATGACTTGCCACCCTGCTGCTTGCCATGTTGCCATTGTGCAAAGCTGTTCTTGCTTGCCAACCGCTACTGGCCATATCGCTGGATCCAGACCTACCTGCCAACACCGCTAGGGACTCCACTAGTGGTAGCCGCCGCTGCATGAATAAGGAATATCCGTGGCTGTAGAGCGGATGCGCTTTGCGAGTCGACCCGGCGATAGAACGACACCAACAGATAGAAAGGCTGGCCTTTTTTATGAGACGGAACCCCTCTCCTGGCTCAAGTCACGAACCAGGGTGGCAGGACAATAGCTGGCCGTTGTGTACCTCTAATCGAGCAAGTTAAGCCCTCGTTCTCTAAGCATCCATGGATAAAACTCTAGGGACCTAAGTGGCGGTCGGAGAGGCCTGAGCGAGACGGGCACCACTTTATCCGAAATGAGGCCAACCCAAGTGTATAGTCGCGAAATGTTCTAAAGCTAAGTAGTTTATGGTATGCGTAGTTATGCTTATCTCAGTTTATCCATAAAAAATTCAGAATCTGATCTACACAAAATTTTGTAATTATCATAAGAGATATTTTACCACGTTTGGAAATAGCGTGAGCCTTCCATTTCGTCGATCCAACGGTCTAAAAATAAGAGGAACCGGATGAGAGGAACCGGGGGAACCAAATATCATGTGGGCCCGGAACTGAATTATAATTAAATTTGGAGGGTATATCCGTATTTTATCGAGGAGCTGCTTCTTCCGAATCAAGAGAATAGTTGCTGCTCTGAATCTAAAGAAGAAGATGCCTCTGTGAATAAAAAAAATGAATAAAGAGCCGCTTATCCAAGGTCTACATTCTTCATCACCGAATCGCGTTCAACGGACGTCCGACGACAAGGGCAGGATAAGGAGCGAGGCCGTTGCCGTCGAGGTCGACGCGGCCGGGGATTTAGAAATTCTACGGCGGCGGCGGAGGTAGACTAGAGAACGCGGGGACGGACGGCCACTAGAGGAGCGGACGCGGCGACGAATCTCCTCAGGGACGTCTTGGCCGTGCGGCTGCCGGCTGGCACTTGGCGCCGCCGTGTGCTTGCTACCGTATCTTGCTGCGGTGTGCTGAGCCAAGCCGCCGTGGAACTTCGTCGTCTCCCGGGTAAGCGCAGCGGAAAGTGAGCGAAGTGCTGCAAAGCAGCGTCGAGGAAGACGCAATGGCGGCCGAGGTCGGCACGAGCAAGATCCATGCAAATCTCGCACGTCGGAGCACTTCGGCGGATTCACCTTTTTTTCCAGATACGGACCTTAGAATCTGTGGTTACCAAAATACTAAACTACCCTTGATTAAAATTAGGTAGAGGAACCTCCTCAAAATAGATCAATGGGAGGAACCGGCAGTTCCTCTCAAGCACCGTAAAAATTCTCTTATCATAAGTACATAGAATAAAAAGTATAGTAACTTTATGCAATGAAATAATATCATATCATACAACCCAGAATGAATGTTAGTGTACTCTAATTTTTTAGAAACAGCATGTGCTATGCTTAAATTTTTCAGAGAACACGATCGAAGTAGAGTGGGATCCCGATCGACATCGTGCGCATGGGTAGAGCGGGCTGGTTGGAGTCTCTGGACGCCCGGTCGTCCTCGTGTGCCGCCGCCGATCCGGCAATCAACTCCATATGAATTTTAACTGAAACCGAATAAATGGTGCTATTCGAATTCGATTTCACACATATTCGATTTCGCTACCCGGACAAACTACGGACACGTACACACACGCTACACAGCCTAATCATACGTACACGCTAATCACGTACACACATGGAACTATAACCACGTGCAAATCAAGTGTATAAAGTTACATACAAAATAAATATGGTAATCAAAATATATGAAAAGTAACCTAGTTTACATTTTAGCAACACATATGAAAGAAAGTAATCTAATTGTGCAACTACGGTTTTGCAAAGTGTGTTGCTATCTCTACCACAAAAGAGTTATGCAACTAGGCACTACCCCAGTCCAGTTTTTCCTGATGGACCGTTCCGTCAGGAAAAACCATGAAAACCGTCGAGGGAAGGGTATCCGTGACGGTTACCGTCAGGGATTACCCGTCGGGGAAAAATCGACACGGAAAGTCATCACTCCCTGACGGTTGCTACCGTCAGGAAAGGGTTTTCACGTCGGTTTTTTTGCTTCCGTCACGAAAAGTTATTTCCCGCCGGTTTACTGCCGTCAGGGAAGGCCGAAACTTCCACTGTCGGTTTAGTACCGTCAGGGAAGGTCAAAACTTTCCGTGTCAGTTTAGCACCGTCAGGGAAGGTCCAGCCTAGACCTATCACTTACAATACCGTCAAAACTTTGTGTGTTACCACCACAGAAACACCATCTTTAATATATCCATAAAAGGTCGTTGAACAACCACACACCAGCCAATATCAAATGTTACACTGATTTGTCTGATATATATAATCATCATTCAAGTTGTTCATACATATAGTTCAATGATCAACAAATCTCAAGCTACATGACACAGGCCTTACAAAATCAAGCAAAGCCAAGATAGGAATTTAGTAACTGCTACTTCCTACAAGCCCTTCTACAGGTCAACTAAGAGGAGAAATGAAGTCCGCAGAATAATCTTACCATGCAACTTTCATTTTTCATTAAGCATGAGAAGTAGTATATCTGTTCTTTTATCAGCAATGGCCTACAAGGTAAAATAAAAATCAGCTTCCTAACTCAGGTCTCGAGTTGCAATGACCTACAAAAGTGTATGCAAATGTTAACACGACTTGTTAACCTATATGTACATGGCAAGGCATGGTACAATGAGGACAAATGAATTGCATAATATCAGTTCAGCAGCTGAATGAAAAAATGCAGCTGCCCGATAAAATTCAGTGCCAATTGTTGAAGTTCAGTGTTCCTGCATCTCTATAGAAGGGTACTAAATGCATTGCCTAAATTAAAACAATCTACAAACATTTTCTCCTGTATGCAAGGGTAAATAAATTTCCTAAAAAAGCTAAAAACATTCAGATCTGTTAACTCGTGGTCCGCCGCCATCTGCGGAGAGAAGAGAGAGAAAGAAGAAAGGGGAATGGATGGGGATGGGGAGAAGCCGGTGGGTGGATATATTTTGATGATATGAACAATATTTTTTATTTTCCAAAAATTTTAAGCATAGTAATTCCTTAGATAAGTGATTATAGTTTTCCGATTAGATGAAAAAATGTTTTTTATCTTTGTAAGAATTTTAGGATCTATATTTAGCATCATATGCATTTAGTTGAAGCACTCTATAAACTCTTATTTCATCCCATTATGTGATGTCATAAAAATCTATGTGTTAACCTTTAACTTTTGATCTAGTTGTCGTAATACATGTATTAATTTGGAATTACAATGCTTATTGTAACATTTATTCTAAATTTTCATATTTTATTTTATTGAAATAATATTGTAGGTCCCTAGGCTACCCTTTTAGTTCTGACAATGTCACAAATAGTATATTGTCTTAGTATCGTTTTATTAAACAAATGACCTTAAAACTAAGTTACTAATATTCATATAATACAATCTTTCAATCAAAACGTTTAAACTTTTCTAAGACAACTTAAAAAACTTATTGTCACAGGTGATGATATAACTCAAACTCCACTATATGTGTCATTACTACATGGTTTGCTAAGGATATATTTTATCATCTGATAAGTTTATGAAAAATAATATTTATAATTAATGTCATTTTAAATTATGGATGTTGAGTTATTGTTCGTAAGCTTATATGAATATGTACATGTAGATTAGAAGTTTTTCTATTAATTTTTTATAACGGTTGAGGATGATAATTTATATATAAAGTACTTTACTATATATTATCTTCCATAATGACATCTATGGGTAATTTGATTAATAATGATAAAGATGGACGATATTTTTAATAAAATATTATTGGATTAGATTAATAATTTTTCATAATTGTGAAAGTTTGTATTTTCCATATGGGCTTTATTGATAACGCTAGGGATCATGGCCCATATAATTTTAGCATATTTGAAAGCAAACTTATTTACCAAACAATTATCTTTCATAATGATAAATATGAACAATTTATATAAGTTATTACTGGATTAGTTTAATAATCTCTCGTAATTGTGAAGGTTTGAATTTTTTCATAGAGGCTTTATTGATAACTCTAGTGATTATAATCCCCTAGATTTGTAGCATCCTTAGAAAGTATAATTATACCTAATGGTCAATAAGGATCATATCATGTACATCACACAAATTAAATTATTTTTTCACAAATGGTTAGTACCCGTATTTCACACAAATTGAATTATAATTATGGATCTAGCAAGATGGTCATACCTTAGTCTACACATGCGGCTGGTGCCAACATTGACGTAAATAACATGGACATCGTGGTAGCAGCACTGGCAAGGTTGCTCATCGTCAACAACACGATATGAAGAACCAACAACTCATTCATCTATTAATTTCGGCGTTAATAGATGGAGCTATTGATGAAGAAGAGGTTGTTGAGCACATGGTCCATATCCGTCCAGGCACTCTTGCACAACATGTCCATCAAGCCTCATTGGTGCTGCTGATAAATGCGTTACCCATGTATCTAGCTTGTGTGCATCTATGGAGATCAAGGGCATCAACATCAGATGAGGCACTCTTCGATGAAGAGCCTGCCTGCCTCGCCTTTAGCATCCTCCTGTCGTGGATGGGATCAAGCCAGCCTTACTCCGATGTAGACATCAGGCAGGCTTGGGAGCCAAGGCAATGGCATCCGTCTCCCCCTAGGTGGAACCGGTGGCTGCATGGAGTCCAGGGTGCATGTCTACCCTGGTGAAGCCATGAATTATATACATAGCGCGTCTGAAAATACATATAATATATGTGTATATGTATGTATATGAAGTTCAATCATATATTCGAAAAACCAAAAATCTCTATTAAATAATAAATTATGCATGCTATGACATTTTTGTGAAGAAAATATAAAAATATAACAATAATTAATCGTTTTTTGTGAACTATACAATAAGCATTAATGGTTACAGAGACTAACATGTTTCATTTAAATTTTGCTCATGTCTGAATCGCATCGAAGTCATCATTAAGTTCATCGAAATCTCTTTTTCAATGTAAATTATTAAACAATCTCTTAGGAAGCCATCTTCCATCTTAGTACCTGTTTCAGCTATTCTCTAAACGGTTTGACACAACAAATTAGAATAGAGCAACTGAACAAAGAACATACCTGATACAGTCAGGGCTCCTAAAATCTGAATCACATCAAGTGCTCGTGGCTTGTCGGCCGCCCTTCCTGGTAGATGGCATCAGCTGGCTGCCTCGTAGATGTCCATCCACATCCTTTCTTGCTTGGCCCTGAGACCGTCAGTAGCCCGGCAGCGCCGTTGCCGCATGGAGTCGTCTCGAGGCCGTGCCCTATTCTTTTTCTTCTCCGTTGAAACTTTATACTAAGATTCATCCCTTCCGGCTTGATGTAGGTTTTTTTATCTTTTTTCCTTGCTATACGTTGACTTCAAAATATAATAGTTTTTTTTTTTTTAACTATATTAAATAATGGCAAAGGTGGGTAATTTCTTAGAAAACAATGTAGATCTAATGGCTACCGATTGCCATAATCTTTAGAGTTGACGGCTAGATGTTTCGATTAACGGGAGAATTTCTAGCATTTATCTTTTTTCCTAGCGCATCTCGGTGAGAATTAACGTAGAGCCTCCGTTGGAGCCTCCAATTAGTAATAGTAAGATAGAGGTACCAAACATGCCAAGATATGCTTAAAGGTACAGTTCATTTGAAGACGATCAAGGCAGCTCACTTGACTAATTCTTCATGAACTGTCAATCGCTGGCTGCAGCAGTAGTTCAATGATGTCACATAGTTTTCATTAGGGCAGAGGTCACCAAACTTCAATATTTAGTTACTGGTCCCTTTCCTCCCAGTCCTACTATACCCTTGCAAAGACTCTGCAAACTACTTTGTCAATTTTTTCTAAGAGAAAACAAAACATTTAATTTATGATACATTATAACCTACCTACTCGCGCGAAGCACAACACTAGTTGCTTCCTCAATCGTTAACGCCCATATTATTTCCTCTCCCTCCAACTGCTGAACCACTAATCGCATCTCCCCATGCACAATGTAACTTGTGTATGTTCAAAATATGGCCATATATAAGGCCGAAACCTTCACCTACTTATCTACAAGGATAACGCCATTGAGATATGTAACATTAGTTCATGGCACCACCCAATCAACTAACACATTGCATCCCTATGGTTCTCTTCATTCATCCAGCAATGCTCGGACTTTGCTTGGTCACCTCAACATTTTGCTGGTGCAGTCCTGCCCACCAATATATGGACCGTGTTTTCCATATTGGCTAGTAGCTCAATACTATTAAGTCGCATATGTGATCCTGATGCCTCACAACCCTGACATGGGCTATGCTCCCTAACCATGTGGCAACTCCATTCTTTGAAAAGAGGAAACAACATTATCCACATACTTGACGCACCCATAGTTCCATCTGTCCACCTTTTTCTCAGCTCGGGTTACGGCGCTTTTTCTACATGCCCATTTGCATCAGCAATATATAATGGCCCAATAAACCACATCCCTACCTAATATGTCGATGGACAGGTATATTTAATTAATGTGCCATGCATACCTTCTACTCTATTTTTTTTTAACATTCTCCACCTTTAGTTTTGATCGAAGAATAAATTGCTTTTCTATGTGTGCACATATACCACTAGCCTGGATGCAGCTTGCATACTCAAGGTAAGGTCCCTCCCAAAGTTTGTTGTGGGCCACAGACACAAGTTTTGGTCATCTTGGTTACTTTTTAGTAACGGATAATCAGTTCTAGTTAAAAAAAAACTTGTTCCTTGACAATTTTGAAACAAATATTCCAAGTACTTCAAGCACTCAAATCATGTTGGAGCCGTTCCATTTGAATTGCCACTTTCTCCATCACGATGTTGAAGAGATTGCTCGACCTGGACTGGTTTGCAGAAGCCGATCCATAGTGTGTCTGCTTTAATCAAAGCTTCTTCTTCTTAATATGATCTTGATGCCTAACATGCCTATTCATCACACCTTCCTGCCATGATTTGACCCTTAAATTGCTTATATTAAACTTGCTTCCTACAGGACGCATGGTTGTCTTTACAACTCCATCTGGAGGCCTATTTATAGGAGCCCATGGGGTTTACAAGACCAAACTACCCCTCCACCCACCGCATATTCCCAGAATATTCTCTGGCGAGTTAGGCCCGAGAGTCATTTCAGCACAGTACGTCGCTGGTTCCCATCCAACCAACCAATCAGGACCACACTGCCAGCTTGGTCGGCTCGATCCTGGGCCCATCGTTTATCCTAGCTACAAGGGAGAGCATACCGATACAAAAAACAGGGAGGGCGAGCGGGAGGGTGTGTCACACGAAAATGAAGCTTATCATCATCCAGAGTCGAGATCGACCTCTGGTCGCTGGCATGGTAACATCGATGCCGTGGAACCGTTGTCGATTAGCCACCCGACCGATGGTGGTATCGGCATAATGGGACTACTATCGACCAACTGAGCTTTGGACCGTCTCACTGATAGTGATATCGGTGTCTTGGAGCCATTATCGGCCAAACAGGTTTGAGTCGTCCGACCGATAGCGATATCGGTGTCATGGAGCTAGCCATTGGACCGATAGTGATATCGGTGTCCTAGAGCTGTTATCGGCCTGCCAGGCTTGGGGCCGCCTGACCGATAGTGATATTGGTGCCTTGGCCGCGATATCAGTATTTCTTCATGCTCAAAGGTTGTGACTCCAGGTGGAAGGGAGGCAGGGGGCGGCAAGCTGGATCCCTTGGCCCCCAACATCTGGGTTAATTTGAAGACAACACTCACACTGGGTTACACATTTGGTTTCATACATCTGACATGGTAAATTTGGAACTGGACTGATAAGGCCATCCCAGCTTCCTTCACTCGATGTGCTCACCACTGGTTACACGTCAATAAAAAGAAACACTTCCTCATAGAAAAAAAGCAAAGCTTACAACATAATTACGACCGAGCATAACCTAAAGTTATGTGCACAGATTTGTCGCACACATGCTCCACCATTATATTGTTGAGTTGCTGCTTGCTAATACTACCTGCGGTTTCTTTTATAAGGCGTAATCGAACATGACACAGTCACCTAAATTACAAGTTGACCATTCATTTAGTACATATTATTTTAAAAAATTATGATCATTGCATAGTATATTTGACCCTTAATCTAACCATATCAAGTTTATATCATATTAGTTAAAATTACTTGCTAAATTATTCGTCAAATATTATGAATATTGAATCTTGTTTTGCGTGGTCGCCTTATAAAAGGGACCGGAGGTAGTATATGTACCATACTAGTGCAGGTGCTGTGCTTTCCATACTAGTCCATCTCGAATTTTTGGTCACATAGTCACATATGTGATACTGATGAGTCACAAGCCCAGCTAGCAACTATGTACCAACCGACGACTTCATTTTTAGCAACGAGTACATATTACACCCATAATTCCCTTTTTTCACCTTTCTCTCAGCTAACGTGCATGGCTCCTCTGATCATGTTTTTCATACTAGTCACTGCTTGCGATATGCTCACACCTGTAATCCTGATGCCTCACAAGACTAACACAAGCAACAAAGCTGATAAAGTGAAGACAACACTTCTTTGTGATGAGGACACAATAATAGCTACATACATATTGCACCCATAATTCTCTATCCGCTTAGGGCACAGCTCTTCTTCCATTTCCCCTTTTGCATCTGCTATATATATTGGCCAAAGGAAACCAGCTCCCGTCCAAATATTTTGGTTTCATTCAATGCAACATTTGAAGGTATAAAAGAAAGAAAAAATTAGGAAAGATTTGGTTGGAGCCCTCGAAGTATGTCAAGTGGATTTATTGTAACTGGTACATGTTCCAGAGCTGTGGATAATTACTCAACGAGTTAAACTATCTAAATCCTGCACATGTGTTCTTAGACTGTATTATCAATATAAATATAAATAAAGAAAATAAAGCACTGATAAATAGATCAGAAATATCCACGTACAATTTATAGATGCAGGTCTTCTTTCAAGGACAACTCGATATCAAAAGGTGAGACACTCTGTTTTTCAAAAGCATGAGAAGTAGTATATCTGTTCTTTTATCAGCAATGGCCTACAAGGTAAAATAAAAATCAGCTCCCTAACTCAGGTCTCGAGTTGCAATGACCTACAAAAGTGTATGCAAATGTTTAGACGACTTGTTAACCTATATGTACATGGCAAGGCATGGTACAATGAGGACAAATGAATTGCATAATATCAGTTCAGCAGCTGAATGAAAAAATGCAGCTGCCCGATAAAATTCAGTGCCTATTGTTGAAGTTCAGTGTTCCAGCATCTCTATAGAAGGGTACTAAATGCATTGCCTAAATTAAAACAATCTACAAACATTTTCTCCTGTATGCAAGGGTAAATAAATTTCCTAAAAAAGCTAAAAACATTCAGATCTGTTAACTCGTGGTTCAGGGTGCCTCCCTGACATGGATCCACATCCACCGGACACCACCATGCCATGGATCTGAGCTGGAAGGAGGAGGAGGGCCTCACGTGGTGCTGTCACACCATGGATCTACACGGGGAGGAGGGGCTTGTGCAGGGCCGCCACTCAATCGATCTACATGGGGAGGAGGAGGGGTTCACCTTGTTGGATCCTGGGGACGCGACTGCGGTGGCGACCTTGTCTGTGTTGTGCCGTGCTTCGCCAAGGTTCTCCATGACCTGCACCGCACGTGCCGCCGCAAGACCATGGACCTGAGGGGGAAGGAGAGGGAGAAGCTGTAAGAAAGAGGAACTAGAAGACAACAGAGATAGAGAAGCCAACAGAGATAGAGAGGACATCACCTCACCGGATCCAGTGGTGCGCTGTGGCGGCGTCCTCGCGTGCACCCCGGCCGTGGTCCGCCGCCATCTGCGGAGAGAAGAGAGAGAAAGAAGAAAGGGGAATGGATGGGGATGGGGAGAAGCCGGTGGGTGGATAAGGTTGGCGAAATTTTTTTACCTTGTGCGCACGCCCGTCCGCACCTTATTTTAGCCACTCTCGCTTACTCGTGGGCCATTGTGAGGTCTGGAGCGCGGGAGTCTTTCGTTTTTCGGGTTTTTCGTGCACGTCAGGAGAGAGAGAGCGCCCATGTCAGGAGAATCTGACCCGACGGGAGTGCTTCTCGCCGTGGGGAAAGAACTGAGCTGGGTAGTGAGGATCTAATCTTATCAACAACCCTATCACTAAGCTAGAAAAGATAAGCGCACAACCCAGGTACACAACACAAACATGGAAGGTACCGTGGGGAAAGAACTGAGCTGGGGTAGTGAGGATCTAATCTTATCAACAACCCTATCACTAAGCTAGGAAAGATAAGCACACAACCCAGGTACACAACACAAACATGGAAGGTAAAAAGGCAATAGAGATACAAAGTCCTAGTCTTCGTTGGAGCCCGCCGCAAGGAATTCCTTGCAAGGGCCAAGCTCCTGATCGGCTAACTTTGTGGATAGTCCTGGACCTTCCTCATGCAATTTGGTCTTACCGGTGCCTTTCGGCAAGCCTCACCTAGACTGCTCCCTGCTGTCTTCAATATCAAGTTTCTAGGTGAATTGCCGTGGGCCTGCTTGTTCCCTGGGTACAAGGTGGCATCCACACTACAATAGCGGCTGGTGTCATTTCTCTATAATACAAGCCCCCACCGAGTGCAAATCATGGAGCTTGCAAGCACCAGATGATGAGTGGTGTGCAAACCTCACTAAACATTAGGCCTAAACCTAGACCAAGCACAAATCAGTGGTTTCACTAACCTAAATAATTCACAAAGCACCTACACTAATCACCAGTTATTTCACTAAGAACTTTGCTGGATAGAGCAACTAGAGGTGAGCCTCAACTCACACAAGTCCTCCTTGAGCTCAAACAATTGGAATTTTGCCGGTCATGGAGGTATTTATAAGCCCCCATTCAAATAGAGCCATTGGGGAAGTCCAAGTCCACTATAACATAATTATGATTCCTTGACTTACAACGTCAGAACTAAAATGTCATGTTTTTCTGTCCGTCTTAGTGCCATACTTAATTAATGTCCATGTATACCATACTCTAGTTTTGGTGATAAATATGAAAGTAGGAACTACTGGCTCCTCCTGATTCGCCAAGAAAAAAAAAGATAATATGAAATTGCTTCCCTAAGTGTCCACCTAATCCTTTTTGAATTTGGTACAAATCTTATCTCATTAGACTACAACTTAAGAAGGTAACTTTTAGGGCCAAAAGCATTTTTAGGATCGATTTCAATAACTATTGTAACTTTGGCATTGAAAGAAAGCTAACTGCAAAAATCTGTCACTAGAATCTACAAGCACCACCGGCAACACTCTGCCACCAAAAATTTACATGAACTACTTGCTTGGTAGTTTGGATTGGATCACGAAGCTGCTATTGAAGTTGTACGCATGCATTTCACCACCTGACCTTGTATTTCTTCCAAGTTCCAATAATCATGGCACCATTTATTGAACATATCCATGCAAGAGGCAGCGCTATGGTAGGAAAATAGGAACTAGAGTAACACTCCACTGCTCTGACGCAGACTTAATGACTTTCTTCTTCTACCGGGACCGATGACACGACATCGTATAATGCTAATGAGGGAGGAGTTGTAGTTTTCCATACTAGTGTCTTATTTGCATTCTGTCACATGTGTGATCCTAATGCCTCACAAGCCTAACATAGGCTACTCTAATCAAGTGATGACTGCATTCATTGGAAACATGATCCAACAATAGCCAAATATTACATGTTACGCCCATATGATTCCCTTGTTCACGTTTATCTCAGCTTAGATCACAACACTTTTTGTTTGCCCATTTGCAGGCCCTGGATTATATATTGGCAAGTAAACCACATCCTAATACGTCATGTTCGCTCATTCAATGCGACTATCCACCACAGAGTATCCCAAATGTACTATAATGGTACTACTTCTTCATTTCCATTGTATACAAACATTTATAGTATAATACATAATGGTCAATTCAACCAATTATAGTATCTAATTCCTGCTTATGTTAGGAGCGAAGGAACATCGCAGCACATTATACGTTTGCTCTAGTCTCAAATTCTAAATGCATGTGAATGCATCGTATCGCTAACTTTTTGCTCCCATGAATTCATAACTCACGTAAGTTAATTAAAAGCACGTGTTTCTCAAGAATAAAATAAAGTAACACTGTTTCTCAAAAGTGTAACTTTAATATGTCAGGTGTTCAAAGGCAGAGAGAAGGTAGATCAGGATCCTTAAGACCAAAATGAAGGATGCATCCTGGATAGCGTGAGACATGAAGAGCGATAGGAATTTGCGAAACCTGATGTTTGCCCAAATGAAAGCAGGTCATGCTGTCCACTTGTTCCCAGTGTTATGAGGAAAGTAAATTAAATTCTACACAACCTAAGAACCTCTTACATCGTGTGATATGATATCTCTTTGGCGTCTATGTCAAAATATCACGTAACTAAATACAAACTGCAAACTGAATGAAACCAAGTAAAACTGATTGGACACATGTGAATAGAAATGAACAAAAAGAGTGGCCTGAAGACTATAAACCAGATCCCGTTTTTATTACTACTAGTTCACCAACCCGTGCTCTCGCACGGGTTTGAATTTTATGAGACAATAATAAGAATTACTTCTATCAAATATCTTTTTCTCTTCATCAATGTTCTAAATCAATAATTACCGTATACCGTATATGTACTCTATAATCTATATCCAATTGTGATAGTATATCAATATTGATTTTCATTCATATCCATAGGCTTTTTTATAATCACGTTTGTGCATCTCCGATATATACATTTAATTGAAACATTTGTTTTTGCTATGATAAACATAGCTGCAGCCTATATTTTGATGATATGAACAATATTTTTTATTTTCCAAAAATTTTAAGCATAGTAATTCCTTAGATAAGTGATTATAGTTTTCCGATTAGATGAAAAAATGTTTTTTTATCTTTGTAAGAATTTTGGGATCTATATTTATCATCATATGCATTTAGTTGAAGCACTCTATAAACTCTTATTTCATCCCATTATGTGATGTCATAAAAATCTACGTGTTAACCTTTAACTTTTGATCTAGTTGTCGTAATACATGTATTAATTTGGAATTACAATGCTTATTGTAACATTTATTCTAAATTTTCATATTTTATTTTATTGAAATAATATTGTAGGTCCCAAGGCTACCCTTTTAGTTCTGACAATGTCACAAATAGTATATTGTCTTAGTATCGTTTTATTAAACAAATGACCTTAAAACTAAGTTACTAATATTCATATAATACAATCTTTCAATCAAAATGTTTAAACTTTTCTAAGACAACTTAAAAAACTTATTGTCACAGGTGATGATATAACTCAAACTCCACTATATGTGTCATTACTACATGGTTTGCTAAGGATATATTTTATCATCTGATAAGTTTATGAAAAATAATATTTATAATTAATGTCATTTTAAATTATGGATGTTGAGTTATTGTTCGTAAGCTTATATGAATATGTACATGTAGATTAGAAGTTTTCCTATTAATTTTTTATAACGGTTGAGGATGATAATTTATATATAAAGTACTTTACTATATATTATCTTCCATAATGACATCTATGGGTAATTTGATTAATAATGATAAAGATGGACGATATTTTTAATAAAATATTATTGGATTAGATTAATAATTTTTCATAATTGTGAAAGTTTGTATTTTCAATATGGGCTTTATTGATAACTCTAGGGATCATGGCCCATATAATTTTAGCATATTTGAAAGCAAACTTATTTACCAAACAATTATCTTTCATAATGATAAATATGAACAATTTATATAAGTTATTACTGGATTAGTTCAATAATCTCTCGTAATTGTGAAGGTTTGAATTTTTTCATAGAGGCTTTATTGATAACTCTAGTGATTATAATCCCCTAGATTTGTAGCATCCTTAGAAAGTATAATCTTACTATTACTAATTGGAGGCTCCAACGGAGGCTCCACGTTAATTCTCACCGGATGCGCTAGGAAAAAAGATAAATGCTAGAAATTCTCACGTTAATCGAAACATCTAGCCGTCAACTCTAAAGATTATGGCAATCGGTAGCCATTAGATCTACATTGTTTTCTAAGAAATTACCCACCTTTGCCATTATTTAATATAGTTAAAAATAAAAAAAACTATTATATTTTGAAGTCTACGTATAGCAAGGAAAAAAAAGATAAAAAAACCTACATCAAGCCGGAAGGGATGAATCTAAGTATAAAGTTTCAACGGAGAAGAAAAAGAATAGGGCACGGCCTCGAGACGACTCCATGCGGCAATGGCGCTGCTGGGCTACTGACGGTCTCAGGGCCAAGCAAGAAAGGATGTGGATGGACTTCTACGAGGCAGCCAGCTGATGCCATCTACCAAGAAGGGCGGCCGACAAGCCACGAGCACTTGATGTGATTCAGATTTTATGATCCTTCCTGTGCCGCTGGCGCCGCCACACTTGCCCCACTACCCGCTGTAATAAGGCACCTCCCGACCGTCTCTGTCTAGCATCAGGTCCAGGCTCGCCTACTCGATCCGATCATGCCTGGTACCCTGATTAGTTGTTTGCGGTCTGCAGGCTGCAGAGCACATGCAATTCGAGGTGACCAGGCAGGAGCCCTCACTGTATCAGGTATGTTCTTTGTTCAGTTGCTCTATTCTAATTTGTTGTGTCAAACCGTTTAGAGAATAGCTGAAACAGGTACTAAGATGGAAGATGGCTTCCTAAGAGATTGTTTAATAATTTACATTGAAAAAGAGATTTCGATGAACTTAATGATGACTTCGATGCGATTCAGACATGAGCAAAATTTAAATGAAACATGTTAGTCTCTGTAACCATTAATGCTTATTGTATAGTTCACAAAAAAGATTAATTATTGTTATATTTTTATATTTTCTTCACAAAAATGTCATAGCATGCATAATTTATTATTTAATAGAGATTTTTGGTTTTTCGAATATATGATTGAACTTCATATACATACATATACACATATATTATATGTATTTTCAGACGCGCTATGTATATAATTCATGGCTTCACTAGGGTAGACATGCACCCTGGACTCCATGCAGCCACCGGTTCCACCTAAGGGGAGACGGATGCCATTGCCTTGGCTCCCAAGCCTGCCTGATGTCTACATCGGAGTAAGGCTGGCTTGATCCCATCCACGATAGGAGGATGCTAAAGGCAGGCAGGCAGGCTCTTCATCGAAGAGTGCCTCATCTGATGTTGATGCCCTTGATCTCCATAGATGCACACAAGCTAGATACATGGGTAACGCATTTATCAGCAGCACCAATGAGGCTTGATGGACATGTTGTGCAAGAGTGCCTGGACGGATATGGACCATGTGCTCAACAACCTCTTCTTCATCAATAGCTCCATCTATTAACACCGAAATTAATAGATGAATGAGTTGTTGGTTCTTCATATCGTGTTGTTGACGATGAGCAACCTTGCCAGTGCTGCTACCACGATGTCCATGTTATTTACGTCAATGTTGGCACTAGCCGCATGTGTAGACTAAGGTATGACCATCTTGCTAGATCCATAATTATAATTTAATTTGTGTGAAATACGGGTACTAACCATTTGTGAAAAAATAATTTAATTTGTGTGATGTACATGATATGATCCTTATTGACCATTAGGTATAATTATACTTTCTAAGGATGCTACAAATCTAGGGGATTATAATCACTAGAGTTATCAATAAAGCCTCTATGAAAAAATTCAAACTTTCACAATTACGAGAGATTATTAAACTAATCCAGTAATAACTTATATAAATTGTTCATATTTATCATTATGAAAGATAATTGTTTGGTAAATAAGTTTGCTTTCAAATATGCTAAAATTATATGGGCCATGATCCCAAGAGTTATCAATAAAGCCCGTATGGAAAATACAAACTTTCACAATTATGAAAAATTATTTATCTAATCCAATAATATTTTATTAAAAATATCGTCCATCTTTATCGTTATTAATCAAATTACCCATAGATGTCATTATGGAAGATAATATATAGTAAAGTACTTTATATATAAATTATCATCCTCAACCGTTATAAAAAATTAATAGAAAAACTTCTAATCTACATGTACATATTCATATAAGCTTACGAACAATAACTCAACATCCATAATTTAAAATTACATTAATTATAAATATTATTTTTCATAAACTTATCTGATGATAAAATATATCCTTAGCAAACCATGTAGTAATGACACATATAGTGGAGTTTGAGTTATATCATCACCTGTGACAATAAGTTTTTTAAGTTGTCTTAGAAAAGTTTAAAAATTTTGATTGAAAGATTGTATTATATGAGTATTAGTAACTTAGTTTTAAGGTCATTTGTTTAATAAAACGATACTAAGACAATATACTATTTGTGACATTGTCAGAACTAAAAGGGTAGCCTAGGGACCTACAATATTATTTCAATAAAATAAAATATGAAAATTTAGAATAAATGTTACAATAAGCATTGTAATTCCATATTAATACATGTATTACGACAACTAGATCAAAAGTTAAAGGTTAACACGTAGATTTTTATGACATCACATAATGGGATGAAATAAGAGTTTATAGAGTGCTTCAACTAAATGCATATGATGCTAAATATAGATCCCAAAATTCTTACAAAGATAAAAAACATTTTTTCATCTAATCGGAAAACTATAATCACTTATCTAAGGAATTACTATGCTTAAAATTTTTGGAAAATAAAAAATATTGTTCATACCATCAAAATATAGGCTGCAGCTATGTTTATCATAGCAAAAACAAATGTTTCAATTAAATGTATATATCGGAGATGCAGAAACGTGATTATAAAAAAGCCTATGGATATGAATGAAAATCAATTGTTGGAACACAGTTCCAGCAGGTTTTATATTCAATCGTAATCACAATTACAATGCTAGAGTGTGAAGAGGAGAAGCTCTTCCACTCCAGGGAGTCATCCCCTACAACAGGGGCTGGGGGGCTCCTTATATAGCCAGCCCAGCTCCCAAGTACAAAAAGACATTACAGCCCCAAAGGGGAAACAGGGAAACCCTAATCCTACGACCCTTCCAGGTGGGGCTGGCAGGGGCAAGGTCGTCTACCGGAGTATTCAGCGGTCCATGGGCTCCTTCTGGGCCTCCCAAGCGCTCCACGTCTTCCTCGCTCCCGGGCCGTTGGCGGACCGTCTTCTATGGGCCAGATGCCTCAGCGCAGGCCGGGGGCCTCCGCCGTCGTCCCGAGGCCTCCGTCTTGAGGTCTTTGACTTGATGCCTCCGACGGAGGCCGGGGTCTCCGTCCTGGCTCGGTGTCTCCGATAGAGGCCGGAGGTCTTGGTCCCCGGGCCGACACCTTCGCTCGGGGGCGGGGGCTAAGGTCCTCCATGCAGACCCGGTGCCTCCGCTAGTCAATCGGAGGTACCACGATGCGCCGGCCGGCATGGTCTCCGATCGTGCCTGCACAACAGGTTAAGGAAAGTATAACAAAATAGGACAGATGGGGGGTCAGTTGTCCGTGAGCATGTGCCATGTCTCCGCTGCCCAGGTGCCTTTTCCCAACATTCCCCCTTTGAGGGTTAGGTCCAGCGGAGGCAGGTCCTGGCCATCAATTTGCGACCTTGATCAGCGGAGACAATGCCCCCCCCCCTGGCCCGCCTTTGGTGGACCGAGACTTCTGAAAATAAAAAGGTTTTTATTGCGGTCTTTTGTGGTCCGTTGGATCTGAGGTCTGAGGTTTGTGACCATTGGATTTGTTACCGTTGGTGCGGGGGGGCGGCTACTCCCTACGAACCGCCGTCCGACCACTATATAAAGGGGAGGTGGTGGGTGAAGGTTTTTACCCTGCGCTGTAATTTTCTTGCTGTAGTTTCCTGTCTCCGGCTTTTCACACCACCTTCTCACCTGCCTGTTGCCTCCGATTTTGCCACCCCTACGCCAATCCTTATTCTTGGTTTCAGAAAGTGAAGGTTGGAGATTGGCTGGATCTCTTTTGAGAAGTGTATGCTCGCTGCTGCGAAGGCCAGGGACTTGGAAGAGTCTCTTTCTGACGTCGACGCCTCCGTCGACGACCTCGTACCTTCGCACAGTCCCGGAGGTATGGCGGCCATCACCTACGACTTCGGTCCCAGCAAGATGACCAAGGCGATGATCGAAGACCTTGAGCGGCAAGGCGTAATTCCAGTTGGCAAGGCCCAGGTCCCGGGATCGGAGACCGAGCTGGCTCCTGCCCGGGGCTACGCAGTTGTCTTCAGGGACTTTTTTACTTGCGGCCTCCGGTTGCTGGCGCATCCTTTTCTGAGGAAAGTCTTGGGGGAATTCAATGCTCAAATCCATCACCTCACGCCTCATGCTTTGCTAAACCTTAGCAAGTTTGTATGGGCCGTGGAGTCGTACGGCGGAGAGCCGGACGTCAATGCCTTTGTGAGGCACTATGAGCTGCAGAAGCAGCCTCGGTCGTTTGGAGATGAGAAGCTAAAGGCTTAGTTTGGCGCCTGTACTTTTATGGTGAAGAGGTTTCAAGAAGAGCGTTTGGAGATCTCTTGGTGCCAGAAGGGCAAGTGGGAGCCGTCCGATTGGATGGACTATTGGTTCTACGTGCAGACCATCGGTGTCACCGGGAAGGACGATGAGGGGAAGAAGATTGTTAGGTATCCGCTGGCCTCCGCCATGACTGAGATGAAAACTTATACTAACTTGAAGCCATTGCCTGCCTCTTCGGCTGAGGCCACCGCCCGAGAGAAGTCCTATAGGAAAGCCTTTGCTCTAGCCTGCAAATACTCCGGAGGTCGTGACCTTCTGGAGGAAATCGTGGCCTCCGGTTGTTGGCCTTTGGCTAAGGAGCAGCCCAAGTTTGATCTTGTTCGGAAAGAGCTGCCGATCTTCGGAGAATTAGTGGGCATACCGTGCCCTGTCTTTGGTCTCAGCTTGCCCCGTGGAGAGACTTACTCGAAAGGCGGAGAGTGGCTTCATGCCGCGCTTGAATCGTGTCTTCGAGGAGCTTCAGATTCCTTACTCTTCCCGGCCTGTCCCCGGCAAGATTCTTCGGAGGATTGAGTCGAGGGCTTTGAAGAATGCCTCCGCCGTTGCTACAATGAAGGCGGAGGCGTCAAAAAAGAGGAAACGCTCATGCGCTGGTCGTGGGCCTCCCAAGAAGGAGAGGACCTCTGAGCCGGAGGCTGCTGGGGCCTCAGCATCTGCGTCTCCAAACGCGTCTGAGGCTGAATACCCGGGCGACGACGGAGAAGAGGAAGTTGCCAAAGAGGTCGGTGCGTCCACTAAGTCTTCGCCTATGGCGGAGACAGGGTTGATCCCGCAGCCCTCCATCGCCGCACGAGCTCCATCGCCGGAGGTGCCGGTTTATCCCTTCCCTAGCGCCTTCGCCGAGCTGTCTAGCTCTGAAGACGGCGGGGCTGGCAAAAGCAAGGAAGAAACGGCAGAGGACGAGGAGGCCGGAGATGCTGAGGCGTCGCTGTCTCCGGCGCACCAGGTTCATGATGTTCCTGAAGAAATTTCTGATGACGATTTTGTTGGCAGTCCTGGCCATAAACTGTCGAGAGGCACGTCCTTTGCTGAATTTGTTGCTGACAAGGCCGGTGCCGGGCAGGCTTCCGGCGATGGGCGTGCCTCCGCTCCCGGGGACCAGAGTCCGGCAATCGGACTCTCTCTTCGTAAGTCACTTTCTTACTTTAGTTGTTTTTCTCGGACTTTTGTCTTATCTTTGAGTCTGAAAAGAATCTCTGACCTTTTAATTTCATAGCTGAATTTGCCAAAGTTCTTGGGAGTGTGGTGCCTCCGCTTTGGCGTCGATTTGGCGCGCTGTTTACGGGATGGAGCACTCGGACTCGGCCTCCGGCGGAGGATGCCGCCGTTTATGTTCCGGAGGTAGGTTCTTTACGCCTACCTTCTTTTTGTTAGGTTCTCACGTTGATTGGCTTACTAACGAAAATGTGTTTGTTTGTCTTTGTTTCTCCGGATGCCTCCGCAACGTTCGGTGCGTGGGGCTTAAATGTTCATGATATTTTCAAGCATTACGGAGGTCTTTGTTATGTGATTTACTGTTGTCTCCGCGGGTTTCCGCTGTTCTGGGCTTACACTCACGTCATTCTTTGTTTTGGTGTCTTTTTTGTTTTTTTGTCTCAGCCCAAGTTGATAACTATCTTGATGGGCTGCCCTTCGACCGTCTTCTGCGTCTTCAGCTGGAGCATCACTGCATGGTGAGCGTGCTTTGGCCTTTTATCTTTTCTCTTTTCTTTTCTTTGTTTACTGACTTCTCTTTTCCTTGTGTTAGACTCATCATATGGCCTTTGCCGTTGAGCATCGGGGCGCCGTGGAGCTTGCCCAGCGCGCCCGTGCCATTGAGGTCCTGAAGAGGGAGGTGGAGACTCTTGGCCGCGAGAAGACCGACCTCGTGGCTAAGGTTTCTAGCTTGGAGGCAGTGGGGCAGCAGTCGGAGGCCTTGAAAAAAAAGGTTGAAGAACTGGAGCTGAAACTCAAAACCGCTGACGAGGCCAAGGACGTTGCTATTGAACGTGCCAAGAAGGCCACGGAGGTATCCGAAGATCTCCGCACGCAACTGACCTCTATGGAAGAGAGTGCTGAGACCTTTAAGAAGGAAGCGGACAAATTAACCGCGGAGATAGAGGCGATCAGGGTTGCCGGAGCTGAAATTGCGGAGGCGTACTTGTCTGCCCTTGAAGAATTTGGTGGCGTTGCCTCCCCTCTTCCTGCCGACTGTACCGCTACGGGATTGATGTCTTGGATCAAGACCAACCTGACTAAGTTGTCCCTGTTTGTCGGTGGCGTGTCTGATTTCGCGGCACGGGCCTCCGCTACCGGATTGGTGAAGACTTTGATCCGCGGAGGTTTTGACATTGGTACTGTGGATTTTCCCAAGATCTCCGACCCGTCGGAGCTTGGGGAGGCTACTCGTCCGATCCGCAAGACGGTGCAAAGCTTCCTGAGGTCCTTTTGGGCTCCTTTTGGCAGGGCGGAGGCTGTTGCTGCCGCTCATGCAATGCGAAAGGTAACTCTTTTCCTTCCTTCCTCTTTGCCGTTGTCTTTTTTATTGAGTGTGCTGTTACGTTAACGTTTTCCCTTTTTGAAGGCTGCTGCCGGAGGTCGGACACCGGTGAGACTTGTGGTGAAGGGTGTCCCTGTCCTTGGCGAGACTTCCAAACCAGGTTGCGGTGGAGGCACCCAAGTTCGTCAGGCGACCGTGTCTTCGGCGAGGATACAGCCCGAGATGGAGGTTCAGATGGAAACTCAGGCACGCTCTGAGGCTCATGCTAGCTCTCCCGCAGAGACATTACAAGAGGGGCAGGACGGAGATGCTGATAAGGCCACTGAGGTCCGCGATGTCCGCGGAGAGGAGGTAGACTAGGGTCTCTCTTTCCTTTCTCTCATGATGTAAAAACACTTGTTACTTTTGCTGTGGCGCCTGGTGTGCGCGTATTGTAATTAAACTTCCTTTTGTGCATGCTATGGTACTTATGGGTGAATCCTCCTGTGCAGGTCTCTGATTTAGGGCCTGTGCAGGAGGTGGATCCTGTGACTCTTATGCGCGATGGCGTTTACGTTAGCGGTTTTTTGTGGGACTGCTGGCGGTCAGTGTTTCCTCGTCGTAATATTGATGAAATGTTTGAGTTCGTTTGCGCTCAGCTGGACGATAGGCGCGACACCTTCGTTGGGTCTTTAGCGTGGCGGGGCGCTTGTTAAGTCTGGTATTTTTGTTTTCCGTTTTTACCATTTTGTTTTTCCCTAAGGCAATGTACATGTTTGCTTGTAACTTTTTCTTAGGACTTGCCATGTTTACTGTATTGTAACTCGGAGGCTTCTATTTTACATGCGGAGGTTTTGCAAATAAAATTTTGTATGATCAATTCAGTACTGACTTAACAAAGGGCCGCATTGCGCTGGTACTAAGGTATTGAAATTTTTGGCTGTGCTTGTTGCTGCGGAGGCAGTGCCTTCGCTTGCCTGTAGCCTTGGAAACTTTCCTCCGCGCGTTGCTATGGTACTTTTTGTTATGCTTGATCTTCACTCAGAGGTTTTTCATGCGATTGCGGAGACTTTCACTTAGGCACCTTTTATTGCTCTTTTGAATAGTTAGCTCTCGGCTTACATGGTTCCATGCTAAGGCATGGAGATTAGGACCTTAGCGCTGCCTTTTCTCCTACTATAGCTGATTGGACATGGTCCCTTGCTAGTGGGGACTCTCAACTTGTCGCTAGGTACCACCAATCCTCGGGCTCACTTCCTTGTGATATTCCACGCCTTAGTTGAGCGATTTTTGCCGGGGATGGGGGGACGTTACGAATTCTTACGCGGTGTCCCCCTAGCCCATTTTCTTCTCTGAGGAAAGGCTCGTTGGTGCATGCTCTGAAGAAAAGGGTGGTGTGCCTTTTGGTCTATGTGGCCCTCTGCTTACGAATTCTTACGCTGTCTCTCAATTGCTACTGTGGAACTCTTGTAAATATACATCAACCTCCATCCCCCCTACTCTTGACTTGTGCCGTGTGTGATGCTGGGGGTGGACGCTGAAGGCGCTTCCTTTTATAGGCCTTGGTATGGCTAGTTGACTTAATTGTCTCTGATCTGTTTGGTACACTTCTTAGTAATTGCTATGGATCTTGTGTTAATTTTTCTTGATGTGCTCTCTTAATTGCTCACAGCCAAAAAGCAATTGCTGCTAATGGTACGCTGCGGCTGGATATGCTTGGTTGCCACTAAAGGCTATGATACGGGGCTTGGCCTTTTAATGCGATAGATTGCGGATCGAGGTGTTTACTCCTTATGATTTTGGACAGGCATTTATGCGCTCTCTCCCTTCATAGGGCTATATAAGGCTTGTGGTTTCTGATGCTGCTTGGTTATCAGGTGTAGTGTTGCCAACACCTTACTTTCCTGGTCGCATGGCTTTGCCGTTAGATGCACTCGAGGCTGATACTGAGTAAGAATTCGTAATGGCTACATCACAATGGTGTGTCGCTTTCCTGCTGGGAGGTCTGGAGTGGTATCCGGCTGCGAATACAACTGTGCTTGCCACCTGGTCCATTGTTCTGAGGGATCGTCCTGCAACGCTTGGCCTTGTAGTGGGGCGGGCCAGTATGAAATGTGTTGGTTGGCAGTTTGTGCCTCGAGTACAAGCAGCCGAAGTCCGTCGGTGCTGAGGCTCCTTCCCTTCTCGGCGATGGAGAATTGCAGCGCTCTTTGCTCTTTTGCAGGCTCGTTTGCTGATTGTAATAGTAGAAAGTAGCACACCTTCTCTAGAGTTTAGATTGCTTAGAGCTAGGGCATTGTTGATTCTTGTAGCCTTAATTTTGCACTTGTATGCAAATTAACGGATCGAGTGGCTTGCACAAAGGCGTGTTACCTCCTCTTTTTTTCTTGGTAGCCTTTTTTGTTTATGTTGACCGAATTGCTTTGATTGCTTTAGTTTTTGTTTAATGTGATTGGCATACCTCCGCTAGTTTTGCGGAGGCACGATAGGCCACCGGCCGACTAAGCGACCTTTGCTCGATATCGGTGCCCTAGCCGCCTGCTGGGTCTTTTTCCGATTTTGGTGATGCCTTTTTTGGCTTTGTGGATCCCTTAGTGCTTGACTCATCAGGTCTTTTTCCAAGGGTTTTCAACCTTTTAGGAGGTTGCTTACAAATCTTTTTGAGGCCCGCCGGTCAAGGCGAAGTTTGAAGTGACCTCTTTCAGTGCTTAGAGCTCCGTCGAATATTGCAGCTGTGTTGCCAGCCGCTTTCGACTTTGCTGCGTTCTGCTGTTTCTCGGGGTCCTCTTTATATATTGCAGAGGTTGATTACAACTGAGTTGCCTCGTTAAAAACCTCACCTCCGATAAGGAGTCCCCGCGTGAGGAAAAGAGTGCAATCCGATTGAAAGGGAAAGAAAAGAAACATGAAAAAGAACTACCGGGTGCCTCCGCTTATAGATTTACGGAGGTTCCTTACATTTTAGATGTAGTATTTCCTGAGGTTGTCCACATTCCAGGTGTGGGTTGATAATTTCCCATTTTCATCTTGCAATAGGAATGATCCTTTCCTTCCTGCTTGGTGAGCTAGGTAAGGTCCTTCCCACTTTGGTTGCAGTTTCCCTGCGTTTGGTGCGTTTGGTTTCCGGCGGAGGACCCAATCTCCTTCTTTGATGTCTTTGATTACCACCTTGCCATCCCTCCACTTTTTCGTTTGGTTTTGGTACTTGACTATGTTGTCTACGGCTTCTAGTCTCTCTCGCCTCTATCATCTCTTTGTCAGTACTCTTCATTTTCTCGCTAGTGCTTGTTTTGTGACCCGAGACTTTGGTTCCTTAACTCCTCCGGCATCATAGCCTCTTCTCCATATAGCAACTTAAAGGGTGTGAAGCCGGTGGCTCGTGAGATGTTGGTGTTGTGAGACCACACGACCTTAGGCAACTCCTCGACCCATTTTCCTTTCTTCAGGCCGTGTAGTGTTTTTGAGATTGCTGAGAATATGATTCTGTTGGACCTCTCAACAGCCCCGTTGCTCTCTAGGTGGTACACTGAGGCAAAGGCCAGCTGAGTTCCGATGCTTCTGCAGAACTCTTTGAACTTGTCAGAATCGAATTGCTTTCCATTGTCTACCGTTAGGGTTCTTGGGACACCGAATCTCGCACACTATGTTCGCGTAAAAACTTTTTTACCGTTTCGAAGTGATGGTTGATAATGGCTTGGCCTCAATCCACCTTGTAAAATATTCTACTGCCACGACCGCGTACTTGCTGCCTCCTTGAGCTGGTGGGAGCAGCCCAACAAGGTCCATACCCCATCTTTGCATAGGCCATGTTGGTGGGATGAGCTGTGTCTCCCCCCTGGTTTGCTTTGGTTTGCTGAGAAATTTTGGCAGGCGCTGCACGTCTTCACTATGCGCAGGGCATCTTTTATGTGAGTCGGCCAGTAAAAACCTTGGCGAATAGCTTTTGCGGATAATGCCCTTGGGCCAATGTGGGATCCACAAATCCCTACATGAATGCTGTGCAAGAGTTCCTGGCCTTCTTCATTGCTTAGGCATTTGAGTAGTGGTTGCACTATGCCTTTTTTGAACAGCTGTCCCTCTATTATGGTGTAGCTCCTTGCTCTGGCTGCCAGCCTCACCGAGCTTGCTTCATCTGAGGTCACGTGATTGCCTCTGATTTGATCTATGATTGCTTGCCTCCAGTCTTCTGATTGAATTAGTAGTACCTCCGCAAATGCTCTGTTTAACCTGGCCGTGGCTGGTTGCTGTATCTCTTGGTAGAAAGTGCCTGCCAGCATGTCAAGCTCGTTTGCTGCTGCCTTTGCCAACTCATCAGCCTCTGTGTTTTCTCCCCTTGGGATGTGCCTGAGGGTGAACCCTTTGAATCTTTTCTCAAGGCCTCTCATGACCTCTAGGTATCTTGCGAGTTCAGGTTCCCTCGCGGCGTACTCTTTTTCCACTTGTCCTGCTACCAATTGTGAATCTGTGTTAACCAGCACGTGAGTAGCCACGAGTGCCTTTGCTTTTGTCAACCCCAATATGACACCTTCGTATTCTCGTTTGTATTGTTTGTTGTTTTGAAGCATAGTCTAGCTGCATATTTTGTCCCGACTCTTGATGGTGAAAACAAAGATTATGGGAGGCCCCGGCTCCCTGGACTCCCCCCCAGGCACCATCCGTGAAGAGTGTCCAGTGGGATACCTCCGATTTTGATTCGGAGGTATTTGCCGGCACCCATTCTCGAGAGAAAATCCGCTAGTGCTTGCGACTTCATTGCTGTTACGCGACAAACTTGATCTCGAACCGAGACGCCTCGTAGCCCACTTGCCTATTCTTCCTGAGGTTTCTTTGTTGTTCAGGATCTCGGCCAGTGGCTGCGCTGTTGGTATCAGAATAGTGTGGTCCTGAAAGTAGTGCTTTAGCTTCCTTGATGCCGTGACTACTGCGTACGCTATTTTTTCAATCTCTGTATAGTTCAGCTTCGCTCCTTGCAATGCCTCAGACACATAGTACACTGGCTGCTGCACCTGCTTGCCGTTTATCTGTCTCTCTTGCACAAGTACCGCGCCATCGCCCCGTTGATGCCGATACGTAAAACAGAGTGGCTCGTCGCTATCTGGGGCTGCCACCATTAGGTCCTCGGCCATGTATTTCTTGAGCTGTCTGAAAGCTTCGATTGCTCGGTCCCCATTCAAACTTTTCGTTGGCTTTGAGTGCCTTGAAGAAGGGGAGGCTCGTTCGGCCGATTTGGACATAAACCTGTTCAAGGCCGCGATTCTTCCTGTGAGTCGCTGGACCTCATTTTTGCTTGATGGCTCCGGCATGGCCAGGACAGCTTTTGTTTTGTCTGGGTTGGCCCTGAGGCCTTCGGGTCCGACGACATACCCCAACATTTTTCCCCTGCTGACTCCAAAGACACATTTTTCTGGGTTTAGCTTCAACCCGGCCTCCCTAAGGTTTGCAAAGGTTTCCTTGAGATCTTCTAGATGGTTTTCTCGGTTCTTTGCTTACCACGGCAATGTCATCTACATAGGCTATGATGTTTCTCTCGTTAACCGAGACCGTAGTACGCCTTGTACCATTCTTGCGAAGGTTGACCCTACGTTCTTGAGCCCCTCGAGCATTCGCACAAAGCGAGGGTTCCAGTTGGTATAGTGAAACTTGTCTTTTCCTCATCTTCTTTCCTGAGCCAGATCTGATGATATCCCGAAAAACAATCCAGGAGAGAGAATCTTTTGCACCCGGCAGCCTTATCAACTGAGGCATCTATCCTTGGTAGCGGGAATGGGTCTTTTTTGCATGCTTTGTTTAGGTCAGTGAAGTCAATGCACATGCGCATCTTACCGTTCTTCTTCGGGACAAGTACTACATTTGCTAACCCCACTCTGAGTATTTGACCTCTCGTATGACATTGGCATCCAATAATCTCTGTACCTCCGCCTTAGCGGCCAAAGTTCGTTCTTCTGACATTTTCCTTTGCCTTTGCTTCCTCGGCTTCACGTTTTCGTTCAGATCTAGAGCGTGCTCGATTATGTCTCTCCCAATTCCCTTGAGGTCTTCTGCTGACCATGCAAAGACATCTCTGTTTTTGGACAAAAGGCTAAGCAATTCTCTTCGTTCTTCTTCTGATAGATTTGCTCCGATTGTGACCTTCCTGTTTGGCACTGCCTCGTCAAGTGGCACTGTTACCGTGTCCTCCTGATCTTTCATGTCCGTCTTTCCCCCGGGCATATCTGGTGGCTCATCTGATGCTACTGTGTTTATGTTCCTGTGAGCCTTGTATATTGCTCTCTCAATGTTTCTGGCTTCCTCGAACCGTGATGATTCCATGCAGTGCTGGCGTCTTCATGCAAAGGTAACCCATGTGGATTGCCACATTGAACCTGTTTGCGAATCCTCTTCATAGGATTGCATTGTATGGGTAGTATATGTCTACTACATCAAAGGAAATGTATTCTGTCCTCGCCTTGTCCCCATATTGAAAGGACACGGGTAGGGAAATTTTTCCGAGCGCGTGAATCTTCCTACCTCCGAATCCTATCAGAGGTGTATCAGGTGGTTGTAGCTGAGACCTGCTGAGTTTCATTTGATCAAACACACTTGCGAAGATGATGTCTGCCGAACTCCCAGAGTCGACTAGTATTCTGTTTATTTCCCATCCTGCAACGTTTGCTTTTATGACCATCGCATCGGTGTGAGGGTAACTCTCCAATCGGAGGTCCTCTTCTGAAAAACTGATTTGGGCCTTAGACCACTCTGTTGTTCGGTGTGCTCCCTGCACAGCCACATTATTCACCAGTCGGAGGTGATCTTTTTTCTGTCTCTTTGTTTCGAACTCCATCGCTGAGCCTCCGGCTATCGGTAGTATCATTCCTATTGTGGGCAGAGCAGAATGAGGGTTCATCTGATTCTCAACCGGAGGTTCAGCCTTTGGCATGGTACTGGGGCAGGTGACCTGCTGCGGAGGTGCTGGTAGGGCCTCGAATTGCCTTTGCTGCGGAGGCGGAGGTAATGCCGCATACTGCTTTTGTTGCTGATGATGTGACGACTGAGGTGTCTCTATTGTAGATATCTGTGGGGGTCAGGTGTTGATGTATGTGACCGCACTCTCTGCTCTGACGGGCGCTTGGTTGCTGTACTGAGACATTTGGTACTGCATAGGCCACCACGCTGGCTGGGACGATGGGTAATACTGTTGTGCGACATTCTGCTGAGGGAAAGCGCTGTTAGTGTACCCTGGGTAGTTTGGGTTGTACTGCTGGTGGTGTTGCGGAGTGAAGGTGTGATTCACTTGTCTGGCTAGTTCCTGAGCAGGTGTAGGCGGCTGTTGCTTGCTCTTCGTCCAATCCATTGTTTCCTTAGTTTCTTTGCATTCCTTGGTGCTATGCCCCTTTTCTTCCCCATGGAAAATACAATAATGCCTTCTCGGTTTCTGGTTCTTGTTCCAGTTCTTTGACTTGCTCTTGTTGAAATTCTGATTATTCTGGGCTTTTGTATCTTGACCGTTTCCTGGCTCCTTATCTGCCGAACGCTGAGTCTGGCTGTTTTGCACATTGAAAACTTGCCTTTGCTGAGAATTCTGTTTGTCATAGGACCCGTTGTCTCGTTCTTTCGTTCCCCGCCGAATACCTCTTGCTCCGGCCTTCTCCTTCATCCAGTCTTTTCCGGAGGTCGTTGTCTAATCTGCAGTATTTTTCAAACTCTTCATGTAATTTTTCCATAGTGGCTGGCTTTTCCCTCGCTAAGTGGCTTGCGAAGGGTCCGATGCGGAGACCGTTGATTGCTGCCTCTATTGCGACGTTGTCCGGCACATCTGGCGCCTTCGCCCTGAGGTGTAAGAATCTCTGGAAGTAATCCCTTAGCGGCTCCCCCTTGTCATGTTTGTTGCTGAACAAGTCCGCCGACGACAATGACTCACTTGAGAAACCTTTGAAATTGGCTATTATCTTATCCCTCAGGTTCTCCCATGAGTAGATTGTGCTGGGCTTCAGCATGGAGTACCATGTCAGTGCGTCGCCCTCTGCGGCGATGACGAAGGATTTGGCTAGGACACTGTCGTTTCCTCCTGCGGAGGCTACTGCTGCCTCAAAACTCATCAGGAATTGCCGTGGATCTGATTTTCCATTGTACCTAGGTACGACCATGGGCTTGTAGCCCGGAGGCCATGGTGCTTTCTGAAGGCCTTCTGACAGTGGGGATTTCGGGTCGAACGTCCTCTGGTAAATCATGATCTGAGGTATTTCTGTCGCCGGGACCCCAGTGGGTGTTGCGGTCATGTACTGGCTAAGTTGTGGGGTTGTCGTGGTATTGTTTTGATGCATTGCTACGGGTTGCATGCTCTGGATCTCCGCTTGCAGTATTGCCATTTGCTGCCTTATCTTCTCTGCTTGTTGGGAGGTGTGCATCGCCCTGTGTGTAGCTGCTTGCTCTGCTCTCAGCCTGTCTCGTTCTGCTACCATGCGTTCCATTTCGGCCCTCAGCCGACTTATCTCATTTTCCTGGTGTTGGTCACCGGGCTGGTTTGCCGGCGGTGGTTCATCTTCGCCGTGGTCATCGTCGTTCTCTTCACCTTCGGTTGTCTGCTCGGAGGCATATGTGCTTCGGGCGGACCTCCGCGGTCTGCCCCTTCGCGGTGGTTTAGGTACCTCCGCAGGTGCCTCCGCCTCGGTGGCGGCACACTTTCGTTGAGCGGCGGCGGCCGCTATTTGTTTTCTTGTTGGCATCTGTGAGTGATATCCTCGGCCAGACACACGGGTGGGCGCCAATTGTTGGAACACAGTTCCAGCAGTTTTATATTCAATCGTAATCACAATTACAATGCGAGAGTGTGAAGAGGAGAAGCTCTTCCACTCCAGGGAGTCATCCCCTACAACAGGGGCTGGGGGGCTCCTTATATAGCCAGCCCAGCTCCCAAGTACAAAAAGACATTACAGCTCCAAAGGGGAAACAGGGAAACCCTAATCCTACGACCCTTCCAGGTGGGGCTGGTAGGGGCAAGGTCGTCCACCGGAGTATTCAGCGGTCCATGGGCTCCTTCTGGGCCTCCCAAGCGCTCCACGTCTTCCTCGCTCCCGGGCCGTTGGCGGGCCGTCTTCCATGGGCCAGATGCCTCAGCGCAGGCCGGGGGCCTCCGCCGTCGTCCCGAGGCCTCCGTCTTGAGGTCTTTGACTTGATGCCTCCGACGGAGGCCGGGGTCTCCGTCCCGGCCCGGTGTCTCCGATAGTGGCCGGAGGTCTTGGTCCCCGGGCCGACACCTTCGCTCGGGGGGGGCTAAGGTCCTCCATGCCGACCCGGTGCCTCCGCTAGTCAATCAGAGGTACCACGATGAGCCGGCCGGCATGGTCTCCGATCGTGCCTGCACAACAGGTTAAGGAAAGTATAACAAAATAGGACAGATGGGGGGTTAGTTGTCCGTGAGCATGTGCCATGTCTCCGCTGCCCAGGTGCCTTTTCCCAACATCAATATTGATATACTATCACAATTGGATATAGATTATAGAGTACATATACGGTATACGGTAATTATTGATTTAGAACATTAATGAAGAGAAAAAGATATTTGATAGAAGTAATTCTTATTATTGTCTCATAAAATTCAAACCCGTGCGAGAGCACGGGTTGGTGAACTAGTTATACCTAATGGTCAATAAGGATCATATCATGTACATCACACAAATTAAATTATTTTTTCACAAATGGTTAGTACCCGTATTTCACACAAATTAAATTATAATTATGGATCTAGCAAGATGGTCATACCTTAGTCTACACATGCGGCTGGTGCCAACATTGACGTAAATAACATGGACATCGTGGTAGCAGCACTGGCAAGGTTGCTCATCGTCAACAACATGATATGAAGAACCAACAACTCATTCATCTATTAATTTCGGCGTTAATAGATGGAGCTATTGATGAAGAAGAGGTTGTTGAGCACATGGTCCATATCCGTCCAGGCACTCTTGCACAACATGTCCATCAAGCCTCATTGGTGCTGCTGATAAATGCGTTACCCATGTATCTAGCTTGTGTGCATCTATGGAGATCAAGGGCATCAACATCAGATGAGGCACTCTTCGATGAAGAGCCTGCCTGCCTGCCTTTAGCATCCTCCTGTCGTGGATGGGATCAAGCCAGCCTTACTCCGATGTAGACATCAGGCAGGCTTGGGAGCCAAGGCAATGGCATCCGTCTCCCCCTAGGTGGAACCGGTGGCTGCATGGAGTCCAGGGTGCATGTCTACCCTGGTGAAGCCATGAATTATATACATAGCGCATCTGAAAATACATATAATGTATGTGTATATGTATGTATATGAAGTTCAATCATATATTCGAAAAACCAAAAATCTCTATTAAATAATAAATTATGCATGCTATGACATTTTTGTGAAGAAAATATAAAAATATAACAATAATTAATCGTTTTTTGTGAACTATACAATAATCATTAATGGTTACAGAGACTAACATGTTTCATTTAAATTTTGCTCATGTCTGAATCGCATCGAAGTCATCATTAAGTTCATCGAAATCTCTTTTTCAATGTAAATTATTAAACAATCTCTTAGGAAGCCATCTTCCATCTTAGTACCTGTTTCAGCTATTCTCTAAACGGTTTGACACAACAAATTAGAATAGAGCAACAGAACAAAGAACATACCTGATACAGTGAGGGCTCCTGCCTGGTCACCTCGAATTGCATGTGCTCTGCAGCCTGCAGACCGCAAACAACTAATCAGGGTACCAGGCATGATCGGATCGAGTAGGCGAGCCTGGACCTGATGCTAGACAGAGACGGTCGAGAGGTGCCTTATTACAGCGGGTAGTGGGGCAAGTGTGGCGGCGCCAGCGGCACACGAAGGATCCTAAAATCTGAATCACATCAAGTGCTCGTGGCTTGTCGGCCGCCCTTCTTGGTAGATGGCATCAGCTGGCTGCCTCGTAGATGTCCATCCACATCCTTTCTTGCTTGGCCCTGAGACCGTCAGTAGCCCGGCAGCGCCGTTGCCGCATGGAGTCGTCTCGAGGCCGTGCCCTATTCTTTTTCTTCTCCGTTGAAACTTTATACTTAGATTCATCCCTTCCGGCTTGATGTAGGTTTTTTTATCTTTTTTTCCTTGCTATACGTAGACTTCAAAATATAATAGTTTTTTTTCTTTTTAACTATATTAAATAATGGCAAAGGTGGGTAATTTCTTAGAAAACAATGTAGATCTAATGGCTACCGATTGCCATAATCATTAGAGTTGACGGCTAGATGTTTCGATTAACGTGAGAATTTCTAGTATTTATCTTTTTTCCTAGCGCATCTGGTGAGAATTAACGTGGAGCCTCCGTTGGAGCCTCCAATTAGTAATAGTAAGATAGAGGTACCAAACATGCCAAGATATGCTTAAAGGTACAGTTCATTTGAAGACGATCAAGGCAGCTCACTTGACAAATTCTTCATGAACTGTCAATCGCTGGCTGCAGCAGTAGTTCAATGATGTCACATAGTTTTCATTAGGGCAGCGGTCACCAAACTTCAATATTTAGTTACTGGTCCCTTTCCTCCCAGTCCTACTATACCCTTGCAAAGACTCTGCAAACTACTTTGTCAATTTTTTCTAAGAGAAAACAAAACATTTAATTTGTGATACATTATAACCTACCTACTCGCGCGAAGCACAACACTAGTTGCTTCCTCAATCGTTAACGCCCATATTATTTCCTCTCCCTCCAACTGCTGAAGCACTAATCGCATCTCCCCATGCACAATGTAACTTGTGTATGTTCAAAATATGGCCATATATAAGGCCGAAACCTTCACCTACTTATCTACAAGGATAACGCCATTGAGATATGTAACATTGGTTCATGGCACCACCCAATCAACTGACACATTGCATCCCTATGGCTCTCTTCATTCATCCAGCAATGCTCGGACTTTGCTTGGTCACCTCAACATTTTGCTGGTGCAGTCCTGCCCACCAATATATGGACCGTGTTTTCCATATTGGCTAGTAGCTCAATACTATTAAGTCGCATATGTGATCCTGATGCCTCACAACCCTGACATGGGCTATGCTCCCTAACCATGTGGCAACTCCATTCTTTGAAAAGAGGAAACAACATTATCCACATACTTGACGCACCCACAGTTCCATCTGTCCACCTTTTTTTCAGCTCGGGTTACGGCGCTTTTTCTACATGCCCATTTGCATCAGCAATATATAATGGCCCAATAAACCACATCCCTACCTAATATGTCGATGGACAGGTATATTTAATTAATGTGCCATGCATACCTTCTACTCTATTTTTTTTTAACATTCTCCACCTTTAGTTTTGATCGAAGAATAAATTGCTTTTCTATGTGTGCACATATACCACTAGCCTGGATGCAGCTTGCATACTCAAGGTAAGGTCCCTCCCAAAGTTTGTTGTGGGCCACAGACACAAGTTTTGGTCATCTTGATTACTTTTTAGTAACGGATAATCAGTTCTAGTTAAAAAAAAACTTATTCCTTGACAATTTTGAAACAAATATTCCAAGTACTTCAAGCACTCAAATCATGCCGGAGCCGTTCCATTTGAATTGCCACTTTCTCCATCACGATGTTGAAGAGATTGCTCGACCTGGACTGATTTGCTTCGAAAATATAATCTTAAGAACTCGTCCCCTGTTTGCCAACCAGGGCCGTCGCATGCAGCCCAATAACACAACATCAGCAGCAAAAGTGGCAGCAGAAGCAGAGCAATGGTGTGCTCCCCATGGACTGTTCATGGCAATTTTTCTCGACCAGGAAATATAGCCCGTTTTTCATTAAGAGGACTGAATTACAAGTCAGCTATGAGAGAACACTCGTATCGCAAATTGCTCATCACTAAGATTGTAGTGAGCAATCTGGAATACACATAGAACAAGAAACAAAGGAACAAATAAGGATACATAGAAGAGCGACCGCCCTCAACACCAAAACCTACAGCCTGAACGACGACTATGCCTGGAAAGAATTGCCAATGCAATGGTTTTCTACGCAATATCTGTTCATTTGATTGAATCGATATTGTTCCTCCGCTAACTCCATATGTCAAGGAACAAACCCAGTAAAATTAATTTTATAATGGGAGGAATTATGATCCTGCAAAAACTGTACATCATGGTATAATACAGTAGCATCTGCCGGCTTGTGCCGTCCCCTCTCTTAAACGATTCAACAAAATAGGGCTATATTCACACAATGCAGCCACAGCTGCAGCGAACAGGTCCACGTCTGCCCACCTGCTTTCCTGAGTCTTCGACCTCATCTGTAGACTTTCTTATATGCTACCTTCTTCTTAATATAATACTAATAAAAAACCAGGTAGCCGGATTTTTTTTAAAAAAATAATACAATCTCTACAATAATTGTACTGAATGTGTACAACGGCATTGTGTAACAGCTAGGGCCTGAATGCTAGGACATAGTCCGCTAATTCCAAGGAAGGAAGAATCTGTAGAATTTAATACATAAATGGTCACTAACAATAATGATAATTACTTTGTATTGTAAATATTATTTTTTATACACTTTGCCATACTTTAGATTGGTTAGTTAAATTAGGAAAGAACTAAAATGGCAAGTTTGTCGAACAGAGGTTGTATCCTCCATTGTAGATTTGATGAGATAATTATATTGGACTAGTTGCATGTCCACCGAATCACGTTGGCCTCTAACTTATAGTAGGATGTTGTTCAGGCCAAATCCATTTTTGGCACAACAAGTAAGGTAACTGTAAAATTCTTCGACCAGAGCAGGGAGCTCGTAGATTTAGAAACACCCCTCTGCTACGTCTACAATAGATGGACTAGGATGCTAGCCTAGGCACAGAGCAGCGATGCAACGCAAGAGATTCAGTTGTGCCATTGCATTCACTTATTGCTCCCTTGCCAATCAACTGTAGCAAGTGATCACCTTGTACATCCAGCGAATCTGGGCTCTCTGGTCGGTCACCTCAACTATTTGCTCCTACAGTCAATGCTTTCCACCGAACCTACAGGTCCTCTCAGCAACGCCGTCACATGTACGATCCTGATACCTCACAAGCCTAATTAATGTATGTACCATGCACGAGAGATGACTCCGTTCTTTGCAAAGCCACATATTTATTCCACCCATAGCTCTCTTTGTTCACCTTCGTATCAGCTCAGGTGCACTGCTTTTCTGATCTTCTACTTCACCATATTTGCATATGCGCTGCTATATATATGGCAAAAGGAAATCACATCCGACCTGATATATCATGATTCACTCAGTGCAATTAGCCACCGCTCATTCACTCAATGCAATTGTACTACTGCATTTATTTTCTGAACAAACCACTACGTGAAAAAAAAGCTCTAAGGGAACGCCACCCCCCACACTGTAGGGGCGGTTGGCGTTGGAACCGCCCCTACAGTGGCTGATCCACTGTAGGGGCGGTTGATGATCCGTCCACTGTAGGGGCGGTTGGTGATCCAGCCGGTGATTGAACCGCCCCTACAAAGGGTCTGTAGGTGTATAAGTGATTTTCAAAAAGTTTAAATTTCATAAACTATCTCGGATGAAAAAACTTTCTATATGAAATTTGTAGATCTCAAAAAGTTGTAAAAAACTTTGTAGTTGACAACTTTTTGATTTGACTTCATCTTGTCATACGAAACCTACATTTTAGTTTCTCAAATTTAAAATTCAAATTTTATAAATGATGCCAGATGGAAAAACTTTCTATATGAAGTTTATAGATCTCAAAAAGTTATGAAACTTTGTAGTTGAAAACTTTTTTTATTTGACTTCATCTAGTCATGCGAAACCTACGTTTTAGTTTCTCAAATTTAAAATTCAAATTTTATAAATGATGCCAGATGGAAAAACTTTCTATATGAAAAGTGTAGATCTCGAAAAGATATGAAAGTTTGTAGTTTACGACTTTTTGATTTGATATCGTTTAGGGCCTTGAATAAGTAAATTACTTTCAGTTGGGTACAATATATGGGGAACCAAAACTATATAGAGACACATGTGATGGTGTAGTGCAGTGGTAAAGGAAGGAACCGCGCGAGGGTGAGGTTGTGGGTTCGAATCCCGGGTGATGCAAAGTCCGATAAATGCTCTTGATCCAACCGCCCCTACAGTGAACCCACTGTAAGGGCGGTTGGTGTTGAACCGCCCCTACAGTGGCCATCCACTGTAGAAACACCAAGATAGGGGTGGTTGGGCCAACCGCCCCTACAGTGCTTTATTGTAGTAGTGAACGAAAATTTGAAGATGTAACTTACCTTAGCGTTTACGTTACAACAAACATTTGGAAATACTGGCCAAAACATATATGATGTCACAAAACTGCCACGCAACAAGATTGAGATGATTCCGCTTAGATTAATATTTAAAATAAATACATTTTAGAAACTGGGATAAAGCTCACGTTTAGTCATAATGGTGGAAAATGGTTTAAAAGAGAAGGAGGCTTTATCACGGTACTCTCAATTAAATGTGAATTGTTCATTTAGTTAGATTGGATACTTAAGACTATCCATCTTCCTATGAGATGATAGGTCAAATATATATTTAATTAGTTTTTAGTTTGGTAAAATATGAAATATAAGGAAATTTTAGATGTATAAAAAAACTAATTGATACTTGAGTGATCTATTAGATGTGTTAGACATTCCTATGAGTGATCTATTTTTAGATAAAAGGCATGCTGCCCGGCTGTATAGAAAGCGTAATGTACCACCACAACTAGGTTACGCTGGGGTTTCCAGCTTACAGAAGAGCAAAAGGGCCAGTGGCCAGCCAGGACCTCAGCCTCTACTACTAAGCTTCTACCACGACAGCCTCTAACAGCGAGCTCACAAGAGACAGTACAAAACATCCAGCCCTCCAACTGGTTCATCACACATCGCTCAAAGAAAAAGCTAGACATTTGCTCTTGCTGACAGCAGTGACAACATCTCCTCTGCCATTGGCTTGATCTTCGGTTTCAGCAGCGGCCTCCATGTTTGCAGCAACATTAGCGTCTTGTGAATCAGCGATGACGGGGACGCAGCTATCTTCTTGTCGAACACCACCTCATTCCGGCTCTTCCACACAGTCCACATTGCACCTGCACAAATAAACAAAGTTACCACTCTTTTCTTGCAACTTAGTTTGTCAATGATATCTAGGAAATGATAGGAACAGCAGACAGGGGAAGACGACCAGCCCAACACATCTCCGGGCCCGACCACTGCTTTTTCCTCAACTGAACCCCACATTGAATTCTAATCTCTACTAACTATCCAGATGAAAATTTTGACCTTCAAAGGTACTGGACACTTCCAGACATACATCATATGAGTGTCGACCACACCTCCAGTGGTCAGATTATCATACAACGATCTGACTGAATATTTCCCAGTTTTTTCAAGCAGCCAGGTAGTTGCATCTCTACCCTCTCCAAGGTTAACCTCATCAAGCATATTTAGCAAATCATTCAACTCCATCACTCTATTATCATCTAACTGCCTTCTAAATTTAATATTCCACACCCCATCATCAAAAGCTTTAGTTACTTCTATATTAGGATCTCTAGCTATCTTGAACAACTCAGGGAAGGTAAATTTCAGAGGACAGGTTCCTAGCCAACAGTCAAGCCAGAACCTAGTTTGTTCACCTGAGTTTACTACCACACCTCTTCCTTTGTCATAATCATCTCTTAGTGCTAACAAAGATCTCCGTAACTCGGGACCCTTTTTTACTCTTAACTTGGAAGATACTTCTATTGCCCAAGTACTTTTTTCTAAGCAAAGAACAATACAAGCTTTCATCTCCTCTCTCAATCTTGTCCATCCACTTGATCAGCAGCCATTTGTTCATTACTCTGACATCCATAAATCCAAGCCCTCCAAACTTCTTTGGTCTATTCAGAGCCTCCCATTTTATCATGTGATATTTCCTTTTCTTTGTTGTCCCTTGCCAAAAAAACTGGACCTCACAGTGTTTAGTTTCTGGTGGTTACCCTCATAAAGTTGATACACCCCCATAGTGTAAATGGGAATGCTAGAAAGACATGAGTCAATCAGGGATGACCTTCCACCTTTTGTGAGATACTCACACTGCCAAGTTCCTAGTCTCTTCTCAGCCTTCTCATTCACAAAGCTCAATTGTTCCTTGGTAATCTTATTACAGCTAACTGGCATCCCCAGATATGTTATTGGGAATGTTCCCACCTTACATCCCAGGATAGCAGCAGCTTGGAGCTGATCTTCCACAGTGAGCCCCACAGTGAACACTTCACTTTTTTCAAAGTTAACCTTCATTCCAGACATAGCTTCATAGCAGCATAACAACATCTTCGTGTTTAACAGATTTTTAGAGGCAAAGTGCAGAAAGAAGATGGTATCATATGCATATTGTAGGTCGGACAGTCCTCCATCTACTAAATGTGGAACCAGCCCTCTAATGACCCCTTCTCTACTTGCCCTGGTAAGCATAACTGACAGAGCATCAGCCACAATATTAAAGAGCAAGGGAGATAATGGATCCCCTGTCTTAACCCCTTGAAACTTCTAAAATACTCTCCCCTAACATCTATACAAACTCTGCCTCCTCTAACTGCATATGAGTGATCTATTACATGATCCAATTCGCATATACCACGGATCTTTTTTATGCATGTTAATCCACATGATTTGTTTCTTGGACATGTTTTTTTAATGTTATTAATCGCACGAACATGTGGCCACACACCCACTTTGTCATCAAGGGATAGAATATTTATTTCATTTTAGGTTAGTTATTAACTAAAGGCTAGAATCAAAGGCTCGAATGCTTGCCTTTGATTACGAGTGTGAAAGAACCATTGAAAACAGCACATTATAGATTAAAAGGTAGTAGATGGGAAAAGGGAAGCAAAATGCCAAAATGTTGAACCATCTCATCATGAGTATCCGTTGAACACCTACGCGTAAAATTAGTTTTTCGACTCATCTCTATGTCAACGATGCAGAAAACAGTCCTTGACATCGGTATGGGCGAAGCACAATCGATAATCAGTGAAACACTCTGCATGCGGCTTGGTTCATTTCTTTGTAACGTAAATGGAAACCACATCAACTCAACTGGTATGTGTTGCACTAACATCAGCAGCTTTGATTTGTTTACATTTGAGTTACAGTGCTCCAACATGCTAGTCAGATATGGACAACCATTAGAATTGGAGCACAAAACTACATATGGATAGGGACAATATGAAAAACAGAAGAACAATTAAAGCACCATCTAGTTGTCTCCATCAGGCAAAATATGCCCCTGATTCCGCTTTCCAAAAATAATCCCATGTACCGCAACCTAGGTGCATGGTACACATTGGTGGCCACATCGGCTCAGCTAATTGAACTAGTCAATACTAGCTGCATCTGTGTGGTATCAGTATCACATTGTGGAATGTATGTTCTTTTCCAAGTCATCCCGACCACTCACAAGCCTACTCAGATAGCCAGAAGAAAACATTTGTCGGGTTACCCTATTTGATACCACTAGGTAAATGCCCGTGCGTTGCAACGGGGAAATAATAATAACTCACAGGTTAAGTATAAATGTGCGTTAAGTATAAATGTGTGTTGAACATGATGTACGAAGCTTCAAATATTACATAAGCTTTCACCAAGGATTGACAATTAAAATATAACCCAAGATTTTATGTGAAATTGAAACAATCACGTTTAATGACACAAATTCTTAATAACTCCTAAGGATTATTGACACAGCAAACAATTGTTAGATATAGCGACCGACCGTATGTCACTAAGTTATAGCGACCGACCGATCAACGCTATTTCGATACTTTTAGCGACCCTCGGTTGGACTCCAGTTTAGGCTGTGGTATAGTGCAAGTAGATAACTTGTCAAGTAGATAAAGTTTATTAAATGTGTGTTGTAAAAAAATAATTATTTGAGCATGATATTAGCAGTATTCAATTTGTAGTCAATTATTATTCTTCATGAAGCTCGAACAGTTGAAATCCTGTTATTGTTCCATAGGTCATTGTGGATCATAGTGGTTTTCAAATACATACAAAAATAATAAAATTTTTCATATGACCTCCACTTTCACTAAAAAGGACTCCTGAAGATTAAATAAGTCATGTTGATTCATTACAGACAACATAGTAAATGAGTAAATTTAAAACTCCTTTGAGAGGCGTTTCTTCAAGCACATGGTGCGCAAGACCTCTAAAACACGATGAACACACGTACACCAAGATACACAAATATGATTCGGGGGCATCACCCCTGGAAGGACGTAGATGGTCGCCATGACTCAGGTGTTGCACATAGCAAAGCCCATCACCGTTACACAAGAGTTAATAAGACATTTCTATCCAACTCAATATGAGGAAATATATTTGCATATTGGAAGTGTCACACTAAAGAAGTGCAATACATGTTGTGCCTAGTCTCATCGAAATAGCAAGTTCTCAATTTACACAGATATGTTACTGAACTGAACTTGGGCTTTTCTGCATATGTATAGTGGGCTTTTCATGTGAGCGTGGACAATCGAACAGCCTGCAAAAGGGTATGGCAGGAGAACAGAAACCATAAACCAATATCAGAAAATAATGTTGGTTGCATAATCGATACAGGATTGTCTGTTCGTCTCACCTTCTCTATCTGAGCCTGTACTTTTTTGAATCATTGTCATGGATGTACTACAAGAGCATTCGAGCTACTACTCTAGCTGAGGCACCAAAGCAATCAGAACACCATTCAGTCAGACTTCATGTCCATATTGCCTGCATGTTCATTTTGATGAAATTACAGGATTAGTGACTATTTTAGTCTCATTGAGCTAATAATATATCTGAGAGGCAGAGTAGGTGATAGGTGCATGTGTTTCTACAATGCAGGAAAATAAAAACAACCGGTAGTGTTAAAGATAACTCTCCAAACAAAATAGTCTTCACTTTATGTCTTTACCTTCTGTAATAGCGAATTTGTTTGCCCTGAAGCCTGTGGCACTGCTTTGTTTGCAAATTAAAGAAAAAAATAGGTCTGGGATATTTTAAATTTCTGGAAGATCATATAACATCAAAGCCATAGGATTACTTACACATGGTGCATTATCTACACCCAGTTTAAAAAATGGTATTGGCAGGATTTAATTAAAAGCCATAGGATCGTCGCCAAAGCAAAATAGCAGGGGAAAGTGCAAATGGCAAAGATATCATAATTATATTCATTAGTAGCCTGCACATGCTTTAGGATTTTTCATTGATGTAAAAGAAAAATGGGTTGTCATTGATGTACGGGTAAGACCAAATTTGAGATTTAGAAGTGTTGATGTTTTTTTGTTTGGTACTTCCATATGTAAGATGATTTTGCTTTTCCCCCAAAACAGTTTCAGACCGAGAAGACTGAAGGAATCCTTCTTTTTTCTTTATTCTTTGTTTGTCACTGATTGAGCTTGTTTAAATTATCTCACCGTATGTATATCTAGAGATCAAACTGACTGACTAAATGAAATATAGATATGCACCTGCGCTGCAGGACGTGGGTGGATCCCTCTGCAGGTCCTTGAGCTCCTTGATGATTCTCCTCAGCGCCATCGATCAAACAATTCAAGATCGTCGATGTCAATGTCTGAAAACTGCAGAACTACGGCTGTTGTTTTCGATCTCAATGTCTGAAAACTGCAGAACTACCAAGGATTAACAGCAGGGCTTCTCTATCTCTACATATACAAACACACGCACGCACAGGAAGAGAGAAGCTTGGTCCTCTTGTGTGCCCTCCCAAAAGAAGCTTTTGGCCCCGGTCAAATGGCACTCGATTCCTTGAAGAAGCCGAACAGCATCAGCAGACAGCAGGGCGACCATCACGACGTGGATGCATGCGCTCGGCTGTCTTTGCTCGTACTCGCCGTTGCTGTCGTCGTCGTCTGTCCAACTCACGGCCTGAATCCCCGAACAGCATCAGCAGACAGCAGGGCGACCGGAGGCTGCGGGACGCGCAGCGGCGCGGAGCGGCTGCGGCGGCGCTGCAACGGCGAGCTCGCGCGGCCGGAGAGAGGGAAAACGAAAGCAGGAGGGCCACCGGCGTGATCCTCACCTCGGGGCGAATTTAGCAGTGCTGCTCCCGTCGGCAGGGACGCGGCCACGGCGGAGACCGGCGGCGGCGATGCTTGGGCGCGAAGCACCCCGCGTGGAGGCAACGGCGTCGCGGGCCAGGAGGCGACAAGGCATCGCGGCGACGGCAGCCGGCGGCGCCGAAGGAGGCGGATCGGGCAGATTTTAGTCAGGCTGCTCCTCTCCGCGATAGATCGGCCGGAGGGGCCGCTCCTTCCTGCGCCACCAGGCACCTCACCCGCGGTTGGGTGCTGGTTGACGGTGGCGGCTGCTGCCTGCGGCGGTGGCGGGTTGACAGCGTCACGTCGGTGGTGGTTTGGCGGCGTCGCGGCCGCGTTGCGGTGGTGGTGGATGGTGCGGAGGGTGAAGGAAAGTGGGGCAGGTTTTTTCTCGGAGGTTGGCGTGATTTGAGGAGTGTGTGCGGGAATTTTTTTAGCGATGGTTTTGCCGCAGCCGGACGGTGAGTTTCGGAGCGAGGATGAGTGTGCCCAGTGAACGATCGTTTTTACCGCTTTTTAGGTGTAGAGATTTTTAGGTGTAGAGAAGAGATAGAGCACATAGTCACCATGCGTATTTTAGTTATGTTCCTTTGATTTATCTGCTTTGAAGCTTCGATGTTTCTATTCCCATCAGTTTATATATGGTCGAAGACACATATTTTGCCAGCTATGTTCATACTACTATTTCCTTTAATGCATGAATTGACAGCGTGCCCTGCCATCTGACATAAGTAGGGTGGGCTGGCACCAGACGCGCACAAGTACACACAAGTTCTGTACTGTCTCCTTATGTCTTTCCATACATGTCATCTTTCCATACTTGCATCCAAACAAGCTGTAGTTCCATATCGATTTTGTTAAGAAATCTCAATATGATGATGCAAAGTCAGATATATTTTCAAGAGGACTGAGAGATGATGCCTGATCATCGTTGTTTAAGTTGCACGCAGCACGTAAACCATATAGAACATGTCTACTGTTAACTAGAAGCTCTACTGCACCTTTGTCTGTTCCACGTACATCCTCACATCCATATCAAAGATCTCTTTAACATTTATTTTATAGTAATGTGTATCTTTTTACCACACGACACAATTTTATTTTCCTGAAATATACGTTTCTACTTCTCGAGTCAATGACCTATGAACATATGTATCGCCATGATGTTTTGCAAATTAACACGGAGACACGGAGACACAGCACTGGAAAATAGCTGCAGGGACCTAGGGTGGATTTGTTATATGTACACCAGGCTCACGGTTCGTCCAGTCTGGTTTAATGCGTTAGGTTGTATGGGATCAAAATGTGAAGAGGCCCATTTCGAACACTGAAGATACTTGGGACCTGTTGAAATTATGCTTCACCATCAGCAAACCTAGAGTCAGTGATTCTAGAAGGGTGTGCATTGCGGTGCATACTTACGTGTGGCTATGGTGAAAAATTTGGTCATCCACAATGATATATATCTGTCAGGAGGAATAGATGGCCAGTTAAGAGGGTCATTGAACAACATTAAAAGGGTGGTACATATAGTAATTGGGTTGTTTAAAAATCTGTTTGTCTTTTGCAATAATTAGTACTTCCATATATATTGAAGCTGATTCAACACAAACACAACGGGTGGCAATATTTGCTGATGTAGTTTATAGGTGTGCACGAGGAAGACATGCAGTGTACCTTCAAAATAGATCACTGTAGGGTACAGGTTGTGGAGAAGTTCATTGCGTTTACTTGATTGTAGGTTTGGAAGGTATAGAGAACATGCATGTGCGATGCATCCAATCCATTTCTCGTGACAACGAAGAATCATGCATGACATACATGGCAGACGAGCTGCGCATTCTCAAGCAAGCCGCTGTGGTGTACAAGTTTCCAGGCTAGCTGCCCATTGAACGATACGAATAATGTACTGTGGCACTGCCTCTTACATAGTTGCTCCACCTTTGTCTAATTGCAGACGAAGGAAAAATGTCTAACTGGTCCGCTGCACATACAGGGTTTCATTATCAAGGCCAGGTGCTTAGTTTCTTAGTAAACTTGTTTCATTATCAAAGTTCCTAACTGGTCCGCTGCGTACAGAGTCTGGATGACTTTGCATGTAATATCCTATATGTGTGCACAGTGTCATATTGTTTATCTAAAGATATGCAACGTGCAAAGTGATACCAATGCCTCACAAACATAGGTTCAAGCTTGTTTATTCTCTCACGTGAACCTCAGTGTGAGACGAAGAAACAAATGGGCTTTTAATTTTCATTTGTAGATAAAGGGGTTCTACTCCCGGATCCCACTAAAGGGTGGGACTTTCAGTCCTGGGCCAATGCCCATCCTCGAGAAGAAAAAATAAAGAAATCATGGAGAGTTCCCTTGCTGTGTGTGAGATTCGAACCCAAGACCCCTGCCTCGCGTGTATATTCCTTACCAACTCAGCTGCACACTATATGTGAAAGAGTTCTGGACGCTCTCCTTTTGAATAGACCCGTAGTGGACTTTTAGTCCGGGGTGAAAGACCTTCCGGGATTAAAGGGCCACCCTAAAGGTTGTAGGACTGTTGACGGCATTTAGACCCTGTTTTCATCCCATGAAAGCCGTCAACATTGGTCACATTCTAGAGCTACACCCAGCAAACAAGTAGTGATATAGGTGCATTTCACTTGGTTCCACATGTACATGTCACTATTTGGATGCAGGTACAAACAGGTACTACTCAAGCCTGAACAAGCGTGAATGGAGCAAATTTGAGCAAACTTCAAATAAGCAAGCAATACAAGTGACAAGCCAGGACAGCACCAGGAAGCTGCCACGTGGGCCAGGGGCCAAAGGCCAGGTCGGCCGACCACCTTTTGGTGGCAGGACACCTTGGCATTGCACCCACCGCCACCCGACCTTCTAGAAGGCCGGTGGGACCCACCCGTCACCAACCCCGGTCGGCCGACTGCGGTGGGGCCTCACTTGAGGTCGGTTTGATTCCACCGCCTTCCTGCATGACTTCCACGTGTCCTACACCGAGCATCGTCCATTCCAAGTCGGTTTGATCCAAGGGTGTAGAAGAGGTGTCACGCGGATCGCTGACGTGGCGCTTGAGTAGGGGCTACTCCATCTCCCCTATAAATACCCTCCTATAGCTTAGTCCAAAGTGTACCATGTATCATAGGAAGAGCTTCTAAGCTATAGTGTGAGAATAGAGGGAAGAGAGTGAGGAGTTCCAGCGGAGGAGTCCCGGCCTGTCGGGAGTCTTCTTCCAGGAGCGCCTCAGCGGATGCTTGTCTTCTAGTAAGTTTACTATCTAGTTGCTTTCATCTGAGTACTAGTATTTACTTTCTGTCTTAGTTTATCGTAAGTGTACATTCTTTCTGCTGGCACATTGCTCTCTCCTGAGCGAGCGTATGTTAGGCTCTTGAGTGAAGTGCTCTAAACCCTGGCCGTGTTTAGAGTAGTAGAGATAGTGTAGGCGTGGTGTCTAGACTAGATCTGCCGGTGTGAACGTCTAGCTGCACCCAGGAACGCCCACAAGTGAAGTGTGACAGCCTTCCATTGGGACCGAGAAGTTCTCCTGGGCGTGTTGTTAGGTTAGATTGTAGGTCTGCACTAGTGGCCGCTTCAGGGGGTGTTATTTGGCCACCTGTCTCGCCCATCGGCCGCAGCAGAGAGTTAGAGCTAGTTCTCACGTATACTTAGGATAACTAGGTTAGAACCCAAATACTAGAATTACCTCTCTATCCCATCCTAAGCCCTTTGATCATTGCCCGACAAAGATCCCTTGGCCTAGTTAGTTCACTTCTCGTTCCCCGTGGAAAATACGATACCCGGAATACTCCCGGTGAAGTGCTACATTGACTACCCGTCCGCTTGCGGTAATCCCGTTTGCCACATCTCGGTGTCAACAAGCATTTCGGCGCGCGTTGCGGGAACGGTAGTCCGGTTAGCTAGAGCCATAGTCGTCAAATTATCCTTGGTAGATTAGAATCCTATTTACCTATCCAATGGATCAAACAACCCTTTTTGATTATGCGGCTCCAACGGCGCGAGTTGGAGCCGCCTAGTTCTTCTCGGGCTATTTTAGCCGCCCGCTATGATCTTCGCCCGAGTCTCATAGCGATGGTTCAGAAGAATCCCTTTCCGGGAGAAGGAGATAAAAACCCATACACCCACTTACGTGATTTCGAGCAACTTTGCTCGTGCATTCACATCCAGGGGATGAGACAAGTTACCCTTAAGTGGAAGCTTTTTCCGTTCTCTTTAACGGGAAAAGCTAGACGCTGGTACTCTCGTTACGTAGGTAGTGTAGACGGAGAGTGGGAGAAGTTACAAGGCAAATTTTGCCTTACCTACTTCCCTATCTCCCGTGTAGCCCGTCTCCGCAGAGATATCCTAAACTTCCAACAAGAAGAGAAGGAATCTCTAGGTGCGGCATGGACACGAATCATGGACTTAACGTCCTCCGGTCCAGACTTAGCCATACCCGAGCCAACGTTAATGCAACACTTTTATCTCGGCCTTAGGCAAAGTTCCGCACAATTCGTTGATCTAGCCTCGAAGGGAGCATTCCTTCATTTACCCATTAGTGAAGGTAAGGTAGTCCTAGCAACCATACTAGACAATACCCCCTACACTGATGATCATAGTGAAGCCCCTGAGGAAGACCAAAACCCTAGGGACGAAACCTCAACAGCCAATACCACAACCCAAGCTGACGAGCCTGAACCACAAACACCTCCAGGGGAAGAAGTAATTCACCCCCTGGAATATCCCTTGAACATCGAGACATAACTTTTTGCTGATTTTGGTAATGTCTCGAAACAACTCGTGCATAAGAAACCTAATAGAGATCCAAATAGGCACATCGCTTCACGCTTAGAGGACCGTTACCTTAAGGCAACTGCCTAAGAGCTCATGTCTGTCATGAGCAGCGAATGGCTAAAAGAATCAGAGGTGTCGTCTGATATCATCAGACTTCTATCCTGTTTCACAACCATTCCCTGTACCATAGGTAGGATCTCTATCGAGTCTCTTTATGACCCAGCAGTAGGAGCAAACGTAATGTCTAAATCCTTAGCACTAACACTCCTCGGTGAGGAACCGTTAATGCCTAATGACAAATTCCTCAAGATTCCATCTGGGGAACTAGTCAAGAGTTGCGGTCTTGCACGAAACATACCAATCACCATTAACAAAGTAAATGTCCTCCTAAATTTCCACATCTTTGATGTAGAGGACATTGACTTGTTAATTGGGTACCCGCTCCTTAGATTTCTGAATGGCTTTCAGAGCGGGTACGTTAGGGGTCAACTCGGGAAAAACACAAGCCTTCTAATTCCCTTTGTCGGTTCAGCCAATAGCAAATCAGAACCACAACCCAAAATTGACCCAATAGAGGAGGTAATGGTGGCAGCCCATGCAGAAGCATCACAACCCGATTTAGAAGAAGAGGCTGAGGATTACATCGAAGAGCTAGAAACAAACCCCGATCTAGACGAACCCTTAGAGCTAGATGAATGCGAACCACAACCTAAACCCTCCATAGAACTTAAGCCACTCCCTTCTAGGCTTAAGTATGTCTTCCTTAACGGCAATAGAGACAAACCTGTCATTATTAGCGATCAGCTTTCTGAAGAAGAGACCACTAGACTCATAGCCGTTCTAGAGAAGTATCGCTCTGTCTTAGGATACTCCCTCCAAGACCTTAAGGGGATCAGCCCCGCTCTTTGCACACATCGCATCCCAATAGAACCCGAAGCTATACCCTCGAGAGAGCCTCAAAGGAGGTTAAATAATGCGATGAGAGAAGTAGTAAAGAAGGAGGTTTTGAAGCTCTTGCACGCGGGCATAATCTACCCTGTTCCAAACAGTGAGTGGGTCAGCCCCGTACAAGTAGTACCTAAGAAAGGAGGAATGACGGTCGTTAAAAATGATAATAACAAACTTATCCCACAATGAACCGTCACGGGATGGAGGATGTGCATAGATTACCGAAAACTCAACAAGGCTACAAAGAAAGATCACTTTCCGTTACCATTCATCGATGTGATGCTGGAACGGTTGGCAAAACACTCTTTCTTTTGTTTCCTTGATGGGTATTCAGGTTATCATCAAATCCCGATCCATCCCAACGGCCAAAGTAAGACGACATTTACATGCCCTTACGGGACATATGCATACAGGTGCATGTCTTTTGGCCTATGCAATGCTCCCGCTTCCTTCCGAAGGTGCATGATGTCCATTTTCTCAGACATGATTGAAGAAATCATGGAGGTCTTCATGGACGACTTCTCCGTCTATGGCAAGACCTTTGACGGATGTCTTGATAACCTGGAGCGCGTCTTACGAAGATGCGAAGAAAAACACTTGATCCTAAACTGGGAAAAATGCCACTTTATGGTTAGGGAAGGGATAGTGTTAGGACATAGAGTGTCCGAGCGTGGAATAGAGGTGGATAGAGCTAAGATAGAGGTCATAGAACAGCTCCCACCTCCCACGAATGTTAGAGGAGTGCGCAGTTTCCTTGGTCACGCTGGTTTTTATAGGAGGTTTATACAAGACTTTTTGCAAATTGCTAGGCCTTTAACAAACCTGCTTGCTAAAGACGCACCCTTTGATTTTAATGATGAGTGCTTAGATGCATTTTACTACCTTAAGAAAGCACTTGTCTCTGCGCCAATCATACAACCCCCTGATTGGTCGCTCCCCTTTGAGATAATGTGTGATGCTAGTGATTATGTTGTAGGAGCTGTCTTAGGACAAACTAGAGATAAAAAGCATCATGCTATCTGTTATGCTAGTAAAACACTAACCGGGAGCTCGGCTAAACTATGCAACCACCGAAAAGAACTGTTAGCCATAGTGTTTGCTATAGACAAGTTTAGGTCTTATCTCGGTAGGAGCAAAAGTGATCATTTACACCGATCACGCCGCTCTAAAATACCTATTCACTAAGAAAGACGCTAAACCAAGATTAATAAGGTGGATCTTGCTACTCCAAGAATTTGACTTTGAAATAAAAGATAAAAAGGGAGTAGAAAACTCGGTCGCAGACCACCTTTCTAGGATGCAGGTTGAGGACAAACAAAGTTTGCCCATCAACGATTATCTTCGGGACGACACACTTCTCAAGGTGTCAGCTGCTCACCCATGGTACGCAAACATCGTCAACTACATGGTCTCTGGCTATGTACCACCGGGGGAAGATAAGAAGAAGCTGATCAAAGAAAGTAAGGCACATCTATGGGACGACCCTTACCTCTATAGGGTCTGTCAAGATGGAGTGCTAAGACGGTGTGTTCCAACCGAAGAAGGCATCCAGATTATAAGTAAATGCCATGGGGCTGAATATGGAGGCCATTATGGTGCATTCAGAACCCATGCCAAGATTTGGCAAAGTGGATTCTACTGGCCTACCATGTACGGTGACACCAAGGACTTCATCAAGAAGTGTGAGAGATGCCAACGTCACGGGAATATCAATACCCGTGACGCCATGCCCCTCACAAACAACCTTCAAGTGGAGCTCTTTGATGTCTGGGGGATAGATTACATGGGTCCATTTCCACCATCACAAGGATATGAGTACATACTGGTGGCAGTGGACTATGTATCTAAGTGGGTCGAAGCAATGCCGTGTAAGTCAGCCGACTCAAAGCACGCCAAGGCAATGTTTCATGACACCATCTTCCCAAGGTTCGGCACCTGTGGAGGCATAAACTCCATATACCCTCACGGCCTAGTTTAGGACGACGCGCTGTCACCAGGTCGGCCCATCAAGCTTCAAGACCGATCGGCCCAGGCTGGTCGGACAGCCTAAAACGGGCAAGATTATCAAAGACCGACAAGGAGGACAAGACCTAGCTGAGATAGGAAAGTTTAGACTTATAAAGCATGTAAACTTAGTACCAGATAGGCTAGATCCGACTTGTAACCTTGCTCCCCGTAATATATAAGGAGAGCAAGGACCCCCATGCCTGAAGAGAGAATCTGGCATAACGCACAAACTCACACATCCACATCATAATCGAAATAGAGAGCAGGACTAGGGTTTTACGCATCCTTGCGGCCTGAAAACTGGGTAAACCTCGCGTGATTGTCCTCTGTTTACATCTTGCTTGCAATCTCGTGCGCCTTCCGCCAATCCATTACCGGTCGGGGCATACCCACGGTCGGACTATCGCCGATATTTCGTCGACAGTGGCGCGCCGCAGGGGGGTGCGCACCGAGGTTTCACGTCAAACAAGATGGTTTCCTTCCCGGCTTCCATGACTTTCGAAGCCGGCCTCACTTTCAACTTCGGAACGTTCACTGGACTTCCAACTCAAAGAATCGCTACTACCACTCTCACGCCTCCGGCTATCACGCCAACAATGGCACCAACAATGGTGGCTGCACCAAACCAGATCCAACTCATCCCGACGACCACCGTTGTAGTCCCAACCAATCCACCGCTGATAGTTGACGGCACGGCGTCAACACCTCTGATCGGTCCAAACCCTTCACAAAGGAGGCATGTCAGCAGCACGGATCTACTCCGCTTGATCCATCAACAAGACATGAGGTTACCGAAACCCATGCCAATTTTGAGTCGCTCCGACGACGCGTCAGGCGCGATCTACAGCTCGCGTGACAGCAACATGTTCCCAACTCGTCAATACAGAGTCAACGCAATCGTCGCAGGGTCACTTTTGGGCGTGGCGGACGACCATGTTCACAGTCAACAGATCTACGGCGCCGCATTCATGCAAATCCTCGTGTCGATCGTTCACAACAAAGTAGTGGAAGAAACTCGCAGTGGCTCCGACCACGACCGGCCATTGTTCATAGTGGTCGGAGAGGCCAACCAAGCAGTATACGACAGAGAATCCTGGCCGATATCCAAGATCTAAGAGAGAGGACTTCGCAACAGGCCTCACGGAACAACAGCAGTCCAGCCCCAACGACACAAACCGCTCGGCAAGGCGTATCAGATCGGAGTTACGTGTCAACAGTTCGGCGTAGGAACGCACGCCGCAACGAACGGCGGCGGCGCCAGCGAGAGATTCGACGATCTGGTCGGAACCCACCAACTGCGCCTACTACAGCGGCACAGCAAGAACAATCTCCACAAAACAACACATCCAACGCCCGGCTGTTTGCAAAACGTACCGAGCTAGCCGCTGCCCTTCGCCGTGGCGACCAATCCCAAAGGGATGAACAGCGAAAGTAAAGGCGACGGCAAGAGATTTTAACTGCCATGGCAACGTCAAACGCAACAGAACAAAGGTTGAAACGACCGCACGTACGTTAAACTCAGTCTTCCTCAATGACAAAGGTGTCGGCTCACAGGGCCAGGGCGCTAGCCGACCGACACCAAGACGTAGAAAGAAAACGAAGGGAAGAGCATCAAAAACACATGGCAGCAATCAGAGAGAATCGCCGCAGTTTCGGCATGAACCCATTAAGGGAAGACACGAGGGATTCACCCAACATAGATGAGCCTCGTTGTTGTACCCAACCCATACAGACGACCACGGTATACAAACGTGCTCGGAGTCCTCCTCCCGGTCGGACGGTCCCAAGTGTCCAAACAAACCGTAATGGTTTCATTACCCCGTTCTTGGACAACTTGTTAACTCGAGAACCTAACTGGAGGCTCCCCAGTCCAACACCTCCTGAGGACGGAATACCGCCGCACACTGAGCACGTATTTCCTAATCCTACTAATCTGGCCAACCTACGGCGCATCAGAACAGTCCGATCACCAGGGCGCAAAACATCAGAAGGGATGTTCATCAATGGTGAATGGTACGAAGTGGTGCAAAAGGGAAGCCAATTTGATAAAAACTCAAGCTCCTTAGACTCTTTCACAGATGTACCTTTTCCAAAAAGGACAATCTCAATACCACTCAGAACGGAATAAGTATCTCCGACCATGCCCGACGCCGATATGACCAAGCCCTGGATGATGACGCTGCTTCTCCGCCTCCAGCTCCTCCTGGGCGGAGGAGAGTGCCTTCAGGAACAGGTCGGCGTTCGCGTCCGCCTGCCCCAGTTGCTTGGTGGCCTCGGAATAGAGGTCCCTGACGTGCTGCAGCTCCGCCCTACAGCGGTCGAGCGCAGACGCCAGGGAGTTTGCTGAAACGCTGCTCAGCGAACGCGGCGTGGAGACACTGGCGGTCGCCGCTACCTCTTCCGCCGCCGCCTCCTCCGCCACGACGGGAGCCGCCTGCTCCGCCGCAGCAACGGCAGCTCCGGCCTCCACGACCGGAGCCACCTGCTCGGGGGCCGCAGCCCCCGGTACATCCCTCTGCTCCTCCGCCGCCCTTCTCGCCGCCTCGGTGGCGCCCGCAGCGGAGGTGCCTGCCTCACCTCCAATGGCCAAGAGCGTGTACCTACATTGTGAACGAAAAATAGCGGTTACACCAAAAGAAGAAAACCCCAAGATTAATCAAGGAAAAACTCCAATCCAAGCTCACCTCCTCCGTGGCCTCACCTCCCGAGGGGAGTTCACTGACTCCTCCTCCTCCGCCGGGCGCTTACCATGACGGCGGTCCATCTAGATGGCGGCGACGAGCAAATGCAATCTAAAACCCTAAATTTTGAGGGCAGAAGGAGAGGAGCAAGAACAGAGAATGCGCTGCAGATAGAGAAGTTGTCAGCGCAGGCGCCAATTTATAGAGAGATCGGAGGACTCGAGAAGGCAACCGATGGGATCGTGGGTAATCAAAACCCCGCGGCCCTCTCGTTCCCCAAGAGCACGAAGCGACGAAAAACCGCTCCACTAACACGATATGCATTTATACGTTTCCCTCGCATCGGGAACCCCCCGCGTGCTCGCTGATTCGCGTCGTCAGGTAGTTGGAGCAATTGAGTCACTAACATCTCGATCCCACGCCAACAAACAGAATTGACCCGACCGGAGTCCAAAAGTGTACACCAGATGGACGTGACAGGTCAGTTGCTGATGTACGGTTGCATCAGCAAGCGAATATTTTTTGCTCCACACGCGATCGTGACGTGACACAATGGACGAAAGATAAGTATCCAACATCTCTAATAAATTTTCTATTTTATTCATCCATCCATTTCAAAAGACCACACTTTGGAAAAACCAGTTTTTCACAAATCTTTTTTCTCAAACACGAAGCAAGCCAGGAACGCATCGTCTCTGGTCTCACTCGCTACGTGTTAACAGCACCTCGCTCAAACAACACAGAGTGCGCCAGCGGTCGCTCCCAAAGGAAAAGGGCTCCAAACACTCCGGCACCGTGCTGTTTGTTTAGGATCATCTAATCCCTAAGGCCTAGTCGGCTCTTGAATGAGAAAGAGACTAGTGTTGCTAGCAATTTTTTCTTCTAAATCTATAACAAGCATAACTTAGCCTTCTGCATGATAAGAAAATCTTACACACCACATGACCATTCTTTCAGGAACAAAGGCATGATCAAAGTCCACCACGGGAAGACGGTGGCTCACAGCAAAATACGGATAAGTGCTCTCTTAACCTAACATACATGCCTTCACCAATCTTTTTTCACAAAAGATTTCTTTACACGAACTACTTCAAAGTACGTTCGAAACATCTTTACAAAGCAAAAAGCATCCTCTTTTCTTTGTACCAAATGGCCAAGTATGTCACCCCTCCAACAGAAAACAATCAGTATGCACTGTCTCTGATCAATCCCGCTACATGTTCACAGCTCCAACGCTATACAACACAGGGATGACAGCGGTCGCTTCCAATGGAAATAGGGCCCTAAGTAATTCGGCAAATGCGCTATTCACTATAGGTCATCTACACACCTGAGGACTGATTAACTCTAAGGAGAGGCGATTACCAAAACCATTCTTAAATAATACATCCTGATACAACTTCGTGTCGTAGATTATATCAAATCAATACGATTCAACATACCTCATCAAAACATTCACTCATACCACATTTTCTCTTTGCAGCAACAACTCGAAGAAGCGTTCCAACCCGCTGTAACGAAGTTGCAGTATAGCATCAACATTTCAACCCACAGAATCCGTCAGCTAAGCTGGGATTTTTTCACCAATGATACCGGTTATTCTGGCGCACAAATAGCTAAGCTATTTCATGGGTTTAGATTCAAAACCATGGTCTCACGACCACGGCTGGGACTGAATTAAGTAGCAAAGCTATTTTAACTTAATCATGATGAAGTCATGGCATGGTTCAAACCGACCAGCCCAAATGAAATTTGGCCGGCTCGGTCTCACTCAAAGAGTGGTCGAAACACATAAAGCACGATACTATAGCCGGTCGTCTTTTTTAGACCACGACATAACGTGTTCCACCTCATCTCAGGCTCGGGGACTACGTGGGCCCACATCACCTCAGAGGTGACATGGGCTAGATCCTTCTTTTAGAGCTTGCTGCAACATATACTATCTTACAGCAACCTCGGGGAATACGTGGGCCCACGTCATTTGCATGACTCGGCCTGATCCTTTACTTTACAAAAGAAGTTTAGTTCAAAACTAAGCTCAAACGATGAACAGTTACGACAGATACCATGTGATGGCAGGCATCACATACTAATGAGGGCCCATGTCTCCAGATTTGGGACCCTTTCAAATTTCTTTTTTCTTTTTTCTTTTTCAGGAGCATCATAAATCTTTCGGTCAAACCGAAAACGTCAACCAAGTGAAAGCAAAGAGTGGTCGGAAACACTGGACGGCCCTCCAGCCCTGCTCGGACCACATGTTGAACGTGTGTCCGACCACCCTTTCTCACTTAGCCAAACGAAGACGATGTTTTCCCCTCAAGATCCACGATGCTCGGGGACTAGCTGTGGAGGTATAAACTCCATATACCCTCACGGCCTAGTTTGGGACGACGCGCTGTCACCAGGTCGGCCCATCAAGCTTCAAGACCGATCGGCCCGGGCGGGGGACACCTAAAACGGGCAAGATTATCAAAGACCAACAAGGAGGACAAGACCTAGCTGAGATAGGAAAGTTTAGACTTATAAAGCATGTAAACTTAGTACCAGATAGGCTAGATCCGATTTGTAACCTTGCTCCCCGTAATATATAAGGAGAGCAAGGACCCCCATGCCAGAAGAGAGAATCTGGCATAACGCACAGACTCACACATCCACATCATAATCGAAACAGAGAGCAGGACTAGGGTTTTATGCATCCTTGCGGCCTGAACCTGGGTAAACCTCGCGTGATTGTCCTCTGTTTACATCTTGCTTGCAATCTCGTGCGCCTTTCGCCAATCCATTACCGGTCAGGGCATACCCCTGGTTGGGTCACCGATATTTCGTCGACAGCACCCCAAGGCTAGTCATCAGTGACGGAGGTAGCCACTTCATTGACAGAAGATTACAAGAGTACCAGAAAGGAATGGGGATAAGGCACAATGTGGGTACACCTTATAGCCCCCAGACAAGCGGACAAGCAGAAACTTCGAACAAGCAAATCAAGAATATTCTGCAGAAGACTGTCAATGAGATGGGATCAGCATGGAAATCAAGACTTTCTGATGCACTCTGGGCATACAGGACTACATACAAGACTCCTATTGGTATGACCCCATACCAACTTGTATACGGAAAGACATGCCACCTGCCTGTCGAGCTGGAGCATAGGGCACATTGGGCCATTAAGAGGTGGAATATGGTCCTGCCCTCAGCCGAAAAACATCGGAAGATCCAGATCTCAGAGTTGGAGGAATGGAGAGAACAAGCTTATCATAATGCCAGAATCTACAAGGAGAGAACTAAAAGATGGCATGATAAGCGAATCAAGCAAAAAGAGTTCCATCCGGGGAACAAGGTACTCATGTTCAACTCCAGGGTCAAACTTTTTGGCCATGGAAAGCTAAGAAGCAAATGGGAAGGCCCGTATCTGGTGGTCGATGCCACGACGCATGGAGCCGTGACGGCTCGGGACGACGACGGCAACGTCTTCAAGGTAAATGGCCATCGCCTTAAACTCTTTTATGAACATGATTCCGTACCGAAGAATTAGACATGATAGATTTTACCTTAGATCCTAATCAATAAAATCATGTTTATTTCATTGACATGCTAAACTTTAACATTTTACATTTTTGAAACTCGCATGTCACTTTGCTTGATTAAAAATAAGGGTAGCATAGGAATTTCTAGGAACACTTGAGCACTTGGGAGCTAGTCCCTAGGAGCCGGTGTAGGTCGACCGACCTATGTTTGGCACCCACTCGGACCTAGGGTGGTGCAGCCAAACCAGGGCCTCGGCCTGGTCGACTAGACCCAACTAGGGTCCGGTCGACCGACCAAGAAATTCGCGATTTGAATTCGCGAGAAATCCTTGGAACGGCTAGGGGAGCACGTAGTTCAAATTTGAACTCAAACGACGAAACTTCGCCCGGTCGGCCGGCCGGGAATTTTGGCGATTCAAACTCGGCGAAGGAGCAGGAACGGTGGAGAAGCGTTTCCCAGGACGCCCCCTTTCGAATTCTTTCAAAAATCGCCGAAGCCTTCTCCTCCACCTTGCCTTTAAAAGCCCCTAGGACTCTCCTCTCTTCCCACAACATTCTAGCCAAGTTCATCACCTCCATTGCCCATTTGAGCCGTCCTTGATCATCATCCACCTCGCCATGGCGCCACCCACGAGAAACCACCAAATCGTCCCTCGCCCGGACTCTCCCATGCCGCCGCGATCACTCGCTACCGAAATGGATCACGCCATGGCAGTGCACGTGATCGAGGCACAGCCTCTGGCCATGGTGCCACCCACTGGAGGGCTGCTGGGGAAAAACCCCTAGTCGGCCGACCAACATTTTGGGTCGGCCGACCCGAGGCGTGGTCGCCCGACCACTCCCCAGCGTCCTGCCCAGTCAGGGCCTTCGTCGCGCTCGCTGACGCCCAAAAGGACTCTCGGGAATTCCCCCGCGAGATCCACCACACCAAGGCGACCCACCACGGGTCAATTGGCGATGAAGGACAAGTTGCCCATAGGGGCCCGGGAGGCCCCTGTCGTCGTCTCCTCCAACACCAGGGTTTGCTCGAGCTTCGAGCCATCCCACACGCCTCACTTCCGCCGGATCAAGGGAGCGGGACCGGGGATGGGGAGGACCGTTATCCCACCGCTGGACTCCGACGAGCGCATGGCCCTGAGGGAGTCGAACGACTCCACCAGCGCCTCCATTCGTAGGCACTTGTCTCCGCCTCCCATCAGAGGCCCACCTGGGCACTTTGAGGGGGAGGAGGAAAGGAGCGACATGGAGAAACTTCTCCATGTCACGGCGAATCTGAGGGTGAAGAACGAAACCCTCATGGAGACGGTGGCAGAGCTCAGGATTGCCCACATGGATATGCTAGATGCATTCCGTGACTTGCGCATTAGCAACAATGCGAAGGTCAAGTGGATTGCAAGGGCAATCGGTAGGGAGGATCTACTAGAGATCCCCTCTCCCTGGAATAAATTAGTTTTTAGAGACTAGGCACTTTTGTTTCAAAATTTTCTTAGTTGATTTCCCTTATTGAATTTTAAATTTCCCATCACATTGTAATAGTGCCTAGGAATTTGATTTATAATACAAAGGAAGTTTTGAAAGGAAATGAAAAAGTTTGTCTAACCCTGTTGGTGCACTTTGCCACCAGCAGGGTATGTGTTTTTTCACTTCGTTTTTGCTGTGTCATTTTCATGGTGAACAAAGCCCAAGTGTGGGGGAGTCTGCCGACTCCCCAGAAACACAAAAAAGTGGTGAAACAGGCACGGATTCGAGATGCTGATGGTTCTGCAAGTTGGCACGACGAAGGTCGACCCGATCCATAGGTCGGCCGACCAGCACTTCGTGCCAATTTGGCAAACCGAGTACACCGCGCCAATCGAGACCAAGAGGAGTCGGAACCCAGGCCACGGAGCCTAGGTCCGGTTCGGTCGGCCGGACTGTTGGCTCCGACCCACCAACCCGGCCTCTATGCGAAACACTTGGCGTCTGGGTATGTCCCTCCTACTCTTTTCTCTTTCGTTTCAGTTTTTCCTTATTTGTTTACTTATTAGCTTTAAAAAAATAAATAAAATAATATTAAAATGAAGACTTGCATCTAGAACCTAACAATTGCTTGATCTATGACATTTGGAGACATTTAAGCTTTGCTAACTTTTACTCCCGTATATGATCATGCTTGTGGGTCAAACATTCTTGATAGGACCATCATATTGACTAGGTTGTTGATAAATGTGATATAATTCTCGGCTCATGCTTCATGCCTTTCTATCTAAAGTATTTAGAGGTTTAACATTGAAAAAAATGTCATAAAACCATAGTGTCACTACTCCTCAATAGTGTTGAAATACCCACCAAGGCCATATACATTAGAATTTCAAAAGCCTTCTACATAAGCTACTTGCTTGCATTGAGTTTGGTTAAGACTTGTAGAACCTTTGTTAGAGGTTTGTCGTGGCCCTAAGATCAAGATCCACAGATCACCAAATATGCCGCTTCTAATCCGAAAGTACGCAGCCATGCTACTCCTACCCTGGGAGTACGCATCTAACTACCATTATTATGCTGCTCCTACCCTGGGAGTACGCATCTCACCATTCATCATTATGCTACTCCTACACTGGGAGCACGCATCATCATCCATACCATCATTCTTGTGCTACTTTTACACTGGAAGTACGCACCTTCACCATCTCTATCATATGGGTTGCTCCATGCTCCAAAGTTAGAAAATCTCTCTCAAGTTATCATTTGTTAGGTGAGACACACCCCAAAAAGGCTAGGCATCTATTGAGATAGAGCAAAAAAAAAAAGAAGATAAGAAGAGAGCTAGCCTTGTCTCAATAGAAGTAGAAAGAGAGATAGCATCAAAAGAAGGAGCAACCTCATCCATCATACATCCAATTCCTTTCCATCATCCATTATATTCTTTCACTCCACTTTACATCTTGATCTGGGGACATGATGAGTCTCTGCTGTGGTCCAAGACTTTACTCTCTTAACTAAGACAACACATGCACTGCAAGTATGCTATTCCTTGACATACCTATTGAAGCTCCATATAAAGCCTTATTAGAGATAGGATGTTTTCAAAAGCAAGTACATGATGTGCCTTGGTGAGAATTCATACACCACTTGAGTGGCTAGAGATAGTTTTGAGGAGTAGGAATGACACATGTGCTTTCTTTTCAAAAATTATAAAAACTCTAAGTATTAAGGATATGAAATGAGTAGAGAACTGAGCCTTGAGAACTATTCCATTTGTTTCAACAACTGAAGGATTTATGTTAGACAGTACCACATAACCCACGTGAATGATTTCTGCCTGAGTAAACTTAGTACCTGCTGACATCTCAACAATGTTGTAGTCTACCTTTCTCTCTCTAAACTTTGCTTGAGGACAAGCAAAGACTTAAGTGTGGGGGATCTTGTTGACGGCATTTAGACCCTGTTTTCATCCCATGAAAGCCGTCAACATTGGTCACATTCTAGAGCTACACCCAGCAAACAAGTAGTGATATAGGTGCATTTCACTTGGTTCCACATGTACATGTCACTATTTGGATGCAGGTACAAACAGGTACTACTCAAGCCTGAACAAGCGTGAATGGAGCAAATTTGAGCAAACTTCAAATAAGCAAGCAATACAAGTGACAAGCCGGGACGAACGGGGAAGGCGCCACGTGGGCCAGGGGCCAAAGGCCAGGTCGGCCGACCACCTTTTGGTGGCAGGACACCTTGGCATTGCACCCACTGCCACCTGGACCTTCTAGAAGGCCAGTGGGACCCACCTGTCAGCCAACCCCAGGTCGGCCGACCTGCAGGTGGGCCCCACTTGAGGTCGGTTTGCTTCCACCGCCTTCCTGCACGACTTCCACGTGTCCTACACCGAGCATCGTCCATTCCAAGTCGGTTTGATCCAAGGGTGTAGAAGAGGTGTCACGCGGATCGCTGACGTGGCGCTTGAGTAGGGGCTACTCCATCTCCCCTATAAATACCACCCTATAGCTTAGTCCAAAGTGTACCATGTATCATAGGAAGAGCTTCTATTAAGCTATAGTGTGAGAATAGAGGGAAGAGAGTGAGGAGTTCCAGCGGAGGAGTCCCGGCCTGTCGGGAGTCTTCTTCCAGGAGCGCCTCAGCGGATGCTTGTCTTCTAGTAAGTTTACTATCTAGTTGCTTTCATCTGAGTACTCTTAGTATTTACTTTCTGTCTTAGTTTATCGTAAGTGTACATTCTTTCTGCTGGCACATTGCTCTCTCCTAAGCGAGCGTATGTTAGGCTCTTGAGTGAAGTGCTCTAAACCCTGGCCGTGTTTAGAGTAGTAGAGATAGTGTAGGCGTGGTGTCAAGACTAGATCTGCCAGTGTGAACGTCTAGCTGCACCCAGGAACGCCCACAAGTGAAGTGTGACAGCCTTCCATTGGGACCGAGAAGTTCTCCTGAGCCTGTTGTTAGGTTAGATTGTAGGTCTGCACTGGTGGCCGCTTCAGGGGGTGTTATTTAGCCGCCTGTCTCGCCCATCGGCCACAGCAGAGAGTTAGAGCTAGTTCTCACGTATACTTAGGATAACTAGGTTAGAACCCAAATACTAGAATTACCTCTCTATCCCATCCTAAGCCCTTTGATCATTGCCTGACGGCATCCCTTGGCCTAGTTAGTTCACTTCTCATTCCCTGTGGAAAATACGATACCTGGAATACTCCCGGTGAAGTGCTCCTGTTTGCCACATCTGGTGTCAACAAGGACCTTTTTATCCCACTTTGTAACACCAACCAAGATTAAAAGATGACTTTTAGTCTCGGTTGGTGTTACAAACTAGGATAAATGGTCTTTGTTGTCTATAAAAGAGAATAAATGGTTCCTTTAGTCCCAAATTTTAACACAAGTGGGACTAAAGGTGTGAACCGAAAGCTATTTTCTCTACTAGTGTTTCTTGTTTTGGTTTGCAGAAATGTAAACTGGATTCGAGGCTACGATGGCCAAAGTTCACGTGACAAACTAGCAAAATTCGCACTAACGATGCACTATCTCACGGCACTGGGATGTGCCATGTAGATCGCACGATGTGTGATGTCTAGAAATCCTTGATACATCTAATTAACTAACAACCAGTAAAGTGAAGCCACACTGCCTAGGCCCAATTTTGTGCAGATCCACTCAGTAAACTTTTTTTAGATAATGGATAAAAAATCTGGCTTCATCTATGCAAGGATAGCATCAGGCCAATTATTACAGACTCCACACGCGTTTAAAAAGTTCATCTATAGCACACAATCCACACACGCCGCAAAAGGATCAAGCAAAAGTGAAACAACCTGATTTCCGCGAAGGGAAATCCACAGATTGAAGTGTAATATGACCGTTTAAATCACATTACCCGAATTCCAGTTGAGTACCAAATCCATACAACGATTAAAGAGAGTACAATAGTACGGGATTACAATAATTTATTACATCGCCACACTGGCGGAAACATGAAATATAAAGCAAAAAGAACAGCTTGAGGATGCGGAAGACTTCAACTCCAAACGACTCGAGCGTAGAACGAAACCCTCAGTCTGAGTACTCGTCAGAGTAGTACGAACCATCCGTACCTGTGTGCCAAAGTATCAGTACGATATGTACTGGCCACTCTCACTCTATGCATTGCTTTGGTGGAATTGGATGCAATTAAGGATATAACAAAGAGGCCTATATATATGGGCTGTGGTTTTCTATGCAGCGTTGGTCAAGTTTTAATTATAACAAGTATGTAATTAAGTTCATCAGGTTATCATCATTCCCACACACCATCCCATATCCCACACCAATCCATCATCATCTCAATCTCATCCTCACAGGGCGACTAAGGCCGACTCCCTCTCGGCCCGTCTCAGCGGTCCACGACCGGATATCCATCCTCATGCCAACACCATACCAGGGGGAGAAAAGAAGACTCATCTCTCTATCTAGTGAGACAGAACACAGGACAGGTCCATAGCCTACAAGTAGGCTTATGTATCGATCGATCAACCAGACACTCTGCAGAGGTTCTACAACCCACAAGATCACCCTCATCGGCGAGCGCTCGCCTAGGCGATACCGACTGCTTGCTATAATAGAACGATGCCACCCTACCTCTCAGTCCTGGAATACCCCAAGTACCTCTGGAGTAACTGAAACTGTGAAGTCACGTTCCCGATCCCGAATAGGGGGCCATGATCGTCTCGGGAGGGTGTGAGTCCACCAATGCCCTTACCTCCCTACACATCTCGCCTAGTAGTAGTGGCACCGCGCTGCAAGTAGTCCATCATCTCCCCATTACAAGGAACATGTGGTCTCGTAAAGGAGTCCTGAAGAAACCGAGTACTAGTAAGTCCTTAGGGATGACCAAGCCGGGATGTCTCCAACAGGGTTACCGTTCGGGTGCCATCCTGACACCACGTGCCACCACAGCACCTTCTCCCTGAGCGGCCCACGACAAGCCCACACTCAGGGGTTTCCCCAACCACCACTATACCCGCCACAGGTATCCGCACAGGAATGTCCAGTCCATCCCAGGGCAAGACTCGCTGCATAAGCTCGTCGTATATCCCGACTTGTCGACACAACCCTCACCTCCACGCACCCAAGACTCACGCAGCACTCTCTCCCAGGGTTAACCATTGCGGCACCACGTGCCTTAGTCCATAAATAAACAGTGGTTCCCACCACGCATCACATCAATGATATAAAGCGTAGTAGAAATAAATAGCAGCAAGTATACGAGTGTGCGTCTAGCCTATCAGCGGGTGAGCAGGGGTAAGGTTTCATCAAGGTAGTGGCCATCAAGTAAGAACTACCATGCAATCCTATCACAGATTAAATATAACAGAAATATAAAGCACTAGCAATACTATTCATTAGCCATACGTAATGGGATCTACGGGGATGGGTGAGATGTGGCACCTTCAGAGTAGTCGTCGCCGAGCTCTTCCCTGTATTCGCGGTCCCCGTCAGACAGTTCCTCGCTCGACTCTGAAACGAGACATAATGGTCGCGTTAGCGACCCTATAGAGTTTGCACAAAGAACAAATGAACCGCAAAAAGATCCAAATGCACTCATAGAATGGCTTATGACATGGGGCTCGATTTTAGATGAATTTACATATAAAGATCATCATTTTTGGAGCTCGTATGAATTAGTTATGAATTTCCGAAGTTTATACTATTTTCTGAAAGAGATAAAAGGCTGATTATTCTGGTGGCGACACGTGTCAGCTCCTGGTTTCATCCACGTGGCGCTGTGGGTCCAAGCTGACGTGGCAAAGGTGATGATGTGGCGGCTGACATCATCGCTGACAGGTGGGACCATGCTGACGTCACTGCTGACAAGTGGGGTCCATGCTGACGTCAGCGTTGACCAGTCAATGGTCAACTGGGCCGTTAGTGGGCCGGTAATGGGCCGTTAGTGGGCCTGGCGGGCCGAACCGGGCCGGGCGTGGGCCGGGCCGGGCCCGCCACGTGTCGGGCGTTGGCGCGTCCATGTGTCTAACCGGGCCGCGACCGGGCTGTGGTCTACCACTCCGGTTCACGGTGGACGTTTTACTGTAGGGTCCACATGTCTGACCCGCGGTCTTCATGAGCCGGTTCCACGGAGCTAAGCGAATCAAGGGCGCGGGTTCACAAGATCGGTGTATGACGGTCACGCGTCTGGGGGCCCACCGTCAGTGGCTCGGTCCCCATGGACCGCGTTCACCCAACACCGCCCATCTCCTTCCCCTTCCCCCAGCGCACCTCCATGGCCGCGACGGGCATGGCCGGCGGCATGGTTACGCCGGCGCCGTGGTGCTCCCCGTCCCCGAACCGGCGTGCGCACGGGCATCAAGGCCCCAAGGCGACACCGTCTAGGTAACCCAGGGTCCAGCGGCTCGTTCAACACGGCCGGCCACGGCGGCGGCATAGCGACGATGGCGGCGCTCGGCAACAAGGGCAGGTGAAGGCCTTTTCCATCAATTGACGCTGCAAGCGCTCGATTGGGGTCACCAGGAGGGCAGCCGGCTCGACGGCGGCGACCAAATCTCCATGACGGCGTCCGCGCGAGGATCGTGTCCGCGGCGGAGCTCCGGAGAGCATGGCGGCGCGTCGGTCAAGTCACAGCAACCGTCTCGGGTTCCATCTTCTACGGGGCTGGGTGCGGCGCACCAAGGCGAGTCTCGACGGCCAAGTCTCGCAGCGCGAGGTGGCCGGAGTCAAGCACGGCAACCGCGCCACGGCGGCGCTCCACGGCTCACCGGCGGTGGCATGCTCCGCCGACCGAGGGCCTTCCGGGGTCCTTTACGTCATCTAGCAGGCGCACCGAGTGCGCAACGACGTGGTGCACCCAAATCCGAGGCGTCCGGGCTTGTCCGTGGCTCCGGCGGGCGGAGCATGACCTCGCCATGGGTGGCATGTCCATGGCGGGCGCGCGGGGTGTGTCAACAGGTCCGGCGTCCTCCGACGCCGTGGTTCCGAGGGGCTAGGGCATGCATTGCTCGGGTGCGTGCGGTGTCCAAGAGCCGGAACGGCTCGGCCTACACGCACGAGGCGCCATGGCCTTGAAGCAGGGCATGGGAGAGGATGAGCGGCGCGAGAGGAGGTCCTCACCGTGCCGTGTAGGTGAGCAAAGCTTAGCGGCGTGGTACGAGCTTCGCGTGGTGTAGTCGACGGCGAGGTTGAGGACGGAGAAGCAGCGGCTCTTGGTTCGGCTTCTCGGCAACGGCAACCCCTCCGGTGACCTCCTCTTCCCGGTCCGGCGGCTCACCGGTGGTCTTCTTCCTCTCTCCGCCTCCCTTCTTCCCCGCTCCTCCCCTTCCTCCTCCGATTCAAGGTGGTCAGTGGTGGATTGCGAGGCCGCAATCGCGGCGGCGGTGGACAGGGAACCCTAGGGACCGGGGCTTGGTTTTATAGGACGGCGACGGCGCGGTTGGACGACGATGGCGGCACTAGCGCGATCAAGCGGCGTAGGGGCATTCCACGTCGCGTCGGAGCACGGGCGGGGCCGGTGTGTCAGCGGGCGAACGGCTAGGGCGCCCGCGTTGGCGTCCGCGCGCGCTCTCCCCGAGATTGGCCGGGCGACAGTGCCATGTGCACGGGCGCGCGCGAGAGGAAAAGCGCCGCGGCCGTGGGGGTTTTTCGCCAAGGCTGTCGGGGGAGTGCGGTCCAGGTGGCGGTGTCGTCGGGCGTTGATGCGGAGGGAGCGGCATCGAACGGCGGCGGCTTCTTCTTGGCGCCCAAGATTTCCCGGTCAAAAGCAAAGGACGGAATAAAGCAGAGAAGGCGGTCTCGGCTGGCTTATGACAGGTGGGCCCGCCCCGGGAGGGAGCGCGTCGCTCCGCTGTCGCGTAGCGGAGGCGGTGGCTTCGGCTTCCTCTTGGGCTGGCGTGGTTAGTGGGCCGGATCAGTTGGTCGGGCCAAAATGCAAGGAAGGAAGAGGAAGGGTTAGCGGGCCGGCTCGGTTAGGCTCAGCTTTGGGCTGTTCGGTCGCGCTAGAAAAAGGGAGAGGAGGAGAGTTGGTTAGCGGGCCGGGTTAGGTTAGCGAGCCGAATTGCTTTAGGTTTTTCCTTTTCCATTTCTTTTTCTTTTCCTTTTCTCGGTTTGGCTTTTGGGCATGTGTATGGGTGTATTTTCATGCCAAGTCTCATGTAGTATTTGCATGGTGGTCTTAAGTGGTCATAGGCTAAGTTAGGGAATTATTCCCTTAACATTATTACATATTGCACATTTATTTATTATATAAATAAATATGTTGTTGGTTTATTATTCAATACAAAAGAACCAAAGAAAATTCAAATCAACACAAGTTAATAATTGCATAAAAGTAAAATGCTCATGCTTCTAATGGGTTCATTAGGCAAGCTTTAGGTGTTTCAACTACATGACACTCAACATTACATAGGTTTTAAGAAAAAAAAAATTTGTAGTTGTGAATTTTGGTTGTTGGGATTTTCCGGGTTGTTACAAATCCTACCCCCTATGAGAATCTCGACCCGAGATTTAAAGAGTAACGTACCCATCAAAGAGGTAAGGATACTGCACACGTAGGCTGGATTCCATCTCCCAAGTAGCTTCACGTTCGGTGTGGTTGCTCCACCGAACCTTGCACATAGGAATGGCCTTGTCATGAGTTTCTTTGGTGTCCCAACCTAGAATTTTGGTGGGATGTTCTTTGTACTCAAGCGTGCTCGCAAGTCTAGAGCTTCGGTGGAACTTCTTCTATATCGCGAGTCTCGGGCACTTACGCAGTTGTGACACATGAAACACAGGGTGCACTCTTGACAGCTCAGGTGGTAGTTCAACTCTGTAAGCAAGTGTACCAATTCTCTCGCTGATTCTGTAGGGACCGATATACCTCGGTGCAAGCTTCCCTTTTACACGGAATCTGATAGAACCTCGAAGCGGGGATACTTTGAGGTAGACTTGATCCCCATCTTCAAACTCGAGCTCTCTACGCCTCTTGTCTGCGTAGCTCTTGTAGCGGCTTTGGGCGATCCTCAGATTCTCTCTAACTTGAGCTACACCTTCTTCAGCTTCTTTGATCGTAGCAGGGCCAAAGAATGAGCGTTCACCAGGGTGTGACCACATGAGTGGGGTCTTGCAAGGTCTGCCATACAAAGCTTCAAAGGGTGACATCTTGATGCTTGCTTGATAGCTGTTGTTGTAGGAGAACTCAGCGAAAGGCAGGCACTTCTCCCAATCTTTGCCAAAATTCAACACACTAGCGCGGAGCATGTCTTCAAGGATCTGATTGACTCGTTCAGTCTGTCCATCGGTTTGTGGATGATACGCTGTGCTAAAGTCAAGCTGGCTCCCAATGGCATCGTGAAGGGCTTTCCAGAATCGGGACACAAATTGAGGTCCACGATCAGACACAATACTAGACGGGGCCCCATGAAGTCTCAGAATGTGCCCTATGTACAGATCTGCTAGCTTTTCAGGCCCAGTGGTAGTCTTGACTGGTATAAAGTGGGCAACCTTGGTTAGTCGGTCGACTATCACCCAAATAGAATCATTGCCATGCTGGGAACGGGGCAAACCAGATATGAAATCCATGGTTATGCACTCCCATTTCCATTCTGGTACATCAAGAGGTTTTAGCAGACCTGCGGGCCTCTTGTGCTCAGCTTTGACTCTGTTGCAAGTGTCACATCGGGCCACATGCCCAGCAATGTCAGTTTTCATGCCTTTCCACCAAAAGTGCTTCCTCAGGTCTTGGTACATCTTGGAACCTCCAGGGGTGAATGTTGTACTTGGAATTATGAGCCTCCTTCGAATCTCCTCTCGTAGTGCGGTCGGATGGTACACGATTCTGTCTTTGAACCAGATGGTTCCCTGGTCATCTTCACGATGGTTGGTCTTGTAACCAAGCTTCATCAGCCCACGAAAGTAATCAATCTCAAAGACACTCCTTCGGGCCTTACGGACCTTGTCGGTGAGGTTATACTCAACCCGTAGCTCATTCGGCAAAGCCATGTGGTAGAATCTCCAGTGAAATCTTCAAGTTCTTGCCCGAGCTCGGGGAGGCACCGATTCGTGATCAAGGTGTGGCAATAGCTTTTGCGGGGCCGAGAGCGTCCGCAACTACATTAGCTTTCCCCGGATGATAGTGAATCTCCGTGTCATAGTCTTTGATCGGTTCTAGCCATCTGCTTGCCTCATGTTCAGTCTTCTTGTGTGAAGAAGTACTTCAAGCTCTTGTGATCAGTGTAGATATCACACTTGTTGCCTATCAAGTAGTGTCTCCAGATCTTCAGAGCATGCACAACGGCAGCGAGCTCGAGATCATGGGTTGGATAGCGTTGCTCATGGTCTTTCAGCTGTCGGGAAGCATAGGCAATGACCTTCCCATCTTGCATCAATACACAGCCAAGTCCTTGACGTGATGCGTCACAGTAGACTACGAAGTCTTTGGTGATATCAGGTAAGGCTAGCACAGGTGTGGTAGTCAGCTTCTCTTTCATTGTTTGAAAGCTCTGTTCGCACTCGGGCGTCCATTCAAACTCCTTGGTCTTCTTCAGGAGGTTGGTCATTGGGCGAGCTATCTTGGAGAAGTTCTCAATGAATCGGCGATAATATCCACCAATCCCAAGAAACTTCTAACTTCGGTTACACCGCGGGGTTGTTCCCACTCTTTCACGGCTTCGATCTTGGCGGGATCTACAAACTACACCATCGCCAGAAAGTACATGGCCTAGAAAGGCAACTTCTTGAGCCAAAACTCACATTTGCTGAACTTGGCGTATAGCAGTCTTTGCTCAACCTCTCAAGCACGGTCCTCGATGTTGCTCATGTTCTTCACGGTCTTGGAGTATATGAGGATGTCATCAATGAATACCACCACAAAGTGATCTAGCTCCTCCATAAACACCTTGTTCATCATGTTCATAAAGTAGGCCGGGCATTAGTGAGTCCGAAGGACACCACCGTGAATTCATACTGCCCATACCTAGTAACAAAGGCGGTCTTTGGAATGTCTTCTTCTCTAATCTTCATCTCGGTGGTAGCCTCGATCTCGATCGATCTTGGAGAAGTATTTGGCTCCACGGAGTTGATCTAGCAGTCATCAATTCTTGGCGAGAGGATACTTGTTCTTGATTGTCACAAAGATTCAAGCTTCTGTAATCAATGCACATCCTCATTGAGCCATCTTTCTTCTTGACAAACAAGACAGGAGATCCCCAGGGTGAGGCACTAGGCCGAATGTACCCTTTTTCGGTAAGCTCCTTCAACTGTTTCTTAAGCTCTTCTAGTTCGTCCACCGACATGCGGTACGGTCGCTTAGCAATTGGACCAAGTCCGGCAAGAGGTCGATCACGAACTCCACATCTCTCGTCCGGAGGCATGCACCGGCAATTCTTCTGGAAACACATCGGCGTAATCCCTAACCACTGGTACATCATCAACTGTCTTGGCTTCTGTCTGTGATTCTGCTTTGGCTTTGAGGGCACATAGGAGAGAAGTGGTCTTTTCTGTCTGGGGTTCACATCGAACGGCTTGCCCAGTGGGGTGTGTCAATTGGATGTATCTAGGGGAGCAGGATATTACACCATGGTGTCTGGTTAGCCAGTCCATCCCTAGGATGACATCTAGGTTTGTGGAGGGTAGCAGGGTAAGGTTGGCTTTGAAGACAAGACCCTCAATTGTGAGACTCACTCCCTTACAGACTTGGGTACTCTTAAGATCTCCCATAGGTGAGCTAGTGATAATGGGCTTTAGGCGAGGAGTTACAGGTATATTATGCTCACGTGCAAACTTAGATGATATGTATGAACATGTAGCTCCAGAATCAAAAAGTACAGATGCCTTAATGCCATTAACCATAAACATACCGTGGACGACGTCAGGGGCAGCCTGAGCATCCTCAGCGTTGAGGTGGGTCAGGCGTCCACGAGTGGCAGAACGTGGTGCAGAGCCACGGTACTGCGACTTCTGAGCTCCAGGGGTGGCCTTGTCATTGTTGGGGCACTCAGCAACCTTGTGGCCGGGTTTCCCACAACCGAAGCACGTTGGAAGCGCACCGCCTGTGGGGGTTGGCGCGGAGGACCTCCAGTTGCCAGTGCTTGGTGTGGACTGGTTCTGCGTGGTACGGTCGCACGAAGTACGGGAGCGGTCCCTGTTGTCCCTGTTGTAGCGGTCTGAGTGAGAACGGTGTGTGGAGTATGATCCTCCCTTCCTGCTTGAGCCAGGGGCTGCATCCTTGACATAGCGAGAGCGGCCAGTCGAGCGTGCATCCCGGCGAGACTTCTTGCGATCATGGTCACGATGCGATCCTTCAAACCTGCGCTTCTTCCCCCTGTGCTCTTCTCCAGCTTCAGCACGATCCTTCTCGATCTGAATGCAGCGATCGATTAGCTCACGCAGAGTGTAGCAGTTGATACCTGCCAGGAGAACCTTGATGCGGGAGTTCAACCCCTTCCTGTAGATACGAATCTTCTCTTTCTCAGAGGCCGCAACCTCAGGAGGTGCGTATCGCAGCAGGTTGGTAAAGCGGGTCGTGTACTCGTTGATCCGGTCACTGCCCATCCTGATCTCATGGAACTCATCCGCTTTTGCCTCCAAGACTCCCTCAGGGACGTGGAATTCTAGGAATGCTTCCACAAACTCGTCCCAAGAGATGTTGGCAGGGTCTTCATGCACGGCACAGTAACTGTCCCACCAGGAGCGTGCTGCCCCAATGAGCTGGTGGGTGGCGAGGACGACGCACTCTTCATCGGTGCGAGTAGTAGCGTCAAGCTTCTTCTCTATCTCCCTCAACCAATCATCGGCGGCGAGTGCGTTGTCATCGGTGTTGTCGAAGGTGGGTGGCCTCGCTTGATAAATCCTTCCAGGCTTCCTCTCGAAAGTCATCATGATGACCTCCTTGGCGACGGTTTGCTCCATCGGCAATGGCTGCCAAGAGCCGGGTCTGCGAGCACTGGCAACCGTATCTGCTGAGCCATCACCTCAGCCAGAGTTGGTGGCGGTGGAGGTGGATTTGGCGGCGGGTTTGGTGGCGGATTTGGTGGCAGATTTGGTGGCGGGTTTGGTGGCGGATTTGGTGGCGGGTTTGGTGGCGGATTTGGCTGTTGGTTCTCATTGCCTCCTCCATTGAGCACGTCTGCAGGCGGAGTGTGCTCACGGTAGTCATCGCCTCCCAAGTTGAGGTTGCGTCCACCAACGCGCCCACGGCCATGTCCACGTGCGGAGCACGGCCACGACCACGGGCACCACCACGAGCACCGCGTCCCGGGTTAGGCACAAGGGACGGTGCACGGTTGTTCGACGAGTAGAGCGGCGGGTCGACATCTCGTGACACGAGGCCATAAAGATTTAGTACTCGGTAATAAGTTGTAATTAATTCAATATAATTAGATGATTTCAACGATTTAAGGAAAAACATTTATTCTACCCAACACTCATACAAAGAAGCGATAAAATCCATAAAATGCGATAAAAACCGATCACTCATTACATGGGTGGAATAAAAATGTTATGATATGATAATAATAGTGCCGACACGGCTCGTTCTACGCATGGTAACTCATGGGGGTACATCTTGACTCATACTTCTCATGGGATACATCATGACAGCTCACATCTCACATGACTCATGACTGATGACAACTCAGCTAAACTAGAATATGACGCTTGACCGTGCTGGGTCCGACACACTCACACCTACTCCTGGTGGTGAACTGCTGACGGAACACGCTCGCCAGAAAGTCTTATCTCTGTCCAGGTCTTGCGAAGGCGCTTGACGTAGGCGAGAGCCTCGGCGTGCTCCTCAGTGGGCTTCACTCCAGCAGCTGTGGGGCAGTCCTTGAAGTTTAGAGTCGATTCGCCGAGCTTGAACGTCTCCTTCTGAGGCTGCACGCGCTTGTGTGGGGCAACTGCTTCTGAATTTCTTCGAGCTCCATGCGTCGCTTCTTGTCAGACACGGTCCAAGCTTCTTAGGTCAACTTGAGCTTCTCACGGAGAAACTCGTTCATCCTCATAGTGTTGATGAGGTGACCCTGGTTTCTCATGGCCTTGACCTTCTCGCCCCTTCAGCTCTCTTCGGGTCGGGATGTTGTTGCCGAGAGTGTGCATCTCGCACTCCATAGCTTCTTGATCGCTCTCGCTCACCGGCTAAGGCTGCACTCCTATCCTGAGGTCTCTCTCGGCTCTAGGACCTTGCGGTCTAAGTACACATTCCCGTTGCCGATGTCTCGCGGTCTTGAACTCGGAGGTCGGCTATTTCGGTCTTGTGTTTGATTGCTTGGCGGGCGAGGCGGTCTTGCGGTCCTAGCTACCGTCTCTCATAGCTCGGCATTTTCTTCGCCTTCCTTGGCTAGCCTCTCCCGGTGATCCAAGCAAGAGACCACGGTAGCTACGGTTCCTCCGCTCACCCCTCAATGTACCGATCCCGGTTCACCGTGGTAACCAGAGGCACGAAGACAGGGGTCAACCTCAAAGCCGGCTCGTGAAGGCCTCGACAACTTGCGCTTCGGGGGCAAGCTCAAGGCGAGGGCCCGAGGGAGTAGGCGAAACTCGCCGTCGCAAGTAGAGGTAGTGGTCTCGCGAAGACGCGCGGAGAGCTTTGTGGGCAACTGATTGAATCCCCTCTTCACATGACTCGTCCACTGACATCTCAGTGAAGGCGGTTACTGAGGGCAAGATCAGACTTGCAGGTACTTCCACCCTGGTGACGACGTAGCCCTTGATTCCTCCATCCTCCCCTGGCTGTCCTGAGCAGACGTACTTGATCTCGTCAACAGGGACTTCTAGGGTCTTCAAGACTCGGTAGAGGGTTAAGGAGAAACCCCGGGCATCTTCCCCATGTAGGTCGGGTTGAGGGTGGGGTAGGGTGGTGAAGGCCCGACTGGAGGGTTTCCTAGGCTCGTCATCTGCAGGTTTCATGGGAAAATTCGGTCAGCAAGTCATAGATAAGCCATGCATAAAAAGAGATGCAATGGTCGGTAATATAACCGAGAGAAAGGCTGGTTTATCCTGTTCTAACGTCCATCTCTACGGGTTTCGTCCTAAGGTCAAGTAGGGAGCTGATACCAACTGAAACAACCTGATTTCCGCGAAGGGAAATCCACAGATTGAAGTGTAATATGACCGTTTAAATCACATTACCCGAATTCCAGTTGAGTACCAAATCCATACAATGATTAAAGAGAGTACAATAGTACGGGATTACAATAATTTATTACATCGCCACACCGGCGGAAACATGAAATATAAAGCAAAAAGAACAAATTGAGGATGCGGAAGACTTCAACTCCAAACGACTCGAGCGTAGAACGAAACCCTCGGTCGAGTACTCGTCGAGTAGTACGAACCATCCGTACTGTGTGCCAAAGTATCAGTACGATATGTACTGGCCACTCTCACCCTATGCATTGCTTTGGTGGAATTGGATGCAATTAAGGATATAACAAAGAGGCCTATATATATGGGCTGTGGTTTTCTATGCAGCGTTGGTCAAGTTTTAATTATAACAAGTATGTAATTAAGTTCATCAGGTTATCATCATTCCCACACACCATCCCATATCCCACACCAATCCATCATCATCTCAATCTCATCCTCACAGGGCGACTAAGGCCGACTCCCTCTCGGCCCGTCTCGGCGGTCCACGACCCAGGATATCCATCCTCATGCCGACACCATACCGGGGGAGAAAAGAAGACTCATCTCTCTATCTAGTGAGACGAAACACGGGACAGTCCATAGCCTACAAGTAGGCTTATGTATCGATCGATCAACCAGACACTCTGCAGAGGTTCTACAACCCACAAGATCACCCTCATCGGCGAGCGCTTGCCTAGGCGATACCGACTGCTTGCTATAATAGAACGATGCCACCCTACCTCTCAGTCCTGGAATACCCCAAGTACCTGCGGAGTAACCGAAACGGTGAAGTCACGTTCCCGATCCCGAATAGGGGGCCATGATCGTCTCGGGAGGGTGTGAGTCCACCAATGCCCTTACCTCCCTACACATCTCGCCTAGTAGTAGTGGCACCGCGCTACCAAGTAGTCCAAACCGTCTCCCCATTACAAGGAACATGTGGTCTGTAAAGGAGTCCTGAAGAAACTGAGTACTAGTAAGTCCTTAGGGATGACCAAGCCGGGATGTCTCAAACAGGGTTACCGTTCGGGTGCCATCCTGACACCACGTGCCACCACAGCACCTTCTCCCTGAGTGGCCCACAACAAGCCCACACTCAGGGGTTTCCCCAACCACCAGTATACCCGCCACAGGTATCCGCACAGGAATGTCCAGTCCATCCCAGGGCAAGACTCGCTGCATAAGCTCGTCGTATATCCCGGCTTGTCGACACAACCCTCACCTCCACGCACCCAAGACTCACGCAGCACTCTCTCCCAGGGTTAACCATTGCGGCACCACGTGCCTTAGTCCATAAATAAACAGTGGTTCCCACCACGCATCACATCAATGATATAAAGCATAGTAGAAATAAATAGCAGCAAGTATACAAGTGTGCGTCTAGCCTATCAGCGGGTGAGCAGGGGTAAGGTTTCGTCAAGGTAGTGGCCATCAAGTAAGAACTACCATGCAATCCTATCACAGATTAAATATAACAGAAATATAAAGCACTAGCAATACTATTCATTAGCCATGCGTAATGGGATCTACGGGGATGGGTGAGATGTGGCACCTTCGAGTAGTCGTCGCCGAGCTCTTCCCCGTATTCGCGGTCCCCGTCGACGGTTCCTCGCTCGACTCGAACGAGACATAATGGTCGCGTTAGCGACCCTATAGAGTTTGCACAAAGAACAAATGAACTGCAAAAAGATCCAAATGCACTCATAGAATGGCTTATGACATGGGGCTCGATTTTAGATGAATTTACATATAAAGATCATCATTTTTGGAGCTCGTATGAATTAGTTATGAATTTCTGAAGTTTATACTATTTTCGAAAAAGATAAAAGGCTTATTATTCGGTGGCGACACGTGTCGGCTCGGTTTCATCCACGTGGCGCCGTGGGTCCAAGCGACGTGGCAAAGGTGATGATGTGGCGGCCGACATCATCGCCGACAGTGGGACCATGCGACGTCACTGGCGACAAGTGGGGTCCACGGCGACGTCGGCGTTGACCGGTCAATGGTCAACGGGCCGTTAAGCGGGCGGTAATGGGCCGTTAGTGGGCACGGCGGGCCGAACCGGGCCGGCGTGGGCCGGGCCGGGCCCGCCACGTGTCGGGCGTTGGCGCGTCCATGTGTCTAACCGGGCCGCGACCGGGCTGTGGTCTACCACTCCGGTTCACGGTGGACGTTTTACTGTAGGGTCCACATGTCTGGCCCGCGGTCTTCATGAGCCGGTTCCATGGAGCTAAACGAATCAAGGGCGCGGGTTCACAAGATCGGTGCATGACGGTCACGCGTCTGGGGGCCCACCGTCAGTGGCTCGGTCCCCATGGACCGCGTTCACCCAACACCGCCCATCTCCTTCCCCTTCCCCCAGCGCACCTCCATGGCCGCGACGGGCATGGCCGGCGGCATGGTTCTGCGCCCGGGCGCCGTGGTGCTCCCCCGTCTGAACCGGCGTGCGCACGGGCATCAAGGCCCCAAGGCGACACCGTCTAGGTAACCCAGGGTCCAGCGGCTCGTTCAACACGGCCGGCCACGGCGGCGGCATAGCGACGATGGCGGCGCTCGGCAACAAGGGCAGGTGAAGGCCATTTCCATCAATTGACGCTGCAAGAGCTCGATTGGGGTCACCAGGAGGGCAGCCGGCTCGACGGCGGTGACCAAATCTCCACGACGGCCTCCGCGCGAGGATCGTGTCCGCGGCGGAGCTCCGGAGAGCATGGCGGCGCGTCGGTCAAGTCACAGCAACCGTCTCGGGTTCCATCTTCTACGGGGCTGGGTGCGGCGCACCAAGGCGAGTCTCGACGGCCAAGTCTCGCAGCGCGAGGTGGCCAGAGTCAAGCACGGCAATCGCGCCACGGCGGCGCTCCACGGCTCATCGGCGGTGGCATGCTCCGCCGACCGAGGGCCTTCCGGGGTCCTTTACGTCATCTAGCAGGCGCACCGAGTGCGCAACGACGTGGTGCACCCAAATCCGAGGCGTCCAGGCTTGTCCGTGGCTCCGGCAGGGCGGAGCATGACCTCACCATGGGTGGCATGTCCATGGCGGGCGCAGGGTGGTCAACAGGTCCGGCGTCCTCCGACGCTGTGGTTCCAGGGGGCTTGGCTGTCTGTGCTTGGGTGCGTGCGGTGTCCAAGAGCCGGGAACGGCTCGGCCTACGCGCACGAGGCGCCATGGCCTTGAAGCAGGGCATGGGAGAGGATGAGCGGCGCGAGAGGAGGTCCTCACCGTGCCGTGTAGGTGAGCAAAGCTTAGCGGCGTGGTACGAGCTTCGCGTGGTGTAGTCGACGGCGAGGTTGAGGACGGAGAAGTGTTGACGGTCGTTAAGTATCAATTTTATACCGTCAACGCAGCAAGAGAAAGGACTAATATGAGTTCACCTGTTAGATATAAGGGTTACACCGACGGAATTCCACGAGTTTTGGTGATTGTCTATTTTTCGCGGGGGTTATCGAGAAAGAGAACCAAAGGAGGCCCACATGTCATGATTACATAGAGATAAAGACCGAACGGGTAAAATTGTATAATCTAGAAGACTCCGAGAAGGCAAACCACGGAAGCCTGGGGCCCACTGCGGGGGTGGCCGGTCGGCCGACCAGGGGAGTCGGCCGACTCCCCACCTCCACCAATCAGGGTGGAGTCTCGTGGATCTGCCTCCACCGCCTTTGAGGATGAATAATTATCGTCCATTTAGGTCGGTTTGATCCGAGGGCTGTGGTTAATCCTAGGGGGCTATATATTCGAGCCCCCGGCCCCTGGTGAAACCCTAATTCATTCCCAATTCATTCAAGAGTTCATTCTCTCATCAGAATTCAGAGAAGCCAGAGCCACCATCTCAATTAGAGCTCCATAGTTTAGTAGCATAGCTACATAGGAATAGATCTAGAGGGAATCAAGCCTAGCTTGGAGTCCGGATCTGTCGGAGTTCTTGGTAATTCCCTCTACATTCTTGTAATATTCATCATTGTTCGTGATACTATGAGTAATACTTTATTCTATTCTATTATATCGAGACTTGACTTTGCTCTATTTGATTATGTTCTCAATTATATCGTTCTTAGTTTACTTTGATTATATGTTTAGCATAGTTGGACTAGAATGATGTTTATGCATAGGATCGTATAGCGCTTGCTCATTAGGCCAATGGGTGAGTGGTAGATATTGTGTAGGCATGGTGCCTATACCGTATTTATCTCGATTGCACCCTATATTCGGATCGTGAGGTAGATCGCGGGAGTGACAATCTGTTGAGTCCTTTGTAGCCCTTCTCCCGAGTATAGGTCTAGCAGAACAAACCTATTACATTGAAGTCATTGCTATGTCTCTTGTCTTCTCTCCGGTAATATCACTATGCATAGATGTAACCTTTTCCCGCCATGATTGCTAGATGTTCTTGCACTAATCATTGTATGCTTTGACTTTATAGTTAGAATAACATAGGATTATACCCTAGATCGTCCTAGTCCATGCTAGTGTTATAAGCTTAGAGTGCTAAGTTGAGATGGCTTATTACTATTATTTTATGTGGCTAAATGCTCTCATTTATCTTATGTCATTTATCATTCATTCTTATATTTTATGTGACACTTACCCTGTATGAGATGATCGATACAGACAAGGTTAAGCTCTCCATTGTTGCATGTGCATTGCTCATCACTCATTATCCAGTGCATTCCTTTCCCAGTGGTAAAAATATAAATAACGATACCTGGATTACTCCCGGTTAAAATGCTACGATGATATATTCTGTGCGCTTGCGGAACCTTCTTTATTTCAGTTGCACTTAATAGACATCAACAAGCATTTTTGGCGCCATTGCCGGGGAAGGTTGAAAGCCAATGGATAATGAGCAGCATTGCACTACATAATGAGATTGAGCACTTGTCACCATTCTCTACTCATACAGCCTTACCCTTGTCTTTCCGTCTATTTTATATCTTATGCGGGGTAATGTATGAAAAAGACAATTCTTCCGATAACTATATTGACAATCCGGGAAGCTTTATTCGGGAAGGCCGGAAGCAAGTTGAAGAAGACCAATCAATCATCATCATCAACTCAACTTGGAAGTTTGTCGGAGCGAAAGTCGACCTTTCGTTCGAGACTTGACACCAGCGTTTGAAGCCATGGCGCACAAGTCACTCCGCGAGTTCTCGGCTCCAACTACGGACAACATTCGTGCTTGGACCACTGCGGACATCGAAGGAGCTTTTGAGCTCAAGCTGCGCTAATCAACATGGTGCAAGCAAGCCGGTTAAATGGGAAGGCCCATGAAGATGCTAGTGCTCATCTCCAACACTTCTGGAGATTTGTAGCACATTCACTATCAAGGATGTCCCCGGAGATGCTATATTACTTCGCCTCTTCCCATTCTCACTCTTGGGGAGAGCGAAGCAGTGGTTCTACGCCAATAAGAAGAAGAATCCTACGTGGGCACTATGTTCCACCAATTTCTTGGCGAAGTTCTTCCCAATGGGCAAGACAAATGCTCTTCGTGGGAAGATATCAAGCTTTCAGCAACATCATGATGAGGCTGTCCCGGAAGCTTGGGAGCGCTTTCAAGATTACATCCTCGAGTGTCCTCATCATGGCATGGAGAATTGGCTGCTTATGCAGACATTCTACCATGGGCTTAGCAACAAGACACGTGAGACGATGGATGCCGCCGCTAGAGGTGCATTCTTATCACTCACTATTCCTCAAGCCACGGCTCTTGTGGAGAAGATGGCATCCAACCAAGGTTGGAGTGAAGAAAGAACTCGAGACCCGCAAGAGGTGGAGGAATGCACCGAGTGAAGGAGGTAGACATGTTGTCGCCAAAATGGATTTGCTAATAAAGAGGCTCGATGAGAGAGCCCCGAGAAGAAAGAAGTCATGCATATACATGATGCTCGCATGACATGTGAAGAGTGTGGAGAGGCCGGCACACAGTGCTAACCGCAGTGAAGGAGGACGTGAACTACCTCAATAACAACAACAACAACAATAATTACTACCGTCCTCAAAGAGAATCAAGGTTGGAATCAACAGCGAGAGGCCTAACTACTCGGGCAATTATTCGGGCAACTATCAAGGTAACGACTCCTCCTACAATAATTACAACCGGCCGCCTTTGAGAGAGTTAGTGCTAAACCAAGGCAAGATGATGGACAATCTGTCCAAGAAGCCGACATCAAATGACAAGGTCCTAGAGACACTCGGCAACGGGATGGATGGCTTTTCCAATGCCATCAAGAGTCGCTAACTTCAACAAGATACTTGAGTCGCGGTACAACAGCTTGTTAACCTTGCTCCCTCCACCGGTCAAGGTAACCGGCGGGACAACCCGAAGAGCTCGAAACTGCAAATCTTGTTGATATATTCAATGTAGAAGATAGCCGGAGTGATCCATCGAAGGGGTCATGGATTGACTCAACTCGCCAATCAAGAAGGGCGATCCGGGAGACCAGTCATTCCGATCTCCATTGGAAGTACTAACTTTAATGAGGCAATCTGTGACTTCTGCAAGCATCAACATTATGCCAAGAGTGATATATGAGAAGCTATTCAGATGCCCCTTAACATACACAACCATGTGCTTACGGCTGCGAGATCGGTCACTCCGTATCCCTTTGGGAGTACTAGAAGATATATGTGTACGAGTGGGCAACTCGTATGTTCCAAAGAGACTTCGTGGTAGTGGATACAGGGCGTAATGAAAGGTCCCCCGTCATTTTGGGACGACCATTCTTGAACACCGCTGGAGCTATCATGTATGCCAACACCGCCAAGATCATCTTCAACATCAAGGGCAAGCGAGAAACCTTCTTCTTCAAGAACGTAGTCTTTGCGGTTCCCGGCACATCCTCATCGGCGAACGGTGAGAAGAAGAAGAATCCAGCTAAGAAGAGCAAGAACAAGAATAAGAAGACCAAGAAGACGGAGACCGTGAGGATGGTCACCGCAGGTCCACGAGAGCATGACCACTTACTCGGGTCCCCACGTCGATCAAGAAGGATGACCCGGTGACCCAACCATTCAATGCTCCATCAACGAAGCTCTTTCAATAAAGGCATGCATGTGACACCGGATCGGGCGTCAACATCATGGCCAAGGTAACCTACGAGTATCTATATGGCACTATGCCTTTGGAGCCCACCTATGCACAAAATGCGGATGGCGGTCGGACATTCCGCTTCGTCGAAGGAGAAGTGAAGGATGTCCTCATCCGGATAGATAACCATTATGTCCCTACGGACTTCCTGGTCATTGACATGGGAGATGACTATGATCCTCCAATCATCCTAGGAAGACCATTCCCCGAACACCACCGAGCTATCATCTATATTGGAACAGGGAGAGATCCATTTCCACTTTCCCACCGAGAAGGTACGCCGCTACTTCAATAATAATTATATAATCACCGAGGAGCCCAAGAAGAACAGCAAGGAGAAGGCAGCGTACCCGTCGCGAGAACAAGAAGAACATCACTACAGATGGATGGGCGACTATGAGGGAGAAGTATCTAGATATGAAGATCGGTACCCGGAAGAAGAAGAACATTGTAAAAGAAGAAGAGGTGCTATCATCGAAGAGAAACAAGTGATCCAAGAAGCTTCCTCCTCAAGGTCACCCTCTCCAACAAAGAAGGTGTGGAAGGTAAAAGCAAAATCGAATCAATTCCTACACACGGCGACATCATCCGAGGCGCCGACCAATGCGCCCTTGAAAAATGAGCGAACATGACAAGTCCCGTTCGTAGGACTTAAAACCACCGAACGCCGCGCCAAGAGGTAACTTGGTATTTATCAGCATTACTTTTCAGCATTATATTTTTACCTTAGCATATTTATTTCCCCCCACTTACATCTTAGTTGCATCTTTACTCTTTTATCTCCGCATTTGAAAAGAAAATAAAGATGTTGTGCATTTGCATCCGAAAATTGTCAAGCCCCATGTGAATAGTCATTCACTATGGTGGCACAAAAATAATTTCTCGGATATTTATTTCCCCTATCTCGCATTCCTTAAATAATAAAAAGATAAAAATATTTCTTGTGATCTGTTAGAACAAGTCTAAGCTAAGAAAGTTCTAGACAACCAAGGCCTAGAGGTTTTATCACTAACGCTTAATTAGTTCCACAAGCTTTGTTGTCTATTTGAGCTTCACTGAGAACATTAAGGATCAAGAAGAGCTAACAAAGCGAAGGACATCCAAATCCCCGTCGTAGTCTTTGCCCGTGACAATTGAACGCCTCTCCAACAACTATCTACAACACTACCGGAGGACTAGAACGTCTTCGGTGCCTTTCGAACATCGTGAGACTATGTCAACATCCGGCTTGGGGGAGAGCATCCCGTGTACCAAGCTAAGTGTTTCCAACTTATTTACTTATGCTTTATTAAAGAATGCTTTGTTAAAACCACTAAAAAAGATGCATAACCATAGAAACCCAGAAAGATTTCCTTATTTATCTTTTCTACTTTTGGAGAGCTCTTGCAATGTTGTCTTTAAAAGTGATCCCTAGAATAAACTCTACATGGAGATGATGAATAGTTGCTCTGCGTAATTCCTTTCAAGTACCTAGTTTTCAACCTTGCACTCTCCCGAGTTTTGGACACAATTTGTTTAGATTTGAGATTTGCTTTGAACTCCGAAACTTGTGGGTAGTGAACACTTGATCTAAGTCTAGGTGGTTGACGGGTATGATATGGGAAGGTTTTGAGTCTTGTCCATCTTGTTCCTAGAGATACTAGAGTTAGGAGAATTTATCCGTGAAAATATTAAATTCTGCATGATGAGTTCCTTTATGATGAGAGTTCAAATTCCTACCACAGCCATATATTCATGCTTACTAGATTAGGAAAACCCATCTCGTTTATATAAATCATATTGTAGGTTTGAGTGTAGACTTTATAGGCATTGAGTGTGGTTATCTTTGTGGACCGATAAGGAATCAAATCATGCGGTTAAAGTCAATACTATGTGCTCTCCATCCATTGATCTAAGCTACTTCGTCCTCGAAGCATGCACCCATTTTATAAATGTTACATTCATTCCGTGCTACTTTCCTCGAAGTACCACCCACATATAGATCTATATCCACCACATATTGTGCTATCTCTACCCTGGAGATACGCACTTATGCTGCTCCTATCCTAGGAGTACGCATTCCCCACATATTGTGCTATCTCTACCTTAGAGACACGTACTTATGCTGCTCTTACACTGGGAGTACGCATCCATCCATTCATCCATCCACATATACATACGCCATTCATTTCACATCATCCAAAAAAGGTTCCACTCCTATTAAAGGAGTGAACATCTAGAAATAATCATCGCCGTCCTACTTGCCTACATAAAAGCTCCGAGTTATTATCATTGCAAGTTATACACTCCACATGTGCTAAAGTTTCGTTTTCGCAGGATTGGTTGCTCTAAAAAAAAAAAAAAGAAAGAAGAGAAAAGAAGAAAGAAAGAAAAAGAAAGAGTAGCCAAGTCCTTCCATTCAAGAAGTTTCAAGGTTTCCGAATAAAGGGAGTCATGTTATCCCCAAAGGAGCTAGTGTAGAAGTAGATGTTCACCGGTTGAGTACCCCTCATAATCATTTTCTTATCACCATCATCCTATCATCATCTCATCCATTCCATTTCCTCATTCACATGCACATATGACTTTATTATTATTTTAGTTCCTATTGGATCCATGTCTTAAGCGTCAGGCAATATATGCAAGTGAGATTGAGTGTCTCCCCCACCTATGAGCTCCACATAAGCCTATTAGAAAGTAGGGTGAGAGAGAGAAGGCACTTTCCATTATGCCTTAGTTCCACAAATACCACATATTCTTGAGAGAAGAGAGAAGGCATACACTACTCATGCCTTAGAAAGGATCCGAAATACCACAAATGAGAGACTTGAAAGGTTCATACAAGGAACTCGAGTTTTATTTCAAAACCTTGCAAAAACTCCGGGATAATAGTTGATCAAGAGCGAGAAACATGGCGCTTGACTTGATTGTTCTATCTTTCAACTACTCAAGACCCAAGTGACAGTTACAAGCCCCATGGTGAAAGGTAATATGAGTGAGTTTTGAGTCGAATAGTTCACTCTAATCCGGAGGAGAGTTCTTGTTTGAACGCATGTGTACTTGTGAGGAGTGAAAGTATTGTAGCAACTCTGATCCATCACTGAGTCTATCTTTGCTCGGGACGAGCAAAAGGTAAGCTTGGGGAGTTTGTTGACGGTCGTTAAGTATCAATTTTATACCGTCAACGCAGCAAGAGAAAGGACTAATATGAGTTCACTGTTAGATATAAGGGTGACACCTATTAATTCCACGAGTTTTGGTGATTGTCTATTTCTGCCGGGGTTATCGAAAGAGAACCAAAGGAGGCCCACATGTCATGATTACATAGAGATAAAGACCGAACGGGTAAAATTGTATAATCTAGAAGACTCGAGAGGCAAACCCCGGGAAGCCGGGCCCACTGCGGGGGTGGCCGGTCGGCCGACCAGGGGGAGCTCGGCCGACTCCCCACCTCCACCAATCGGGTGGAGTCTCGTGATCCCGCCTCCACCGCCTTTGAGGATGAATAATTATCGTCCATTTAGGTCGGTTTGATTCGAGGGCTGTGGTTAATCCTAGGGG